>CM076847.1:65135520-66335520 GCA_039519185.1 Astragalus membranaceus | reverse complement strand
TAACTACAGTTAAATGGATTTTAACCAATCACTTAAAACTAATGCACAAAGTCTTCTTAATTGCTAATAAGTCATACACAAGTTTGTAATTACACCACAATACTCTTCCTTAATTCAAACTTGCAAGGCTTAGCATTCCTATCTTGCTCCTTATAGCTTCGAACTTGCTGGTCTTCAAACCCTTTGTTAGCATGTCTGCTAACTGATCTCTTAGGAAGTGGTACTTGATCTCTATATGTTTGCTCCTTCCATGAAGATCAGTTAGCAGACATGCTAACAAAGGGAAACTAGTAGTGGAGCACTGTAGTGGAGCACTGTACTACAGTGCTCCACTACTAGTTTCCCTTTGGCCACTTGATCTCTTAGGAAGTGGTACTTGATCTCTATATGTTTGCTCCTTCCATGAGCAATTGGATGCTTTTCTAAATCAATAGCTGACTTGTTATCCACCTTCAATCTCATAGCACCTTCACACTTCACTTTCAGTTCATGCAGCAACATTTGTAACCATTGTGCCTGACTTGCACCAAATGCTGCAGCAATGTACTCAACTTCACAGCTCGACAGGGCTACAACATTCTGCTTCCTTGAACACCATGCTATTGGAGCCTGACCCGTCATGAACATGTAACCAGAAGTACTCTTCCTGTCTTCGGTATCTCCACTCCAATCAGCATCAGTGTATCCTACTAACTCAGTAGTTTTAGGCTTTGCTGTACTGGGAAACAGAATTCCCCAATCGATTGTGACCTTGAGATATCTACGTATTCTCTTTGCAGCCACCATGTGAGCTCTCTTAGGCACTTCCATGTATCTGCTGGCCACTCCAACACTATAGACTATGTCTGGCCTTGAGTGACAGACATATCTAAGTGAGTCAATCAACTGCCTAAATAGTGTCGAATCAACACCTTCATCAGTGGCATCTTTCTGCAACTTCACAGTAGTATCTGCTGGTGTAGATACATGCTTGCACTCAAGCCTTTTAAACCTCTTGAGTACATCTGTAATGTACTTCTTCTGATGCAGAAAAATTCCCTTTTCACACGACACAAATTCCATGCCAGGGAAATAAGACAATTTTCCTAGATCAGTCATCTCATACTCGGTCATCATCTGCCTCTTAAGCTTCACTATCTCTTGTTCATTGCTTCCTGTCACAAACAGATCATCCACATACAAGCAAATGATTATCAAGTCCTCATTCATGTTCGATCTTACATACACACCGTGTTCAGTCGAACACTTAGTGAAGTTTAGCTTTTGCAGTGAGGCATCAATCTTCTTATTCGAAGCACGAGATGCTTGCTTGAGTCCATATAAGGCCTCCTTCAACTTCATTACTTTGTTTTCCATGCCCTTCTTCTCAAAGCCAGATGCCTGCTTCACATAGACCTCCTCTTCTAATGGCCCATTGAGGAATGCATATTTGACATCAAGTTGATTCAAACTCCATTTTCTCAAACTTGCCAGTGCTACTATCAGTCTCACAGTCTCAATCCTTGCAACTGGAGCATAAATTTCATTGAAGTCAAGTCCAGGTTGTTGCAAGAAGCCCTTTGCAACCAACCTAGCCTTATATTTTTCAATCTCACCATTTGGCTTCATCTTAGTCTTGTAGACCCATTTCACATCAATGGCTCTCTTGTTGCTTGGTAGATTCACCATCTGCCAGGTTTCATTCTTTTCGATTGACTTTAATTCATCCACCATTGCTGCTTTCCACCTTGGATTTGAAAGAGCTTGATCAAGTGATATAGGTTCTGACTCTGCCATGAGAACCAAGTGCATTATATTAGTAACATCTTCACACAAGCCTGCAGGGTACAGGGCATAGCCTTGCAGTCTTACTGATGGGAATCTTGCTCTATCAGATCTTCTCAATTGCTCCACATTGTCATTATCCATATTCTCGACATTGTTTTCATTATCATCATCAGGAACAGCTAGTTCAGGCACATTCACAACAGCTGGTTCAAGCACATTCACTACTTCCTCATCTTCGACTTGGTCACTGTCGACTCGAATGCTAGTTACTTTACTAGTAACTTGCTCAGTTGATTCCTTCCAGTTCCATTCTTTTGTTTCATCTATAATCACATCATTACTCACTACTATCATCTTGTGAATTGGATCATACAGTTTATAAGCACCAGTGCTATGATAGCCTGTCAGTATCATTGCTTGTGCTCTAGAATCAAGTTTCCTTCTGTTTTGTTCAGGCACATGCCTGTAACACAGTGAACCAAACATTCTGAAGTGCTTTACACTTGGCTTCACACCACTCCATGCTTCTTCAGGTGTGATGCCTTCTAGTCTCTTGGTTGGACACCTGTTCCGTATATGAGCAACTGTATATACTGCTTCTGCCCAGAACTTATGTGGAGGATTCTTCTCTCTCAGCATACATCTTACCATATTAAGTAGAGTTTTATTTCTTCTCTCAGCTGTGCCATTGTGTTGAGGAGTATAAGGAGCCATTACTTCATGAATTATACCCTCATTTTTACAGAAATCTTCAAACTCATGTGAAGTGTATTTACCACCCCCATCAGTTCTAAGCAATTTAATTGAACTATCACACTGTTTTTCGACTAACAGTTTAAATTGCTTAAAAATGTCAAACACTTCACTTTTTTTATCTGAATGGATGATAGCAAGCTTCTTTGTTGCTCTAGTTGGTATTGCAGATTTATATGACTTCCTTGGTTGCTTTCCTTCACAGCATTTTCCACATATCTCTTTTGGCTCTTCGATTTGAGGCAAGCCAACCACCATATTCTTTTTCTGCAACATTTTCAAGCTGTCGAAGTTTAAATGTCCCATCCTCTTGTGCCATTTCCACACTGCATCATCCACTTGTGCAACTAGACATTTTTGATCGATAGAGTTCACACCAACCTTGAAGGTTCTATTGCTTGTCATAGACACTTTCAATACTGCCTTCTCTTTGCTCTCGAAAACTTCCATGTAATTTTCCTTCATGTTCATTGAGTAGCCCTTCTCTAGTAATTGTCCCAAACTAAGCAAATTACTCTTCATTTGTGGAACATACAGTACATCACTCACTATTACTTTTGTTCCATCTTCCCTTCTAATGGCTACCTTTCCAATGCCTTCTGCAATGACACATCTGCCATCACCAAATCTGATCTTTCTTCTCACAGTTTTGTCAATTTCACAAAACCATTCTAGGTGGCCTGCCATGTGATTAGAGAAGCCCGTATCCAAGTACCACCATTCTACTCCACCACCTTCAGTAACTGTCATCAACATCATCACTTCTCCATCAGTTGTTGCCATTTAATGCAACAGCTTCTTCATCAGAGTCATGCGCTAACTGTGCCTCTTCATTCCTCTTCTTAGGCACTTTAGGATTCACACATTCATCTGCAAAATGGCCCCATTTTTGACAGTTATAGCATTGAATGTGTTCCTTGGATTTCTTCTTTCCCTTGCCATCACTCTCACCTCCTTTCTTCTGAGATTCTTGCTTAGGATTTCCACCCTCATTCTTGTTACTCTTCCACTTTCCTTTACCTTTCTTCTTCCAAGATTCATTACCACCACTTCCTTTCTTCTGGGATTGTGTAAACAACGCCTTCTCAGTTTCTTTCTCATCTTTCTTGACACCATCTCTGTTCTTTAACTTCAATTCATGAGCTTCTAAAGAACCTATTAATTGTTCCAATTTCAGCGTATCTAGGTCCTTCGATTGTTCAATTGCAGCAACTATATTGTCGAATTTGGGTGTTAAACCCATGATAACCTTTTCGACCTTCATTGAATCAGTAACTACTTCACCACAGCTCTTCATCTGGTTGGTCAGTACAGTTAGCCTGTTCACGAATTGCGCTACTGTTTCATTGGGTTCCATTTGCAATTGACCTAAATTGACGCCTTAAAGCCATCAATTTCACTTTCTTGGTTTGGTTGTCGCCGGCGTAAGTGGTTGCAAGAACATCCCAAGCTTCGTTGGCCGTCTCATATTCAATTATCTTTTCCAAGACATTCGAATCTACACATTGATAGAGGAAGTATATCGCCTTGTCGTCTTTCTTCAATTGTTCACGGTGAGATTCCCTCGCCGTCTCCGTTGGTGCTGCACCAAGCGGTGTCACTCCAATGCGAATGACATCAAGAACACCTTGATACCTGAAGACAACCTTCATTTGCGCCGTCCATCGTTCATAATTGTTGCCGTCAAAGATTGGAAGTTTCGCATGCATCTGATCACTGTTTCTTGAAGCTTCCGCCATGTTGCCGTCGCGTTCTCCATCGTGCGTGGTCGTGGATCGTCTTGCTCTGATACCAATTTGTTGGAATATCACACTCAATAGTCACAGAGAAACAGAGGTCGAAAGAAAAGGAGAATTGTCGAAGAAAGGGGAGTGGGTGTCGAAATGTGAAAGAACAGTTTTCTTGAGAGAGTGAATGCAAGAATAGGAACCTCTTTCTCATTCAATTGATTATTGACTTGATACAATGTGTATTTATAACACTTGGGCAAGGCTAAACAGAATTTACCATTGGCTAACTACAGTTAAATGGATTTTAACCAATCACTTAAAACTAATATACAAAGTCTTCTTAATTGCTAATAAGTCTTACACAAGTTTGTAATTGCACCACAATAGATGTGTGGGTTGATATATCTTATAAAAAAGTGGACATGTTTAATATGTAAGATATAATTACTTTTGATATGATATTTTGTATTTTTCTTATATATTTTGCATAATGTTTTTTAGGATGCTGATTTGAAATTCTGCTGTGGTCTTTTTTACCAACATAAAACTTGTTAAAATGGAAAGTAGAAACTCACGTACGGTCGAGTCATCATCATGTTACAAACATCAATGAAATGAAGACTAATAATTCACTATATATGTCCAATTATGATATGTACTTAAGGCACTATCATACATATACATACATATATTTTGGTTTGGTGAAATCATTAAGACATGGCAATCCATTATAGCAGCTAGCAGCAACTCATGGAAATTGGAAATCTCCCCCAGCACCTTGTCCGTCGGCGCCCTTGGGTGGGCTAATGGAAACCCAAAGCAGAGAAAGAGTAATTGCAATGAGACCTGACCAAACAAATACAATGGTTGGTGTCTTTCCTCTTCTACCCATCAACCCTTTTGCAAAGGGATACAAGTGAGCAAGCACCCAAAAACTAAAGAAAGCACCTCCAATGAACTTACTCCATTGTGGATTTGCGCTATAAATGGTCCTAGAAAATGCTACAACCATGGCAATGATGTTTACCATAGCAATAACAATGGGTGGAATCATCAAGGAGCTCCATTTGACTATATACAAATCTGCAAATATGTTGTCATCATCGTCGTCCCCTCCTGATTTGGAAGTCAACGTGAAAGAAATCTCAATACCAGCAATGACTTTAAGAAGTCCTTGTACCACAGCAGCAAGATGCGCACTTGTTCCAGAAATGAGCCAAAACTGTTCATTCCTCCACCATTGCTCTAACTCTATGCCAGACCATTTAACCTCCAAAATGGCCAACAACACCAAACACACAGTCATGGTGAGCAAGTATATTAAGAAGGCAACGCTAAGGGTTTGGACAATAAAGAATCCTGAGAACAATGAGAGTGCAGGGAGGAAGCAATACATAACAAGGAAGAGGGAGGTGAAGGGGTATATTCCAACATTGAGGTATGCGAGACGTTGGAGAAGTTTGAGTCGCTTACTGGCGATTAATGCATTGTTCTTAGAAAAGAAGATTTCAACAGAACCGGTGGCCCATCTCAACACTTGATGCAGCCTATCAGTAAGGTTAATTGGCGCTGATCCACGGAATGCATCTCGCTTTGTTACACAATACACAGAACGCCATCCACGATTATGCATGCGGTAACCTGTAACCACATCCTCTGTCACTGAACCATAAATCCATCCCACTCTGTCTCCCCATTCTGTCTTGTCTTCGTACCTAATTACATGGAGTCAATACAAAATTAGCTAAGTAAACAAACAATGTAGTATTATAATATTGAAAGTAAATTAAATTATTATAAGTATTGCGTACCAACAAGAGATGACTGAGACAGCTTCGGCTACTGCAGTGGCATCGAGTGGTTCGCGAGGGACCCTAAGATCACCTGGGGAGCGCCCATACTTGATGGCAGGATGATCGGCAAGAGGACGACCTTGGTACTCGGCAACTGAAATGCTCTCAGACAACATGGTTGAATTACCAAAGCGTTTGGGAAGTAAGTTAATGTCTAGATCTTGATCAAACTGACTTGCATTCAAGGGCTGTGTTTCGCCCCCCTCACTACTCGTTTTAGGATTTTTCATGTTCCAATCAACTGAGGGAGGGTCAAAGCCATACAATGCAAATCGCCTAAACATGCATCCAGTTCCCACATAGAAGGGACCTTGTAAACCATCAAGGGCTCGCATGTTTCCATCAAAGAATACAGTGTTGTGGTTGGCATACCGATCTGAGGGATCAATGCCTTCAAATCTTTGGGGGAACTGAATATAGCAAATGTCTTCACCGCCTCTGTCCATCATGAAACACATACCTTCCCGTACTGCCTTGCAGTTATAGATATAGTGATCACAATCAAGGTTGAGAATGAAGGCCCCGTTTGACAAGACTGCAGATGCTCGAACTAATGCATTCATTGCACCTGCTTTCTTGTTGTGTTCATAACCTGGACGCTTCTCTCGTGATACATACACAAACATTGGCAACCGTGTATCCACCGCTGTGAAATCTATAATCTTCTCGTCTGCACTTCCCATTAAAGGATCGGGACTGGGTGGCTTCAGCATCACCTATTATTCATCATCATCATCATCATCATATAAATATAAACAAATATGTGTGTGTACAAGTAATTTAATTATGATCAAATCTTAATTTACCTGAAGTATTCCAGCATGGTCACCTTTGGAATGTTCACTAGAAGGAGAGGCCCATGTACCAGGCCAGTGAGTGCCATCAGCCATCCATGTTGCCTTTAATACTTTGATAGGCTCAGAAGGGTCGGCACCCTTCTCCTTCATATGCTTCATCATCTTCATTTCCTCCCTCGCATTGAATGCATCAGATCTTCTTCTGATGGAATCTGGAAGGCCATTTATGCGTACCTTGAACTCATCGTACTCCCTTTTCACCCTTCTCCTATCTTTCACAAAATCCAACCTGCTCTTATTCTTGGTGGGATCCATTTTTAAGGAAAAGTATGTGTCGGGATTCCTCGGCTCAATGTTGTGTTTTCGACAAAAAGGAACCCATAAATCTGCAAAACTTGCAGCCTCGGCCATAGCTTCAAAAGTTAAAAGAGCACCTCCATCATCTGAAACATAACAAGCTAGCTTCTCCACAGGGTAATCAACTGCAAGTATGGAAAGAATGGTGTTGGCAGTTACAAGAGGTGGTTCCTTTTCTGGATCCGCAGTGGACACAAAAAGGTCAACACCTGGGAGATCTGATCGCCCCGTGGGATTCGATGGCGATGGACTGTCAAATTTCTCATGTAGGACATCAAGGTCAGTTGAACGATTAATCGGTGAAAGCTTTGGTATTTGATCAAGTATCCATGAGAAGCCAAACCATATCTCACAAATAATTGACATCAACCACAACCATATTGCATCTACATTTGGATTCGCAACTCTCCAGTTTAAAAAGAAGCACATCACTACTAACCGAATAAGAATAAGCAATCTGCAGCAATATATTTAGATAAATAATAAATGCATGCACAATTCTCTTAATTATAACTAACCAACATCAATATATATATATTCCATCCTATATATATGTACAATAATAATAATAATTTAATCTAGTTTACCACCTATAGGGACTTATGATGCCAGATGGAATTGGTGTTCTTCGGCTTAAAGGTTTCCAGGGCCTCTCTACCTCATCAAACGCTCCTCCACCTTGTAGCCCATCATTACCATCATCGTACTCATCATCTGGTGGCCAATATGCATTTCCAACACCATAGGTACCTTTAGTCTCAAACAACCACTTATTGTGATCAAATTCTCCATTTTGGTTTCTTTTCATAACTGACATATTTTGTTTGGAACCATTTGATGCTGGTAACGACAATGCTCCTCCATTAGGAGGATAATCAGGATTGTCATCCTCATATTCTCCTACTTTATAAGCCTCCTTACAACCTGGACACATACCAGTTTCCTTTTGTGCATCTATAAAGCAATCTCTACAAATCTTGTACCTACACTCACATGGGGTTACATCATTTCCTCTCTCATCCTTCATCACCTTACCATCACAAATTGAACAAGCAGACCCTTTAGCACCAGCCATTTGAGGATGAGTGACTTCAGAATCTATCACCTTATCCATTAGATGTGCTCTAGTAACACTATTGAATCCACCTGTGAATAATGAATTAGAAACATATTGTTCTTCAGCTTTCATTGCAACAGATGTATCATCCATAGGGTTGTTATCTGGTGTGGGAGGAATATGAACTGTGTACTTCATATAATCCTTTGATACCTCTGAAGACATTTCAATGTCATCTCTTGATAAATTAACATATCTCCCACTTGATGTTCTTCTTGCAAACCTTATGCTACGACCTCCTTGAGATTGCGAACCAGCTGCACCTTCTTCTGATCCTCCTCCAGAATTACGTAATGATTTTTTGCTAGGTTGGCTCGTAGATGATGTCATTGTTTTTTTAATCAAATGCTACACCCCTACAACTATACATATATAATTTGATTTTCTAGGAGTTAAGAAAATCTACATGCATGCATGATTATTTCATTCATGTAAACATAGCTAGTCTATTAAACCATTTTGATTGAATGGTAACTTTTAAGAATATTCATGAAGAAGAAATACTCTTCGAAACATTCACTTTGTATTTGCTGGATCAATTAGATCCTAGCTATTAAGCCAAATCAAAATTATACCCACCATTTTTTCTTATTGCATGCTACATTGAAGAATAAGAACCATATGGTGGGAGAACATAAGTGGCTGGAGAAATGAATTTTGATTGAAGATGAAAGAGAATTTTTTGTCAGAAAACAGAATACTGGCGAAGAAGATGGATTTATGGTGAGAGACCAAGTCAATCATATAATGCTATTTTCGTGGTTCTCATTTCCTGTTTTCGAGGAGTGTGTTATATATATGACAAACAAGTTATAATGTAACATATATTTGTATGCATGTATGAAAAACTAGTTCTTATTTTCATTTTGTTTAGTTCCTTCGGGGACATCAGATAAAATTGAAATGATACAGAGAAGATTAGCATCGCCCCTGCGCAAGGATGACACACAAATCGAAAAAAGGATTTCTTTTTTAAAATGAGTTGTGTCCCGTTCAAATGATTTTTTTTTTGCAGCTTTTCTATTTGGAAAAAACTTGGTGTGGTTGGCACTGTTTTCTTTTATTTATAATCCATTTTCTTTTATTTATATTATCCATTTTCTTTTATTTATTTTTTAGAAAACTAAAAGACCTGTCATGGTGTGATTGGAAAACAGCACCAACTACACATACTAAGTTCTGTCATTTTTATTTTATTCGAACTTTTCAATTTTTCCAGTAAAAAAAAAGAACTTTTCAATTTTCCTACATATCCCTTCTTTAATGTGTTTGTTTATATCAAAGTATTTGCATACCACCAAGTCCTATGTATGGGATCACGGAAGTATTTAGAATACAGAGTTAATTTCATTTTTTTGTATTGTAATTCTGATGGAAGCATTTCAGTTAGTCTATTCATTCAATCTGAGCTAGCTAGTTTCCTGATATATAGACAAACTAGCAATATACCCGTGCCTATGCACGAGTGCTGTCATTTTATTTTTATGTATGAAATAAGACAAAATTTAATCAGTTTGAACATTACCCCGTCAAAATCTTGACAAATTTAAAATAGATATATTGTAAAGAGAATAAATGAATGTGACATGTAGATAAAATTAAAGTAGGTATATTGTGAAAAATAGAGAAATGAGAGAATTAGAGGAAGAAAGAGGAGAAGAGAGTGAAAAAGTGTGTGAGAGAGTCAAAAAAATGAAAAAGTTTGAAAAAGTATGAAAAATAGATAAATGGGAGAATTAGAAGAAGAAAAACGAGAAGAGAGTGAAAAAGTGTGTGAGAGAGAGAATGAAAAAGTGAAAAAGTTTGAAAAAATGTGAGAGAGTGAAAAAGTGAAATTACCTAAATATTCTCCAATTATTTAGTTGGAAAAAAGATAAGATTGGTATTTTGGTAATGGGTAAATGGTATAAATAGATAGTAGAAGGGTTCTTTCATTTCACTATCTTAGAACTGCTGAAATCTCTAAAATTCAGTTATTATCCTATTGTTTAATTACAAAATCAAAGCTCATATTCTCATCTTCTCCAATAAAAGTTATCATTATTCGTTTAGCTTTTTATTTATATTTCAAATTTCCTTCGAATTTTTTAGTTTTTATTTATTAGTTTTTTTGGTTTATTAATTGTTTTTGAACTAAATTATCTACCACTATTTATTAAATTCGAGCCCTTACTAGTTAATACTAATATGATGACTTCTTCTAAGTATGATTGCATTTTTTTTACTGAATCTGCGTATGACAACTTTAGAAAGCTAATCATATATTTATGAGAAATATAAAATTCTACCAAATCTTGTCATAATTCTATTTTTCTCAAGGATTTTCTTTTGTTAGGCCTTAGGCTTTTGTTTTTCTTTTTCTCTTTTGTAACCAAAAAAAAGTAGAGGTTTTATTTTGGTCCAACCCAATGGCCCAATGTGCTGGGCTAGGCTCGCTAAGTAGGCCCAACCCAGTTGGCCCATGGGTCAGGCTGAACCCGCTTTTATGTTTTTTTGAACATTTTGTGGTTTTCTTTGTTAAAAGTTTGACCGGGTTGGGCTACAAAAAATGCAGCCCAACAAGAAACTGGGTTGGCCCATCCCAGCCCGCTTTTACGTTTTGGCTCAGCGGGTCAGGCCTGGCCGGACCAGGCCGGGCCAGGCGATCCGGTTTAACAGCTCTACATATTAATATTAGTATTGAATTTTATCTTTTGCAGGAGCTGAACACTAGGTACTAATCTTACAAGGAATTGAAAACACACTTGTCACATAAATTCATCTGTCCTAACAATTTATAAGCATAAAGATTTGCTGAAGAAGCATAACTTTGAGTGAATTGTATAGACTACACAGGGAGTTGACACGTCACCATCTAATACTTCTATTGCTGAGGAAAACTGTTGTGTAAAATTTTCTTCATCAATCAAAAGTCTGTTTATGATTGTTCTTGTTAAGAATTAGCAAAGGGAGTTGGGAAACCATAGTTAGAATCCAATAAACATTTCTCTTATTAAGAACAAATACCAACATTGAATTTACTCGACAAGAAGCTTTTCAATCCAGGAAAAAAAAAGGAAAACTTAATTTAAACCTACAAGAGTTTCAAATTTCCTCCATATTAATTATGGAAATGTATACATTTTTCAATTTCAATGACTAAATTCAAATTAGAAGATATAATTCTATACCCCACCAAATCCTGTGTTTAGACAAAGCATATGTTACATGTACATACATATGACGCAGTGAGTTGATTGGTCTTCTGAGATTGTCATTCTGTAGTTACTTGATCAGAGCCAAAAGTGCAACATTGCCTGTTCATACAAAATTTTCTGTCATTAGTTCTTATTTCAAAGGCCAAAAAGAGCACAAATAATTCAAGACTTCATTAAAAGACATCCCAACATACCCCATTCCCTTATCGTCACACGTAAACAAATTAAGGGTCTGTTTGGGAGTTTGAAAGAGACGCAACGGGAGATAAGGACTTATAAGTATGACTAATAATCTATTAGTAACACAAACAAAAACTACACTCCAAAGTCGTCTCTTCATTTTTCGAGTTCCTCCGATTTCGGGGAACTGAAAGAATGAATTAGAAGGGACTAATTTAAGGATTTTAGAGAGCAAGTTTTTTTCATAATACTAATAAATTATTATTCATAAGCCATCCTCTCTCCTCGCTTTCCCTTTGAAACTCCCAAACAGATCCTAAGGTACCACGGTGAATTTAAATAAAAAGACTCAAGCAGACAATACGCATTTTATATTTTTATGATTCTCAAAAGATTTAGAAAAAAAAAACACCAGATTATATACTTTACCTCTTGGAGAGAACCCAAAGACACATCATCAACAGGGGTAGCTTTTACAGTTTTGCAGCTTCTCATATCTAACTGTATTAATTTCAGTTGATTCTGTATATCCTTCAACAGCCTCAACTGCTCTTCACCATCACCTTCACATGTAATCTCATTCCTTGTTGTACTAATTCTTCTCTCCTTCTCAAGCCGCGCAATTCTCTGATTCAACTTTTGAAACTCAGCTTTTGAATTAAAATCAACACTCATCTTTTCTTTCTTCTGGATAAGGATAGTCACAATATCTTTAAGACTGGGCCTTTTTCTCCCATTATCATTGACTTCATGCTTTCCTCTAGCTTGTGGAACTTCAAATACATCATGGACATTAACTTCTTTTCTATCTTGTGTACTTTCATCTGAATTGGTAGAGTCCAATCTCAACCTCGGTTCGGTTTTGCAGTTCAGTTCGGTTTTTGGGTTCTGTTGAACAATCCTACTAGCCTGTGAAATCATCTTCACCTTTTCATTTAACAATCTTATCTTGTTCCAATATGAATCAAGGGTTCCACTTCCAGACACTAAATCTACCGACTTTTTCGTCAAATCCAAGCTAGGTAGAGCAACTTCATGGTCTGTGTTTTCCAAAACTACCTTTGGAGCTGGACTAGGTGATCTTTCTCTTTCCCTCTTTTGAGCGATTCCGGGTTTCTTTTTGAATAGAATATGAGGCAATGAATGTAACCTTCTTACATTACTATCACCTTGATCATCTTCTCCGTTTTGTTGATCAAACTCACTTGCATTGAAATCACACCCAAAACTCATAAGTTTGTGTTTATAAGCCTGCACTTGAAACTCGAGCGACTCGATTTCCATCTCTTTGTGATACATAAGCTCTTCAAAAGCTTCGAGTGTGGCCTCCGCGTGACCTATCTTCTCCTCTGCTAATCTCTTGTAGTGACTCGCTTCCATCTCCACCGCGGCTTTCTCTCCTTGTAAACGTAGTATCATGTCCATTGCTTCACTTGCTGCTGTTGCTGAAGATTCTCTTTCCTCATCCAAATCAGCATAGAGCTTCTGTAGAAGCTTCTGTTGAGCATGAAGTGTATCTGCCACGCCGGCTAGTGATACATCACTCCTAGTTCTAACCATCACAGAACACATGGTGGTTTCTGCCATTCTAAGCTATGTTTTCAATTAAAGTAATCACCAATCCCACACAACACACAATTCCTGATATTAAGGAGAATCACAGTCAAATAGTGTTCATACAGCAGTCAAATAATGTTCATACAACCTCAATCACTGCCACGCGTCACGATTCTTGATATTAAGAAGAATCACAGTCAAATGGTGTTCATACACCTCAATCACAGTCACAGAGACATGACATCAAACACCTGATCTGTGATCTGATCCGGTCACCAACCACAGTTCTTCAAAAACCCTGCACACAATTTTTATATCACAATCAATTTACAAATTGCAATCTATAATTAGAGCCGGGATATTTAATTTAATCATTTTCAACCAAAGTATAGACTATAGGGATTAATTTCAATTTTGCAGATAAAATATTGAATGAACATGTAATATAACTAAGGCGGGCAGGTGAGCACATTACAGTCAATAAATAATATATGCAATCATAAAAAAAAGTCAATAAATAATAAAAACTCAGAAGAACCTAAGAAGAAGACTATGTTTGGAAAACTAGTATTGAAAATCCAACTTGTCCATGTGCCACATCTCAGAAACAGAACGATGATGTTTGTTTTTTGACATTTAAGAAAAAAATAATGCATAATTGCAAAATTAATTTGGTGATTGCAAACAGAAAGCAACAACTTACTTGGATACCACTACAAGTCAGAAATTCCTGCAAGAAAGAAAGAAAGATTGTTAGTGCTTCAAGAAACGACGATCTATATATAAAAAAAATGACACAGGGGGGAATGAACTAGAAGAGTAGAGCGAGTAAAAGTGAACGCGCTTTTCTGAAAAGGAAAGAGAGTTGGCCAAATCTAGTACTTATATACCTTCCGAAATAATCGAATGAGACAAACAAGGCTTAACGACTAAGAAGAAATTTAAAAGGGAACTTCATTTTTTCTGTACACGAACGACACTCGGTTACACATCACACGACAAAGAAAACATAACAGCTTTCGTCTTTCGGTTTCTACTAGTAACAGACAAAATCATGGTTCGTTCCTCAATGGTTTGTATCTATTATGTTTTTTTTTAAACCCGGGTATCTTCTACGGCGACTGTGGAGACTAATCTCGAAGTACTGAAGTTCATTTAAGAGCTGATCGCGATGTCTCTCCATACACACCGACCAGGGATCAAACCCCAAACCAAATGGTTTGTATCTATTATGTTTGTCTATGAATTTATATTGGAAAATTCTACAAAATTATTAATATTTATTTTAACTAATATTTTTATCAATAATAATTTATGTAATCTAGTATTTTATCTTGTATTTATGATAGATGTATTTTAAGCACAACTTTGAGTAAAAAAAAGATTAAGCACAACTAGAAAAAACGATGTTGGTAAAAAATTAAAAAAGCAAAAACGATGTTATTAGATTGAATATTTTCTATTGTTACTCAGAATCTCTACTTTACATGTGAGTTTACGGGTGATGCTTTGCTTGAAATAAAAAAGAGGTGTCGAATATTTAATGTATATAGTAATACTATTGTGTTTGACTTGTAACATGCACTCTATACACTGGTTTTTAAATATTTTACAAACTAATTATTTTTGGATGTTTTAGTATATAAAAGTTTTGATTTAATTTATATATTGTCGATGTATTAATGTTATACACTATCTAATAATTATAAGTTAACATGTTATAAGAAAAAGAGTCAAAAAATAATTACCTTGTACGTCACTCATATCATTAATTGTTATTGATTGCGAGCAAAAAAAAATGTTTACACCGACGATGTGCATCAATTAAATTCTAAAAATTTTAAAAAGAACTAATAAGATCTATCAACTAATATATATATATATATATATATATATATATATATATATATATATATATATATATATAAATAGAGCACTGATATTTGGTACAGAGATTCTGGTGCGAAATGTCAGAATTTACACGTGTCAGAAGCTTATAAAAAAATGGAAGTGTGATTCAACGGTTTGACAGAAATCACGGGTGGGTGGTTGATGATCATGGGGCAAAAAATCCACTGTAGCACCAAAAAATTTTTTTTTTACCAAAATAGCACACTTTTTAGATTATTTACCAAACTAGCACACATCTCATTTTTAGTCTAGAAGTCGCCCCCCCCCAAAACGACTTCTGAACTAAAAAATTTAATTTTTTTTTAAAAACTAGTTCAGAAGTCGCCCCCCCCAGGGTGACTTCTGAACTGTGTTTTTTAATTTTTTTATTTATTATATATTAATTTAAATTAATTTAATTTAATTATTTTAATTAATTTAGAAAATTAATATTGTTAATTGTAAATTAATTATTAAATTTTTTGTGAAAAAAAAAATATTTGAACACGTTAATGTGTTTAAAAAGTAATTACGGTAAAAAATGAAGATATTAAAAATTGGAGTGATCTTGACCGTTTATTAGTGTCGGCAAGATCTTGACCGTTTATTAGTGTCGGCAAGATCTTGACCGTTTATTAGTGTCGGCAAGATCTTGACCGTTAATTGGTATGTGTACTATGCACTATTCACTATTCGTTACTATGCACTATTTGACACTATTAACTATTCGACACTATGCACTATTCACTATTCGTTACTATGCACTATTCGACACTATTCACTATTCGACACTATGCACTATTCGACACTATTCGACACTCACTATTCACTCCTATATATAGCCTTGTTACGGACCTCCTTCTCATCAACCATCAAACCTCCTTCAAACCTTCTTCAAACCATCAAACCTCCTTCAAACCTCCTTCAAATCTCCATCAAACCTCCTTCAATGGCTTTGTTACTAAACCATGATACTCACAGGTCCATGCATCTGACTGATGATGCAATGGAGTGTCACCACCACTTCAACATTGAACCACCACACCCGTTAATAAATCCATTCGTAGAAGAAGCTGGTTTTGGCACAGTTGCAACCATTGGAAAATTCAAAGTAATTCCAGCGTTAGTGACAGCAATGGTCGAACGCTGGAGACCAGAAACACACACTTTTCATCTTCCTGTAGGAGAGTGCACCATAACTCTCCAAGATGTAGCGCTGCATTTGGGGTTATCAGTGGATGGAAATGCCGTTACTGGAAGATGTAGTTGGTCTTGGGATGTAATATGCCAGGAACTATTGGGAAAATGTCCTCCAGAAGATCAAAAGAGAGGGAACGAAGTTAAGATGAGGTGGCTCAAAGAAGCATTTGCCGAAATTCCAGAAGGCGCTTCAACAAATATGCTGAGACAACATTGTAGGGCGTACCTACTGCGGTTGATTGGGGGCTTCATACTCCCAGATAAATCAACAAACAGAGTTCACCTCAAATACCTACCCCTTTTGAGACATTTAAATAAAGTTTCAAGATACAGTTGGGGGTCTGCATGTCTGGCAAATTTATACAGACAAATGTGTAAGACAGCTACATCATCCTCAAGCTGTATGGGTGGATGTACTATTTTGTTACAGTCTTGGATTTGGTACCGCATGCCGTTCCTAGCCCCAAGTTGCAACCGTGGTATTGGTTGGCCACTAGCAAAAAGGTAACAATTTTGCACACCTTATGAACAGACAAAAAATTTATCTTTGATTTATAATAATGTTTTATTTTTTTAATAGATGGGTTGGCGGGAGATTAGACCACACAAGATGTCCATCTGACCTTGTTGCATACAGATCTAGGATCGACCACATGAGGCAAGAAGACTTTCAGTGGTTGCCGTATCAAGGACTAGAGTTCACGCTGCCAAACATAGCATTCCAGGACAACTTCATATGGACTGCAAACACAACATTGGTCTGTTTTCAACATGTCGAATGGCACCACGCAGATCGAGTGAAACTGCAATTTGGCCTTGTCCAAGACATACCAATTGCACCAGTCAATTTGGACGACATGCACAACATCGACATGCGAGGACTTGCAGATGAGGACTGGTCTATAAGGCACGGAGGCTGGATTGAATTGTGGAATGAGAGACAAAGTAAAGTTATTGTGGGTCACCCGTTCCATGGAGTACCGATGAACTCCCAAGAATATATGCAGTGGTTTCTGAACAACTCAAGGCCATACATTTCTATCGAGCAACAGCTTAGGGACCCACGAGTTGTGGATGATCAAGAAGAAGAACCGACTATGCCAGAAGCATCTTCAATGCCAACCACTCAAACTGAACGTCGCAACCGTAACCGTAACCGTAGTCGACGTTGGCCACAAACTCAACATGCCAGCCAAATTTCCCCAACCTTAGAGGAAAGCCAACAAAATGTGCCTCATCGTCACTCTATTTCCCCAACCTATCAAGATTATCAGCCATTCAACCAGTCAGTAGAACATACTCCATTTCAAGATACCTATCGGCATTCTACGGCTGGCAGCAACGACGATATGTTCTATAATCTTTTTGGTGTCCACCCTGGTACGCCGGAATCAGTTGCATATCTTCGTAGCCTTCAGGAGCATCCCGGTGCTAGTACCTCATCACTTCACCAATACGAACAACCACCTGCCCCTACCCCGGCTGAAGAAGAAATACCAGCAGCACAACAGCGTCCGCGCCGTCATCGCCGACCACCACCATGTGGAACTGGCCATCATTTACAACGTTAATCACTTCGAGTTTTAAATTTCCTATCCTTGTATTTCTGCAATTTGTGTTTTTAATTTCTGTTCTTATCCTATATTAAATTCTGTTCCAATTTTTAATATCTTCATTTTTTACCGTAATTACTTTTTAAATACATTAACGTGTTCAAATATATTTTTTTTCACAAAAAATTTATTAATTAATTTACAATTAACAATATTAATTTTCTAAATTAATTAAAATAATTAAATTAAATTAATTTAAATTAATATATAATAAATAAAAAAATTAAAAAACACAGTTCAGAAGTCACCCTGGGGGGGGGGCGACTTCTGAACTAGTTTTTAAAAAAAAATTAAATTTTTTAGTTCAGAAGTCGTTTTGGGGGGGGGGGCGACTTCTACACTAAAAATGGAATGTGTGCTAGTTTGGTAAATAATCTAAAAGGTGTGCTATTTTGGTAAAAAATTTTTTTTTTGGTGCTACAGTGGAAACTTTGCCTGATCATGTGCTTTCCTCTCTTTCGTAAAACAACACTCTCATACTATCAATCATTTTCCTTAAAAATAACTAATAAGATTTATCAACTAAAAAATATAAAGATTCTCGTTTTAATCATATATAATAAAGTATGGCATTTTTAAGTTTAAAATAACTATTTGACATATTTTTTAAAACACTATTGTTTGACCATGTATATAAATAGCTGGTCATCTAGTTAATTATAATGTTTAAAATATAATATATGAGGAAAAATATAAGTAAGTCTATTGAACCTTGTTTTAATGCTTAAGAATTTTTTGGAAAGTTGAATGACGAAATTTTTTAACAAAAGTGTTTTTGCTAAGGTTTGTTTTATTTCAAAATAATAATTCTTCACTTACCATTTGCAGTACACATGGTTGGATAATAACCATAACCGATCTATAATCATAATAAATCTATTTGATATAACTGGTTTCATTTCAGCAACCAAAATACCCCATAATTCAGTTTAACCCAAAAATACCCCTCTCATTTTTATCAAAATCTGACCAGACCCCACAAAAATTTGAGTTTCCCGGAATTATCTCATTTAAAGGTAATTCCGAAAATTTTATTCGCATTTTTTCCGGAAATACTGTATTTCCGGAACAGTTATTTTGCTTTTGGAAACATCAAATTTTTGGTATTTCCTGAAACATTATTTTTTTAGTTTCAAGAAACACTGAATTTCCGGAAAGTTTATTATTTTACCTTCCGAAAATACCGTTTTTTACGTGTTTCCGGAAGTTTTAAAATCTCCCTTCCGGAATTACGTGTAATTTCGGTAATTCCGGAAGTTGTTTTTAAATTTGTTTTTTACTTTTTTCGTTATTTTACAGATATGACTACAGCTGATGGCAGATTTCCGTTTACTATAGATTTATCGGACGAGTTTACTACCTTAGAGGTACATATCTTCCTAAAGCGCTTCTTGTTTATTATTTGTTATAAGTTATTAATTTAGTTTACGATTATTTTGTAGTTTTTTCCTACTCAAGATAATCTTGTACGTTGGGCTAGAGATATCGGGAAAGCCAACGGGGAGTCATTGTTATTATTATTCGATCCGAGTCCACGAAGAATGGTAAAGGGAAGAAGAATAAGATCGTTTTGGGTTGCGAGAGACATGGAAGATATACTGCGGTAGATGTTGGGTGTTCTACTAGACACAAGACCTCAAAAAAGTGTGGTTGTCCTTTTAGATTGAAAGCTAAACCACTAAATCCTCCTAATTTTGATTGGAAGGTTAAAGTTATGTGTGGAAGTCACAATCATGAGCCTCATAAGACTTGGCTTGGAGCAGCAATCTTTGGTAAGTTTTACAAGGAGGAGCGGTCAGTTGTCGAGGAGCATTTGTTGTTGGGAGTGAAAGCACAAAAAAGTCTAGAGGCAATAAAGAGGAGCATTTGTTGTTCGGAGTGAAAGCACAAAAAAGTCTAGGAGCATTTGTTGTCATGAGACTGATTGAGTCTGAGCATTACTTGTGTTGGACCAGACAGATTGAAGGAACTGATATTGTTGAGGAGATCATGTGGACACACCCTGAGAGTATGAAATTATTGAGGATGTGTCCTAGTGTCTTGATTATGGACTGCACCTTCAAGACCTACAACGACTACGAATCCCGGCAAATCGTATTCTTAACTTATCTTAACATGAATCGGCTGTACAACGACTACGAATCCGATACATCATGTTCTTAACTGAGTTTAGCATAAATCGACTGTACAACGACTACGAATCCCGATAACCCACGAATTGACCACGCCAAAACGTATACAGGGCCTAGGTAAGGGATCATGACTTCCCTCCCTAGTATGCTACTTGCCGGGTCGTCACCCAACGTGATATATAATAAAATACATATCGTGTCTGCATTGGACCGTCTTTCAAGTTTTAGATATCTATATCTATTATCGATCTATAACCCGTTTTGATGAATTCAAAGTTAGACATCCGGCGTTATAATCATAGCGTCGAGAAGGATCCACGATCCGGTTTGTTATGCCAAAAACATTATCTCACACGCGGTCTAAGTTTCGGTTTTGAAAACAGCATTTGACTTTCAAAACAGTGTATTTTCCAATTCAAATTATATAGATATGTAGTCTTTGAATAAGCTTTCCAACGCACCTGAGAACACCTCAATCGGATTCCTGGTTCAAAAGTTATTGCGCAAACAAACTGAGTGTGTTTTGCTGAAAAACTGCAAAGCGTCGCGACAGGAACGGGTACCGTCGCTACGCGAAAAGTGACAAACTTTTGCGTCACAAAATACACTGTGGTCGCGACGCGATGAACCACGGGTCGCGACGCGACCCTTGACAGAAAGGTTGGAAACAGCTTTTCAAAAACCCGGTTTTCCCCGATTCGCTCCCAAATTGTCACCGAGACATTCCGTGCATTGGGCATGTACCTAAGCCTCATGGTACATGGTTCGATTCCCACGGAAGGCAAAAACTCTACATGGGGGGTAGAGAAGATCATGAGTACATCGCTGGGTAGCCTACTAAGTAAGAAAAGGGCCCAGGATGTTACAAAATATAAATCAACGATTCATAAATTGCTCAATATTTCGATAAAAACCGTAAAACGATATTTTTCTCAAAAGCGGTTTTCGACCCGAAAATCTTTCGAAATCAGTTTTTTTCGCCGAGAAACAAAATGTGTGATAATTTCAGAAAAACATGTTTTCCCTAATCCGTGAGTAGAACTCACCGATATGTCGAATTTCCAAGAGTTTGAGCCGAGAACAAAGTCACCGAACCGAAATCAACGAACAATCCCCGCTAGAACTTGGTCCGCTTCCAAAACAGCAACTGACCTTCATCCAGTTTCGAAATCACCAACACCAATACTTCAAAATGGTTCCTATCAACAATGTAGTTCCTGAATATGATTCTCCTTGGCTCCCAATGAACATGCAACACCACCAAGTAGCTAAAACTCGATTGTTGACCACTATGAGCTTCAATAACTTGAAAATGGTAAAATGGGGATGAGGATGAATGAGGTTCAGAAAATTATATCAAAGGAAGGGAATTCGAAATTGGAGAAGAATGAGACATGGATCACTTACATGCAAGGCAGATTGTTGAAGGATCCTTCCTTTGTCCCCACTCTCTCTCTCTCGACCTCACCTCTCTTCTCTTCTCTCCCTTTGCTTCTGTTTTCCTTTTCTTTCTTTTTGCTGAATGAATGAAATGAGGGTGTTGAGGGTTGTGTTGTTTCAGTTGGGGCTGAGGGTGTTATGGTTGGGAAAGGACCATAATGCCCTTAGCTCACTTAGTCAAGGTTTTTAGGCCAAGACCTCCCACTAACTCTACGGTTATTTACTCGGCATAAAATTTCTCGACTCGACCGATTCCGAATTGCGAATTATTAATTCCTTCGACTAGCAATTATATAAAATCCACTTATAATGTTATTTTAAAAATTAGGGATGTTACAATCACCCCAACTTTTAAAATTTTGTCCTCAAAATTGACAAAACGTACCTCAATTGAAAAGATATGCATATCGAGTCCGCATGTCGTCTTCCAACTCCCAGGTAGGCTCTTCGACCGAGAAGCCATCCCAGACCACTTTGACAATGGGGATAGTCCTTGTCCGTAGCGTCTTCTCACCACGTTCCAAGATATAGCTAGGATATGGTTGGAATGATAAATCCGGTCGAAGATCGATCGCATCAACACTCAACGGCTGATGTGGATCGGGAACATACATCCTCAACTGAGACACGTGGAACACATCATGGAGATTTGATAAGGCCGGAAACAATGCGAGGCGATAGGCAACTGGCCCAATCCGCTCGATGATTTGGAAAGGTCCAACATATCGAGGACTGAGCTTCTTTGCTCGCAAGGCTCTACCGGTACCTATGGTTGGGTGTCATACCCTAATTTTGTCCGTCTAAAATCCAAAAAAGGTTTTTATTCTTGTCGTTCCACGTGTCGTTCCAATCGCGTGCGCGTGTCTTTAACGCTCGTCGTGCAACGTTTTTTTGTGATACTCATTTTTCGTTAATATTGCTTTATTATCATAAGATATAAAATAATAAATAAATAAAATATAATACAAAATCAGAATAGCCAAAGTCCTTTTTATTTCATAACCAAATCTTTTTACACGTTTAAAACACAAATAGACAAAAAGAAAAAAAGTAAAAAGTACAAAAAAATTTAAAATGAAGGAAGGAGGCGCAGCTTCCCTTGGGTTTTGCCCTAGCTGAAAATACTTTGGGAATGAAGCTCGATTTGCTTTCCCATATCCTTTTGCTTTTCCCACTTCAGGTAAAATTAGTACACCACCCATTGCCAGCTGCTGTCCTTCTACAGCACCCCACTACCCTGCTGTCCTTCCCCAGCACCCACTACCCTGCTGTCCTTCCCCAGCACCCACTACCCAGCTGCTGTCCTTTTGATTCCTCAACACCTCACCTACATCACCAATCTGCTTATAAATACACACAGATACGCATTACAACGGACGGATATACACAGTGGGACAGAAAAAACGAAATTTGACAGCAAAATAGACATAAAAATATCCCAAACACAGTCATAAGATACGCATACAGCGACTGAAAAGCACACCAATACACAAAAAACACACAGAAATCCATACGAATTTTAGAGTCAAATTTAGGGTTTCACATTGAAACCCTAATTATTAAGGTTCAGAAAGGCAAAAAGGGCAGCAGCTGAAGCACAGGGGAGTGAACGAGGGTTCTGTTCCCAGAAATTTGGCACTTAGAAAGTTTTTTTTTAAACCGACTGCAAGGATGGGGGGTTGAGAGACAGTGAGGCAAAAAGGAAAGAAAAAGTGGAGAGATTTCACCTCCGGCCACCATTCACGGTGGCCGCTGCCGCAGCCTTGCCATGAGCCACCGTCCATCACCACCACTGTTTTCCTCCTCTCCACACCACCTACACTCCATCACCGTCGTCTCTGCCAGACAAACACCGTACCACCACTGTGGACCTCCCTCCCTCGCCGTAGCCAACCAAAGCCACAGTCAACCATCGACAAACTCCCCCATCCACCACGGTTTCACACCCTCACACCCAACAACGCCAAACGGCCACCACCGTAGCCTCCACCGCACTCAACTGACGCCACCGCAAGCCAGAACATCTCCCCGTGGACGTCGTTCGCACGCTCTCCCTGTCATCCACTACCCTTCCATGGCGAAGAAAGGAAATCAACACTGTCGCAGCCACCTTCACCACTGTCGCCATCACCATCGTAGCGAGGTCCTCCCTCTTCCTCTCCACAGTCTCTTTTCGCAAAATTTCCTCTTTCAATTTCTTTCGTTTTCTCTCTTTCCTCCTTGTTTAAACTGAAGCGGCGATTAAGTATGGTAGGAAGAAGAGAGTAGAAGATTGGGTTTGTTGGTGAAAAAGAAGAGTGAGATCAGGGAGGGAGAGAGAGAAAACGGTGGTGAGGAGAGGAGAAGGGTGGTTTGGTTCGGCGAGATTAGGGTTAGAGGGAATGGCTCACACGGCGCTGAGAGAGTGAGGGTATTCGAATTAGGGTTCAGCTTTTTTTTCTTCTTCGCTTATATAGTAGGTTTTTTTTTACTTATTTTTTGATTCAGATTACAACTAGTATTTTACCCGTGCATACGCACGGGTGATACTGTATGGTCAGTGTATTGCCATGAAGTCATAATAGTAATTTGGAAGATAATCATAAGTTGTGAACAATGTCCAAAATGTATGATTTGAAATTCAAAGTGGAAAGAGATAGGTATTATGTCATATAAGATACAAATGAAAATTATATTGAGTCGAAGAAAATAAAGGAGATTGACAATCAGAATTACATTGATCCATAATAATGTATTTGGACATTAGAGGTAAAATATGCATCCCCGTTGACACTCTCGTTTGCATGCTCGTTGACCCTCCCGTTGGCGCTCTCGTTACCTCTCCCGTTGCCACTCCCGTTGCAGCTCCCATTGCCAGTCTCTCGTTGTCGCTCCCGTTGCCACATGTTAACTCATATTATTCTATATGTTTTAATATTAATTAAATCATATTCGTTTAATTATAAGTAAGCTATCTTGTAAAGTTTGGTAGTGGCTAAAGTTGTATTTTTATAATTCTTAGTGGTTAAATTGATTGATTTTAATAGTTTTAATAGAGAGATTATAGTAAATAATAAGTTTTAGATGGAGTAAAAATGAAGAAAAAAGAAAATAAGATTTTTTAAAATATGCATCCACGTTGGCGCTCTGTTGGCGCTCTCCTTGCCTCTCTTGTTCCCACTCATGTTCCCGTTGTCACTCTCGTTGTCGATTCCATTGTCAGTCTCCAATTGCCGCTCTCGTTGTGTAGCAAATTTTGTCTTTTAGCGGTGAATTTACTAAAATAGTTGTGTTGCAAAAAGTTAAAACAAAAACGGTATCTTCTTATAATGTTAATAATGGAGTAAAAGGTAAAATATGCAGCCCCGTCGCTCTCGTTCCCTCTCTTGTTGGCACTCCCGTTGCCGCTCTCGTTACCGTTCTCATTATCAGTCTCTCGTTGTCGCTCCTGTTGCCACATGTTTTCTCCTTTTTTCTATATGATTTAATATTACAATTGTTAGTGGTTAAATTGATTGATTTTATTTATTACATGAAAAATTGATTGATTTTAGTAGTTTTAATAGATAGATTATAGTAAATAGTAAATTTTAAATTATTTAATTATTGAGTGAGATATTAATTTAATAATTTATTTTTTTGGAATAAATAATTTTCAAACTATTGTTAGAGGTATGGTTTTTTTTTACAATTGGTAGTAGTTATATTGATTAATTTTAGTAGTTCGAGTAAATTATAGAAATAGTTAAAAAATTATATTTTTAGTAAAAAAACTGACAAAAAAGTGATATGGAAAGAAAAACTGAAAAAAAAATTGGAAAAAAAACTGAAAAAAAGTTGGTTTTAATTTGCTGTTTTTTGTCCTTTTGCTGTGTGAGTTGCAGCTTCTGATTGCAGTTTTCAATCAGTTTTTTGTCCCTCACTTTTTTGTCCCTCTATTGTTGCCACTCCCGTGGCCTCTCCCGTTGGCGCTCTCGTTGCCACTCCCATTGGTGCTCTCGTTGCCACTCCCGTTGGCATTTTACTCTTTTTTAGTAATTATAAAATAGTTATTTGGTAATTTTTTGTAGTGGTTAAATTGATTTATTTTAACAAAAGTAGTTAAGTTGATTAGTTTTAGTAGTTATTTTGTAATTTTTGGTAGGGGTTAAAATTTTTTTACAATTCTTTTTTTGACAATGGATAGTGGCTAATTGATTTATAGTGACTAATTATTATATTAATTTTAGTAGTTTGAGTAGATTATAAAAATAGTGAAAATTGATTTATAGTGACCAATTGTTTTTAAAAAAATATTGACAGCCGTTTTTTAAAAAAAAAATTAAAAAAACAGTGTATAATTTTTTTAAAAAGAAATCAGTTTTTTTTAAAAAAAAATTGAATTTTTTTAAAAAAAACTCTATTGGTACTGTAGCGCGTCAGAAACGTCATTGTAGCGTACTGTAGAGTGACATAAGCGGTACTGTAGCGCGACAGAAACGTCACTGTAGCGCACTTTAGTGATAATGTAGCATTTTGTCTTTATGTGGTGAATTGTCTATTTTGCCCCTAAATTGTGACAAATGTCAAAATTTGATGATGTCTAAAAATGTAAATGTGCTAGCATATGTTTCGATTATATAGAAAGTAGACTCACACCCCCGCGTTTCATTATTAAAACCACTCCTGAAAGCCCACCTTCTTGTAGGCCGGATCCAAATAGCATGGACTGGGCCTCTACCTTTTGCACCCTCCCTGTTTTACTCATACAACCCCTGTTTCTAAACACACCCTCTTTTAATGATATGACCGCTGTTTATAAATGCACCACTCATTTTACTCACACAACCCCTATTTCTAATTACACCCAGTTTTAAAAATACAGCCTCTGTTGCTATTCATACCCCCTTTTTAATAACACAACCCCCTTGTTAATTACACTTCCTTTTCTATTACAACTCATTTAGTTTTTTATTATTACATCATAATGCTTCCAAACCAGTTTTTTTTAATAATTATTCACAAAAATGGTTTGTTACTAATGGTCACTCTGAGCTTAGCTTGTTTGACCGTTAATAACAGCGTTAGTTTTCAAACGAGCTATGAGTGATGACCACCATGAGTTTTACTTGTTTGGTCATTACGAATACCTTTCCCAATTTCAAAAATAAACAAAAAAACACCAAACACACAAACATTTTCTACTTAGAACTACGTAGCCTTTGATTCTCTACCAGGAGATACGTAGGAGCAGGGTCACGCCCCTGTCAAGCGCAAAAATAAACAATTTCCATTACCTTTCTTTCTTAATTCATTTTTTACAAAAAAACCACAAAATATAAATAGGGGATAAAGTCGGTCGTACGACCGGGTTAGTCAGCTTTTTAGGACCATGGATGAACCGTACGGATCAGGTCCTAGAATCCCTATTTAAAATAAATAATTTCTAAACTAAAAAAATACAAACACATCTCTTTCATTTCAAAAATCAAAAAATCTTATTTTTAAAGTATGGGATTAAATCGGTTGTACAGCCGGGTTAGTCATCGTTTTTGGATAAGTGAACTGTGGTCCTTCAGAGCCCCAGCGCTCCTTCAGCCCTCAGCGGCCCTTCAGAGCCCCACCGCTCCTTCAGACCCCCAGTGGTCCTTCAATACAGATCACACAGTCCTAAAACCCCTATATTAAAAAAAACACCAACCAACAAACATTTTCTACCCAAGAACTACGTAGCTTTGATTTCCCCATCGCACCTGGGGATACGTAGGAGCAGGGGCCCACTCCTGTCAAGCACAAAAAACTAAATTTTTATTAAGTCTTCCTCTTCAATTTTACAAATAATAAAAAGGGTAAATTAGAGTATTTTTCTTTAAATTAACTTTCTTTCTACACATTAAATTAAATGGTAACCTTTCTTTTGAAAGGATGCTGTGGGGTACTAATACCTTCCCCACGCATAATCGACCCCCGAACCCAAAAAAATAAAGGTTTTTTCAATGTTTTCCTATTTAATAAATATTGATGGCGGCTTCATTGCAAAAATGACGAAGAATCCCTTCCTCCGGATTTTTCGGTCGCTACATTGGGGAAACCTTCAAGAATACATGATCACCAACATCGAATTCCAACGGCCTCCTTCGGTTGTCAGCATAGCTCTTTTGCCGACTCTGAGCAACCTTCATCCTTTCTCGAATTAACTTGATCTTCTCGGTAGTCTCACAAACCATATCTGGTCCCAAAAACCTATCTTCACCAATCTCGCACTAACACAACAGAGTTCTACACTTCCTACCATAAAGTGCTTCAAACGGTGCGATTCCAATACTGGAGTGGTAACTGTTGTTGTAGGAGGATTCTATTAATGGAAGATGATTCTCCCAGTTTCTTCCGCTATCGAGCACACAAGCCCTATGCAAGTCCTCAAGAGTTTGAATAGTCCTCTCAGTTTGACCATCAGTCTGAGGATGATAAGCAGTGCTGACTAGCACCTTTGTCCCCAAGGCATCATTCAATGCCTTCCAAAACTGGGAAGTACACTTAGGATCTCTATCCGAAATAATACTAGTTGGAACCCCATGCAGTTTGACAATGTTCTTCACATATTCATCGGCTAATCTGGAAACTTTCAGATTTGAGCGAACAGGAATGAAGTGGGCAAATTTTGTCAATCGATCCACTACTACCCAGATGGATTCATTACCGGCTTGTGACCGTGGCAAACCCATAACAAAATCCATAGAGATATCTTCCCATTTCCAAACAGGTATATCAAGCGGTTGCAACTAACCAGCAGGTCTTCGGTGCTCTGCCTTAACCTTTTGACAGGTTAAGCATCGAGACACAAACTCGGCAACATCGGCTTTCATCCCAGGCCACCAATACATCAGTTTTAAGTATCGGTACATCTTGGTGGATCCAGGATGTACAGAATACTGACTCCGATGAGCTTCCTCTAATACTTGTCTCTTGACCTCCTCATCATCGGGTATACAAATCCTACCATTGAAACAGATAATACCATCACTGTCTTCGGTGAAGTTTGGCGATCCCTTCTGAGATTGTAATTTCACATCCACTTCTTGAGCCACACGAATCTGATCTCTCAATACACTAGTGACCCGAATATGTCGTAACACTAATCGGTTCCTTTTCCTTGTCACCTTGAGATTCAAGTCCCTAAAGGACTCTAACAATGCCATTTCATAAACCATTAACTCTGCGGTGTGGAGAGACTTCCTGCTTAACGCATCTGCCACGACATTAGCTTTTCCAGGATGATACTTCAACTCGAAGTCATAGTCCTTCAGAAATTCAATCCATTTTCTCTGTCTGTTATTCAGCTCTTTTTGATCGAACAGATATTTCAAGCTCTTGTGATCACTAAAAACTTCGAAACGAGAACCATAAAGGTAATGTCTCCAAATTTTTAGTGCAAACACAATAGCCTCCAACTTTAAGTCATGAGTTGGGTAATTCCGTTCATGATTCTTCATTTGCCTTGATGCATAGGCCACAACATGCTGATTCTGCATGAGAACACATCCTAAACCCTTCCCAGAGGCGTCACTGTAGATTTGAAACCCCAGAGATGGATCCGAAAGAATCAGGATCGGGGCAGAAGTCAACTGTTCCTTCAATTCGAGGAAACATTCCTCACAATTGGTATCCCATGTAAACGGTTGACCCTTGCGAGTTAACCGTGTGAGTGGGAGAACCAACTGTGAGAATCCTTCGATAAATCTCCTGTAATAACCTGCCAATCCCAAAAAGCTTCTTACTTCTGTTACTGACGTTGGTCGTTCCCAATTCGACACGGCTTCCACTTTACTAGGATCCACTGCTACTTCCTCTTGGGAAATCACATGACCCAAAAACTTTATTTCTGACATCCAAAAATCACACTTCGACGACTTTGCATATAGCTTCTTTTCTCGGAGTACTCCTAGAACAAAGCGGAGATGCTGGGCATGCTCCTCAATTGTCTTTGAGTATACCAAGATGTCATCTATGAAGACAACCACAAATTGATCCAAATAGGAATGAAAAACTCTGTTCATGTAATCCATAAAAACAGCTGGGGCATTAGTTAGTCCGAAAGGCATCACCAAAAACTCGTAGTGTCCATACCTCGTACGGAAAGCGGTTTTCGGAATATTTAAGGCCTTCACTCTGATTTGATGGTATCCCGATCTTAAATCAATTTTGGAGAATATTCTAGTGCCTCGAAGTTGATCAAGCAGATCATCTATCCTTGGTAACGAAAACTTATTCTTGATGGTAATCTTGTTCAATTGATGGTAGTCGATACATAACCTCATACTCCCGTCCTTCTTCTTGACTAGCAGTACTAGAGCACCCCATGGAGAAGCATTCGGTCGAATAAACTTCTTGGAAATTAATTCCTCAAGTTGGGACTTTAATTCTTTTAGTTCAAAATGAGACATTCTATAAGATGCTATGGATATTGGCCCTGCATCAGGCGCCAAATCTATAGAGAATTCTACCTCTCGTTCCGGAGGCAAAGAGGAAACTTCCTCGGGAAAAACATCTAAGAATTCGTTGACAACTTGCACAGACGATAAATTCAAACCAGCTTTGGTTGATGAAGATAAAATAACAACAAAAGCTTCCGCACCTTGGAATAGAGACTGGCTAGCGGAAGCGAACGAAATAACACCATCGGTTGCAGGCGGTGCATGTTCCACTACTTCTGAGGGAAACTCAATTGCACGATTGAAACAGTCAATAGTAACATGATTGGAAGTCATCCAATTCATTCCCAAAACAATCTCCATCCCCCTCATAGGCAAACAGATAAAATCAACAACAAAATCCCTGCCTCCTATGGTAAGCAGACAGTTACGACACAATGACTATGTTCACACACGACCCTTTGCAGCAGTAAGGATAGTTATTGGCTCGGATATAGGAGATACTGTTAATCCTAATCGTTCAGCACATGCTTCTGAGATAAAACAATGAGTAGCACCAGAATCATACAGTATATTAACAGTTTGATTAAAGAGAGAACCCGTACCCCTTATGAGATTATCAGCTGGTGTGATGGTCTGGGCGTTTAGGGTATTGACTCTAGCCTGTCTTAGAGCGTTAGGAGACTTCAAGAAAGCTTTCCTTGCCGGGCAATTATTAGCATAATGGCCCACCTCCTTGCAAAAGTAGCATTGATTTGACCCGACTTGACACTTTCCTCGTTGATTCTTTTTGCACACATCACACTAGCCAAACCCTGCAGTGTTGCTTGACTGTACTTGCTTCCCTTTGCTTGAATTCCCCCTATACCTAGGGTTTGATGTAGTTGACTCATTACTCTTTCGTTTATCCTTCCAGAAATCTTTCCTCTCAGCATACATTCTCTTAAGATCGCTTTCAGCTGAATGAGCTTGTTGGACCAAAGCAGGATAAGTGGTCATGGAATAAGAACTGGGACCTTGATTCACACCGCCTCGAAGACCTTGCTTGAACATAACCATTTTCCATTTGTCATCGGGAGCATTAGTCCCCAATTCATAAAACTGAGATAGCCTTTCAAACTTGGCGGCATACTCACCAACCGACATATCTCCCTATTTCAGACTGACGAACTCCATCTGCTTAGCAAGCCTTTCCGTATCCGGAAAATAATGACCTAAAAACAGTTCCTTGAAATTACCCCACTCGAGAGGAGTTCCTTGGTTTTGCAACATTCTACGTGCATTAGTCCACCATGTATGAGCATCTTCATCCAGAGCGTTAGCAGCACAAATTACTTTCTCTTCTTCATTGCATTACAAAGTCATAAAGATCCTTTACATGGCATCTACCCAGAAATGGGCTTTCATTGCATCGGATCCTCCTTTGAAGGTTGGGGGTTTCATCTTCAGAAACCGAAAATACATCCTGTTGGGATCCTCAGGTGTTGGTACATTGACTGGCTCAGCTGGTTGTGGTTGAGGCATCTGATGCATCTGCTGCATTTGAGCCATTTGAGTCATATGTTGTTGTTGCATTAGCATCATGTCATTCATCATCTTCTGTTAAGTTTCAATGACATTCTGCATCCATTCTTGATGAGGATCAACAGGTGGGTTTCTCCTACCTCTTCCAGCCATGATTCTGCGAAATATGCACAAAGTATTAAGTTGACCAGGCTCAATGTCTAATAGCATACTAAGAAGAATCAGACTTAGAAGACATACGAGACTCTAAACATCTAAGTCCGACTAGGTCGAACCACTCTGATACCAAAATGTAACACCCCAGTATTTCTAACATGTAGATACACTAAAATGCACAGTTAAGCAATGATCAGAGGACACAGTTCCTGGATAATTATTGAACATATAAACTTTTTCTGAAATTAAACATAACATTTGGAACATCCCGACTTCATATAATAGAAGTTACTCGGTCCACAGCCGAATGGATTACAACATCCAAGTTCAATAACTAGAACAGGAAACACAAAATACGGTTCGTACAACTCATAAACAATACAAGTCATACAACCATGACAAAGACAGAAAAAGGAAACATAAGAGGATCAAGACTAGGTCCTTGACATCTCCAAGAGCATGTCACCTACTCGTGTCTGACAGTCTTCTTCTTTCCCCGCTTCTCTGAAAAACAACAACAATGATAGGGTGAGATAACATATCTCAGTGAGATCTACCGTGCCCCCTCACTACACTCGGTTCAATTATTAAACCGTTACAACATATTTTCAATAGCCATCACAAGCTACAAATCGAAATGCCGACTGTACAATGACTACGAATCCCGGCAAATCGTATTCTTAACTTATTTTAACATGAATCGGCTGTACAACGACTATGAATCCCGATACATCATGTTCTTAACTGAGTTTAGCATAAATCGGCTGTACAACGACTACGAATCTCGAAAACCCACGAATTGACCACACCAAAACGTATACAGGGCCTAGGTAAGGGATCATGACTTCCCTCCCTAGTATGCTACTTGTCCGGTCGTCACCCAACGTGATATATAATAAAATACATATCGTGTCCGCATTGGACCGTCTTTCAAGTTTTAGATATCTATATCTATTATCGATCTATAACCCGTTTTGATGAATTCAAAGTTAGACATCCGGCGTTATAATCATAGCGTCGAGAAGGATCCACGATCCGGTTTGTTATGCCAAAAACATTATCTCACACGCGGTCTAAGTTTCGGTTTTGAAAACAGCATTTGACTTTCAAAACAGTGTATTTTCCAATTCAAATTATATATATAGGTAGGTCTTTGAATAAGCTTTCCAACGCACCTGAGAACACCTCAATCGGATTCCCGGTTAAAAAGTTATTGCGAAAGCAAAATCTGTGTGTTTTGCTGAAAAACTGCAAAGCGTCGCGACGCGAACGGGTACCGTCGCGACGCGAAAAGTGACAGAAACTTTTGCGTCACAAAATACACTATGGTCGCGACGCGATGATCCACAGGTCGCGACGCGACCCTTGACAGAAAGGTTGGAAACAGCTTTTCTAAGACCCAATTTTTCCCCGATTCGCTCCCAAATTGTCACCGAGACATTCCGTGACTTCCGAAGCTTAAAAACAGATATTTAGCAACACATTCTAGACTATATTCCAGCGAAAGCGTTTAAATCAGCGATTCATAAATTGCTCAATATTTCGATAAAAACCGTAAAACGCTATTTTTCTCAAAAGCGGTTTTCGACTCGAAAATCTTTTGAAATCAGTTTTTTTCGCCGAGAAACAAAATGTGTGATAATTTCAGAAAAACATATTTTCCCTAATCCCTGAGTTGAACTCACCGATATGTCGAATTTCCGAGAGTTTGAGCCGAGAACAAAGTCACCGAACCGAAATCAACGAACAATCCCCGCTAGAACTTGGTCCGTTTCCAAAACAGCAACTGACCTTCATCCAGTTTCGAAATCACCAACACCAATACTTCAAAATGGTTCCTATCAACAATGTAGTTCCTGAATATGATTCTCCTTGGCTCCCAATGAACATGCAACACCACCAAGTAGCTAAAACGCCATTGTTGACCACTATGAGCTTCAATAACTTGAAAATGGTAAAATGGGGATGAGGATGAATGAGGTTCAGAAAATTATATCAAAGGAAGGGAATTCAAAATTGGAGAAGAATGAGACATGGATCACTTACATGCAAGGCAGATTGTTGAAGGATCCTTCCTTTGTCCCCACACTCTCTCTCTTGACCTCACCTCTCTTCTCTTCTCTCCCTTTGCTTCTGTTTTCCTTTTCTTTCTTTTTGCTGAATGAATGAAATGAGGGTGTTGAGGGTTGTGTTGTTTCAGTTGGGGCTGAGGGTGTTATGGTTGGGAAAGGACCATAATGCCCTTAGCTCACTTAGTCAAGGTTTTTAGGCCAAAACCCCCCACTAACTCTACAGTTATTTACTCGGCATAAAATTTCTCGACTCGACCGATTCCGAATTGCGAATTATTAATTCCTTCGACTAGCAATTATATAAAATCCACTTATAATGTTATTTTAAAAATTAGGGATGTTACACCAACAAATATGCATTGCCTCTCCTGGAGATTGTTGGTGTCACTTGCACTGAGTTGACATTTTCAGTAGCATTTGCTTACTTGTCTCATGAGCGATATGGTGACTACAGATGGGCGTTGCAGACAGGGTTCTAAATAGCGGTCGCGGTCGCGTTAAGGCTTTCGCGGTTTCGACTGTTTCGGCCGTTGCGATACGTGTTGCGGCCGTCGCGGTGTGAATTAACCACAATAATGCAAAAAAATATTTAAAATTATTTCTACTATCATATCATGTATATTAACGAAAATGAATGTTGTTTTCATTATTATAAGATGTCGAAATAAAATAAAAATATGAATAATTTAGTATCATTCCAATCTTTTTAAGCCAAATCAAACCACCTCCTTTTTAACCCAAAATCCCAAATCATTTCATGATTTCATCTCATATTTCATTCTCTACAAATCTCGACCTCATCTCAAACAAAAGGAAGAAAGCACACAAGCAACAAAAAACACAACACAACGCATGAAGGAGGAGATGAAGATTGAAGGCAAGAGAATGTTGAACTTGTTGGTGGTGGTGTTGCACTGCTACTGAATGCTAGTGGAGTAGAGGTAAGAAGCATTTGAAGCAAAGAAGAGATTCAGAGAGCATGAGTTTGGATATAAAAATCTAAACTGAAAGTGAAAAGGTGTCTATTCTTTTGGTTTTGTTGAAAGAAATGATTTTTTTTTTTACTTTTTTCTGATTAGCAAGGCTTTGTCGCGTTTGTCGCGTCCGTTGCGGCTGTAACGGCATTTTGTCGCGGCAACCGCGGCCGTCGCGGCGTTTTGTCTCGGATTTTTCTGTGATTTCTAATCTCTCCGCGATATCGGTCCGTAACGGAAACGGTGGCCACCGTGACCGTTTTGTCGCGGCCGTTTTTGCCGTAACAGACCGTTTTTTGAAACCTTGGTTGCAGAGCCTAAGAGATTTGATGGTGGTAGATATCCCAATTCTTCAGATTATCCTCACTGACTGTGAAGAGGCATTGATGACTGCTATCAAGATTGTGTTTCCTGAGGCAGTTAATTTGCTTGTCGGTATCACATTAACAACAATGTCAATGTTAAGATTAAGAAGGCGGTCAAGGAAGATAGAGTAAAACAAGTGATGAGACTTTGACATGCAATAGTTGACTCTACCTCTTAGGAGGAGTTTTATGAGATGTTGCATGATTTTGAAGCTTCATGTGCTGATATACCCCAGATTGTCAATTATGTGAATAAGTATTGGTTGTATCCTCACAGGGAAAGATTTGTTGGACCGTGGACTAATAAAGTCAGACAGTATGGGAATACTACGACTAATAGGTACATTAATTTTTTTCTTATGTCTTTTAAATTTATTTCGAGTCAATTTTTTTATGTTTAATTTGTTACATATAGGGTTGAGTCAGCCCATTGGTCATTGAAGAGGTCACTGGGTTCTAGTGGAGGTGATTTATGCAGAAGCTGGGAGTCAATGCATGGGATGATCAATGCACAAATTGATAATATTGTCGTTTCATTTCAAAAAAGCATCAACCGTGTAGATGCCCGACACAACACTCCATTCTACAAGAGTCTACACAGTTTGGTGTCTTTGGAGGCATTAAATCATATAGCTGATGAGTTTGATGGCATGTTGGGTGGAGTAGGCACCGATAAGACCCGTTGTGGTGGTTGTGTGATTAAAGTTACCCATGGATTACCTTGTTCTTGTGAGCTTGGTTATTTGCACCTACATGGTCGTCCAATCCCATTAGGGATGGTTGGCTCTCATTGGATGAGGCTAAGTTTGGAGAGTATGGATGAGGAGCGCGTGAAACAAGTCTCACTTGAATGTGACATAAGCTATACAATCACTACAAGAAAAACGCGCATTACCGACAGATTTTTTCCGGCGGAATTTTTCCGCCAGTACGATTCCGGCGGAAATTTGGCATTTCTGGCGGATCTTTTCCGCTGGAAGGCGGAATATTTCCGGCAGAAAAAATAGGTTTTCCGGCGGATTTTTTTTTTTAAAAAATATTAAATTTTCTTTTAAAAAAATCCGTCGGAAATGTGCATTACTGGCGGAAAAAATCCGCCGGAAATTACTGTCGGAAAAATCCGCCGGTAATGCGCATTACCGGCGGATTTTTAAAATTTTTTTATTTTTAAAAAAATCTGCCGGAAATGTGCATTACCGACGGATTTTTCCGCCGGTAATGCACATTTCCGGCGGATTTTTCAAAAATTATTTTTTTTATTTATTTTTAAAAATCCTTCGGTAATGTACATTACCGGCGGATAATTTCCGACGGAAAAATCAGCCGGTAATGCACATTTCCGGCGGATTTTTCAAAAAATTATATTTTTTTTACACTCTTGTCATTTCCTATAAATAAAACTTTCTCCTACACTCCTCTCATTCTCTCATTTCACTCTTTATTTCCTTCTCATACTCTCCAATCTCCATAAATTTCTCTACATATCTCTCTTCTATGTTTCCTCTTTCTTCTTCCTTCTCGTTCAATCTCTTCTCAAATCTTCTCACATACATACACTTCATTTTTCTCAATCTCTTCTCAAAATCTTCACACATTCATACACTTCATTTTTCTCAAATCTCTTCTTCTCTTCTCACATTTCTGTTTTCTCTAATCTCTTCTCTTCTCAAATATTCAGTCTACGAATTTAAATAATTAAATAATTAAAATAATATTAATTTTTTAAATAAACGAATTTAAATAAACAAATTTTAAAAAAAGAAATAAATTAAATAAGAAATAAATTAAAATAAACGAATTTAAAAAGGGAATAAATTAAAAACAAATTAAAAAAATCAAATAATATTTTTAAAATAAATTATCAGCAGATTTTATTAGTTTACCGGCGGATTTAGTTTCCGTTTAAAATAAATATATTTAAAAAAAAATTAATTACCGGCGGAATTTTTAAAATAAATATTTTTAAAAAAAGTAATTACCGGCGGAAAATCCCCTGGTAACCGTTACCTGCGGGGGAATTACCGGCGGATTTACGACGGAAAATATCCGCCGGTAATGTCCAATTTCTGGCGGATTTTGGCCATTACCGGCGGATTTTGTCCGCCGGAAATCCCCTAAATTCTTGTAGTGAATAGAGGATATTTGGAGGCGATGGGCTGTGATGTCTCTTGAGGAGAGATTTGTCTTTAAGAGAGGTCTTAATGATTATGTCTTCCCAAGCACTACATCCTTGGTTCCACCTAAGCACAAAGTCAAGACTAGGGGTGCACCAAAGAAGAAGAAGAAAGAGTATGATGTGAAGAGAGAGCACAAAGTCAAGACTATACTCATAGGTGATAGGTGATGACTACAACACAGTTAGGGCCTCATTAGATGCTCTCCCACAAGAAATTCAACCTCCTGAGAAGTGGATGTCGATGCCTGACATGGGACATGTTATAGCAACTAGATATCAGATAACCCTTGTGATGTTATCATCTTCAGATGGTGGGTCATGGACATTCTTCCCTTTGAGAGGAGAATATGTTTCTAGTCAGAGCCAATTGTTCTGTGTGGGGTTGATCAGGGGGAATCATTGGATCCGGGTTATGTTGAACGGTATTAGTCCATTACCTCCTATTCATCCTACATGGAGTGCATATGCTTCATCTGAAGCCAGATCGTGGTTATATCCATATTTTGGACGTCTACAGTTATGGTCTTCTTTTGTTCCAGAGCATGTTGCACCGACCGGCCCAGTTGATACATAAACATTACCTGATTATATTATATTTTATTCCACTAGTTTATTATTTGACGGTCTAGATTTGGCCGACACTTTTTAACGATCTTGATCTTGCCGACACTTTCAACGGTCTAGATTTTGCCGACCACTTTTCATCAACGGTGGAAATCGACTTTAGGGTTTCAGATTTTCCCTATAAATAGATCCATTAGGTTTCACTTCTTTCACACACAACACAAGCAAATGGAAACCCTAAATACACAATACTCTCGTGATTCCGCACTCACTGCCCTTCACCATCAGGGCACAAGCACCAACAGAGAAAATGGTGTCTATTTCCAGTGTCCAAAACCTATTTTATGTAGACTTAAAGACAATTTCACCTTTGCTGCTCTTAAAGCTAAACTACAGAGTAAGGTGCAAGTGGAGGGTGACGAGCGAGAGGTCACTCGTATCATTTATCGCAACCCTAGTATGGGCAATAAAAATCGTGTTCGCTGGTCCACAATGGATGTGAAGAACGACGATGACATGCGATAATAAACTACATAGTATAATGTGTTCCGGAATTACACTAAAATGAGGTAATTCTGGAAATCCCAAAAAATTTTGTTCCGGATTTATCTCATTTTAGGGTATTTCCGGAAATCCCAATAAATTGAGTTTCGGATTTATACCTGTTGATGTAATTCCGGAAATTTTTTTGAAGTCAGGGGTAATATCGTCCGTTTTGTCAATCTGGGTGGTATGGGGTATAATGGGGGGGGGGGGTACAAAAAAAAACATGTGAAATATATAGTGACATGTGCGGCACACGGATAAGCATGATATGGTTCACAATTCAATGGATTTAATTTATATACACAATATGTGTATAAGTTCTTTTACACTATCTACGAATTAGAGGCTGACACATCATCAAAAAGGAATTGGTCAATTGGTAACCAACCACTCCATGTTTTGTGATTGGTGGTGGTTGTAAAAACTCATACTATGTGTATAGAAATTAAACTCAAATTCAAATGCCACGTTAATAACAATTTTAGAAAAAAATTAAATCAAGATCAATAATATAATGACGCGTGCTACAAAAAATCTACATTAAAAATCATATTTTTATATTAAAAAATTTATGTTAATGTTTTAATTAGGTCCCCCTAATATGGACCTTTTTAAAAAAGTTTGCCGGTGGACCTTTGCAATATATTTTTAGTAAATTTTAATAAAATATTTTTTATTTTCCATTTTTATTATTCTAAAATTCATTTTTTACTAAAAAAAGTAAAGGTCCACCGGTAGACTTTCTTAAAAAGGTCCATATTAGCAGGACCCATTTTAACTTAATTTTAGATTTTATTTATAGTAAAATAAGAATATTTTCTTAAAGATAATAGAATAATATATGTTATCTTTGTACGAGAATAATATATATTATCTTAAATTTTATCAAGTATTGCACATCAAATAGAAGATATGATTGTATCCTATCTATATCCTACTTTATACCATATCATGTCTCAATCGTATCTTGACCCCAAACAGCCCAAAGGACATCTTAACTGGACCATTGAATATGTTAAGGAGGTGTTTATGTTGAACAACCGGTGAGTTTTTCCCTCAAAGGACATTAAGATTCTATTATAGCAAAATTAGAAGATTCAATTATAGATTTTTTTATAAATTTTATTTGTAATAAATAATGATATTGTCAAAATATAACACACGATATTGTTTACGCAGTTCAGCCAAAGTCTGCCTACGTCTGTGACTACAGAGTAGCTGTAGTTTCGTTTTATTGATAATGTCTCCGTGATCCTCAATACCAAATACAAGAGAGTTTAAATAGTCTTCTCTAAGAAGACCTAACGGGCCTCGGCCAAAGCATAAGCATATAAATAAATCTACACAACTAATATTTACAGCTTTCTTATTTTCCTTATTCACATCCCCCCTCAAATTGATGCGGGTCATCAAGGAGCGTCAATTTGCTGACAAGAAACTGATGGCGTGGGGAAGGAACAGCTTTGGTCAAAATGTCTGCAACTTGAAATTGAGTATTGATATGAGGGATGGATATAACGTGATTATCATAGGCTTCACGAATTGCATGACAATCAACTTTGATATGCTTAGTACGCTCATGAAAAACCGGATTTGCAACAATCTGAATGGCACTTGTATTGTCAGCATAGAGAGATGTCGGTTCGGTTTGAGGAAATCCAAGTTCACCCAAAATACCACGAAGCCAAAGTATTTCGGGGCATGCCGTAGACATAGCACGATACTCCGATTCGGTTGAGGACTTAGAGACTCTCGCTTGTTTCTTACTTTTCCAAGAGATCAACGAAGAACCAAGAAACATGCACCAACCAGTGACAGAGCGGCGACTGTCGGGACACCCAGCCCAATCAGCATCACTATAGGCACTCAACGTAAGGGGGATCCATTAGGAAAGAATAAACCCCGTTGAGAGGTACCTTTCAAGTAGCGAATTATACGACGAACCGCTGCCAGGTGAAGATGACGAGGAGAATGCATGAACTGACTTACTTGCTGAACAACAAATGAAATATCTGGTCATGTAATGGTCAAGTAGTTAAGACTACCCACGAGCTGTCGATACAATAACGGATCAGTCAAAAGTTCTCCCTCGTCATGGTGGTATTTAACATTAACTTCAAGAGGAGTATTCACAGGATTAGCAGATTCGAGGCCAGCCATAGCAATAAGGTCGGTGGCGTACTTATGCTGATGGAGAAATATCCCCTTAGAAGTAGAATGAACCCCGAGTCCAAGAAAATAATGTAACAGACCAAGATCTTTCATTTGAAATGAGGCTTGAAGCTTTTGTTTAACTTCCTGTATGGATGTTGCATCAGAACCCGTAATGATCATTCATCAACATAAAGAAGGAGAAGAACAATGCCCGTAGATGTGCGATGAATGAACAAAGACGAATCATACTGACTTTGAGTAAAAGAGAACCCAAGTAGAGTGGAACGGAATTTCACATACCATTCTCTAGGTGCCTGTTTCAAACCATATAGGGATCGTTTGAGCTTGCACACCCCCTTAGAAGAAGAGAAAAGGCCCTGAGGGGGAGTCATATAAATATCTTCAGCCAGGTCTCCATGAAGAAATGCATTCTTGACATCCATTTGATGGAGAGAGCACCCATTAGAAGCAGCGTAAGAGAGCACCATTCTAACAGTAGTCATTTTAGCAACTGGTGCAAATGTCTCATCATAATCAATACCATATTCATGCTTGTTGCCTAAAGCAACCAATTGAGTCTTATACCGATTGAGAGATCCATCAGACTTCAATTTCACAGAATAAACCCATTTACAGCCTATGGGTTTGATACCAGGAGGGCAATGAACAATATCCCAGGTGAAGTTGTCCTGAAGGGCCTGAAGTTCCTCATTCATGGCATTTACCCAAGACACATCTTTAGCAGCCTGCCAGTAACAAGTAGGAATAGATAAGCCAGATAGAGAAGCAGTTAAAGCAGTATGAGAGGAACCAAACCTGTCTGGGGAATATCTGTCAGGTGCTCGAGACGTTCTACCAGAACGCCGGGGTGCCGGCAGTATAGGGTCAGAACCAGGATCAGGATCAGGAGCAGGAGCAGGATCAGTGTCGGAAGGGGAAGTGGGAGCGAGTCCTGTTTTATCAAAAAATTGCGGAAGTATAGCAATATCATTCAAACCAGGAGAAGGGTAAGGAAACATAGACTGATTATCAAAAAATGCCACATTCCTAGAAATGCGAAAACGATGGTTAGAGACATCATAACACACAAAACCCTTATGAGACTGACTATACCCCATAAATGCACATTGGACAGATTGTGCTCCAAGCTTGTCTTTCAATGGATGGGAGGTGCACAAAACATACACACCCAAAAGTATGTAAACGACTGTAATCAGGCTGAGTTTTAAAAAGGCGAAAGTAAGGAGAATCAAACCCAATCACCGTGGAAGGAAGACGGTTGATCAAAAAGACAGCTGTGGAAAGAGCCTCCACCCAGAATTTGGATGGAACAGATGCCTGGAGAAGTAAGGTGCGTGTCACATCCAACAAGTGACGATTCTTACGTTCTGCAACACCATTTTGCTGAGGGGTATTGGGACAAGATCGTTGAGACAATATACCTTTTTGCTGTAAGAACTCCTGAAACTCATGAGACATATACTCACCACTTGAATCAGACCGGAGAATTCTAATACTGGTTTGGAATTGATTTTAAACATACATCAGAAATTTCTTAAACATAGAAAACACTTCAGATTTAGATTTAAGAAAATAAATCCAAGTAAAACGGCTATAATCATCGATAAAGGTGACACAATATTTTTAGTGAGCGTGAGAAGCAACAGGAGAAATTCCCCAAACATCACTATGAATCAACTCAAAACACGTAGAAGCACGATGTGCACCAGATGGAAAAGGAAGGGTTTTACTCTAAGCTAATTTGCAAACAGAATATGAAATAGAGGTACTAGAATCTATCAATTTAGTATCTAACACACCAGTCTTAAATAAGTGAGACAAAACAATTAACAGAGTTTGGATGGCCCAATTTCCTATGCCAATCCTCACATGCATTCAAAACACTATTACAAACAAGAGATAAATGATTTGAATGAAACTGGAGTGGAAACACTCTTCCAACTTTAGGCCCATTCGCGATCACTTTCCGTGACACCCGATCTTGCACAAGACAACCATCCGGAGTAAGATTAACATCACAACCTTCTTCCACTAATTGACCAGCAGACAATAAATTTGAGGCAAGCCCAGGTGCTACCAGCACATTTCTAAAAGTAGAATTTATGTCACCAACATTCGTTATAGGAAGGGTACTACCATTAGCACTTTGAATTTTTTGATTACCAATATAAGAACGTAAATTGTGCAGGAGTTCAGAGGAACCCGTCATGTGATTCGATGCACCAGAGTCAAGTAACCAAGCAATGAAAGAAGACATACCAGTAATACCCAAGGCAGAAAGAGCAGATAGTACCATTTGTTGAATTAACTCAGGCTGAAGAGCACCACCATCAGACGCAACAGGGATGGAAGGACCAGCAGCAGAGCTAGATGCACCAGTGGTGGAAGGACCAGCTGTAGAGCTAGTAGTGGCATGGAATGCCTATACCGAACGCTTAGTCGGTCGAGGAGGACGCGTGGGACATGCAGAGATGAGATGACCCTGCTGTTTGCAGTAATTGCAAAATTTCTTAGGACAACTACGAGCAACATGTCCAAATTGCTTACAACTGAAGCATTGAGTTTGGCGCATATCACGACCCACGCCTCTATTCTGCGCAGCATATGCAACTGTCACCGGTTCAGAATGGACGGGATCATGAAGCATGTTTCCTTGAGTATTAAGACGCTGTTCTTCCCTGAGCAGTTCACCAATACAGGTATCTAAGGAAGGAACAAGGTTCCTATTCAGCAGAGCATCTCGAACGGCCTCAAATTCCGGACGAAGTTTCATGAGAAATTGGTCCCGTTTACTAGTATCATAAACATCACGAACGGCCGACAGAGACGCCTTGCGAACAACATCATATATAATAGCAGAGTGTTCTGTCCATAAATTTAAAAAACCAGAATAATAATCTTGAATTGACAAAGTACCTTGTTTGTAATTGGCGATCTCTAACTCCAATTGAAAACGCTTGGCTGTATTGTCCTGGTTGTAAATACGCTGCAAATAATTCCATATTTCCTGAGCAGTTGAAAATGCTCGCAAATTATTGATCATCTAAGGATCAATAGTCCTGAGGATCCAAGAAATAATCTGAGCATCTTGGACCTCCCACGCGTCTAAGGCGGGTTTATCTGCTGGCGCTTTAGAGAGCCCATCAAGGTGACTCCATAATCCTTTTCCTTTGACATACATCTTGAATTGAAATTCCCAAGCAGCATAATTCTTGCCAGTAAAGCAAACACAAAAATTATCTCTTCCTTTCGAAGCCATTAAAAAATTACGTAGCTTGCAATATATAAAAAAAAAACTCAAAATCAAACCGAACCACAGTAGCACACAGTAGCAAGAGCACACACTAGCACACAGTACACAGAAGCCAAAGTCTACTTATACCATGTCAAAATATAACACACGATATTGTTTACGCAGTTCGGCCAAAGTCTGCCTACGTCTGCGACTACAGAGTAGCTGTAGTTCCGTTTTATTGATAATGTCTCCGTGATCCTCAATACCAAATACAAGAGAGTTTAAATAGTCTTCTCTAAGAAGACCTAACGGGTCTGGGCCAAAGCATAAGCATATAAATAAATCTACACAACTACTATTTACAGCTTTCTTATTTTCCTTATTCACAAATATGATATATTTTATATGTTAATGACAAAACTACCCATTGTGACAACTATATTTCATTTATTGAAAAATTAAATTAAATTGAATTGAATTGAATTTCTATTTTTATATTTTTTAATAATAAATTTATTTTTTTATCACTTATTTAAATTTTTAAAATTTCAATAGATTTTTTAATTTTTAGATTATAGAAAAAAACAAAATACCCTTATTATAAAATCATACTTTCTTTTTTAAATTAAGTACTTATATTTTGAATTTTTGATTTAACATCAAATTTTGTTATTATTTTTTATTTTTAATATATAGTTTTTTAATAGATTTCATATTTTTATATTTTAAAATATGTTTTAAATGGATAACTGAATAAATTGTTTTCTTATCCCGACCACCAAACATTGAGTTGACACTATCTTCTTATCCCGACGACCAAACATATGTTCAAAAATATTGATTTCCCAGCAAGCTGAAAACTTTTCCACTTAATTTGGGCTGCCAGACAAATAAGAAGCTGAATCGTCTCCATACGGATAATTGGTGCAACACTTCGTCATAATCAATTCCATATTTTTGCTTGTAGCCTTTAGCAAAATGTCATGTTTGTATCTCTCCACCTCTCCTTTAGAATTCTTCTTAGTCTTAGATTTATTCAAAATGTCATGTTTGTAGCATTCCACCTCTCAATGACTTTGATTTATTCAAACCATAGTTTGTCTCCACCTTTTGTCTATTTATGGCTTCATCAAAGTTTACAGACTCACTATCAACAAAAAAGACAAAACAAATCATTTATAATTTCTATCTCATCATATAATTCTAGAATGTTTCTCAATTTTCTTGTCATTTGACTTCAAATCCCTTCAAAAGACAATGAGGCACCGTCAGTGGAAGGAGTTGGTGAAAGAAGTCGAACAAAAAGTCAGAACAAGACATGTTCATGGGTAGATCGAGTGCTCCTCAACAGCTTGGTCTGTCATTTCTGGATGATTAGCGGCATATTACTTTCGTATATAGAAAGGTTCACTGTGGTGTGTGCGTGTGAATGCATTTTTAACTCTATCAAAAGGATGAAAATTTGCAATTTTTATTCTCCTGCCAAAATATATTTTCAGATGAAGAGCAACAAGATATTCAAGCAAATAATAATGTTGAAAGCTCAATCAATTGACCATGTATTGAATTTTTGGACACTAAATTATCATAACATCAGTATAAGGCCAATCTAAACCTTGGTCACAAGTTTGATTCACCATAGTAAAATGGGTCAGAAAACAAGTACATCATTCACCCTACAATTGATCAATTGTTTGAAAATGTTTCCCAAGCCACCAGCCATTATGAATTTTTCCAAGCCACCTGACAAATTAATTAATGGGATAGTACAGTTAGCTCATAACAAGGAAATTTTGTTTTAAAATACAGTTAGAGGAATATTCATTAGTGATTTGATGAACAAGGTACCTGTTGCTACCAAGCGTTTGCTGGAGTATGGATTTACCGATTGGCGCCATCTGCGTCCCGTGCCTGATAGAAATCATTTGGCTCAACAATATTGACCTCCTCGAACTCATTATCATCTGGAAGTAACAGGAGAATATCTTTTCATTATGTTGTTTCTGAAAAACAGAAGGCAATAGACATAATGGTGCAGGCACATCCAAAATGATAGTCTAGAGAAGATGATGTTGTCAAAATGTTAAGTTCCAGGAATATTTCTGCAGCAACTAAAGAGAGTGGGAGAAGAGGATATAAATAACAAGAAGCAAATATCATTACTATGCTAAGAAATACTCGTACATCCATCTCATTTGTTCATGTTTTTTGGAGGAAGGAATTGGGGAATTAGTTGCTTGAACTCACATCATAAGTTAGAAAGATAAATAACACTGCCATCGAGAAGACCTTTATGAAATTCTTCGATTTTCTTTCTTCCTATCAGTTATTACTTAATGCATATAAGATATTCCACTCAATATATGAATTATTACATTGGCGACACAATTTCAATCCATGAAGAATCTCAGTTCAATCCATCACCTGACAATTGCAGCTGAACAAGATATCATGTATATTCTTCAATCAATGAAGAATCTCAGTCCAATCCATGAAGAATCTCAGTCCAATTCCACAACAGGAATGAAATTATTCAAAATTAATTCAACAAAAAATCCAGGATGAGGCGATGAGCTGAATAGTCTATCTCTATTATCAAAAAAATCATTCAAAATTGCAGGATCCTTCAAAGAACATAGGGAATATACAATCTACACACAACCAGTGAAGGAAGAGAACCCGAATAGCCAGCAAAGAAAAGGATAATGATATACACTTTACCTCTCCTCAAGGTCAATGCAACAACAGCATCATTTTCAACCTGAAAAATAGAAACAAAAATGGGAAATTGTTAACATCTAGAGCACGTAAGTCATATGAGAAGCAAGCAGAATATTTTTTTGGCTAGTTAGAAGAAATTTAGAATAGATGTAAAAATAACTAAGAGTTGGATATCTCTTAAATGCTATTCCATCCATTCCTTTTTAAGATGTCTTTTAAGGTTGTTTTACATAAACCAAGGAAACTAATAAATTTTATTGTTTTTGATAAATTTACTAGTCTACTCTTCTCCTATGATACTCTTGACTGTTTATTACCCATTATACTTATTTCTCTCTCTACAATAAATAATTAACGGTATAATTGAGAAACGAGTAATTAATGTAACCTTAAACTATCAAAATGACAAATAAAAAGGATCAAATTTCTTCTTAAAAATTAACAAGTAAAATAGAATAGAGGGAGTAACATTTTAAAAAAGACTCACAGAACATCAAGTAAAGCATTATGTAATAGTGTACGGCGTACCTCTTGGTCGGCCAGAGTCTTAGAATCCTCTAATACTTCCCCTGTGCCAGGTAGAACTAGCCGTTGATTACTAGCTGGTTGATCAACGAGTTCTTCCAACTTCTGCTTTATGTCAAGAATTTTATCAGATGGCTTGCACCGGATGAAAAAAGTTGTCTTACTGCGCTTAACACGAATGTACATATCCTGTCATGAAATTATAGTGTAGATTAAAGATCACTCCAAATTTCTGACAATGCATAACAGATACATCAAAATAAATTAGACCTCCTAGGATAGATTTCAATGCAAAACAGGGCTACCGATCCCCATCTATATTATGATTAAAATTAGCATTAACATAGCTTGGAACATTGATAATAGCTAAGAGCATCTGTTTTGTAATTGAATTTGAACATGTTAATGCACACCGGGCTGATGCTCAAGGCATTACTAAATTTGAAAGAGAACAAGCAATGACCTTTTTTCAGATACAAACCAAAATAAAAACTACATAGCATGATGCAACCAGAGTAAATTAATTCCTATCAGTCAAATTTATAGGTTTTTAGATAAAAAAAAAGATAAATAATTAAGACTTTGAATTATCAATATAATTTGATAATTTGATAAACGGGACTAGAGTAGAGAGACTCAAACTTGACTAGTAAGTAAAGGTTGAAAGGCCTTACTCTTGCGATTTACATCAACATAAGAAAGTTTGAAAGGCTGTATGCATGTGATTCGGAGATCTGCGAGTAGAGAATCCATTTGAAAGTCTCTCAAAGCTGCAACAGGACAGTTTTGTAGAGGACTATATAAGGCACTTCAAAGTCATTGCTGCAATGCTGCCTAACTTCGCTGGTAAGCTGAGGCAATTTACAGCTTACTTCCTGCATGGCCTTCAAGGAAACTATAGGTGAAAGGTACAAATCCACATCCAATCAGATCTCATTCGAATGATACAAGTGGGCTTAAGCTGTAGCTGATTTGACGGACAATGTTGAAGAAAAATGTCCCCATTGTAATCCCCTTAAATAAAGGCAAGGATGGACTGGAGGAGGTCCGTGGATCTGATCATTTACAGGGTGTGATGGTGATAAGTGTAATGAGGTAAAATGGGAGGATATATCAAGGATAAGGAGTTAAGAGCACATAGAGGAGACAATAGGCAAAGGGGTGAAAATTCTGTTCAATCCAAGGAAGAAAGAAATGGATAGAGAATTCGGGATAGAGGAATTCAACATTTGGAAGCAGAAAGGGTTGAGTTGAGCTATATATGGAGGAGCCTTCCATTCGATGCATTACTGTCCTGACAACCAATTGAAATTAATGGTCGTCAATATTGATGGGTCTGCAAGGTTAGAAGGAGATCATTACCTTGGAAGAGCAAGGGGAAGGAGGAGGAGAATAACATGTTTTCGATCTAACCAGTATGGATAACAAAGATCATTCTCATCCAAAAATCATGAAATTGGATGGGAATATCAGAGGTGTACCTACAGTTAGGGGTGCTCAAAAAATCCGGTGACATGGATATGTTCACATCCATATTCATAACCAATTTATAAATATCCAGATAATTCAATTTGGTTTTGTCCAAATCCATTTTATTTTTTTGGCTTGGATTTGGATATCCAAATTTGATATGGACCTCTTATAGATAACAAGCTAAAATAACCTCAAACTATAAAAAGAGTTGGTATGGACCTCTTATAGATAACAAGCTAAAATAACCTCAAACTACTGGAGTTCATTCAGATTTCTGTATTCCTCAACTCGAAGGAACTGCAGGGGTATTACAATGTCATATAGGAGATAACCTTGGGGATGAAAGAGAAAAACAACAGAGATAAGGTATCCCTTGAGAGAGCTGCCAACTCAAGTCATTGCATAGCACGGGCAGAAAATGCCAGAGTGGCTAATTCAATGAGAAAGGCAGCCTACAAAAGAAGCTGCGAGGGAAGAAGCTTTAGCAATTAAAACTAATTTTCATAACTTTTAAGATTCCATCCTTTAGGACAAGACTCAAGTTCAAGCAGATCACAATGATGGGTTCTATGGAGAGAAAGGGCCAAAGTAAGACACAAAGGGGCAGGGGAAAAGACCTGTAACTTAGCATGGGTATGAGAAGAAGGGTAAGAAGGGAGAGTAATATGTTAATGGCTAGGAGAGAGGATACATGTGCAGGGAGAGTAATATCTGGAGAGCAATAATTAGTTATGCATTTTAGTCTTTTGCATCTTTCAGCTGAATGATTTAAGCATCTCTCTGAGAAACCTGACTCTAGGATTACAGGGGATCTTCTACAATAGTTCCTATTTTTAGTAAATAATAATACACTTTTTTTCTACCTTGGGTCCCTAATTTGTATTCTGTATCACTTAAGGCAAGTATCTACCATATTTTATTCCTCAGTAGATGGTATCTCAACTTTCCCTATCATTCATAATTGTATCTTGTCATGTGTGTTTACTCCACTATTATCATCATATTTTCATCTTTACGACATTGAGCTTATTTTCTTGTTCACTGTTTGCCGCCAAGCATTCAATGATTCAAAGCCACACTGCATGGTAGGTTTTAAATTATAGCTATGTGGTAAATTTTCCCCTCAAATTCAAATGGTAATTCTCTATCACAAATAACTAAAACCCAAAATAATCCTCCATTTCAGTAAGGCTGCTGTAATTCCATGACTTTCATCTCCTTTTGTTTTAGTGTCATTTTGCATGATAGATTTAAGATATATAGTTAAACATGACTTGTGGTATGTCCAATTTTCATCATTACACTAGAATCAGCGACACTCCTACTAAACTGACATTCCATGCACTATTTTATTTTTACTTGAACCGTTTATTTTACTGGAGTTAATTTGCTCAAAAAGCTTGCCTCCCTCGACATCTCTAGCTTCTCATGTATTTCTCCCAACTAGACTATTTTAAATGCATAAATCATGCACTTGGCACAACTTTTAGATATGTCAACTATACAAGTCCAAAACCAAGTTAAAAAGATATGGACTCAAACAAGCTATAAAACATCTTCAGGATCACCTAACACCACTGCCATGTAAATCCAAGACATTTTGTAGCTCAAGCACTAACACACAGTAAGTCAGTAAACCAATTCTTAACTCTCAATTTCAAACCATATTTCATTGCCAAACTCCATTGTCCTTTTCCAAGCAGTTTCTACTTTCTAGCACTTTGACATAAGCACTTGTAAGACTATTTGAGAGAGCTCATAAAAACGGCTTATGATATGTCCATAAGCTATTGTTAGCTTATTTCCACAAGTTCCCCAGGATAGCTTACGGCTTATATAAAAATAGTTTAACATTATTTCATTTTTTATTGTAGAAATTAGCTTATACATAAGCACTTATATGATAAGTGTTTATGTTATATAAAAGAGTTTATAAGTGGGAGGCATCCCTCACCTTACAAGCCGGTTTTGTGGGGTTGAGTTAAGTCTAAACCACATTCTAAGATGGTATCAAAGCCAATCCAAGATCCGCTGGGCCATCCGCTATCGGGCCACTCGGGCCACGTTCCAGTTGTCCAGTCTTGTGCGTGAGGGAGGTGTGTTAAGAGTCCCACATCGGATGTGATATGGCCTATAAAAGAGTTTATAAGTGGGAGGCATCCCTCACCTTACAAGCTGGTTTTGTGGGGTTGAGTTAGGCCTAAACCACGTTCTAAGACACTATTTAAGTTGTTTATCTAAACATGCTCCAACATCAAATACAAGTTTTTATTTCAACCTGTTCAAGCCCAAGCCATTTTAATAGACAACAATTACCAAGAACAGATAACAATGATTCAAAAGAAAATGGCACAGAAAAAGTGAGGTGCACATACCATATTTTACAGTACGGGAGTTTCTCCTTCGCAACGAAATTCAAAAGTGCTGCAGTCCACACACATAATTGTAGAAAAAATTTTAAAAAAAAACTAATAAATAACAGTATTGATGAGCAGCGTTGTGAACTGTGGGAGTTGACAACTGAAGGGGAATAACTGATTTGAAGTTTTTGAGAGATAGAGAAATAGAAATCTAACATAAATTGAATTCGCAAACGACGCTGAGAATTGAGAAATCGGAATATTACCGGAGAAGTGGTGAATGGTATCTGACTTGGAAGTTGTATTCTCACTCCCCTGCCTAACGTGCTGGATCAATTGCTCATGGTGTACGGTCCCCTCTGCTCACATTTAGAAAATGAAAACGATGTGTTTGGACTTTGGATCCTTAATTGTAATGGCAACCGAAATGGAATAGAATCACAATCTCCATTGTCTTTTTGGATTGATTATTATGTAGGGTTAAAAGTATGTTTCGTCCCTGCAAATATCACAATAATCCAGTTTCGTCCCTGTAAAAAAAAAAGTTTTAAAACAGCCCTTGCAATTACCAAACGCTTCTAGTTTCGTCCCTGCTGTTAACTTTCCATCCAAAAAACTAACGGTTGCCACGTCATCAACCCTTGCCCAAAAAAAAGTTTTAAAACAACCATTGCAATTACCAAACGCTTCTAGTTTCGTCCCTGCTATTAACTATTCATCATCTTCAACCTCTTGATTGTCTTCTTCAAACCCAAATCCCATCAAATCTCCTTAAAACAACCCTTGCCCATAACATAACACCAATTAATTTTGAATTTTGAATAAAACCCATTTTAATCTCTAGTCATATAGCAGCAAATTAAACAAACAACTCAGAAAATTAAAAGAAAATAAATTCCCTCATGTTAACAAAGGTGATCATGTTCATCATTAACATCAACATCATCTCATCGATCGATAGCTGATAATATAAAAACTAAACAAATTAAAAAAAAGTAACTAATTAGTTAACCGGTAGCATACCATAGATACTCAAGTCTCAACCTATCTAACGAGATATTATTTTTCCTCTCTTTCATTAAAGATCAAGAAGAAGATGATGACCCATTAGCACGAACAGTTACTCCACCCTCATTCCTGTAATGATCCTCAGCGTTGCTATTGTTGTTGATGTTGCTGTTGGGGTGAGAATGAGATTTTGTGTCATTATTTCGTCCCTGATGTTGATGTTAATGATGAACATGATTTCGTCCCTGATGTTGATGTTAATGATGAACATGATCACCTTTGTTAACATGAGGGAATTTATTTTCTTTTAATTTTCTGAGTTGTTTGTTTAATTTGCTGCTATATGACTAGAGATTAAAATTCGTTTTATTCAAAATTCAAAATTAATTGGTGTTATGTTATGGGCAAGGGTTGTTTTAAGGAGATTTGATGGGATTTGGGTTTGAAGAAGACAATCAAGAGGTTGAAGATGATGAATAGTTAATAGCAGGGACGAAACTAGAAGCGTTTGGTAATTGCAAGGGTTGTTTTAAAACTTTTTTTTGGGCAGGGGTTGATGACGTGGCAACCGTTAGTTTTTTGGATGGAAAGTTAACAGTAGGGACGAAACTAGAAGCGTTTGGTAATTGCAAGGGTTGTTTTAAAACTTTTTTTTTTACAGGGACGAAACTGGATTATTGTGATATTTGCAGGGACGAAACATACCTTTAACCCTATTATGTATTTCATTGTTTGGATTAAAAATTAAAATGTTATATTTTATTTTTGTCTCCGTAAAAATTTGGGTTTTTAGTTCTGGTTCCTAAAAAAATTCCACCTAGTTCTGGTCCTTTAGGTTTTTTTTGTCAGTTTTAGTCTCTCGTGAATTTTAATAATGTTATAAAACACCAAAAAAATGTTATTAAAAATTATGAGAGGCTAAAACTGATAAAAAAACCTTTTTTTGACGTGGATGAAAAAAAACTTGGGAGACTAAAAGTAGATGAAATTTTTTTGAGAGACTAAAACAAAAAAAACTCAAATTTTATAGGAACTACAAACATATTTAACCCAAAATTAAATGTTTTTTTTTCGATAAGCAATGATTTATTGAAAACAATCACTAGGTGTGCTCGAAAAGAATAACACGAAAATCTACCCACCCCATAGATAAACATTTAATATATGATACAATGGAGTCTACCACCGACAATTCTCCTTTAAAGATCAAATTATTTCTAGCAAGCGAAACACACCAGCATGTTGCTAACCAAATAATATATTTTGTCTTGTTTACCTTCTTCCCTGAAAACGCCTCGCCAAACAAACGAAAATGGTCCACAATACTATTATAGCCAAGAAACTGCAAACCAAGCCTGTCTTCAATCTTAGTCCATATCTCTTTAGCCAAAACACATTGAAAGAAAAGGTGCATTGAAGATTCACGCGTCTGCGCACATATAGGACATTATGTTGCATCTTCGGAAACAATGATCACATGTCGTCGTAATAACATCTCATGCGTTGGCAAGGTGTTGTTGAACAATCTCCATCCGAAAATGACAATTTTCGATGGAGCTACAGTTTTCCAAAGCTCCGAACTTATATCAACAATATCTGATGCTGTATCCGGGACAACCTGATAACGCACCAAATGATTATAATAGGAGCTGACTAAAAACAGTTTTTGGGATTCTAAATACCAACACCAATAGTCTAGCTTCCCTCTCACCGGTTGAACTTCCACCAGAATATCTCGCAAAAGCTACGCATCGCCCAACAGATTAGGACTAGAAAAAATGCCCCTCAATTTGCCACTGCCAGCGCGCATTCACCCAAAGACCAGCTGCAACAACTGTCACATTAGGATCCTGAGAACTTGTAAATAATGAAGGAAAAACAAGGTGCAAAAGCTGGTTGCCTAGCCAATGATGCTTCAGAAACTTCACACCCTCACCATCCCCCAAACCTCTTCTAACCAGTGGCGTATCTAGGACCCTGGTCTAGGGTGGTCAAACAATTTAATTTAACAATTAATATATATCGTTGTGTACAAAAAATTTTATAACGTCAGTCAATCACGAAACAACACATCATAAAAAATGTTTGACTTTATCTCACCTGCCTTAAAAAGTTTTACAGCGATGTTGAATACCAATTAAACATATTTTGCTCTTCTAATTTGGTAATTTTGGTCCTTGTGATTTTTTATTACACTTTTGGTTGCTAAAAATCATGAATTGTGCAATTTTATTCCTTTATTTTTCCAAAATTAAAGATTTTTGAGGACTAAAAGTGCAAATAATATATGATTTTGAGATAAAAAATTGCGAAATTAAGAAAAATGGGGACCAAGATGGTCAATACCAAAATCACCAAGTTAACAAAAAATCACCATATTTGTTTGTGATAATAATAGACTTTTTTTTGATCAAATGAAACTAATTAAACTAATGGACTTGTTATTGTTTTTTTATCTCCTTAGACAAATAAAGTTAATTGGAGTAGCTAAATAACATATTATTGGGGTAGCTAAATTTAAAATATACCTAATTATCCAAATACATATATTGTTTTTGGATAGCCAAAACCACCCTATAGTTACACTACCAATCGCTCCTAGAGCTGCAATAGGAAAGAGTAGCTAGGAATGGAAAGAGAAAATTAGTAGCAGGATGTGCAAAAAATAAAACTAGATGTGTCAAATATATTTTTCATACAAGATCACATGCAAAAAATAAAACTAGAGGTGTCAAAACTATATGTAGGTCCGCCCATGCTTCTAACACAATCGTTGAACCATCATTTTTCAATCACTTCTTCCCCCACAAAAACAAGATCCCTCCACCATAAAGAGTCCTTTTTCCCAACCAACATAGAATCGTTGTTTAAGAAAATTGATAAATCTCCATACCTATGAGTTAAAAGCCCCCTCCAACTAGCATTCTCGTCCACCAAAAACCGTCATTTCCCTTTAGATAAAAGGGCAATATTAGGCAACTCTAGGTTTTTAATACCTAGACCACCCTCCTTCTTTGGTTTGTAAATCTTATCCCACGCCACACAATACATACCCATACAATTATCTTTAATCCCGCACAAAAAATCTCTTTGAATCTTTAATACCCAAAATTAAATGTTGTAGTCTTGGCATTAAAGATTTGGATAATAGGTCTCATTTGAGAGTTTCAATGACATTAAGATTTTGAGATACCTTTTTGACCAAAAGGAACTTAACATGAGACAAATTAGATAGATGGAGTGCCTAAAAGATTATGATTTCAAAAATATTACCCTTGGTAAAGCTAATGTAGTCATTGATACCCTAGGTAGAAAACCAATCATGTATCCACCATGATTTGATGATCCAGGAGATGGAGTTGTAAGAGAAGTATAGGATCTCAATTTGAGAATTTCTCGGGGAGTAAGTGGACTCTTACTGAGTCATTTATAGATCCCTATGACTTTAGAAGTCGGTTAGGTTAGTCAAGATTTACATTTATGAAAGCTTTGGGTTACATGGGGTTCTCATTAGTATCGTTTTTGATAGGGACCTTCAGTTTACCTCAAGATTTTGAAAAGCCCTACAACAAACCCTAAGTACAAAATTGAATCTTAGTTCTTCCCATCATCCACAATGGGTGGCCAGATGGAATAAGCAAATCAGATCTTAGAGGATATGTTAAGAGTGAATTTAGAGGATGATGGGTCTTGGGATGAGCATTTATCCTTGATTGGGTTTGCTGGTAACAATACTTACTATTCCACGATTAACCTGGCTCCATATGAAATGTTGTATGGTATGAAGTGTAGGACCCTCTAAGTTGGTAAAGAGTAATATATAAGCTTTTTAATTAAGAATAAGTTAAAGAAAACTTAAAGTTGGCAAATGAGTTATGCCCACATCTGAAGAAAACCACTTGAGTTTGGAGCATGTATTCCCATTATTTTTTTAACCTATGATTCAAGTGATTATGTTTGAGAAATCTCTGACACTCAAGATATACATTTCCTTGCTTTAAGAAATCTTTGATAACTAGGGATGATAGGAAATGTAGTGAACTGAAATTTCATCAAGTATAAGATATAAGATTCAATGACTATTAGAGAATAGATCTCACATGTGTAAATAAGTAGTAGTACCATACAGTGCACCTTAGTGAACCCCCCCCCCCACATAGGATCCTCCCCTTGTAACTAACTGATTGAGAACAAACTCAATCAGTTAGAATCCCCAAAAAGTAAAGATAGATATACTATTATTGTAACATTGAAAAAAATCAGATTGAATGAAATGAAAAACACTGTTCAAAATACTCTCTCCTTCTTCTAACATGGTATCATCGTCCACCGATCCCGGTGACCACGCCTCGCCGCTCCCGGTGACCACGCCTCGCCGCGCGCCTCCGCAACTGTCAACAATGAGGCGACTCCGCCTTCTCCGACGAAGCTCAAAGCCTCGTCGTTCTCCGCTATCTCCGAGAAACTCGACGCTGACAACTACCTACTGTGGTGTCAACAAGTTGAACCAATCATCAAAGCTCACAAGCTTCACAGTTACTTAGTCAATCCTTCTATTCCGGTCAAATTTCTCACCGTAGATGATGCGAACATGAACTCTGTGAACCCTAGTTTCACAAAATGGGAACAACAGGACCAATTGCTGCTATCATGGATGCAATCCACCATTTCGCGTGACATGTTAACACGTGTAATCGGTTGTAAAACTTCAGCGCAGCTTTGGGATAAAATCCATGCACATTTTCAGATCAACACTCAGGCAAGATCACGCCAACTCCGGTGTGAGTTACGCGCAACGAAACTCGAAGGTCTCACCATTTCCAAGTATCTGCTCAAGATTCAACATCTTGTCAACTCACTGAGTGCGATTGGTGAACCGATCTCCTCGCGCGAACACCTTGACGTAATCTTGGAAGGCCTTCCTCAAGACTACGAATCTACGATTGCGCTGATCTGTGGAAGATCTGGATCTGTGTCAATCGCAGAAACTGAGATGCTTCTACTAGGTCACGAAGCTCGTCTGGCGCGTTTCAACAAACTCAACACTACTACTGTGTCTGCAAATGTGGCCACATCTCAAGCTTCTGACAGCAAATCGGACTCTTCCACTACTCCTGTGCAGGCGTTTGTTGCACAAACATCTGAATCCACCACCAACACCAATACAGGTGGTTGGCGTGGTGGTCGTGGCCGCAACACCACACAGTGTCAAGTTTGTCACAAAATTGGCCACGATGCGTCCATATGCTTCCATCGTTACAAGCGAGACTACAACTCTGGTGATTCCTCGCACTCTCGTGCCTCTGCTCCACCTATGTGGTCCTTCGCTCCACTGTGGCATGCTCCTATTTGGAATCAGATGATGCAAACTCCGCCTCGCCCTGTGCAGCCCGCTCAGTCTCACATGGCGCCCTACTATGGAATGATGTTTCCTACTCCTGCTACAATGATGCCTCCTCAAGCCTATGTGCCTCGTCCTCAAGCTTTTTTCGCCAATGCAGATCCTAATGCTGCTGCTGACTTTTATGCAGACTCTGCTGCCTCACACACAATGTCCACTGCTTCGCACAACATTCATCAGACATCTCCATTTGAAGGTCCTGATCAAGTCACCATTGGAAACGACCAAGGTTTGCCCATTAAATCCATTGGTTTCACTCAATTTAGGTCACCTGTTAACCCTAAACGTATTTTGTCACTCAAAAATGTACTCCATGTACCTTCACTCACTAAAAACCTGCTTAGTGTGCGTCAATTCTCTAGAGACAATGGTGTGTACTTTCAATTTAATGACCAAAACTGCATTGTGAAATCCCAGGATACAGATGAAACTCTCCTCACTGGACCAGTTTATAAAGAAGGCCTTTACAAGTTCTCCAACCTGCTGTCAAAACCTGTTAATGTCCCTGGTTCTACTCTTAATCCTGCCTACTTCATTCCTAATAAAACTGTTAGTTTACCTTCTGCAAACACTGCTGTAGCACACACCAAAACTGTTAGTTTACCTTCTGCAAACACCACTGCAGCACACACCAACACTTTCACCTTATGGCACACTAGACTTGGTCACCCAAGCATAGATTCTCAAAGAATTGTACTCAAACACTGTAATATCCCATTTTCTAATAAAACTATACATGATTTTTGCAATTCCTGCTGTCTTGGTAAGGCTCACAGGCTCCCCTCCCACAGTTCCACACACAACACCTCTAATCCCTTTGAAATGGTTTATACTGACCTATGGGGGCCTGCTCCAATAATGTCTTCTACTGGTTATTACTACTACATTGCATTTGTGGACTCACACACTAGGTACACTTGGCTTTATCTCCTGAGGAGGAAATCTGATGCCCTACCAGCCTTCCAAATCTTCCAAAAAATGGTTGAGACACAGTTCTCAGGCAAAATCAAGGCTATTCAAAATGATTGGGGTGGTGAATTCAGGTCTTTCACCACCTTTCTGCAGCAGCTGGGTATTCACCACAGGAACATATGTCCACATACACACCATCAGAATGGAATGGTAGAGCGCAAGCACAGACAGATTGTGGAGACTGGGTTTACACTAATGGCTCATGCCTCCCTTCCATATGAATTTTGGGATCATGCCTTCATGGCCAGTGTTCACTTAATCAACAGACTGCCAATAGCTGCTCTCAACTTCCAGATTCCATATGAGAAACTATTTCACACACTGCCTGACTACGCCTTTTTGAGAACATTTGGATGCTTATGCTTTCCTCTATTACGGCCATACAACAAGAACAAGCTGCAGTTCAGGTCTCAAGAATGCCTATTTCTTGGCTACTCAACATCTCACAAAGGCTACAAGTGCCAATCCTCAGATGGCAGGGTGTTTATTTCAAAGGATGTGATCTTTAACGAGCATGTCTTTCCCTACAAGAAGCTCATGCTCAAGGACAACAATGTCTCCACAGCTACTACCACATTTGTCACTCCAAACATACCAACTTCAGGTCCCAATAGAGTATCACCACCTCTTCATCATCCACCTGGATTCCCACCTGTACCAAACAACCCTCCTGCCACTACTAATATTGTACCAAGCAACCCTCCTCCCACTCCCAATACTGTTTCCCACCTTCCCTCACCCGATTCCATCCCAACACCAGCACCAAACCCATCAACTGTACCTACTAACACCCATCCTATGCAAACACGAGCCAAAAGTGGCATCACTTGTCCCAAGATCAAGCCCACTCTTCTGCTAGCTCATGTTGAACCAAAAACAGTAAAACAAGCACTGTCCAAACCCGAATGGCTAGCTGCCATGAAGGATGAGTATGATGCACTTCAAAGAAACAACACCTGGACCCTAGTTCCTATGCCCTCAAATAGGACTCCTATAGGCTGCAAATGGGTCTTTAGGGTCAAGGAGAACCCCGATGGTTCACTAAACAAGTATAAGGCTCACTTGGTTGCAAAAGGGTTTCATCAACAGTTTGGTGCTGACTACAAAGAGACATCCTCTCCTGTAATTAAGCCTGTGACAGTAAGGACAGTTCTCACACTGGCAGTCTCTCAAAGGTGGCCTCTGCTGCAACTTGATGTGAACAATGCGTTCCTCAATGGAACTCTTGAAGAAGAGGTGTTCATGGTTCAACCTCCTGGCTTTGAGTCCAGCGACAAGACATTGGTGTGCAAGTTAAACAAAGCCCTCTATGGCCTCAAACAGGCCCCTAGAGCCTGGTTTGAGAAATTACAGGCTTCACTGCTTCAACTTGGCTTCAAATCAAGCAAATGTGATCCCTCCTTTTTCATCCTTCACAAAGGAACCATCAAGGTCTACATGCTGGTCTATGTTGATGATATTATCATCATTGGCAGTGACACTAAGTTCATAAAAACTGTTATCTCACAACTGAATACTGCTTTCTATTTGAAGGATCTGGGTACTCTTGATCACTTCCTAGGGATTGAAGTCAAACATCAAACTGATGGCTCACTTCAACTCACACAAGGCAAATACATTCGTGACATTCTACTCAAACACAATCTGCATGAAGCACACAGCTTCTCTACACCTATGGTTGCAGGCAGCAAACTCTGCAAATCAGGCTCAGATGACTTCAGTGGGTGCCCTACAATATGCCACTATTACACGCCCAGATATCAGTTTTGCAGTCAACAAGGTCTGCCAGTTCATGTCCAAACCTCTAGACAGTCACTGGGTGGCAGTTAAGAGAATCCTTCGCTACTTAAAGGGCACTATCTCACGTGGTCTCCACCTGAAGCCAACCTTAACTGTCCCTGTCTCACTCACTACTTACAGTGATGCTGACTGGGGATCAGATACAGATGGCCTTCGCTCTACATCTGGTGCCTGTGTCTTCCTTGCCAACAACCTAGTATCCTGGTGGGCCAAGAAACAGCCAGTTGTGTCTCGCTCCAGAAGCAGAATACAGAGCTGCGGCTCTAGGAACCACTGAACTGTTATGGCTCCAATCACTTCTTACTGAATTGGGAATTCCCTACACCACTCCCACTGTTCTGTGTGACAATCTCAGCACCATATCCTTGGCACACAATCCAGTCTTACACGCCTGCACCAAACACATGGAACTGGACCTCTTCTTCCTAAGGGAAAAAGTGCTGCAAAGACAACTCAGAGTCCTTCATGTACCTGGCAAAAATCAGTATGCAGATATCATGACCAAGCCACTTCCACCTGCCCTGTTTGAAGCATTCAAGTCCAAGCTAACTGTGTGCACAAGCCCCAGTTAGTCTTGAGGGGGAGTATTAGAGAATAGATCTCACATGTGTAAATAAGTAGTAGTATCATACAGTGCACCTTAGTGCACCCCCCCACATAGGATCCTCCCCTTGTAACTAACTGATTGAGAACAAACTCAATCAGTTAGAATCCCCAAAAAGTAAAGATAGATATACTATTATTGTAACATTGAAAAAAATCAGATTGAATGAAATGAAAAACACTGTTCAAAATACTCTCTCCTTCTTCTAACAATGACTAACTATAAACCAAATTAAAGATAAAGTTTCTTTCTAAACTATCCCATTTGGACAATTGATAGTTCAATACGATGGGTGGTACCATCCTTGGTAAGTGCGTTTCATTATATGAAATATCAAATGGAAAACTAAAGCTTAGCTTAAAGTACAAAAAAAAAGTAAAACAAATATAAAAACACATTTCAAAGAAACATAGGAGTCACTTGCATGGATAAAGAAATCATATTATCTGAGTACAATTATCCAAGATTCGAATGCAAAAAATGTTTTCAACATTCAAATACATAACATAAAAAAACTGATAAAACATCTCTACAAATGCTTCCTAAGGAGCTTTCCAAGAGAAAAGCGAACAATCAACTCTACAGATGAAGTTGATGGAGGGCTCTCTAAACAACCAGCTGATGTTGTCGATTTTTCTAGGTCTTTGTGGTTACTCTATCTTCTCCTCCTCTGAGACAAATGAAGTTGATACAGTGGCCTTCCCAAAGCCATGTGAATATATGTTGAATTTGCTAACCATTTATTGAATTTATCTTGCAGGCTGTATTCAGTAACACAAGGTGTAACACCCCGATAAATTCTAACATATAGAACTACCGAAATGCACTAAATGACATACATCAGAGTAACTTCCTGTCATTGAAATATTGAACACAACTAAAACTTTCGATAATACATATCGATTGGTTCTCTGAACCTCATAACTTCCTGAAAATGCTTAAGTTCAAACTTAAGACTTATACATAATCCTGGTGTTCAATACTCAAAACATAAAGTAGCGGAAACGATTTTACAACTTAAACAACGGAAGTTATACAATCGAAACATAGAAACGATATATGGTGCAAAGGTCTAAAACATGAAATTAGGTCTTCCATGACTCCAAAAGTCACACCAGCTAACCGTGCTTTATCACCTTTGCTTTCCCCTGTTTCTCTGTAAAAAACCACAAATATGAAGGGTGAGATAAACATTATCTCCGTGAGTCCTATCGAGACCCCTTACTAACTCTAACGGTTCATTATGCCTTGGTTTGAACTCGTGGTCCTAAAAAAAGCAACCACGTGGAAATACATTTAGTTCCTTGTAACCTTCATGCTCATGGCCCTCCTAATCGACACATGAAGCACGCAATCTTTTGTTCCATGTTTTTAGCATAACACCTCAGTCTACCTATTTTATAGGCACCTCTTGACTTTGGTGAACCCATCCCGCTATTTCTAGTGGGGGAAACATTCTTGAGTCTAGGTTTTGGGGCTCATGACTTCCCCTCCCCTAGTATGCTAACCTCTATGGGTCGTCACCCTTTTTCCTCTTGTATTTATTATACATTATCAGTCTGTGTACCCGCAATGGGCTGTTAGTCATTTCAGTCAAGTACCATGTACCATATCAGTCAAATACAGTGTATAATATCAGTCAAATACCGTGTATTATTATCATTCTTGACATATGCACTCTCGCGTTCTCTAAGTGCGGTCTTCCATTTTATTCATAACACACAAACTTTCTATCGAACATGTTCAATCTCATACCATTGTTACCTTTACATTGTTGTGGAGCCTTGGGGAATGGATTAGAAGGGAATTGGAATCATTTGGAACGGATAAAAGGTACTTTGAATTTGAAGATCAGAAGGTCTCACACGACCCGTGCGTGTAGGCGCACGACCCGTGCGCTGTTGAACAAAGATGTAAAAGATTTCCAGAAAGATACGCACGACCCGTGCAACTAAGCGCACGATCCGTGCGTTATTCACTAAAATTGTAGAAAGTTCCAGAAACATTCGCACGACCCGTGCGACTAGGCGCACGATCCGTGCGTGTTTAAAAATCCAGTTCTTGTCGTATCAGATGGGGGCGCACGACCCGTGCTCATAGGCACACGATCCGTGCGTCCCTATCAGTTTTCCAGAAAATAGGTTTTTCATGATTAAATCTGTTCCATTCCGATTCTCATTTCTCTTCCGATCGAGACCCAATCTCAAACATACATGGAAACAGTATATTATAGCAATGTCTATCAATTCAATCCGGCACATCCAAACAATCAATCAAGAAATTTCATAATGTGAATCACAATCTTTTCAATAAAACGGTTTTCGAAAAGCGAAGACTCGGAAACACAACATATTCCCTAAGCGAGTTATAGAACTCACCGGTTGCGATGAAAATCGCAAAATCAACGAATCCGCGAGATGGAACGATGAAATGACTTCACGAACGACTTCGGACTCGACTCCACGCTACTCCAAACACTCCAAAAAACTGAACCGATAGAGCTTGGCCTCTACCACTTCGAACTTCACTCCCAATCTACCCTATGAGGGTTGCTACTCACTTTGTGGCTCCCAAAATGAACATGCAACTGTATTCAGCTATTAGACTCCATTTTTGGAGCTTGGAGCTTCATATGGACAATAATGCTATTTTGGAGTTGAGGTGGTTGCTTGCTTAGAAAATGGGGTCAATGGGAAGAAGAAGGAGAATGGTGGAGGGTGGTGGATTCAGATTGGACATGCAAAGAAGTTTGAGGTAGGATCCCTCTCTTTCTTCCTCACTTTCTCTCTCGAGTTCTCTCCTCCTCCTCCCTACTTCTTGCTGAATTTCAGAAAATGAGGGAATGAAGTGTGTTGTAGTGATTTGGGTCAGCTGAAGGGTAGCCACTTAAGAATGAGAAAAGACTCTTCTACCCTCCCTCATTAGCATTTCATCTAACTCACCACTTATTCAACATTTACACTTAAGTCTCCACACTTAGCATAAATTACTAATTATGTTTAATCAAAATGTTATTTATCTATTTGATCCATGATACCATTTCATAACTAGAATAATTATGCTCACTAATCAACTTAACCTCTAGCTAATTTAATTAAATCAAATTAGCTAATTAGGGGATGTTACAATCACCCCAACTTTTAAAATTTTGTCCTCAAAATTGACAAAACTTACCTTACTCGAACAAAGAAGGATACTTCACCCGCATGTTCTCCTCTACTTCCCACGTTGCTTCGTCGGGTGAAGCACCGTCCCAAAGCACCTTGACAATAGGAATTGACCTCGTCCGGAGCGTTTTCTCGCCACGTTCGATGATCCTGATTGGAGTAGGCTGATAAGATAAATCCGGTCTGATGTCAATCGCTTCATAACTTAAGGGTTGATTCGGATCATGAATATACTTCCTTAACTGCGATACATGAAACACATCATGTAATCTGGACAATTCTGGAGGTAATGCAATGCGATACGCTACCGGGCCAACTCGCTCGACAATCTGGAAAGGTCCGACATACCGGGGACTGAGCTTCTTCGCTCGCAAAGCAATACCGGTTCCGATGGTTGGAGAAAGTCTCAGAAAGACATGGTCTCCTTCTTCGAATTCTAACGGCCTTCTTCTCTTATCCGCGTAACTCTTTTGTCGACTCTGCGCGGCTTTCATCCTTTCTCTTATTTGACGGATCTTCTCCGTAGTCTCACGGACCAATTCCGGTCCTAACATTCTCTGCTCACCTACATCCCACCAACACAATGGTGTTCTGCACTTCCTTCCATACAATGCTTCATATGGAGCCATTCCGATGCTAGAATGGTAACTGTTGTTGTATGAGAATTCCACCAACGGAAGATGATCCTCCCATCTGCCTCCACTATCAAGTACACAAGCTCTCAACATATCCTCTGACGTCTGGATTGTCCTCTCAGTCTGCCCGTCTGTCTGTGGATGATAAGCGGTGCTAACACACACCTTTGTTCCCAACGCCATATTCAATGCTCTCCAAAATCGAGATGTGAACTTGGGATCTCGATCACAGATGATACTTGTAGGGATTCCATGCAACTTAACAATATTCTTGAGATACTCATCTGCTAACTTAGCAACCTTGTGATTCGAACGCACTGGAATAAAATGGGCGGACTTGGTCAGACGATCCACCACTACCCAAATAGAATCATTTCCGGCTTGGGACCGTGGCAATCCCATGACAAAATCCATAGATATGCTTTCCCATTTCCATTCAGGTACATTCAACGGTTGTAACTGGCCACCTGGCTTCTGGTGCTCTATCTTAACCTTTTGACAAGTCAAGCATCGAGACACAAACTCTACAATATCTACTTTCATACCCGGCCACCAGTACAATTGCTTCAAATCTCGATACATCTTGGTAGACCCAGGATGTATTGAGAACTGACTCTTATGAGCCTCTTCTAGAACTTGCCTCTTTACATCCTCATCATTTGGCACACAGATTCTACCATCAAAACGAATTACGCCATCACCGTCTTCGGTGTAGTTCGGCAACCTCTTCTGTGCTTGCAGCTCTACATCATCCTCTTGGGCTGAGCGAATCCGATTTCTCAAGGAACTTGAAATCCGAATATGGCTTAACACCAACTTGTTCCTTCTTGACTTAACTCTCAAGTTGAGGTCTCTGAATGATTCCAACAAGGACATCTCGTGCATCATCAACTCTGCAGTATGGATAGACTTTCTGCTTAAAGCATCGGCCACAACATTAGCCTTACCAGGATGGTACTTCAATTCAAAATCGTAATCCTTCAAGAATTCTACCCATCTCCTCTGTCTATTGTTCAGCTCCTTTTGGTCAAACAGATACTTAAGGCTCTTGTGGTCACTAAAGACTTCGAAACGAGACCCATATAGGTAATGTCTCCATATCTTTAGGGCAAACACAATCGCCGCCAACTCTAAATCATGAGTTGGGTAATTCTCTTCATGCGGCTTCAACTGCCTGGAGGCATAGGCAACTACCTGTTGATTCTGCATCAGGACACATCCCAAACCCTTACCAGAGGCGTCGCAATAGATTTGGAATCCTACGGACGGATCTGGAAGAATCAGGATAGGTGCAGAAGTCAAACGATCCTTCAATTCCGTGAAACAATCATCACAGTCTGAGTCCCAAACAAACGGCTGGCCCTTGCGAGTTAACCGCGTGAGTGGAAGAACCAGCTGGGAAAATCCTTGAATGAATCTCCGATAATACCCAGCCAATCCCAAGAAACTTCTTACCTCAGTAACCGTGGATGGTTGTTCCCAGTCTACCACAGCTTCAATCTTACTGGGATCCACTGCAACACCTTCCTGAGATATCACATGACCCAGAAACTTAACTTCGGGCATCCAAAAATCACATTTGGACGGCTTAGCATACAACTTCTTCTCTCGGAGTACGTTCAGAACAATTCGGAGATGTTGCACATGCTCCTCAGTTGTCTTAGAGAACACCAAGATATCATCAATGAACACCACCACGAACTGATCCAGATAAGGATTAAAAATCCGATTCATATAATCCATGAATACAGCTGGAGCATTGGTCAAACCAAAGGGCATCACTACGAATTCATAGTGTCCATACCTCGTACGGAAAGCGGTCTTCGGGACGTCCAAAGCTCGAACTCTGATATGGTGATAGCCGGACCTTAAATCAATCTTTGAAAATACAGAAGCTCCCCTCAACTGATCTAGCAAATCATCAATCCTTGGTAGAGGGTACTTGTTCTTGATAGTCACCTTATTCAACTGACGATAATCAATACACAATCTCATACTTCCGTCCTTCTTCTTGACGAGCAACACTGGAGCACCCCATGGTGAGGCACTCGGCCGGATGAACCGTTTGGAAATTAGCTCCTCCAGTTGAACTTTCAATTCCCTCAACTCTAACGGCGACATTCTATACGGGGCTATAGAAATAGGTCCAGTGCCCGGAACCAATTCTATAGAAAATTCCACCTCACGATCCGGAGGAAATGAAGGAACTTCATCGGGAAACACATCAAGAAATTCATTAACAACTTGCACGGAAGATAAATCCTGACCTGTCTCAGTGGATGCAGACAGCATCATGACATAAGCTTCTGCGCCTTGGAACAAATAGTTACTGGCCGAAGTGAAAGAAATAACAGCTTCAGAATCGGGCGGTTGTAGCTCCACTGACTCGGAGGCGAAACCTATAGTTCGATGGAAGCAATCTATAGTCACATGGTTGGCCGTCATCCAACTCATTCATAGGACGACATCCATGCCCTTCATTGGTAAACAAATGAAGTCTACCACGAAATTCCTGTCTCCAATGGATAGAAGACAGTTTTCACATATCGCTTGGGTCTGAACACTACCCTCAGCAGCGGTCTTAATGGAGATTGGTTGAGGCAAAGGAGTTAAGGCCAATCCCAACCGTTCGGCACAAACTTGAGATATAAAACAATGGGTCACACCTGAATCATATAAAATACTAACGGAGTTATTAAAAAGAGATCCCGTACCCCTTAGTAGATTATCTGACGGTGTGACCTTCTGGGCGTCCAAGGTGTAAACCCTCCCATGAGTTGTAGTAGCAGCAGGGTTACCTCCTTGATTCTTCTCCTTCTCTGGGCAATCCCGTGCATAATGACCTTCCTTCTTGCAGAAATAACACTGGTTGGATCCCATTTGGCATTTACCCTGATGATACTTTCCACAGTTGGAACAAGAACTGAACCTTGAGGAGTTCGACGACTGAACCTGCTTCCCCTTGTTGGAGTTGTGCCTGGGACCCGTGTGATTGTTGGATGATCCAACATTCTTCTTATTCTGATGAAATACCTTCCTGCTTGCATATAACCTCTTCAAGTCACTCTCAGCTATGTGTGCTTGTTGAACCATGGCAGCATAGTTAGTATAGGCAAAAGAACTCAAACTCTGAGCAATGTCTTCCCTTAGCGCGTACTTGAACCTTTCGGTTTTCCACTTGTCATTGGGAGCATACCCGGCCAAACCGAAGAATTGATATAACTCTTCAAACTTAGCCGCGTACTGGCCCACAGTTGAGCTTCCTTGAGTGAGAGTCAGAAACTCGTTCTCCTTGTCGAACCTCATGGCTGTTGGAAAGAACTGCTCCAAAAATACCTGCTTGAAATGTTCCCAAGTCTGGGGAGTATCCATAGTTACCATCATGGCTTTGGTATTAGTCCACCAGTTGTTAGCTTCACCTTTCAGCATATGAGTTGCCAATCTCAGCTTGTCATCATCAGTGACTTGCATAGCTACGAAAATCTTCTCTATATCATCTAGCCAATGCTGAGCTTCCATGACATCCGGTCCTCCTCTGAACTCGGACGGCTTCATTTTCAGAAATTCAGAGAAAACCCTCCTTGGGTCAACTTGAGGCTCGGGGATTTGCTGAGGCTGAGCTTGAGCATTCTGCTGCAATTGCAACATATCTTCCATCATCTTCTGCTGTCTCTCGATTACGTTCTGCATCCATGCAGAGTGCGGGTCAATCGGTGGGTTATTCCTCGATCCTTCTGCCATAATTCTGCAAATGATACACCGAGTATTAAGTTGATCAGTCTCAATGTCTCTTAGTATCACAAGAAGCAAGATAGCAGAATTACTCGAGGGACAGAACCACCCTAACGGTCTAAGCCCGACTAGGTCGAACTGCTCTGATACCATAATGTAACACCCCGATAAATTCTAACATATAGAACTACCGAAATGCACTAAATGGCATACATCAGAGTAACTTCCTGTCATTGAAATATTGAACACAACTAAAACTTTCGATAATACATATCGATTGGTTCTCTGAACCTCATAACTTCCTGAAAATGCTTAAGTTCAAACTTAAGACTTATACATAATCCTGGTGTTCAATACTCAAAACATAAAGTAGCGGAAACGATTTTACAACTTAAACAACGGAAGTTATACAATCGAAACATAGAAACGATATATGGAGCAAAGGTCTAAAACATGAAATTAGGTCTTCCATGACTCCAAAAGTCACACCAGCTAACCGTGCTTTATCACCTTTGCTTTCCCCTGTTTCTCTGTAAAAAACCACAAATATGAAGGGTGAGATAAACATTATCTCAGTGAGTCCTATCGAGACCCCTTACTAACTCTAACGGTTCATTATGCCTTGGTTTGAACTCGTGGTCCTAAAAAAAGCAACCACGTGGAAATACATTTAGTTCCTTGTAACCTTCATGCTCATGGCCCTCCTAATCGACACATGAAGCACGCAATCTTTTGTTCCATGTTTTTAGCATAACAGCTCAGTCTACCTATTTTATAGGCACCTCTTGACTTTGGTGAACCCATCCCGCTATTTCTAGTGGGGGAAACATTCTTGAGTCTAGGTTTTGGGGCTCATGACTTCCCCTCCCCTAGTATGCTAACCTCTAAGGGTCGTCACCCTTTTTCCTCTTGTATTTATTATACATTATCAGTCTGTGTACCCGCAATGGGCTGTTAGTCATTTCAGTCAAGTACCATGTACCATATCAGTCAAATACAGTGTATAATATCAGTCAAATACCGTGTATTATTATCATTCTTGACATATGCACTCTCGCGTTCTCTAAGTGCGGTCTTCCATTTTATTCATAACACACAAACTTTCTATCGAACATGTTCAATCTCATACCATTGTTACCTTTACATTGTTGTGGAACCTTGGGGAATGGATTAGAAGGGAATTGGAATCATTTGGAACGGATAAAAGGTACTTTGAATTTGAAGATCAGAAGGTCTCACACGACCCGTGCGTGTAGGCGCACGACCCGTGCGCTGTTGAACAAAGATGTAAAAGATTTCCAGAAAGATACGCACGACCCGTGCAACTAAGCGCACGATCCGTCCGTTATTCACTAAAATTGTAGAAAGTTCCAGAAACATTCGCACGACCCATGCGACAAGGCGCACGATCCGTGCGTGTTTAAAAATCCAGTTCTTGTCGTATCAGATGGGGGCGCACGACCCGTGCTCATAGGCACACGATCCGTGCGTCCCTATCAGTTTTCCAGAAAATAGGTTTTTCATGATTAAATCTGTTCCATTCCGATTCTCATTTCTCTTCCGATCGAGACCCAATCTCAAACATACATGGAAACAGTATATTATAGCAATGTCTATCAATTCAATCCGGCACATCTAAACAATCAATCAAGAAATTTCATAATGTGAATCACAATCTTTTCAATAAAACATTTTTCGAAAAGCGAAGACTCGGAAACACAACATATTCCCTAAGCAAGTTATAGAACTCACCGGTTGCGATGAAAATCGCAAAATCAACGAATCCGCGAGATGGAACGATGAAATGACTTCACGAACGACTTCGGACTCGACTCCACGCTACTCCAAACACTCCAAAAACTAAACCGATAGAGCTTGGCCTCTACCACTTCGAACTTCACTCCCAATCTACCCTATGAGGGTTGCTACTCACTTTGTGGCTCCCAAAATGAACATGCAACTGTATTCAGCTATTAGACTCCATTTTTGGAGCTTGGAGCTTCATATGGACAATAATGCTGTTTTGGAGTTGAGGTGGTTGCTTGCTTAGAAAATGGGGTCAATGGGAAGAAGAAGGAGAATGGTGGAGGGTGGTGGATTCAGATTGGACATGCAAAGAAGTTTGAGGTAGGATCCCTCTCTTTCTTCCTCAATTTCTCTCTCGAGTTCTCTCCTCCTCCTCCCTACTTCTTGCTGAATTTCAGAAAATGAGGGAATGAAGTGTGTTGTGGTGATTTGGGTCAGCTGAAGGGTAGCCACTTAAGAATGAGAAAAGACTCTTCTACCCTCCCTCATTAGCATTTCATCTAACTCACCACTAATTCAACATTTACACTTAGGTCTCCACACTTAGCATAAATTACTAATTATGTTTAATCAAAATGTTATTTATCTATTTGATCCATGATACCATTTCATAACTAGAATAATTATGCTCACTAATCAACTTAACCTCTAGCTAATTTAATTAAATCAAATTAGCTAATTAGGGGATGTTACAATCACCCCAACTTTTAAAAATTTTGTCCTCAAAATTGACAAAACTTACCTTACTCGAACAAAGAAGGATACTTCACCCGCATGTTCTCCTCTACTTCCCACGTTGCTTCGTCGGGTGAAGCACCGTCCCAAAGCACCTTGACAATAGGAATTGACCTCGTCCGGAGCGTTTTCTCGCCACGTTCGATGATCCTGATTGGAGTAGGCTGATAAGATAAATCCGGTCTGATGTCAATCGCTTCATAACTTAAGGGTTGATTCGGATCATGAATATACTTCCTTAACTGCGATACATGAAACACATCATGTAATCTGGACAATTCTGGAGGTAATGCAATGCGATACGCTACCGGGCCAACTCGCTCGACAATCTGGAAAGGTCCGACATACCGGGGACTGAGCTTCTTCGCTCGCAAAGCAATACCGGTTCCGATGGTTGGAGAAAGTCTCAGAAAGACATGGTCTCCTTCTTCGAATTCTAACGGCCTTCTTCTCTTATCCGCGTAACTCTTTTGTCGACTCTGCGCGGCTTTCATCCTTTCTCTTATTTGACGGATCTTCTCCGTAGTCTCACGGACCAATTCCGGTCCTAACATTCTCTGCTCACCTACATCCCACCAACACAATGGTGTTCTGCACTTCCTTCCATACAATGCTTCATATGGAGCCATTCCGATGCTAGAATGGTAACTGTTGTTGTATGAGAATTCCACCAACGGAAGATGATCCTCCCATCTGCCTCCACTATCAAGTACACAAGCTCTCAACATATCCTCTGACGTCTGGATTGTCCTCTCAGTCTGCCCGTCTGTCTGTGGATGATAAGCGGTGCTAACACACACCTTTGTTCCCAACGCCATATTCAATGCTCTCCAAAATCGAGATGTGAACTTGGGATCTCGATCACAGATGATACTTGTAGGGATTCCATGCAACTTAACAATATTCTTGAGATACTCATCTGCTAACTTAGCAACCTTGTGATTCGAACGCACTGGAATAAAATGGGCGGACTTGGTCAGACGATCCACCACTACCCAAATAGAATCATTTCCGGCTTGGGACCGTGGCAATCCCATAACAAAATCCATAGATATGCTTTCCCATTTCCATTCAGGTATATTCAACGGTTGTAACTGGCCACCTGGCTTCTGGTGCTCTATCTTAACCTTTTGACAAGTCAAGCATCGAGACACAAACTCTACAATATCTACTTTCATACCCGGCCACCAGTACAATTGCTTCAAATCTCGATACATCTTGGTAGACCCAGGATGTATTGAGAACTGACTCTTATGAGCCTCTTCTAGAACTTGCCTCTTTACATCCTCATCATTTGGCACACAGATTCTACCATCAAAACGAATTACGCCATCACCGTCTTCGGTGTAGTTCGGCAACCTCTTCTGTGCTTGCAGCTCTACATCATCCTCTTGGGCTGAGCGAATCCGATTTCTCAAGGAACTTGAAATCCGAATATGGCTTAACACCAACTTGTTCCTTCTTGACTTAACTCTTAAGTTGAGGTCTCTGAATGATTCCAACAAGGACATCTCGTGCATCATCAACTCTGCAGTATGGATAGACTTTCTGCTTAAAGCATCGGCCACAACATTAGCCTTACCAGGATGGTACTTCAATTCAAAATCGTAATCCTTCAAGAATTCTACCCATCTCCTCTGTCTATTGTTCAGCTCCTTTTGGTCAAACAGATACTTAAGGCTCTTGTGGTCACTAAAGACTTCGAAACGAGACCCATATAGGTAATGTCTCCATATCTTTAGGGCAAACACAATCGCCGCCAACTCTAAATCATGAGTTGGGTAATTCTCTTCATGCGGCTTCAACTGCCTGGAGGCATAGGCAACTACCTGTTGATTCTGCATCAGGACACATCCCAAACCCTTACCAGAGGCGTCGCAATAGATTTGGAATCCTACGGACGGATCTGGAAGAATCAGGATAGGTGCAGAAGTCAAACGATCCTTCAATTCCGTGAAACAATCATCACAGTCTGAGTCCCAAACAAACGGCTGGCCCTTGCGAGTTAACCGCGTGAGTGGAAGAACCAGCTGGGAAAATCCTTGAATGAATCTCCGATAATACCCAGCCAATCCCAAGAAACTTCTTACCTCAGTAACCGTGGATGGTTGTTCCCAGTCTACCACAGCTTCAATCTTACTGGGATCCACTGCAACACCTTCCTGAGATATCACATGACCCAGAAACTTAACTTCGGGCATCGAAAAATCACATTTGGACGGCTTAGCATACAACTTCTTCTCTCGGAGTACGTTCAGAACAATTCGGAGATGTTGCACATGCTCCTCAGTTGTCTTAGAGAACACCAAGATATCATCAATGAACACCACCACGAACTGATCCAGATAAGGATTAAAAATCCGATTCATATAATCCATGAATACGGCTGGAGCATTGGTCAAACCGAAGGGCATCACTACGAATTCATAGTGTCCATACCTCGTACGGAAAGCGGTCTTCGGGACGTCCAAAGCTCGAACTCTGATTTGGTGATAGCCGGACCTTAAATCAATCTTTGAAAATACAGAAGCTCCCCTCAACTGATCTAGCAAATCATCAATCCTTGGTAGAGGGTACTTGTTCTTGATAGTCACCTTATTCAACTGACGATAATCAATACACAATCTCATACTTCCGTCCTTCTTCTTGACGAGCAACACTGGAGCACCCCATGGTGAGGCACTCGGCCGGATGAACCGTTTGGAAATTAGCTCCTCCAGTTGAACTTTCAATTCCCTCAACTCTAACGGCGACATTCTATACGAGGCTATAGAAATAGGTCCAGTGCCCGGAACCAATTCTATAGAAAATTCCACCTCACGATCCGGAGGAAATGAAGGAACTTCATCGGGAAACACATCAAGAAATTCATTAACAACTTGCACGGAAGATAAATCCTGACCTGTCTCAGTGGATGCAGACAGCATCATGACATAAGCTTCTGCGCCTTGGAACAAATAGTTACTGGCCGAAGTGAAAGAAATAACAGCTTCAGAATCGGGCGGTTGTAGCTCCACTGACTCGGAGGCGAAACCTATAGTTCGATGGAAGCAATCTATAGTCACATGGTTGGCCGTCATCCAACTCATTCATAGGACGACATCCATGCCCTTCATTGGTAAACAAATGAAGTCTACCACGAAATTCCTGTCTCCAATGGATAGAAGACAGTTTTCACATATCGCTTGGGTCTGAACACTACCCTCAGCAGCGGTCTTAATGGAGATTGGTTGAGGCAAAGGAGTTAAGGCCAATCCCAACCGTTCGGCACAAACTTGAGATATAAAACAATGGGTCGCACCTGAATCATATAAAATACTAACGGAGTTATTAAAAAGAGATCCCGTACCCCTTAGTAGATTATCTGACGGTGTGACCTTCTGGGCGTCCAAGGTGTAAACCCTCCCATGAGTTGTAGTAGCAGCAGGGTTACCTCCTTGATTCTTCTCCTTCTCTGGGCAATCCCGTGCATAATGACCTTCCTTCTTGCAGAAATAACACTGGTTGGATCCCATTTGGCATTTACCTTGATGATACTTTCCACAGTTGGAACAAGTACTGAACCTTGAGGAGTTCGACGACTGAACCTGCTTCCCCTTGTTGGAGTTGTGCCTGGGACCCGTGTGATTGTTGGATGATCCAACATTCTTCTTATTATGATGAAATACCTTCCTGCTTGCATATAACCTCTTCAAGTCACTCTCAGCTATGTGTGCTTGTTGAACCATGGCAGCATAGTTAGTATAGGCAAAAGAACTCAAACTCTGAGCAATGTCTTCCCTTAGCCCGTACTTGAACCTTTCGGTTTTCCACTTGTCATTGGGAGCATACCCGGCCAAACCGAAGAATTGATATAACTCTTCAAACATAGCCGCGTACTGGCCCACAGTTGAGCTTCCTTGAGTGAGAGTCAGAAACTCGTTCTCCTTGTCGAACCTCATGGCTGTTGGAAAGAACTGCTCCAAAAATACCTGCTTGAAATGTTCCCAAGTCTGGGGAGTATCCATAGTTACCATCATGGCTTTGGTATTAGTCCACCAGTTGTTAGCTTCACCTTTCAGCATATGAGTTGCTAATCTCAGCTTGTCATCATCAGTGACTTGCATAGCTACGAAAATCTTCTCTATATCATCTAGCCAATGCTGAGCTTCCATGACATCCGGTCCTCCTCTGAACTCGGACGGCTTCATTTTCAGAAATTCAGAGAAAACCCTCCTTGGGTCAACTTGAGGCTCGGGGATTTGCTGAGACTGAGCTTGAGCATTCTGCTGCAATTGCAACATATCTTCCATCATCTTCTACTGTCTCTCGATTACGTTCTGCATCCATGCAGAGTGCGGGTCAATCGGTGGGTTATTCCTCGATCCTCCTGCCATAATTCTGCAAATGATACACCGAGTATTAAGTTGATCAGTCTCAATGTCTCTTAGTATCACAAGAAGCAAGATAGCAGAATTACTCGAGGGACAGAACCACCCTAACGGTCTAAGCCCGACTAGGTCGAACTGCTCTGATACCATAATGTAACACCCCGATAAATTCTAACATATAGAACTACCGAAATGCACTAAATGGCATACATCAGAGTAACTTCCTGTCATTGAAATATTGAACACAACTAAAACTTTCGATAATACATATCGATTGGTTCTCTGAACCTCATAACTTCCTGAAAATGCTTAAGTTCAAACTTAAGACTTATACATAATCCTGGTGTTCAATACTCAAAACATAAAGTAGCGGAAACGATTTTACAACTTCAAGAACGGAAGTTATACAATCGAAACATAGAAACGATATATGGAGCAAAGGTCTAAAACATGAAATTAGGTCTTCCATGACTCCAAAAGTCACACCAGCTAACCGTGCTTTATCACCTTTGCTTTCCCCTGTTTCTCTGTAAAAAACCACAAATATGAAGGGTGAGATAAACATTATCTCAGTGAGTCCTATCGAGACCCCTTACTAACTCTAACGGTTCATTATGCCTTGTTTTGAACTCGTGGTCCTAAAAAAAGCAACCACGTGGAAATACATTTAGTTCCTAGTAACCTTCATGCTCATGGCCCTCCTAATCGACACATGAAGCACGCAATCTTTTGTTCCATGTTTTTAGCATAACACCTCAGTCTACCTATTTTATAGGCACCTCTTGACTTTGGTTGTGTTAGATGGTGTTCATATGCAATTGGTGATGATCGGTATGTTTGAGAATGGTTTGATTATGTTTGATGATGTTTTGGCATGATTTGTGGGTGTTTAGAGCAAGAATTCTGGTTGCTGGGAGTGTTCTGGGCGCCAGGCGCCCTTGCTGGGCGCTGAGCGCCCGTGTGTGTTGCTTTCTGTGGAGCGCTGGGCGCTGAGCGCCCGTGTGTGTGAGTGTGTGCGTTGCGCTGGGTGCCAGCGCTGGGCGCTGAGCGCCCGTGTGCGTGTGCTGCGTGTGGGTGTGTTGCGTTTTGCTGGGCGCTGGGCACCAGGTGCCTGGGCGCTGGGCGCCCATGGCGCCAGTTTTTCAGGATGTTCCCAAATGTTTTCGAAAACTGTTTTCGCTATATCTTTTGACTGGGACATCCGTTTTGAACGATTCAAAAAGCGTTGTGAAGCATTTTCAGTTGTCTATCTATCTGTTCCATTTTTAAAAATAAAAACTTATAATTTCAGAAGGTTTCTGGGCGCCCAAGTGGCTGTCCCCTGTGGTCGTTGCTGTGATATTGAAAACGCGTTTGGTGTCTTTAAAAATCCTCTTTTGCGTCCGACCAGTGGTTTTAACGAAGCAATGTCAAAAATGATGATTTTGACGATGATGCCCCTAGTGGCTAGTGTGACACCCCGGTATTTCTAACATGTAGAGACACTGAAAGTGCACAGATGCGAAATATTCAGAGGACACAGTTCCTGTTTAAGTTCTGGACATACAAACTTTTTCCGAAATAAAACATAATCGGAAATAACGTTACTTCATAAAATAGAAGTTTATCGGTTCCATACCGAATGGATTACAATATCCAAGTCCAAAAACCAAGCAGAAACATAAAACGGTTCATATAACTCATAATCCACACAAGTTTATACAACCAATAGGACAACAAAAGAACAAAGGAGAAAATGACTAAGTCTTCAGCACCTCCGAGAGTATATCAACTACTCGTGCACAATAGTCTTCCTTTTTCCCTGCTTCTCTGAAAAACAACAAATATGGATAGGGTGAGATAACATTATCTCAGTGAGTCCTACCGTGCCCCCTCACTGACACTCGGTTCAATTCATTAAACCGTTATAACCAAACTGACATAACCATGTCTTATATTTATTAATCGAAATGCCACGCACTTCGTGAATTTATTTAACACGTACCGACTGCAATCCAGTGCTAATCCCGGTAATCGTGTTTTCCATTTAGCATAAACCGACTGCAATCCAGTGCTAATCCCGGTAACCCGTGAGTTGACCACGCCAAAACACATTCAGGGCCTAGGTAAGGGGTCATGACTACCCTCCCTAGTATGCTACTTGTCGGGTCGTCACCCAACGCGATTTATGTATGACAATACATAACGATTTCTCGAGAGTTAGATAATATATATCTTTCCGATCACCAAAGGATCAATCACATAGTCTTTTTAGATAATTTATATCTTATTGATCTATAACCCGTTTTGATGAATTCATAAACATCCGGCATTATAATCATTTGTAATGTATTATTGATTTATAACCCGTTTTGATGAATCTATAAACATCCGGCATTATAATCATATACAGTTGACATATATATAAATATATATACTCATTCTATCCATCAGACGGTGTACCCACACGTATACTAGGGTTTCGGTTTTTCGATCAATATACCTTTCAACTTCTTTTCAAAATCATGAGTTGAACAAGTTCGAAATAAGGTTTTCAGTGAGGCAATCCCTTTTTGAATGGTTGAGAAAGAAATTAGAAAAGGTTCGGGATCAAACGGAGCAACAAAACGAGAAAACGGAAGCCGGTAACAGAACCACACGCACGACCCGTGCCCAGGGGCGCACGACCCGTGCGTGGTGCACTACTCAGGACCCATCTACCAGAAGGAAACGCACGATCCGTGCCCAGGGGCGCACGACCCGTGCGTCCCGTTCTGTTTCCAATACTTCCAACCCGAAGCAGGCGCACGACCCGTGCCCAGGGGCGCACGGTCCGTGCGACCTGTGTCTGTTACCGGAATTTCACACTTTTCCCATTTTTGGTCTCCGTTCTCATCCAATTCGATTCCTAATTTCGATCACCTGAAATCCAGAAAATTTCCAACTATTCCAGAATATATAAGGTGTTTCATTTCAATAATTCATTAATATTCTCAATAAACCGTACAACACCGTTTTGACTTAAAACGCTTTTCGATTCTAAGACTTTTGAAAACAGAAAACGTGACCAAGGGATTCCATATCGAAAACAAGTTCAGAATATCAAAATGCCCTATCGTGAGTAGAACTCACCCGTTATACCGAAGTCCGAGAGTTGGGTCGAGAGACGAAATCGTCGAACCGAAAACAACGAACTATCCCCGCTAGAACCGAATTCGAACAAGGATAGTGGCTCCCTTTCTCTCTAACTGAAACAGCAACCCAAATCTTTCACAACTTCCTCCAAATCGAAATGCAAGCTTGAGTCTTCCCCCTCTTAACAGCAAAACTGAACATGCAAGCCATCAACACATAGTTCCACCATTTTCACCACTTGGAGCTTCATGGGCATCAATGGAGATGAGAGAAAGAGTGAGAATCAAGCTTTGAAAGTGGTACCATTGGATTCAGAATCAAAAATGGAGTAGGATGGAAGAGAAACAACTTACATGCAACAAGGATTTGGGATGAGTCCCTCCTTCCTCCTCTTCTCCTTCTCCACGCCCTCCTCCTTCTTCTCTTTTTCTTATTTCCAGTTTTTCCTTCAAATTCTGAATCTTATGAATACTAAGTGAGGGAGAGTGTGGCTGGAAATAAAAAGAGGTCAGCTAGCTAATGGTTGGGTGTGAAAATACAATAATGCCCTTCAGCTTGGAATCTACATTTAAATTATGACTAATCCATAAGTGAATGTGAGATAGGATTTCTTTGGGCTTTTTCTCGTACAATAATCCCCGAGACACGACTAATTATTCCCACAAATAATTAATCGGTCCTAGGCATCATAATACGAGTCTTTAAAAATTAGGGATGTTACAGCTAGTAAAATGACTGTTTTGCCCTTAGTGGCTAATATTATTTATAATGACGTGTAAATGACTGCTTTGCCCTTAGTGGCTAATATTATTTATAATGACGTGTAAATGACTGCTTTGCCCTTAGTGGCTAATATTATTTATAATGACGTGTAAATGACTGCTTTGCCCTTAGTGGCTAATATTATTTATAATGACGTGTAAATGACGTTTTGCCCTCAGTGGCTATTGTTTGAGCTGATGATATTCATGTATAAGTGACGATGAAAACCCAGTGACGTTTGAGGCCCGAAAGGCTAAGTGATGTTAAGGCCTAAAAGGCTAAGTGATGTTGTTTGTTGTGTAAATTGTGAATTGACAGGTGCTGTGCCTCTTATTTGGCAAACCGGTAAGTGACGGGTCACACAGTTGACTGTGATTTGGTGTATTTGAGTATTTGTGTGTTTGTGAGTGGTGCATGTCATAGTGTCTCATGCCCCATATGCATAAACCCAGTGACGTTTTGAGGCCCAAGTGGCTAAGTGACGATGAGGCCTTAATGGCTAAGCGACGTTTGTGAAAAGGTACCTCATGCATATGCCCGCGAGTGGGTTGCATTTCATACTCCTGCATGACATTGTGACGACTGGTTGTGCCGAGTAACTTGATGATGGAATTGACTATTTTATCCTTGATGATTGACTTGACGTTTCATAGTGTGGTAGATATAGTGTCGTAACTCTAGCTTAGTGCTTATCATATGCTTTATTATATGGTTAGATGAACTCACCCCTTCTGTTTGAATGTTACCCCTATGCGGTAACGTGCAGGTGAGCTCAAGTGAAGGCTTAGGCATCTTCACTAGCTGAGTCGGGTCGTCTGCTCTGATTATGTAACACTTGGGGGAAAAAACAGAACGTTGTTTTAGTTTATTCAAGACTGTGTATAATTGTTGGATTTTCCGCTGTGAAATTGTATTTTTAATTTACAATGACGTGTTGTAAGTATTATAAGACTGTTTTCGAAAAGCGAGTAATTTGGCGCGTGATGTTTAACGAAGTAAGTGTGACATCCCTTGTGGTGTAATTAAAATTTGAAAACTCTGATATTTTACCAATTAAATTAATGGGTAGAAAAGGGGTGTTACATTAGTGGTATCAGAGCAATGGGTGGTCCGTCCGGCCAAGTCGTAGAGTCGTTGTGTCGGTTAACGACCAACTGTTGTCTTTTAGTCTTGACCATTGGTTTGTGTTGTGGTGATGTTCCTGCAGGTACAAGTAGACGGAAGCTGCTATGGTAAGTAAACTAGTGGGGGAGACGCCCCTACTGGTATTGTGTGCTGTTTGCTATGTTGTGCTCCGTGTGAACCCTGTGTCGTTTGGTTGTGACTTTTATTTTGACCCTGTTGTTGTGCTTATGTGCTTTTGGTGATTGCTGCTACTGTAAATTAAGTTACTGCTGTGCTGCAAAGTAAATACTGTGTTATTGCCATTGCTGTTTGTCTATTGTTACGTAGTTGGGTTATTGTACCATTAAACCACTGTTGCTGTTAGCTGAGAAATATTATTGCTGTTACTGTTTAATTGCCATTTTAAAAGATCGATGTTGCTGTTGTTGGAAATATTGAACTGTTTTCTAAGGATTAGTGTTGCTGTTTAATTATTGATGTTTCTGAAAACCGTTTTATTTGAGTAATACTAATGCCTTGTGCTATGTAGTTTTGTGATCTGAAAAGTAAAATGATTTCTGGAATTGTTTTTGAAATGTCTAATGGACGGTTTTACGGTTGGATACTAAAAAATTAGTAATAAATCTATTTTTAATGAATGAACGTGGGTGTTGAAGTGGTGAAGATCAAAGGAAATAAAATTATTTTTGACTTGGGATTTTAAATGAGGAAGTATAGAGGTGAAGTTTTGTTGGATTGGAAAATGATTTTTCTAGTTGGTTTTATTTGAAACAGAGTAATGATTTGTTGTTGTGTCGATTTTAAAAACCTTGTCAAAAATGATTTGATGACGATTTTGAAACAAGTATTGGGTTTCTTTGGGAGCAAAAATGTATTAGTATGTATGAAACCTTGTGTGCTCTATGATGTTTAAATTGGTTAAGAAGTTTGGCGTGCTCTATGTATTGTTTGATTTATATAGAATATGTATTGCTTGTAATTTACATAGCGAGTGTGTTGAAGTGATTGATGTATTTTAATTGGTTGGTATATGATTATTGGGAAGTTTAAACTATGCTTGATGGCTGAATTTGTGGCTGCTTGGATGCTTAATTTGTTGCTAAGCTCACTGTGTAGGCACTTTCTGAGTAGGTTTGACTTTCGGCTAAACTGGGACTGTTTTACTAGTTGATAAATTATGTAGCTCACAATTTTAGAAACTAGGCTGAACGCTGGTCATTTTGGCTTTGGTTTGGTCGCATTTGGAGTAGTATAGCTCCAGTTATGGGCTTCGCAAGTTAGGGTAAAATTTCGGGGGACCGTCTGGACATAGGGTCAGTGTTTTGATTGTGGTGTTTTCAAATGAACTCCTTTTCGAATGAATCCAATTTCTTTGAAAACTAGACAAAATGATTTACTGTTTAGGCTGAAGTTTCGTGTTATTTGGGTTTGTTTTGGGCATCGTAGAAGAGTCACAACTTTGGACACAGTCGCTGCCCCATTTTCTGGACCTACTGCCTTGTTTGCGAAAACTGTGCTATTGGACTCATCATTTTGAAATTCTAAAAATATAGCCAGAAACTAGACTCCGTAAGTTTTCCGTAGAGGGGTTGTTTGCTAAATTCCGATGTCGTTTGATAGGGTAAATAAATTGTTGAAGTTTATGTGTGAGTGCTGGAATTCCTGCGTTGCTTAGTTTATGCTGTCATTGTAACGGAAAAATGTTTTTGCAATATCTTTTGACCCAGGAGTCCGATTTGAGTAAACTAAAATGTTTTGGAAAGCTTATTCAGAGGCCTAACTGAGTATTCTAATTTCAAGGCAAAATTGACTGTTTCTGGTGTCGTTGATTTTTTGGGCGTGTCGGTCGAATTAAATTGTTGTTGTGTTGTCAGTGGCTTAGTGTCCCAAATCGTTGTTGCAGTGTCGGCGCTTTGGTGCCTGAAGTTGTTGATGTGTTATTGATTATAGGATTGTTGGTCCCGGAGTTGTCTCCGCATTGTTGCTTTGTTGTTGCTTGTGGTTGACTCGTAATAATGTTGATGTTTTGGTGTTGTCTTGGGTACCGCCGAATGGCCCGAGTTATATTGTTATTGATGATGTTGCTTTGCTGTTGGTTTGTCGTTGTTGATGTCGCCTGAGTGGCAATTTTAGTTGCTGATGTTGCCTGAGTGGCAATTTTAGTTGTTGATGTCGCCTGAGTGGCAATTTTAGTCGTTGATGTCGCCTGAGTGGCAATTTTAGTTGTTGATGTCGCCTGAGTGGCAAAGTTGTTCGTTGATGTTGTTGTCATGTTGCTAAATTATGAGGCTTGTGGTACGACTGTTATGCGCCCGGTGAGTTTCGTTGTGATGATTGATGTATTTTGTTATCCTTAAGGGTAGATGAGTGAGGTAGAATGCGAGCTAGTTTATCAGAGTAGCGCAGCGGAGTAGAGGGTGAGTCTGATTATTATTGCTTGAAGTTACCTGGCTGAACAAGTAGGAGGGACGGCCGCCCAAGCACTTACCGCCGGTAATCAAAGCAACAGTAATCAGCATATAGATGGCCCTAGTTGTCTAGGTGGCCTTAGAGGGAGAGTGTTGGCGTGGCAGGTAAATTTCGAGGACGAAATATTTTAAGTGGGGGAGAGTTGTAACACCCCAAAAATAATAGAATAAATTATTTTAATTAATTAAAAGAGATTTTGGTGGTAGAGTAATAATATAATTATTAATTATTATTTGTTGAAGTAATTATAAGGTGTTTTAAATAAAATAAGGAGTGGTATTGTATTAGGAGGTGGTGCTGCAAATTAGTTGGGCTTCAGCTGCGGGAAAGCCCGCAATCCAAGCCCAACAACCTAAGCGCATATTTAAGCTAAAATTTTAGGATTTAATTCATTTGCGCAAAAAGAAAAGAAAGTGGCGAATTGAGAGAGAGAGGGAAAGGGAGCCGTGAGGGTGAGAAGAAAGGGGAGAGGAGGCGCGCACATGAGCAAAGGGAAAGGATCGTGTTGCGGTGATCTTTGGAGCTTACGTATACGGAGATAGCGTGTTCGTCATAACCTAAGGTAAGGGTGGGTCTCATCTTCTCTATAATAGGGTTTTATGATGGGGACTAAGTAAGGGTAGGCTCTATGTGTGCCGTTTTATGCATTTGGTTGTGTTAGATGGTGTTCATATGCAATTGGTGATGATCGGTATGTTTGAGAATGGTTTGATTATGTTTGATGATGTTTTGGCATGATTTGTGGGTGTTTAGAGCAAGAATTCTGGTTGCTGGGAGTGTTCTGGGCGCCAGTCGCCCTTGCTGGGCACTGAGCACCCGTGTGTGTGAGTGTGTGCGTTGCGCTGGGCGCTGGGTGCCAGCGCTGGGCGCCGAGCGCCCGTGTGCGTGTGCTGCGTGTGGGTGTGTTGCGTTTTGCTGGGCGCTGGGCACCAGGTGCCTGGGCGCTGGGCGCCCATGGCGCCAGTTTTTCAGGATGTTCCCAAATGTTTTCGAAAACTGTTTTCGCTATATCTTTTGACTGGGACATCCGTTTTGAACGATTCAAAAAGCGTTGTGAAGAATTTTCAGTTGTCTATCTATGTGTTCCATTTTTAAAAATAAAAACTTATAATTTCAGAAGGTTGCTGGGCGCCCAAGTGGCTGTCCCCTGTGGTCGTTGCTGTGATATTGAAAACGCGTTTGGTGTCTTTAAAAATCCTCTTTTGCGTCCGACCAGTGGTTTTAACGAAGCAATGTCAAAAATGATGATTTTGACGATGATGCCCCTAGTGGCTAGTTAAATGACTGTTTTGCCCTTAGTGGCTAATATTATTTATAATGACGTGTAAATGACTGCTTTGCCCTTAGTGGCTAATATTATTTATAATGACGTGTCAATGACTGCTTTGCCCTTAGTGGCTAATATTATTTATAATGACGTGTAAATGACTGCTTTGCCCTTAGTGGCTAATATTATTTATAATGACGTGTAAATGACGTTTTGCCCTCAGTGGCTATTGTTTGAGCTGATGATATTCATGTATAAGTGACGATGAAAACCCAGTGACGTTTGAGGCCCGAAAGGCTAAGTGATGTTAAGGCCTAAAAGGCTAAGTGATGTTGTTTGTTGTGTAAATTGTGAATTGACAGGTGCTGTGCCTCTTATTTGGCAAACCGGTAAGTGACGGGTCACACAGTTGACTGTGATTTGGTGTATTTGAGTATTTGTGTGTTTGTGAGTGGTGCATGTCATAGTGTCTCATGCCCCATATGCATAAACCCAGTGACGTTTTGAGGCCCAAGTGGCTAAGTGACGATGAGGCCTTAATGGCTAAGCGACGTTTGTGAAAAGGTACCTCATGCATATGCCCGCGAGTGGGTTGCATTTCATACTCCTGCATGACATTGTGACGACTGGTTGTGCCGAGTAACTTGATGATGGAATTGACTATTTTATCCTTGATGATTGACTTGACGTTTCATAGTGTGGTAGATATAGTGTCGTAACTCTAGCTTAGTGCTTATCATATGCTTTATTATATGGTTAGATGAACTCACCCCTTCTGTTTGAATGTTACCCCTATGCGGTAACGTGCAGGTGAGCTCAAGTGAAGGCGTAGGCATCTTCACTAGCTGAGTCGGGTCGTCTGCTCTGATTATGTAACACTTGGGGGAAAAAATAGAACGTTGTTTTAGTTTATTCAAGACTGTGTATAATTGTTGGATTTTCCGCTGTGAAATTGTATTTTTAATTTACAATGACGTGTTGTAAGTATTATAAGACTGTTTTCGAAAAGCGAGTAATTTGGCGCGTGATGTTTAATGAAGTAAGTGTGACATCCCTTGTGGTGTAATTAAAATTTGAAAACTCTGATATTTTACCAATTAATTTAATGGGTAGAAAAGGGGTGTTACAATTCTGCTGCAATTGCAACATATCTTCCATCATCTTCTGCTGTCTCTCGATTACGTTCTGCATCCATGCAGAGTGCGGGTCAATCGGTGGGTTATTCCTCGATCCTCCTGCCATAATTCTGCAAATGATACACCGAGTATTAAGTTGATCAGTCTCAATGTCTCTTAGTATCACAAGAAGCAAGATAGCAGAATTACTCGAGGGACAGAACCACCCTAACGGTCTAAGCCCGACTAGGTCGAACTGCTCTGATACCATAATGTAACACCCCGATAAATTCTAACATATAGAACTACCGAAATGCACTAAATGGCATACATCAGAGTAACTTCCTGTCATTGAAATATTGAACACAACTAAAACTTTCGATAATACATATCGATTGGTTCTCTGAACCTCATAACTTCCTGAAAATGCTTAAGTTCAAACTTAAGACTTATACATAATCCTGGTGTTCAATACTCAAAACATAAAGTAGCGGAAACGATTTTACAACTTAAACAACGGAAGTTATACAATCGAAACATAGAAACGATATATGGAGCAAAGGTCTAAAACATGAAATTAGGTCTTCCATGACTCCAAAAGTCACACCAGCTAACCGTGCTTTATCACCTTTGCTTTCCCCTGTTTCTCTGTAAAAAACCACAAATATGAAGGGTGAGATAAACATTATCTCAGTGAGTCCTATCGAGACCCCTTACTAACTCTAACGGTTCATTATTCCTTGTTTTGAACTCGTGGTCCTAAAAAAAGCAACCACGTGGAAATACATTTAGTTCCTTGTAACCTTCATGCTCATGGCCCTCCTAATCGACACATGAAGCACGCAATCTTTTGTTCCATGTTTTTAGCATAACAGCTCAGTCTACCTATTTTATAGGCACCTCTTGACTTTGGTGAACCCATCCCGCTATTTCTAGTGGGGGAAACATTCTTGAGTCTAGGTTTTGGGGCTCATGACTTCCCCTCCCCTAGTATGCTAACCTCTAAGGGTCGTCACCCTTTTTCCTCTTGTATTTATTATACATTATCAGTCTGTGTACCCGCAATGGGCTGTTAGTCATTTCAGTCAAGTACCATGTACCATATCAGTCAAATACAGTGTATAATATCAGTCAAATACCGTGTATTATTATCATTCTTGACATATGCACTCTCGCGTTCTCTAAGTGTGGTCTTCCATTTTATTCATAACACACAAACTTTCTATCGAACATGTTCAATCTCATACCATTGTTACCTTTACATTGTTGTGGAACCTTGGGGAATGGATTAGAAGGGAATTGGAATCATTTGGAACGGATAAAAGGTACTTTGAATTTGAAGATCAGAAGGTCTCACACGACCCGTGCGTGTAGGCGCACGACCCGTGCGCTGTTGAACAAAGATGTAAAAGATTTCCAGAAAGATACGCACGACCCGTGCAACTAAGCGCACGATCCGTGCGTTATTCACTAAAATTGTAGAAAGTTCCAGAAACATTCGCACGACCCGTGCGACTAGGCGCACGATCCGTGCGTGTTTAAAAATCCAGTTCTTGTCGTATCAGATGGGGGCGCACGACCCGTGCTCATAGGCACACGATCCGTGCGTCCCTATCAGTTTTCCAGAAAATAGGTTTTTCGTGATTAAATCTGTTCCATTCCGATTCTCATTTCTCTTCCGATCGAGACCCAATCTCAAACATACATGGAAACAGTATATTATAGCAATGTCTATCAATTCAATCCGGCACATCCAAACAATCATTCAAGAAATTTCATAATGTGAATCAGAATCTTTTCAATAAAACGGTTTTCGAAAAGCGAAGACTCGGAAACACAACATATTCCCTAAGCGAGTTATAGAACTCACCGGTTGCGATGAAAATCGCAAAATCAACGAATCCGCGAGATGGAACGATGAAATGACTTCACGAACGACTTCGGACTCGACTCCACGCTACTCCAAACACTCCAAAAACTGAACCGATAGAGCTTGGCCTCTACCACTTCGAACTTCACTCCCAATCTACCCTATGAGGGTTGCTACTCACTTTGTGGCTCCCAAAATGAACATGCAACTGTATTCAGCTATTAGACTCCATTTTTGGAGCTTGGAGCTTCATATGGACAATAATGGTGTTTTGGAGTTGAGGTGGTTGCTTACTTAGAAAATGGGGTCAATGGGAAGAAGAAGGAGAATGGTGGAGGGTGGTGGATTCAGATTGGACATGCAAAGAAGTTTGAGGTAGGATCCCTCTCTTTCTTCCTCACTTTCTCTCTCGAGTTCTCTCCTCCTCCTCCCTACTTCTTGCTGAATTTCAGAAAATGAGGGAATGAAGTGTGTTGTAGTGATTTGGGTCAGCTGAAGGGTAGCCACTTAAGAATGAGAAAAGACTCTTCTACCCTCCCTCATTAGCATTTCATCTAACTCACCACTAATTCAACACTTACACTTAAGTCTCCACACTTAGTATAAATTACTAATTATGTTTAATCAAAATGTTATTTATCTATTTGATGCATGATACCATTTCATAACTAGAATAATTATGCTCACTAATCAACTTAACCTCTAGCTAATTTAATTAAATCAAACTACCTAATTAGGGGATGTTACACAAGGGGTGCAAGCAGTAGATTCAAACAGCCAGGCCCAACAAAAAGACCAGCTCCACTCAGCTGGGTCCAAAAATACCCATGCGGCACCCAATGGATCTCCACTGTAGCAACACGCGGATCTTTCACACTGAAACGGATCCAAACCGATCCAGAAGTATAAAACACCAAGGTAACCGGTTCAGTCCACTTTTCTTTTTCTTTCTCTCTCTTCTCTTCTCTTCCCCTCTGCGATTCTCTTCTTCTCCGTCAATGAAGCTTTGCTAGGTTTAGAAATTTCTCACTGAATCTCTATGTTTGAAGCTTCGTTTTTGCTTCAATCCTCAAGCAATGGTGATTGGAAGATGTTGTTCACAAAAGCCCTCTGTTTTTCTCACAAAATTGAGGGTTTCCAGAACCCCTAATTTCGTAACATTGGTTTTTATGAAGATCGTTCTGCAAGGGTTTCAATCGGACTACAAACAAAGGTAATGGTATAATTTGTTTTGTGAAATTCCTCTTCTTCCACTTTCTCAACTCAAACCCTAGTTTGACTGAGTTCTTTTGTTTGCATGTGAGTCACAAACAATGATTGAGCACGAATACAGTACCAGAAGCCACAAATAGGTAGTTAATCACTCTCTCAGTGATCTTTTACTTGAATGTTTTGGTACCAACAAAACCCTAATGGATTTTGTATGTTTCTGCAGGTACTCTTGTGATTGTTCTAGATGAACAATCACCCACCAGACATTTACAAGCCTTCTCTCAAGCCTGAAAAAGGTATATGTCTTCTTCCTTTCTTTAATCCCCTTTCTCTTACTAATTCAGTCACTGATTTAGACTTCTAACCTCTTCTTTTCTTTGTTTGCGAGATCCTCAACGCCTTTGAAGATGGAGCACAAACTCAGAAGCCTAAGAGATGCTAGAAGGGTGAGAACGAAGGGAAAACTTAAGGGAACAAGATGTAACAGAATAGGTATATAGATTGTAGAGTAAAAACTTAAACTTGTAAAACTTTATTTAATATTCTGTGTGTAATTGTGTACAACCTATAGGTTATTTATACAAAATAAAAGACCCTTCTAAGGGTTTGTTAGGGTTGGTTACAAAGATTGTAACTGACTCTAACTACTTTGTAACTAACTAAAACAGATAACAGAATCTGTTTTCTTGGACTGCTGGGGTAACAGCTATCTGTTTTGTATTATATAGCTGTTACCAAATCCAGAGGGTATTTTAGGTTTTTTATTAAAAACCAATATCCTCCCTTAATACAAAAACCTAAAAAACACTTAGGTTAATTCTAGGGTAAGAAGGAAATTAGAACTCCAGGACGTGCCCCTGGTATATCACTTAAAACAATCTCCTAAGACAAGCCCTTAGGAATAGCTTTTAGACATGGTTGCTTTCTTTAGGACTTGAAGGCAACCAGGCCAATTTCCCTTCTTAGCCTAGTAAACATCTCACCTTTTAGAGCCTTGGTGAATAAATCTTCCTGCTGTTGCTTTGTAGGACAGTAGTCCACAATCAATTTCCCAATAGTCACATGATCCCTTATGTAGTGAAACCGTGTCTCTATGTGCTTGGTTCTGCCATGACCCATAGGGTTTTTGGCAAGACACAAGGCTGACTTGTTGTCAATCAGAAGCTTAGGAGTTTGAGTTAGAGTCACACCCAATTCCCTAAGTAAGGCTTCCAACCATGCTGTTTGGGTGGCAGCACTGCAGGCAGCCACATATTCTGCCTCACAGGAGCTAAGAGCAACAATTTGTTCTTTTTTGGAGCTCCATGAAATAGATATACCTTGAAACTTGAACAAATAACCTGTGGTACTCCTCCTATCAACGTGGTCCCCACACCAATCACTATCTGAGTACCCTAGGAGCTCAAACTTCATTAGGTCAGCCCCTTTATGAAAGAATAGCCCATAATTCAGAGTACCTTGTATATATCTGAGTACTCTCTTTGCTATATTTAGATGTATCTCTAGTGGTTCATTCATGAACCTACTAAACATGCCTGTTGCAAACAGAATATCTGGCCTGCTGTGGCACAGATATCTTAAAGACCCCACAATTTGTCCAAAATAGGTAGGATCCACCTTAGAGCCCTTTTCACCCTCTTTTTTACACAAATAGCGTTCTGCAGGGTTGCTGGTAGCATTGCATCCTGCCATTCTGAACCTTGCAAGCAACTCTTTAGAGTATTTAAGATGATGTAGGATGATTCCTTCAGGTACTCTTAGAAATTCCAATCCTAAAAAGTAAGTAAGCTGTCCCAAGTCTGCCATCTCAAACTCAGCCTTCATAGAGTCCTTGAACTGCTCAATCTCATTAGTACTGCCACCTGTTACCAAAAGATCATCAACATACAAACATATTAGTAAAAGGTTAGTATCTAGGGAACCCTTCACATATACACCAAACTCATTGGTGCATTTTGTGAAGCCACTTTCAACAAAGAAAGTGTCAATTCTTTTATTCCAGGCTCTAGGGGCCTGTTTCAAACCATAGAGTGCTTTATGTAAGTGGCACACTAGGTTTTCCTTTCCTTTTTCCTCAAAACCAGGAGTTTGTGAGATGAAAACAGTCTCTTCCAAGGGTCCATTCAAGAATGCAGACTTCACATCTAAATGATGCAAGTCCCATCCCTTACTGCAGGCCAAGGCAGTGACCAACCTAATGGTCTCATGCCTGGCCACAGGTGAGAACACTTCCTCATAATCTATCCCTTGCGTTTGTTGGAATCCTTTGGCCACAAGTCTTGCTTTATGCTTGACTATTTTGCCATTGGGATCCAACTTGAGCTTAAAGACCCATTTACCACTTATTGCCTTCTTTCCTTTAGGCAAAACTGTCAAAGACCAGGTCTTATTTTTCTCAATAGAGGCCAGCTCCTCTATCATAGCATTTTTCTAGTTTTTATCCTTTAAGGCCTCCTTACAGTCCACTGGTTCAGTATCAGCCATCATAGCATAGTGGATGAGGTCACCATGCTCATTCACTTCACTATCTATGGCAATATCATAATCTGCAAGCCTCCTAGGAGACTATTGATAACTCTAATTTATATAGAGTTATTTATACATCTAAACGTAACAAATTGCTTGAAACCCAAGTATAAAGTATGTTAAATATAGTGGTATCACTACAAGAATTTCGAGGATTTCCGGCGGCCAAAATCCGCCGGTAATGACCAAAATCCGCCGGTAATTGGACATTACCACCGGTTTTTTCCGCCAGAAAGCCGCCGGTAATTCGCCCGCAGGTAACGGTTATCGGCGGAATTTCTGCCTGTGTTTTTCGGCGGATTTTAACGGTTAACGGCGGAATATCCGCCGGTAACCAATTAATTTTATTTTAAAAAAACAGTTTTTAATTCGTTTATTTAAAAAACAAGTATTATTATTATTTGTTAATTAAAATATCTTTTATTTAATTCATAAAAAAACAGTTTTTAATTCTTTTATTCAAAAAAATAATATTATTATTATTATTCGTTAATTAAAAAATCGGTTATTTAATTCATAAAAATTAAACTAAATTAAATTTATAATATAAGTGCTAATTAAACCAGAATTGAATAACGCTTTAAATGATAAAAAAAATTCATAAACATCCAAGAATTAAAATATTTATTACAAAATACAAATTAAAATATCCTAGATCTAATAAAACTGCTAGTCATAGTAGCGCTGATCAGGCGGGTTATTAAACCATGTTTCTATTGTGTTAAGGTCTAGATCTGTGTTGATCTGCTGTTGGGGTTGCTCGGGCTGCTGCTGGGGCTGCTGCTGGGGTTGATGTGGCTGACCATAAGGGCTGTGAAAGGAAGGCTGGAAGACTGGTGCATACGGCTGAAAAGCAGAGTTTCACGATAATTGGTCTGCCAAGCATGAAAAGCCGCTCGACTCTCCTCAACGGGATCAATCTCAGTACTGCCACTACTTAGCTGAGTTTCACGATAATTGGTCAGCCATTCATAAAAATTTTCCTGAAAGCAACAACACCAAGAAATGTATAACCAAATTAGTATGTATATATATATATATATATATATATATATATGTAATATATAATAATAATATAATATATATAATAAAAACAATATATAAATACAAATATAATAAACGTTATTTACCGTGATATTTCTTGACCGTTCTTCAACAAAATCACCAGTCTCCTCTCGCATATGAAGTTGGCAGTGTAACTCAGGCAAAGTAGGTGGCCGACCAAGGCTAGCCTCCTATATATATACACAGTTACTATTTAATATTATTATTATTTTATAAAATATAAAATACGTATGTATATACTATTAAATTTACCATCCGTCTGTAAATTTCAGCAGTGTTAATCAATTCAACAAAATTAAAAAACTAAATATTAATTAATTGGAAAAAAAACTTACTCTGAATGCAGTCCACATTTTAGACGACGGATCTTTTTTTACCTCCGTCCAATTCATCCACGGTTTAGTGTAATTTGCTTTTATTATGTCTGTGATTGTGCCAGCCACAATCCTCCCAGGAATAAATCTGTACATAAAAAAGATAAATGTTTAGATAATAATTTATATTTAAAGTTTTAAATATAAATCAAACAAATATCATTAATAAATAAATTACTTAATTAATACTTACTGCTTGCCGACAACCTTCACCACTATACGACCGTCAGGCGTAACCTCAACCACCTCATTATCAATATTATACCTGGTTATCCCATCCGCATCTGGCGGGGGTGTCACAGTACCGGCTGGAGGCACAAATGGACGACTCAGCGTACTAGGTCCGCTGCCATCAGCCGTAGTAGGTGGAGCCACAAAATCACCATCAACAACGACACGAGTTACACGACGACGACCACGTAAAGAAGTAGCAATCTTCTTAAAAAAACCGGTCGGTGGGTCGACAGGAGGTAGGTCATGATTGGAATCTGATCCTGATGATGCCATGACTGTACGTATCTATATATATATATATATATATATATATATATATATATATATGATAAATAACAAATAATGAATAACATAAATGATGAATAACATAACATAAATGATGAATAACATACATGATGAATAACATTAACATACATGAATCAAAGTCTGATAAATCTAAATATTAATTATTTCATAACAAATTAATTAGAATCTCATTCTTTCTCGAACTTGCATAACAAATTAATTAGAATCCCATTCTTTCTCGAAATCACCATCATCATCAGATGAGTGAATTCCTGATACACCGACTTGATCGATTGCATCCTCATGATATGTATCTTCTTCTTCATTAACTTCATCACCAGTGTTTGGCTCATCACATAAACGAGTAATGGGTTCAACTTCAATCACTTCATTTACATTGGACATTTCATCCATTTGATACGGCACGTCTTCCACCGTGTCATCATTAATTGTCTCAATTCGACCTCTTGGTTTTGTCTTAATTGCGACACACCAACCACGCCGATCAGTTCGTGTTGATGGATAAGAGACATAATAGACTTGTCTCACATTTTGTGCAATGACGAACGTATCATACAGTCGATATCTACTATTCATTTTAATGTCCACTGTATTTGTCTTTGGATTAAACTTTGTTCCTCGAGTGGACGGATCGAACCAATTACAATAAAAAACAACCACCTTTTGACTATAATCAAGATATGGGTACGCAAGTTCATATATGTGTTCAACCACACCATAGAAATCATCTTCGCCTCTCCCAGTGACACCTTTGATGCAAACTCCACTATTGACTGTTTCTCTACCCTCTGTCCATTCCTTAGTATGAAATTTGTATCCATTGATAAAATATGTGTGCCATTCTTTAACACATCCTCGAGGACCGTTAGATAAGTTCCTCAAGTGTTGGTTGGTAGGAGTTGGCGGGAGGGAATACACACATTGCCTAAACCACATTGGAAAATGCGCATGAATATGAGCAGAAGATTGGTCTTCACTTACTGCCTCTGATGACAAGAACTCCCTAATAAGAAATTATTAATTAATTGTTATATACAACTACTGTGTAATTTAATTTAATTGAGATAGGTCGAGAAATACATACTCAATGAATGGTTGGACCTCGGTACAGTTTATCATAACATGAACATGGGCTGAATTTAACTCTTCTTCTGTTAGCGGATGAATTGACTCTTTTCCAGACAGACGACCAGGTAGACAAAAGACAGACAAAGCTAAATGATGTCTTGGACATTCAGCTTCCATGTCATTTCGACTACTTGTAGGAGCAAATTCATTCTTGAAATAATAAGAACAAAAATGAGTTGTTTCACGGTGTAAGTAAGAAGAACATATCGATCCTTCAACTCTAGCTTTATTCTTAACTGATCTTTTTGAATCACCCATGAACCTAGAAAATGATATCCATCATTTGTTAATATATATAATCATCGATCTAATTATTAATCTAAATGATATATATATTAATTTAACTGACCTTTCAAACGGATACATCCATCTGTATTGGACAGGCCCGCCAAGTTTAACTTCATATGCGAGATGAACTGGAAGATGCTCCATAGAATCAAAGAAACCAGGCGGAAATATTCTCTCCAACTTGCATAAGATAAATGGGATGTCTTGTTCCATTTTTGTAAGATCATCCGCTTTTAGTGTTGCAGAACACAAATTCTTAAAATATTGACTTATTTCAATGAGTGGATTCAAAACGTGTGTTGGCAACGAACTAAAGGCAATAGGAAGTAAGCACTCCATGAATACATGACAATCATGGCTCTTCATCCCATGTAACCTCCCATTATCCACATCGGAACATCTTGCTAAATTGGAAGAATAACCGTCTGGTATTTTCAACTCAGAAATCCACCGATAAACTACTTTCGCTTGCTCCGTAGATAAAGTATAATTGCCTTTGGGTTTCAGTGTCCTGCCGTTAGCTTGCTGAACCAATAACAAATCCTTTCGCCTGCAGTAATGATCCACGTCCTTCCTAGCCTTCTCATTGTCTTTCGTTTTACCTTTCACGTTCATAACAGTGTTAAATATGTTATCAAAGAAATTCTTTTCAATATGCATTACATCGAGATTGTGTCTCAATAGATTATCTTTCCAATATGGAAGTTCCCAGAAAATACTTTTTTTCGTCCAATTATGCCATAGTCCATAACCATCTGGACGAGAAACAACACCAGCAACCACTTCCACATGAGGGATATCCTTGACACTATTCCAAACTTGTTCTGGTGTCAGCCTACGAGGAGGTTCACCTGTTTCAACGTTCCCCTTGATGAATGCATATTTTGACTTTCTAAAAGGATGCTCGGTAGGTAAAAACCTACGGTGCGAGTCAAACCATGAGGATTTTCCTCCATATTTAAGAGTAAAAGCCTTTGTGTCAACCATGCAAATTGGACACGCCATCTTACCATGTGTCCCCCATCCAGACAACATTCCATACGCAGGAAAGTCATTAATTGTCCACATCAAAGCCGCCCTCATCATGAAATTTTGTCTTCGTGCTGTATCATAAGTTAAAACACCATTCCACAACCTTTTTAGGTCATCAATCAAAGGTTGCAAATATATGTCAATACCAGCTGTTGGATTAGTTGGCTCTGGTATTATAGCATTTAAAAACATGTACGGTTTAGACATACACATTTCAGGAGGTAGGTTGTATGTGGTAACAATAACTGACCAACAAGAATACGGTGTTGCTGACACTTGAATATATGGTGTGAAACCATCAGAGCATAAACCAAGCCGAACATTGCGTGGATCATTGGTAAAATCTGGATGAACACGATCAAAATGCTTCCAAGCTTCACCATCAGATGGATGACGTAATTCACCAGAATTATTTCTATTTTCATAGTGCCACGTCATTTTACCCGCAGTTTCCATTGAAGTGAACATCCTCTTCAGTCTTGGTATAATCGACAAATAGAACATTGCTTTCCTTGGAACTGGTTTGCCTTTGCTTGTCCCTTTCCTGCTGACACGATACCGTGGCTCTTGACAAAACTTGCATTCCAGCAACTCTCCATCATTTATGCCAAACTCATTGTTATAATAGATCATACAACCAGCCACACAACAATCAATTCTAATAAATTTTAAACCAAGCTTCGATACCAATCTTTTAGCATCATAATAACTCTGCGGCAAAAGTACTCTAACAGGGGTTGCATTCAACATCATTTTTGTCATGTATTCCATGCACAATTCCGCAACGTTAAATTGAGACTTAAGACTCAACAACCGAACACACATTGATAACTTAGAGTCTGTAGATCATTCAAATAATGGTTTATTTGTCTCACTCAAAAACATATAAAACCTCTGAGCTTCCTCGTTTGGAACTTCTTCAGCATCATATTGTGGTTCTTCGAAATCCAAATTTACACCGACAACATCAGATATCATCCCCTGAACAACATGAAACGGCGGTTGATATCCGATAGTCGTTGGAATATTACTACTTAATGTGGAAGCTACGACTGGACTTGACGTGAGACCTTGATCTACTTGGACAGGAACATTATCAACCGTAGGAAATCCAGCTGCTACCTCGCCATGACGGGTCCATATCCAATAATTTGGCTTAAACCCATTATTGTACAAATGAAGTCGAATATCACCTTCCTTTTTTATAGATCGAAACACACATATGGAGCAAGGACATCTAATTCCACCTTGTCGCTCAAATTCTTTTTGACGCTTAGCAAAAAGAACAAATTCTTCGACTCCTTGTACAAAACGTCGTTTCAACCCAGTTCTTCCAGGAAATATTCTATCATACATCCAACTACGATCCATTTTTTTGTGTACGTTCCTTAATTATAAATACAACATATATCACGTGTATTAGAACAATACACATTGGTATTGATATTTTTATGTTTGACCAAATATACAAATGGTAATATATTTTTAGTAACATTTTATTTTACTAATAAATTTACTTTTTTAACAATAATTGCAAATAACAAACAATTATTACAATCTAATTTATTTTATATTTCGAATAATTTCTATAACATCAATAATTTTTACTAAAAAATAAACTATTATACAATAAATGAAATTTATTTTATTTTCATGAAAAATTTCAGCTAATAACATCAAATAATATTGAAATTTATTTATTTTATTACAAATAAATTTGTTAACTAACCGGTAGTGAAGAGAAGTGTCCGACTTGATGCTTTCCGGTGGACTCTTGTAAACAAAACTCCAAACTAGCAACTCCAACCAATTGCAAAACAAATAATAACAAAAAAAATTAAACAACACATATTTAAAAACTAAAGATTAACTAAAACAATCAAAACTCAGTTAAAAAACATACCTTAAACAAAACTTAAGAGCAATCTCACAGAAAGAACACAAAAGCCTTCGAAAGGAGTGGATTGAGAGATTTGAAAGGAAAAGAGTGAGAGATTTGAGAGGAAAAGAGTGAGAGATTTTGGAGAAGAGAGTGAAGAGTGAGAGATTTTGGAGAAGAGAGTGAAGAGTGAGGGAAGCGTGGTTCGAATATAAAGGCAATACGCCAACGGCTATATCGCACAAATCCGCCGGTAATGGCCAGTACCGGCGGATTCCATTGACTACCGGCGGAATTCAGTCAACATCGCAACGACTAAATGCAAACCGGCAGATTAGAGTGAAATACCGGCGGATTTTCGTGATTACCGACAGATTTTCGTGCTTACCGGCGGATTCGAGTGAAATACCGGCGGATTTTCGGTGCTTAACGGTGGATTTTTAAATTTCAAAATTTAAAATTTATCCGCCGGAAATCCAGCTTACCGGCGGATTTTTCCTCTGACTGTTACCGGCGGATTTGCTACGATTACCAGCGGATTATTTGAAAATACCGGCGGTTTTTTTAAACTTTTTTTCTATAATTACTGAAATTATCCGCCGGTAATTGCAATTACCGGCGCATTGATTTTAAATTTTTTTCGTTAAAATGGTCTGCCGGTAAGCACATAAAATACGCCGGTAATTTTTCATATTTTAAAATCCGCCGGTAAGCAATGAAAAATCCGTCGGTAAATTACCGGGGGACCCAAGCCGCCGGTAACTCCAAAAATCCCCCAGTAATTTACCGGCGGATTTATTCCGCCGGAAATCGCCTGCATCCGCCGGAAATCGCCTGCCGGAAATACCTTAAATTCTTGTAGTGTATTAGTAAAATAACAACATTCTAGGAATTATGTGATGAATAAAGCATTTTGTATATATATTGGTATGTTTGATGTGTTTGTTCAGTTTACCTACAGATGATGCTTCTGCACCACAATGCTTCTGCACCACGATGCTTGTAACACCCCCTTCTAATATTCTATTATTTAATAAAAATCAGAGTTTCTTTTTCTTTTTAAAACAACCACAAGAGAGTGCTACACTTAACTCCATATAAACCAACAACTTGAATTGATATACTTCAGCAAAATAACAGCACGATACATAGCACACAGTCAAAGGGGCAAGCCCACAAATCTCCTGTTTAGTTTACATCAATAGAATGTAATCACCATCACAAAATAGCAGTCTAACAACATCAAATAAAATGACAAGTAAACATAAGACGCCCCCCCGGTGCTACGTATCAGAGCATGACACATCCTACTAGAAGAAGGTATGAGGATAACCTTCACTCGCTATCACCTGCACGTTGCCGACATGAGAAGCAACATAAAAGCAGTAGGGTGAGTCTCTTTACATAAATAATAACATATGAGATAAGCACTATATTAGGAAAGGCAATTAGGGAACACCAATTCACAACAAGGGCAGCAACATCATCAATTTCACAGTCATCACGCAACAACACCAAATGTATGATTAATGCATGAAATGCAACCCAAAACTCCACTGGGCACATGCATGTGGATCCATTAGGCCGAAGCCTCTTGCTCACCAAAGATAATTAGGACGAAGCCCCTGCTCACCAAATATAATTAGGCCGAAGCCTCTGCTCACCAAATATAATTAGGCCGAAGCCTCTGCTCACCAAATATGCATATGGTTTATGAGACGCCATGAACAATGCACCATAACACACCATGACACACCAAACGAGCAATAAGCGTAATCACCAAATGATTAATAGACTCACCAATGCTATTAATCAGCTCACCATCACCAAATAATTAATAGACTCACCAATGCTATTAATCAACTCACCATCAACAAATAATTAATAGACTCACCATTTCTATTAATTAACTCACCAACACCGAATAGTTAATAATCTCACCATATTGACTCACCAAATAAACTCACCAAATAGACTCACCAAACAGACCCACCATTTACACCAACACCAATTCGATTAAACCCTTTTAGGACATCGACACGAAATAGGCAAAAGTAAGCAAAACTACATCTTAGACACCTCGGACAACATCTGCCCAGAACCCTCTGAAAAATAATGTGTTTTTGCCTAAAATTAGAATATCCAGGTAGGCACCTGAATAAGCTTCGAAACGCATTTTGAACCGTCGAATTTGGACACCCGAGTCAAAAGATAATTAGAAAACAAATTTGGGAACAACGGCGACACCCTGGGCTACGCGAACATGACAGCCAGAATTCGGCGAATTAGTTAAAATAGTAAACGACATCGGATTCCAACAAACGACCCCCCTACAGAAACCTGAGAATGTCTAGTTTCTGACTATGGTTTTCTTTTCTCGAAACAATGAGCCAATTAGTACAGTTTCAACAAACAAGTATCAGGGTTCAGAAAACGGGACAGCCACCATGACCTAACTTGTGGCACCCCTAGAATGATCAAAACTCAACCAAAAGACATGGGGTTTGTGTCCAAACGAAGGAAATTGAATCTAGTTTTCAAAGAGACAGGAACCATTCAAAACGGAGTTCAGATGAAAACGCTATAACCGAAATACCGAACCTAGACACAGAATTACTCCAGGATATTTCCCTAAATTGTGACACCTATATCTCGAGCCACACGACTCCAATTTCAATAAAACCAGTGCCAAATTAAAGATAAATAAGTCTAGTTTCTAAAATGGTAAACCACACAATTTTTGGACCACCTGAACAGACGTATCATCAAAAGGAACGAACCTGTATCCAGAATTTCCCAACAGTAAGTTTTAACACCATAATTGTACAATTAACACCAAATTAATTCACCAACATCAAATCACTAATATAAACATAAATCATCATGTTCATCACCAAAAATCAGCAAACCAAACATCAATTAAATCATCAAACAAAACATCGAACACCTCGCATGCATAGTTCACAACATGTTCATTTGAACACTAGTCAACATAGTTTCACCACCTATGGTTATCAATCATGAAGACAACACAACACCACATAAAAATACCCAAACAATCACCCTAGAACCTAACCCCATACAATACCCATCAACATACACTATTATGAATGGAAAGAGGACCCCCTAACCTTCAAAAATCGAAATCACCAAGCAAAGCTTCAAGAATCACCAAGAACCACCACCAAGCCTCCTCTTTGCTTTGAGTTCCACGATTTCCCCTCTCTCCTCTTCCTCCTTGAGCTTCAGCCGCCTCTTCTCTCCTTTTCCTCCTTGGGTTCGGCCACCTCTCCTCTCCTCTCTCTCTCTCTTTTCTTTTTCCTCTTCTTTGGTGATAAGTGAGAAATGAAACTAACCCTAGGAAACCCCTAACATATTCGACCCCTATAGCTAAATGATGGGTCATGGGCCAACTAATGGATCATGGGCCCTTTATTTACACCTCCCTAATTACTCAAACACCTCCTGAAATAATATAAAACTCCAAATTAATTTATTAGCTTAAATAAATATTGTAAGCCTTATATAACTTAATTAAATAACTAATTAAATTATTTTGGGGCGTTACAATGCTTCTGCACTTAGTACTTCTGCACCATCCTACGCTGAAGGTTTATAACCCCACAATGGAAGCACCTCAATTCATACCTCTACACCAAAACTTCTATGACGTCATGCTTTGTCACAATTCACATGGAGCACATGCCCACATGCATAAGGAGGCGCCCACCATAAACATCATCATGAAAGGTTACTCATCTAAATGACATATGGCCTTACACAATTGGACTTATCCTTAAGGAAATGTGCTGAACTCAATCTCCACATCTAAAGATCAGAAAAGTAACCATGGTTAAGCCTCTTTAGGTTAACTTGGTTTTCAATCAAACCCTCAAGCAAAGGAAATCTCCAAGGCTATAAAAAGGGCTTCCACTTCTCACTTAAAAGGCATCGCATATCTCACTTGATAATATGTAGATCATACACTTTACTTATATTTTAGTAGTTTCATTTCTTATAGTTTTTATAGTAGATAGTTGGCAAGAAGGTGAGGAAGGAATCGACAACTTCTTCCTTCACTTCTTCATCAACTTAGTTAGGTGCAACTGCACCAGGAAGTCAGTGCTTCTGCACTGCAGGGCATTTATATGCAAGAGTGCTTCAATCAGTGTAATCTCTACCTTATTGATATCTCTTGTACTTTCATCTATATTAATATGTTTCATTTCATCTATCTTTGCCTTGCAATGCTTATTATGAGCTAAACCTTTTTTGGTTGAGATGTTCTAACTTTATAATGAACTTTTGAGTAAGTTATTGTGCTTTTTATTGTTGCAAGCATTTTGGGTCTTGTGTTATACTACATCCATCTTATTTTAAGGTTGATCACTTAGAATAAGTAGAGTTATATTCACAGACATGGTTTATAATTAGAAATCAAGACTAATAAGGGGGAGTGTTTTAATGAAGGCTTTGTTAACTTGTGTAATAAACAAAACTTTATTAAAACCATGTTAAGTCCTAGGCATAGGATAACATAGTCCTTAGGGTGAAACAGTGGGTACTTCAAAGGCAGGAGTGAACTTATTTAGCAAGGCCAGACATGTGAAGCTTGTAACGAAACTCTGAAGAAAGTAGCTGAAAAGCACACACTCATGCAACTGCACTCAATGCAACTGCACCTTGGTGCTTCTGCATCACTAAAAGCATAGAAACTCTCAAAAGAACATTATTTAGTGAAAACATCTCTACCATCTTTCTCAACTGACTTCCTTCATACTCTTTTATATATTTGCATTCTATTTTCACTTAACTTAAAAAACCCCAAAATTTGTGAGTAGAATAGTAGTACTAATTTATATGCTTTCTAAACATACATAAACTTAATTCAATCCCTGTGGGTTCGACCTTTCTTATCATTGTATTACTTGTTTGTGACTGTGTATACTTGCACATCTTTTCACACACCAGCTGTATCAGCCTTTGTGTTCTAGGCAGGGCCAGAACAGTAGGTTCAGGTTCTGTTTCAGCATTGTCCTCTTCCTATTCTTGAGGATTCTGATCCTCATTAGGTATAATAGGATCCTCTTCATCAGAACTATCACCATTAGGATTAGGTTTAGTGTCTAAGACCTCCTCTAGGATTGTAGAGTCCACTGAACTTACTAGTTCATGCTCCTAGCCATATCAAGTATTGTCCTATTCCTCCTTTCAGCAATACCATTATGCTGAGGAGTATAGGGTGATGTTACCTCATGTATTATACCTTGAGTGGTGCAGTATTCCTCAAACTCTTTTGAGGTGTACTCGCCACCACCATCAATCCTTAAGACCTTAAGTTTCTTACCACTTTGAGTTTCTGCCATTGCCTTAAACTCGTTAAAAACACCATAGGCTTCTCTTTTAGTCTTAAGTAGATATAGCCAGATTTTCCTTGAAAATTCATCTACAAAAGTCATAAAGTATTTATTTCCCCTAATAGAGGGTATATCAAGTGGTCCACATAGGTCAGAATATACAACATGCAAAATATCCTTAGAAAAATGTTTCATTTCCTTATTAAACTTCTTTCTAGGTTACTTACCCACTAGGCAAGTAGTACATGTCTCCTTAGTAACTTCAATTTTAGGTAATCCCTCTACTAACCCTTTAGTACTTAGATTACTTAGGCCTTTGAAGTTTAAATGCCCAAACCTTTTATGCCATAACATAGCTTCAAAACTAGCTGTGGCACTTAGACAATCTGTCTCTGTGATACTAATGCTGGTTTTGAAGGTTCTATTGGTGGCTAAAGGTGTTGTTAAAACTAATTTGTCTTTAACATCATACAACTTTAGTTTTAGATCCTTCATTACTACTAAAAAACCCTTCTCTATAAGCTGTCCTAGGATGATAAGGTTACAGCTGATTCCAGGAACATAGAAAACATCTTTTATCAAAATTACTTGTCCATTTTCTTTTGTAAACCTTATGTTTCCTATTGCTTCAGCAGTTCTAGCCTTATTGCTAGCACACTTTATAGTGGTTTTTCTACTAGAATCAAAGTCAACTAACCACTCTTTGTTACCAGTCATGTGATTAGAACACCCTGAATCTAGATACCAAATTTCAGTGTTGGTTTTGCCATCACTTGTAGTAACTGACAGGACTACACAATCACTGTTTTCCTTTAAGTCTAGGTTAGTTACAACAAAATCCTCCCTAGGTTCTGTTTCTCCTAACTCATCAGTTATCATACTAAAGCCTACATGTTCAGATTCTGAATCCGAATCTTCTTTAGCCATATTGGCTTCAGTTTCAGTTTCCTTAGGCTTAGAATCCTTTCTAGTAGGACATTCAGTAGCATAATGCCCATATTTATCACATCTATAGCATTTTGTCCTTCTTTTTACTAGAATCAGAATTTTTCTTAGTGGAGTCACCCTTACCACTAGACTTACCTGACTTACCCTTAGACCAATTACCTTTGCCTGATTGGTTGTTGTTGTTGTTGTTGTTGTTGTTGTTGTTGTTGTTGTTGTTGTTGTTGTTGTTGTTGTTGTTGTTGTTGTTGTTGTTGTTGTTGTTGTCGTTGTCGTTGTTGTTGTTGTTGTCGTTGTTGTTGTTGTTGTCGTTGTTGTTGTTGTTGTCGTTGTTGTTGTTGTTGTCGTTGTTGTTGTTGTTGTTGTCGTTGTTGTTGTTGTTGTCGTTGTTGTTGTTGTTGTTGTTGTTGTCGTTGTTGTTGTTGTTGTCGTTGTCGTTGTTGTCGTTGTCGTTGTTGTTGTCGTTGTCGTTGTCGTTGTCGTTGTCGTTGTCGTTGTCGTTGTCGTTGTCGTTGTCGTTGTCGTTGTCGTTGTCGTTGTCGTTGTCGTTGTCGTTGTCGTTGTCGTTGTCGTTGTCGTTGTCGTTGTCGTTGTCGTTGTCGTTGTCGTTGTCGTTGTCGTTGTCGTTGTCGTTGTCGTTGTCGTTGTTGTTGTTGTTGCCCTTAGTCCATTTCTTTCCCTTTGGTTTGGCAGCAATCATAGCTTGATCTTCTTCACCTTCACCATTCAAGAGATTCATCCTAATCTCTTTGGCTTCAAGCCTACTTTGGAGATCTTCAACTTTAAGATCTTCAGGCTTGATGGTGTCTTCAATGCTGTTCACAATAAAACCAAATTTTCTTGTTAAGGACCTAAGAATTTTCTTACAAATAGTTCGTTCTGTTAATGTTTCTCCATTGAGACTCATTGTATTAGTGATTTTCTTTAGTCTCCCAAAGAAATCAGTAATGCTTTCACCCTCCTGCATGTTTAGATTTTCATACTGCTTTCTCAATGATTGCAGCTTCTCCTCCTTGACTGGTGCAGCACCATTATTGTATTTGTCAAGGAGATCCCAGGCAGTTTTAGAGACTTTGATGCCTCTAATTCTGTCAAAATTACTCCCATCACACCCCTGGTGTATGAGATAGATGGCTTTCTGATAACTCATATTTGTATGAGTTATTTATGCCCTTATTACGTAAATCAAACTGAGTTCTCAAGTAATTTTAGTACTTTCATATGTGAATATGTCATTAAGAGCATAATTAGAGGTTAAGAGCCAATTTCATAAATATTGGGCATAATAGATGCCTTTGTGAATATTTTGATGTTTGCTTGAGCGCTGCAGCGGTGGGCGTTATGTAACTGTAAGCGCTACAGCGCCTTGAGGTAATTGGCCACTTAGATATTTACGCAGCCACTTGCTGCCTGATGAGTCATCATCCTGATCTTCTTCTTCTCAGCCTAACATTGAAGCATGCAAGTGGACTCAATAAAACACTTGGTGTCTCCTAGTTGATGTTTAGGTGATAGTCGGTGATGATTTCAATCATTGCCCTTTTGTAAAGCCACTTTATGAAATTGAAGATAACATCTAAGTATTATCCTCTCCATAATATAGAATATATAGACAATAATAGAATATAGAGAGTATTCGTAGAAAGGAGAGAGTAGATAAACTTGGAGAAAGAGCTAACTTGACATTTTAGAATTCTTCCATTGTTACTCTACTTTCAAGCTTTAAACTTTAGTATAGTTTCATACATCACCTACGGTTTGCTCACAACAAAGCATCCTTCAACGTGTATGACTTGGGATTTTTGGAGTGCATCTTTTGTAACCATCCTTATCTTGCTCACATACGGTAACATAATCTTTTTAGTTTATGTTGTTTTGATGAAGCTTGTTATGAGCTAAAACTTTTGTGGTTGGATTGTTCTCATGTTTGTAATGAACCTTGAGTAAAGTTTATGTAATGTTATGACGTTTGCGTTTTATTTCTTGTGTCATAATGCTTTCAAACTTGTTTTGGGAATGATCAACTAAAATAAGTAGATTCATAGGTACAGACATGGTCTATGAATAAGAACTCAAGGAATAATATGAATGAAAGGTTATTTAAAGACATTTAGATAACTTGTACTTAACCCTAGACATAGGGGAGTAATAGTTCATAAGGTAAAAGCTGTATGTTCTTCATTATACATGGGTGAACTTATTTAGAGCCTAGACATAGGAGTCTTGTAACAAAACTCTGGCGACAGTGACTTGATAAACTCCAATTTAGTGCATTTTTTAGATATACTTTTGAGTCATTTTTAGAGCAAATATTACTAATTATATAAAGCATTGACTTAGTTTGCTCTGTATTTTGCAGAAAGAAAGAAAAGATAAAAATTATATATATATATATATATATATATATAATATTATTCAAGGATATTATATATATGTATGTATATTATAAATATAAATATACATGTGGGCTGCCAATAGAAAAAGAAAGGAGTGTAAAAGCAAGTGGATTGAAAGACAAGCCCATAATAAAAAAGAAGAATAAAGCCCAACTTGCAATTGAGGAGCCCATTATCAAAATTCAGCACATGTGATGTGAAGAAGAAATAAAAGGTGTCGTGAATGAAAATTGAGAGGGACATGGAACCAACCCTAGTAGGCGCACAACAAAAAGAGATATTTGATAATTAAAAGAAAAAAAGAGCCGCAACAGTAACGCACACACGAGAAAAGACTTGACGGCAACAGTAGCACCGGCAAGGAGAAATGAGAGTTTTGGGCACCGTTATTGACACTGTGAGAGAGCTCTGGAGCAGAAAAAGGAGAATAAATTCTCAAGATCAGAAATTTCTCTATTCCGGGTTATTTTTATCTCTCTAATTTATGACTCCTAATTTTATTTCATTGTTCTTGATTAGTATGGATAGCTAAATCCTCTTCTAGGGTCTAGGTGGATCTTGCTTGATTAGAGACCTTTTTATGTTTTAATTCATACTTTGAATTCCTAATTTTTATTCCAATTAATATTATCCTATTGCTTTATCACATAATTAGGATTGACAACCCTTGCATGTTCATAATCAATTAGTTGATCAGCGACCGTACTGCAATTAGTTGGTGGACCTATAGGATAATTGAGACTAAAATTAATGCATGACCAAACTTTAATTTAGTCTTCCAATCATTCAACCTTTTTACTCTTTATGCTTTTCTTGAATTTAAATTCTTGCATGACCAAACAAGGGTTAATTTAGGAAAAAGAATATTAATCGCGAATGACCAAACGGATTAATAGTTTTAGTAAAGGGATTGGTAATTGAATAAAATAAAGGAATTCAGGTAGAATTAGACATAGGAGAATCGAAGCTTGCAAGTGAAACCGTGACCCTAAGCCTCTCTCCATTGATTCAACCTTTCATTTTAATTCTGGTTATTTATTGTTTTATTTGTTTCCGTTACAACTTTCAAATATTCGTTCGTCTAAACAATAACAAATTTTGATTAGTTTGGTACTTATTAATTAATCCCTGTGGAGACGATATTTTTTATACTACTTCTGCGATAGAGTACACTTGCTCTAAGTGTGTCTTTGACGCAACAAGTTTTTGGCGCCGTTGCCGGGGATTAATTTAATAATATTAAACGAAAAAGATTTTTTATTTCTTTAGACATTTATTTTAATTCTTGTTTTAATTTAATAAAAAGAAAAAAAATTATATTTAGTTTTATTTTATTAGTTAGTTTTATTTTTATTACTATTATTACTCGTGCATGCTCACCCGCTCCCAGGAGCCTATTTTGGTTTTTGATCCAGAAATTGAAAGAACTGCTCGAAGGATAAGAAAAGAGACAAGAGTGATGGCTGTCAAACCGAGAAGAACTCTTCGGGACTACTTTACTCCCACAGCGAATATCACTACAAGCATAGTCAATCCACCTGTGCAAGCTACTAACTTTGAGCTGAAACCCAGCTTGATTCAAATGGTTCAGAATTCAACTATGTTCAGAGGTGCCCCAACAGAAGACCCGCACACCCATCTTAGAAACTTCTTGAGGGTGGCAGACTCAGTAATTTGTAATGGTGTCACTCCTGATGCCATTAGAGTGAGATTGTTTCCATGGTCATTGGCTGACAAGGCATCTGCTTGGCTAGACTCTCAACCTGCTGAGTCCATTACCACTTGGGATCAACTGAAGCAAAAATTCTTGACCAAATATTTTCCTCCAGGTAAGACTACTAAGATCCGAGGTGCAATAATCAGCTTTGCTCAACTCGAGCAAGAATCTTTGCATGAAGCTTGGGAAAGATTTCAAGACTTACTCCGAAGTTGTCCACATCATGAATTTGAGAAGTGGCAATTGCTTGAATATTTTTGCAACGGATTATCTTCTCAAAATAGGGGAATTGTTAATATGGCTTGTGGGGGCTCTCTAATGAATGGGGAACCTGCGACAGTATATGACTTAATTGTAGAGATAGCAGCCGATAATGCCCAATGGGAGACAAGTGACAGACACATCAAGAAATCAGCTGGGATCTACAAGGTTGAAGATGAAACTAATGTTAACATAAAGCTGGATGCTCTCGCTAAACAGGTGCAATCTATAATGAAGGTACAAGCTCAATCTACTCCAATAGTTACCTCCACTAGTGACATCAAAAATAATCTCTGGGGAGGCCTAACTGAAGAAGTCAACTATCTTGGTCAGAAGAAAAGTGAGTTAAGGCCTGGTATGCAAGAGGCTATAGTTAGATACATGGAAAAAGTTGGACACCCGTGCATGGGTGTTTTAGCCAATTACATGGACAGGACTGATGAGAGGTTGCAATCCATTCTAGAACTGATAAAAGCACAGGGCCGGCCAACAACCTCAACTGAAGAGGCCAATTATGTTCAGAATTCCAGCCGGACCCAAAATGACCCTTATTCAAACACTTACAATCCTGGTTGGAGAAATCACCCTAATTTCTCTTGCGGAGGACAACAAAAGGAGCAAATCTCGAACTCCTATAAGCCTCCACATGTGCAAAGGCAAGAGGAGAAAAAGTTGGATACCAATGATGTGTTGACAAAGTTTATGCAGCAGACAAATGAAAAATTTGGAAGCTTGGAGGGCCAAATCTCAAATCTCATTACTGTGTTGTCTCAAAGGCCTCGGGACTCACTACCTACCCAAACTGAGCCTAATCCAAGAAATGAGCATTGCAAGGCTGTCACTCTTAGGAGTGGCAAAGAGCTGGTTCAAGAAAACAATCAAGATGGACGGGCGCCCGAGAAAGAAATACAAGCTCCTACTGAGGGGAGAACTTCTGAGGAAAGCAAAAAGGAAAGGGAAAAATATGAGCAAGCAAAGGTAAATGTTCCTTATCCTCAAAGACTTAAAAATGAGCAGCATGATAAGCAATTTGCCAAATTTCTTGAAATATTTAGAAAATTGCATATCAATATTCCTTTTGCTGAAGCTATTGCTCAAATGCCTAAATATGCCAAATTTTTAAAAGAAATTATTTCTAACAAAAGGAAGTTAGAAGGCTTTGAGACAGTTAGGCTTAATAAGGAATGTTCTGCTATAGTTCTAAAAAAGTTACCACCTAAGCTTAAAGATCCAGGTAGTTTTACTATCCCTTGTACAATTGGTAACTCTCATTTTGAAAAGGCTTTATGTGATTTAGGGGCAAGTATAAATTTGATGCCTTTTTCTGTTTTTAGAAAGCTTGGTTTGCAGGAACCACATCCTACTAACGTCACTTTGCAGCTAGCTGATAGATCCATTGCCCACCCCCGTGGAGTGGTGGAAGATGTTTTAGTTAAAGTTGATAAGTTTATTTTCCCTGCTGATTTTGTTGTATTGGATATGGAAGAAGATGAGGAAGTCCCAATTATTTTGGGGCGTCCTTTCTTAGCTACAGGAAAAAGCTTAATTGATGTTCAGCAGGGAAAATTGACTTTGAGATTTGGAGATGAGGAAGTTGTATTTCAAGTCTTGAACTCATTAAAAAATCCCTCCTCATTTGCTTCTTGTAATTTTATTCAAGCTATGGATATTAATGATGTGGTTACCTCTGAAAGTTTTGATGATTTTAGAATTCAGGACCCTCTAGAAAAAGTACTTACTTTGCAGGGACTTGGCATATTGCAGGGTGGTGAGGAAGAAGAGTTCTTAACGTTTTTGCAGGCTCACAACCCTCGGAAAAACTGGAGTAACTATAGATTTGAGGAATTGGAATGGGGAAATACTCCAAATCCCAAACCTTCAATTGAAGAGGCTCCTGAGCTTGAATTAAAGCCTCTTCCTTCAAATGTAAAATATGCTTTCTTGCATCCCCCTTCCTCTTTGCCAGTGATTATTTCTGCAGATTTGACAGATACCATGGAGGATAAGCTTTTGAGGGTATTAAGGGCCAACAAAGAAGCCTTTGGATGGTCTATTCATGATATAAAAGGCATTAGTCCCTCAATTTGCACCCACAAGATCTACATGGAGGATGATTACCAACCCCGGGCACTACCTCAACGCCGCCTCAATCCTAACATGAAAGAGGTGGTCAAAAAGGAAGTGATTAAGCTTCTTGATGCAGGTATCATCTATCCTATCTCTGATAGTAAGTGGGTAAGACCTGTTCAATGTGTTCCATAAAAGGGAGGTACTACTGTAATGGAGAATGATAAAAATGAATTAATTGGAGTTAGGAAAACTACCGGGTGGCGTATGTGCATTGATTATAGAAAATTAAATGATGCCACCCGAAAAGATCACTTCCCCCTTCCCTTTATTGATCAAATGCTTGAGAGACTGGCAGGTCATGATTATTATTGTTGTTTGGATGGATATTCCAGTTATTTGCAAATACCAGTGGCTTCTGAAGATCAAGAAAAAACTACTTTTACTTGCCCATATGGAACATTTGCATATAAAAGGATGCCATTCGGCTTATGTAATGCCCCTGCCACTTTCCAAAGATGCATGATGGCTATTTTCTCTGACTTGGTTAAAAAATGCATTGAGATATTTATGGATGATTTTACTGTCTTTGGATCCTCTTATGAGGATTGTTTACATAACTTGAATTCAGTGTTGCAGAGATGCAGGGATACTAATTTAGTGCTCAATTGGGAGAAGTGTCAATTTATGGTATGAGATTGCATTATTTTGGGACACAAGGTGTCCACTAGAGGCATTGAAGTTGACCCCGCAAAGGTGGAGGTAATTGCAAAGTTGCCCCCACCCAATTCTGTTAAAGGGGTCCGTAGTTTTCTTGGCCATGCTGGCTTCTATAGGAGGTTTGTTAAAGACTTCTCAAAAACTGCAAAGCCTATGACTGACCTCTTGGTTAAGGAGGCCACTTTTGATTTTTCTGACACTTGTTTGAAGGCTTTTAATTGTTTAAAGGAAAAATTAATTAGTGCCCATGTTGTTGTTGCCCCCGATTGGTCGCTTCCCTATGAAATTATGTGTGATGCTAGCGATACTGCTGTGGGGGCTGTTTTGGGGCAAAGAAAGAATAAGGTATTTTATACCATTTACTATGCTAGTCGTACTCTTGATGATGCTTGTAACACCCAGGTATTTGTATCGAGTAAAAATACCCAAGTGTACCATCATAAAATAATCAGAGATATTTTTCCTGTTTTAGATATTGAACATAAATAAAAACAACTCATAACCTAGAGTCCAATATCCAAATAACAAGAAATAGCGGAAACGATTTTACAACTTTTACTGGTACAAGTTATACAATCGGAAATACAAAAATCTCAAGGGAAAGACAAAAACAATGAAAACTAAGTCTTCACCGTCTTCATAAGCACACCACCTAGTTGTGCTTCTTCACCTGTTCTTTTTCCCCTGCTTCTCTGTAAAAACCACAAAATATAAACAGTGAGATACAATCTCAGTGAGTTCTACCGTGACCCCTACTAACACTCTCGGTCCAGTTTTAAAACATTTTTAAGATTTGACACAGCACCGACCGCAATCCACTTGCTAATCACGGTGAATCATACAATAAGGCTTCGATCTAATAGGACACCGACCGCAATCCACTTGCTAATCCCGATGAACTAATATCCTAGGCCTTGCCACGTACCACCGACCGCAATCCACTTGCTAATCCCGATGAACGTAGCACAAACTTTTGACACAACACCGACCGCAATCCACTTGCTAATCCCGGCGAACCCCATAACCAATAGTGTTTCCTAATGGCCCAGAGCCTAGGGTAAGGGTTCATGACTTCCCCGCCTAGTATGTCAACATGGGTCGTCACCCAAACTCGATATAATATATATATATATCCACAATCATATGAACATTTAGTTCATTTACATTCAAACCAATAATTAAACATAACACCCGCATCGGGCCGTTTCCCGTAGTCAATATAATATATATATCGTGAATCGTAGACCGGTTTAGACAATAAATAATAATCGTCCTGCGTCAGTTATACCGTATTACGTAGGACTCATAGTCCGCTTTATTATTAGTAAAACATATTCGCACACGAGTACTATTATTCGGTTTTTCGAAATAGTTTAGAACTTCAAAAACAGTCCATTATGCCATTTAATTTATATAAATAGATAGATCTTTGAATAAGCTTTCCAACGCCCCTGAGAACACCTCAATCGGGTTCCCGGATCAAAAGTTATTGCGAAAACAAAATCAGTGAAAAACTGTTGAAAATCTGCAAAGCGTCGCGACGCGATACGAAACCGTCGCGACGCGAAAAACGACAGAAACTTTTTGCGTGACAAAATTGGGCTAGGTCGCGACGCGAAAGGGACGGTTCGCGACGCGACCCTCTGCAGAAAAGTGCAGGTTTTCCGTTTTCTTGCGAAATTCGCTATTCCGCTCAATTCCGATTCTTGTTCCGATTGAAAACAGTTTTGACAACTATAAAAACAGTTTCAATCAAAGTCACACAATCAATCAAAAACTCATTTTAAACGAATTGTATCAAAACGCGACATATTTTCCAATTAACGGTTATTAAGTCAAAATCTTTCGAAATCAGATCACCGAAAATTCCATTTCAACGCGACACAACTCGAGACTCGCTCCGATCGATTCCTAATCCGAAACAGGCAATATCCAGAAATATTCCAGTCCAGCGAAAGCGGTAAAACAGATAATTAATTAATTCGAAACATAAAATCCTAAACGTGAGTAGAACTCACCCTTGAAGCGTGAACCACGAGCGGCCGAATCCACCGAGTAACCACACGAACATTCCCCGCTCCGGCGACACCCAATCCGCTTCCAAAGCTTCCCACTCGATCACGAAACCGCTTTTGACCGAAATACCGATTTCCCCGAAATTCTCCACGGACACTATTCATCATCTTCTTCCCCTAACCTCCATGACACTATTCACCAAAACCCCAATTCACCCAACTCGCTTCCAATCTTTCAATCGAACCTCAATCAACGATCCATCATCCTTGGGTTCGCTCCTAACCGAACCTAAACCTTCAAAACCAACCCAAAATCGGATTTCCCACAAAAGCTCCAAAAAAACTAAAATGGCCAAGTGTGAGAGAGTGAGCTGATCGTCACGGAATTGGTACCAAAACGAAGAGGAAGTAGCGCTGAACATTTTTCGTGTTGGACGGAAGTCGTTTCGGTGAATTCTCCTTCCTCCCTCTTCTCTTCTCCCTCACGCCATCTCTCTCTTTTCTTCTCCTTTCCTTCTCTGTTTCTCTTCTCTCGCTGTTTCTTTTTCTTTCTTTCTTCAATTCATCCCTTTCCTTTCTTTTAATAACACACACACACACTTATATTTATTTAATTAATTAATTAATTCTTTCTCTCTTCACTCACACACACACCCACGTATACATATAGATATTTATTTAATATATTTGTTGTAACGCGGTCAAATTACCATATTGATCGAAATCTCCTATTTCGATTCCAAAACTTCCTTGGTCCGTATTATCCGGTTAACGATCCGATGACCACCAATAAATAATTTTAGCACTCAATAAATTTACCAGTCGAGTACTAAATTAATTTAATTGGGTTAATATCCAAATAATTCTATTAATTATTTTGCGGATATTACATTCTCCCCAACTTAAAAGAATTTTGTCCTCAAAATTTCGTCAAGTCTTACGATTGACTAACCGAGAACAGACATTCTCAGAAAGGTCCAAATTTTGCTGGAAAACATTCCTGAATTAACGAAATGAGTGCAGAAAGTATTCCCAAGTTGGCACATCAATCTCTAAGCATGATCCACTATTACCTTGATACGAACTCTCTGGTTACAAATCAACACGAGAAACTCATCATTCGCCTACATAGGCTCGGCACCGCGTTTGAAAACACTTCCGAACTTCATTTCAATTATCCTCGTTTACTCCCCAACTTTGATTAATCTAAATCAAAGGGTTTAATACAAGACACTTGATAGACGTACAAGTTGAAAACGAGATCCACAAACTGGTACTCCTCGGCAAAGGTAAAAAAAACAACCACAATTTCTTCGAAAGGAATAAACACGTTCTCAACAAACCTTCTAAGATCCATAACAGTTCTCGTACACACCAACAATGTGACGGAAAAGTCACTTGTGAATCTTCTTGACTCGCCCCCAAGATTTCGAGATAACACTTTTCGAAAGAATATGGAATGAGGGTTACCAGAAACGTTTATCTTAAACGTAGAAATAAACCACGGGGACATCAAATAATTTGAACGTAATGAATGTCACCTCAGTTGTTCTCCAAACAACCATCAAACAGAACTCAGAGCTCCTTTCCGAATTAGTCAATAGAGTTGAGAGTTTTTCCTCAACCTAAGTAATCCTCTTAATCCATTTCCAAAAATTAACTTTAGCATGCGGGTTTTCACAAAAAAAAAAATGATTTTTTTTTTTTCAAAACTATCATGCCGCACACCAAGCTTCATTTCGGAAATTTCACTCGCTTGTAAGCAGATCCATCAATTAATTCTTTGATGGTTATTCGCAACGTGAAAACAGTCAGCAGTTACCTCATTTACATATTCGTATTCACGTTCGACTTGTCAAACGGAATCTCATAATACTATCTCGTTGTTAACCTTCACAAAGGAGAGGTTAACAAACTAATACCTCGCCACTAATACATCTGCTTTATATTCTGTACTCCCAGGAACAGAATATAAACTTCGGTGTGCTTCCTCTAACACTTGCCTTTTTATTGATCTCATCATCGGCCGCACAGATTCTACCGTTGAAACAACTGACTCCATCACTATCCATGGTAAAATCTGGAAATACCTTTTGTGAATGTAGCTTCACATCAACTTCCTGTGCTAAGCGTATAGAATCCCCTAGGGATCTAGAGATCCTCATATGGCTCAACACTAACCGGTTCCTCTCGATCTTGAATTCATATTTGAGTCTCCAAAAGACTCCGATGATTCCATCCCATGCATCAGCTTCAACATTGGAATTTCCTGGATGATACTTCAACCCGAAGTCATAATCCTTCAGAAATTCTACACACTTCTCTGCCTGCTATTCAGTTCCCTCTGATCAAACAGATACCTTAAACTCTTGTGACCACTAGAGACTTCGAAACGAGACCCATACAGGTAACGTCTCCAAATCTTTAGTGCATACACAATAGCTATTAACTCCAATTCGTGAGTTGGATAATTCTCTTCACGAGACCTTAATTGTCTGGACGCATAAGCGACCACTTGTTGATTTTGCATTAGAATACATCCTAAACCCTTCCCTGAAGCGTCATCGAAAATTTAAAATTCCAATGATGGATCCGGAAGAAACAGGATTGGAGCATAAGTCAAAATCTTCGACTCTATAAAACATTCTTCACAATCGGCATCCCACGTAAACGGATGACCCTTACGAGTTAACCGAGTAAGTGGAAAACTAACCGTGAGAACCCTTTAACAAATCTCTTATAGTAACTGGCTAGACCCAGAAACTTTTGATCTCTGCGGCTGATGTTGGTCACTCCTATTCGACACCGCTTCCTTCTTGCTGGGATCTATAGAAATTCTCGGCTTGGAAAATTACATGTCTCAAGGACTTTACCCCAGACACCCAAAAATCACACCTCGAAGGTTTCGAGTACAACTTCTTTTCTCGGATTACACTCAGAACAATGAGGAGATGTTGGACATGCTCCTCAATGGTCTTCGAGCACATCAAAATATCATCGATGAAAACGACTTCAAACTGATCCTGATACTTATGAAAAACTCGGTTCATGTAATCCATGAATACCGCTGGAGCATTAGTCAAACCGAAGGGCATCACTACTAACTCGTAATGTCCATACCTAGTACGGAAAGCTGTCTTCGGAATATCTAAGGCTCTAACTCTTATTCGATGATATCCTGACTTCAGATCAATTTTAGAAACACTGCAGCACCTCAAATTGTTCAAGCAATTCTTCTATCCTTGGTAAGGGATATTTATTCCTGATCGTCACTTTGTTGAGTTGTCGATAATCAATGCACGATCTCATGCTACCATTTTTCCTTTCGATTAACCACACCAGAGCGCTCCTTAGAGAAGCACTCGGTCGACAGGATTTCTTTAACATAGACTCTTCAAGTTGAGACTCTATTTCCTTTAATTCTCAAGAAACCTTCAATAAGAAACAATAGATATTGATCCCGTGCCAGGAATCAATTCTACAGTAAACTCTACTTCTCGCTCTGGAGGTTCAGAAGAAACTTCATCGTGAAAAACATCCAGAGAACATCCAAAAAGTCATTCACAACTTGTACAGATGATAAATCTAATACTAGTTCCAGTGGATGCAGATAACATACTAACATGTGCTTCCGCACCTTGGAATGAGGATTGACCGTCTAAGGTGAACTGGGTAACCGCTTCAGAATTTGTCTTAGACAATTCAACTGATTCTGAAGAGAAACTGGTAGTTGATTAACACAGTCGATTACAACATGATTTGCAGTCATCCAATTCATACCCAAAATGGTGTCCACACTTCTCACAGGCAAACAAATAATCCTTCCTCGAAATTTCTGTCTCCTATAACACGTAGGCAATTCCGACACAAAGATTGGGTCTGGACACGACCCATAGCCGCAGTTAAGATAGTTATCGGTTCGGATAGCGATGATAAGGCTAATCCCAACTGATTCACACGCGATCGGGATATACAGCAATAGGTTGCACCCGAATCATATAATATACTGACAGAGTTATTGAAAACTGATCCCATACCCCTCAGTAGATTGTCTGCAGTCGTAACTGTCTAAACATCCCGAGTGTTGACTCGTCCTCGTCTTGGAGCTGCTTGTAACCCCTTGGAGCTCGCCCTTACAGGGCACTCTATACCATAGTGACCCTCTACATTTCTATAATAACACCGATTAGATCTTCGCTTGCAATCACCGCTGTGAGGCTTTCCACAGTTAGAACATCTTCTGACCTTCGAAGAATCAAAGAATTGCATCTGCTTTTCCTTTGATGAAATTATCTTAGGACTTTGCATTCGGAATTGATATTTCAACTACCTTCTTTCCTTCCCAATATTTCTTATGAGATCATCCTCGGCGACATAGGCTGATTGCACTAAGGCAACATAATTGGTAATAGTATAAGAACTGAGACCATAAATCTTAAAAGCACTTATACCCGTCTTATACTTCTGCATTCTCCATTCGTCATCCGAAGCTTACTTTACCACTTGGTAAAACTGAGACAACTTTTCAAACTTAGCGGCGTTTTCTTCCACCGTTCTGCCACCTTTCCTGAGGATGTACCGGTTGGAGATTCCGGTTTTGGTCGAGGACTGCGTCTTGATCGTCCAGTCATAATTCCGCTTATGGTGCACTAAGTATTAAGTTGATCAGGCTCAATGTCTCTTAGCATCACAAGTGTAATTACAAAAGGACTAGCAAGGAATCGACTCAACCCTAAACTAAGTCCGACTAGGTCGAACTGCTCTGATACCAACTGTAACACCCAGGTATTTGTATCGAGTAAAAATACCCAAGTGTACCATCATAAAATAATCAGAGATATTTTTCCTGTTTTAGATATTGAACATAAATAAAAACAACTCATAACCTAGAGTCCAATATCCAAATAACAAGAAATAGCGGAAACGATTTTACAACTTTTACTGGTACAAGTTATACAATCGGAAATACAAAAATCTCAAGGGAAAGACAAAAACAATGAAAACTAAGTCTTCACCGTCTTCATAAGCACACCACCTAGCTGTGCTTCTTCACCTGTTCTTTTTCCCCTGCTTCTCTGTAAAAACCACAAAATATAAACAGTGAGATACAATCTCAGTGAGTTCTACCGTGACCCCTACTAACACTCTCGGTCCAGTTTTAAAACATTTTTAAGATTTGACACAGCACCGACCGCAATCCACTTGCTAATCCCGGTGAATCATACAATAAGGCTTCGATCTAATAGGACACCGACCGCAATCCACTTGCTAATCCCGATGAACTAATATCCTAGGCCTTGCCACGTACCACCGACCGCAATCCACTTGCTAATCCCGATGAACGTAGCACAAACTTTTGACACAACACCGACCGCAATCCACTTGCTAATCCCGGCGAACCCCATAACCAATAGTGTTTCCTAATGGCCCAGAGCCTAGGGTAAGGGTTCATGACTTCCCCGCCTAGTATGTCAACATGGGTCGTCACCCAAACTCGATATAATATATATATATATCCACAATCATATGAACATTTAGTTCATTTACATTCAAACCAATAATTAAACATAACACCCGCATCGGGCCGTTTCCCGTAGTCAATATAATATATATATCGTGAATCGTAGACCGGTTTAGACAATAAATAATAATCGTCCTGCGTCAGTTATACCGTATTACGTAGGACTCATAGTCCGCTTTATTATTAGTAAAACATATTCGCACACGAGTACTATTATTCGGTTTTTCGAAATAGTTTAGAACTTCAAAAACAGTCCATTATGCCATTTAATTTATATAAATAGATAGATCTTTGAATAAACTTTCCAACGCCCCTGAGAACACCTCAATCGGGTTCCCGGATCAAAAGTTATTGCGAAAACAAAATCAGTGAAAAACTGTTGAAAATCTGCAAAGCGTCGCGACGCGATACGAAACCGTCGCGACGCGAAAAACGACAGAAACTTTTTGCGTGACAAAATTGGGCTAGGTCGCGACGCGAAAGGGACGGTTCGCGACGCGACCCTCTGCAGAAAAGTGCAGGTTTTCCGTTTTCTTGCGAAATTCGCTATTCCGCTCAATTCCGATTCTTGTTCCGATTGAAAACAGTTTTGACAACTATAAAAACAGTTTCAATCAAAGTCACACAATCAATCAAAAACTCATTTTAAACGAATTGTATCAAAACGCGACATATTTTCCAATTAACGGTTATTAAGTCAAAATCTTTCGAAATCAGATCACCGAAAATTCCATTTCAACGCGACACAACTCGAGACTCGCTCCGATCGATTCCTAATCCGAAACAGGCAATATCCAGAAATATTCCAGTCCAGCGAAAGCGGTAAAACAGATAATTAATTAATTCGAAACATAAAATCCTAAACGTGAGTAGAACTCACCCTTGAAGCGTGAACCACGAGCGGCCGAATCCACCGAGTAACCACACGAACATTCCCCGCTCCGGCGACACCCAATCCGCTTCCAAAGCTTCCCACTCGATCACGAAACCGCTTTTGACCGAAATACCGATTTCCCCGAAATTCTCCACGGACACTATTCATCATCTTCTTCCCCTAACCTCCATGACACTATTCACCAAAACCCCAATTCACCCAACTCGCTTCCAATCTTTCAATCGAACCTCAATCAACGATCCATCATCCTTGGGTTCGCTCCTAACCGAACCTAAACCTTCAAAACCAACCCAAAATCGGATTTCCCACAAAAGCTCCAAAAAAACGAAAATGGCCAAGTGAGAGAGAGTGAGCTGATCGTAACGAAATTGGTACCAAAACGAAGAGGAAGTAGCGCTGAACATTTTTCGTGTTGGACGGAAGTCGTTTCGGTGAATTCTCCTTCCTCCCTCTTCTCTTCTCCCTCACGCCATCTCTCTCTTTTCTTCTCCTTTCCTTCTCTGTTTCTCTTCTCTCGCTGTTTCTTTTTCTTTCTTTCTTCAATTCATCCATTTCCTTTCTTTTAATAACACACACACACTTATATTTATTTAATTAATTAATTAATTCTTTCTCTCTTCACTCACACACACACCCACGTATACATATAGATATTTATTTAATATATTTGTTGTAACGCGGTCAAATTACCATATTGATCGAAATCTCCTATTTCGATTCCAAAACTTCCTTGGTCCGTATTATCCGGTTAACGATCCGATGACCACCAATAAATAATTTTAGCACTCAATAAATTTACCAGTCGAGTACTAAATTAATTTAATTGGGTTAATATCCAAATAATTCTATTAATTATTTTGCGGATATTACAATGCTCAAAGAAATTACACTACCACAGAGAAAGAGTTACTAGCTGTAGTATTTGCATTTGACAAGTTTCGTCATTACATTGTTCTTTCTAAAGTTATTGTTTATACTGATCATGCTGCCATTAGATATTTGCTTGGAAAGCAGGATGCAAAACCCAGGTTAATCAGGTGGATCTTGTTGCTACAAGAGTTTAACTTGGAGATTAGAGACAAGAAAGGATCAGAGAACTTTGTAGCTGACCACCTCTCAAGGCTTGACCATAGTGTGATGCAGGCCTCAAATGATGGGGAGGTCAATGAGGTTTTCCCTGATGAGAGACTTTTAGCTATTTCTACTATTCCTTGGTTTGCAGACATTGTCAACTACTTGGTGGGTAAGGTTGTTCCCCCTGATTTTTCTTTTCAGCAAAAGAAGAAATTAATTTCTGATGCTAGACAGTACTTGTGGGATGACCCTTACCTATTTAAAGTATGTGGAGACAAGGTTATTAGGCGTTGTGTGCCTATGGATGAGGTAACTTCTATCCTTGAGCATTGTCACTCTAGAGAGGTAGGTGGCCACTTTGGCCCAAATAGAACTGCATATAAAGTTTTACAATGTGGTTTTTATTGGCCTACTATATTTAAAGATGCTCATGAATTTGTGAAAGCTTGTGATAGTTGTCAAAGGAGTGGCAATATTTCTAGGCGTCAAGAGATGCCTTTAAACGACATTTTGGTTTGTGAGATATTTGATGTATGGGGTATTGACTTTATGGGGTCCTTCCCTAAATCTTTTTCAAATCAATATATTCTTGTTGCTGTAGATTATGTGTCTAAGTGGGTGGAAGCTGTAGCCTTACCCACTAATGATGCTCGGGTGGTGGTGAAATTTTTAAAGAAAAACATTTTCTCCAGATTTGGCACTCCCCGAGCCATTATTAGCGATGGTGGCACTCATTTTTGTAATAAACAATTTGAAAATCTTTTGAGCAAATATGGTGTCACCCATAAGGTGACAACTCCTTACCATCCACAAACTAGTGGCCAAGTTAAAATTTCAAACAGAGAGCTGAAAAGGATTTTAGAGAAGACAGTTAGTGCATCAAGAAAAGATCTGGTCTTTGAAACTTGATGATGCACTATGGGCCTATAGAACTGCTTTTAAAACCCCCATTGGGATGTATCCTTACCGTCTTGTTTTTGGAAAATCATGTCATTTGCCTGTTGAATTAGAGCATAAAGCACGTTGGGCTTTAAAATTTCTAAACTTTGATGCTCAGCTTACAGGTGAAAATAGGTTGCTGCAGCTCGATGAATTGGATGAGCTCCGTCTGGGAGTTTATGAGAATGCCAAGTTATATAAGGAGTGGACTAAAAAGTGGCATGATAAGCGCATCCAGCAGCGTGAATTCCATGTTGGTGAAAAAGTTTTAATTTATAACTCACGTTTGCGTCTTTTTCCAGGAAAGTTGCGGTCAAGGTGGTATGGACCCTACACTGTTACTCAAGTTTTTCCTTATGGAGTGCTTGAGGTATCCCATGAAGATGGCACCACTTTTAAGGTCAATGGGCAGCGTGTGAAGCATTTTGAGGAAGGGCTGAGTCAAGTGAGCTATGTCACTGCCCTCAAGGATTGACTCTAGTACCGTCAAGCTCGGGACATTAAACAAGCGCTTTGCAGGAGGCAACCTGTGTTTTTCTTTCTCTCATTTTTTTTTGGTTTTGTTTTTAGGGATAAGCTCGGACTACAAGCTCTCTCAGGGAAGTCACTATTACTCTCTCTCTCTCTCTCATTTATTTCTTTTGGTTTCTATTTGATCATTTTGCATTGAGGACCATGCTTCATGCTAGTGTGGGGGAGGAGAGTTTATTTTTTTGTCACTTGATCTCTATTAATGCACTTACCCACCATATATGTTGATAGCATTTTTTCTGGCTTGTTTTGAATGAATTACGCTTAAAGTTAAAAAAAATAGAGATTTTGCCTTTAGGGGATCCCATAATTAATTTACTTGACAGACTTGTGTTTGATTGTAACTGTGAGGATGTCCTTAGGAAGCTGATAATTAGCAATTGTCCATGTTGAGTACTTTTTGTGAATTAGCTTCTAAATGTGAGATCTGAGCCTTCATAAGGGGATTGATACTAAATCATAAATTTTTACCCCTTTTCTTTCTATGAGTGTGTTTCCCAATTTGCTACATTCTAGAATTTGTCTTTTGACCATTTCAAGGCGAAAATTGATTTGCATCATGTAAAAAGATTTGGGTAATTTAGGTATTTTTCTGGCCTCAGAGTTGTTTGTTGAATTTATCCCTTAGTTGCCCCCTTTGAGCTTAATTGTTATATTTTTTTTTCTTTGGTACCCAGATATAATTTTTCTCTTTTTTGTTTGTGGTAACCATTTGGAATTAAATGTGGAGCAACTATTGAAAATTACAATTTCGTCCTATATTTTTAGTTGTCTATATTGTTAGGACTGAAACGTTGTCCTATTCTTTAGTTGTCTATCTTGTCAGGATAAAAAAAAAGAGAGTGAATCATGTACTTACCTTTTCCTCCAAAAAAAATGAAAAAAAAAATAGGAAGAAAATTTGAAAAAATAAAAGGAAAGCAACAAGGAGGAAAAGGCACATCAAAAGAATGAAAGAGCCAAAGGGCAAATCCAAAAAAAAATGAAAGGGCCTACTCAAGAAAAAAGGCAAATCAAAAAGAGTCTACTCAATAGAAAAAGAGTGAAGAAGGAAATGGAATTAATTTGGAGTTTGGGTAAAAATTGTAAAATAGATAGGAGCTTCATATCTGATTTCAAATGTTACTATTCATTTCTTGTTTTTAGCCCTTTGATTATCCCTTCTTTCCTATTTCCTACCCTCATGAATTCACTCTGGCCCCATTACAACCCTTTACATCCAATCTTTTGCATGCATGTGAACTATTTAGTGGAGATTTGGTCAAATTACAAGCATATGGTAATGTGCATTTTGTTGAAACTTGAGTGTATATTTTCCCTAGTCCCTAAACACTTAGAGAGATTGTGAGTGAGTGCATTTGTTCACAAAAATGTATTCTTCAGGGACATGAGCCTCTAATTGGGCAACCTTTTGACACCTCATATGTGTCATTTTGTCTATTGTCTGTCATTGTGCTTCTAATTTTGGGCCCCTTATTTGGCTGTCTCTATTATTGCTTTGAAGATTTTTGTTGAGCCAGAAAATTTGCTTGAGGGCAAACAAAAGTTAAGTGTGGGGCAGTTGATAAACTCCAATTTAGTGCATTTTTTAGATATACTTTAGAGTCATTTTTAGAGCAAATATTACTAATTATATAAAGCATTGACTTAGTTTGCTCTTTATTTTGCAGAAAGAAAGAAAAGATAAAAATTTTATATATATATATAAAATTATCCAAGGATATTATATATATGTATGTATATTATAAATATAAATATACATGTGGGCTGCCAATAGAAAAAGAAAGGAGTGTAAAAGCAAGTGGATTGAAAGACAAGCCCATAATGCAAAAGAAGAATGAAGCCCAACTTGCAATTGAGGAGCCCATTATCAAAATTCAGCACATGTGATGTGAAGAAGAAATAAAAGGTGCCGTGAATGAAAATTGAGAGGGACATGGAACCAACCCTAGTAGGCGCACAACAAAAAGAGATATTTGATAATTTTAAAAGAAAAAAAGAGCCGCAACAGTAACGCACACACGAGAAAAGACTTGACGGCAACAGTAGCACCGGCAAGGAGAAAGGAGAGTTTTGGGCACCGTTCTTGACACTGTGAGAGAGCTCTGGAGCAGAAAAAGGAGACTAAATTTTCAAGATCAGAAATTTCTCTATTCCGGGTTATTTTTATCTCTGTAATTTATGACTCCTAATTTTATTTCATTGTTCTTGATTAGTATGGATAGCTAAATCCTCTTCTAGGGTCTAGGTGGATCTTGCTTGATTAGATACCTTTTTATGTTTTAATTCATACTTTGAATTCCTAATTTTTATTCCAATTAATATTATCCTATTGCTTTATCACATAATTAGGATTGACAACCCTTGCATGTTCATAATCAATTAGTTGATCAGCGACCGTACTGCAATTAGTTGGTGGACCTATAGGATAACTGAGACTAAAATTAATGCATGACCAAACTTTAATTTAGTCTTCCAATCATTCAACCTTTTTACTCTTTATGATTTTCTTGAATTTAAATTCTTGCATGACCAAACAAGGGTTAATTTAGGAAAAATAATATTAATCGCGAATGACCAAACGGATTAATAGTTTTAGTAAAGGGATTGATAATTGAATAAAATAAAGGAATTCAGGTAGAATTAGACATAGGGGAATCGAAGCTTGCAAGTGAAACCGTGACCCTAAGCCTCTCTCCATTGATTCAACCTTTCATTTTAATTCTGGTTATTTATTGTTTTATTTGTTTCCGTTACAACTTTCAAATATTCGTTCGTCTAAACAATAACAAATTTTGATTAGTTTGGTACTTATTAATTAATCCCTGTGGAGACGACATTTTTTATACTACTTCTGCGATAGAGTACACTTGCTCTAAGTGTGTCTTTGACGCAACATGACTGAAAGGCACGCTTCCATACCGCTACAGCACTTAACGCTACAGCGTCTAACGCTATAGCGCTTTACTCTTGGGAATTTATATAACATATGAACTATCCAACTCTCTTTATTACTTCTTAAATTCACTACTGCTTTAACAACAAACTTATCATGTTTATAACTTCACATTTGTTATTGTCACTTGACATGTTTCACTAAGTTGTTAAGATCCTTAAACTCTTAAATTAATTCCAATCCCTGTGGGAATGATCTCTATTTATCATTATATTACTTGTTGCGATTGTGTATACTTGCACAAACTACTTTTCGCACAACATGTTTTTGGCGCCGTTGCCGGGGATTGCATTTAATTTTTATTGTTTAAAGTTTTTAGCAATATTAGTGAAGATTTTACGCTGGTGTGTTGTTTCTTGATGTTACAGCGGTAGACGCTGCAACGCATGCCCAGGTCCCAACCACCAGAATTTGAGTTGGACCCAGAACCAAAAAGAAGATTCAGGAGACTGAGACAACTTCAGAGACTAAGACAATCAAGACCCACAATGTCTGAACAGTGGCAGAACTAATTCAGGCAGAGGTACCGCAAGAGGTGGTAGAGGTAATTCTGGAACAGGCAGATCTGATCCAGGAGGCAGGGGTAGGGGAAATCAACCACCCACCCCTACATTACATGATCAAGAAGACTGGTATAGACAACAATTCATAAATCAAGGTCTTGCTGACATGGTAAATGACAGGGACAGACCTATGAGGGACTATGTTGTATTTGATCCACTAACCAATACCATGGAAACAAGTATAGCTAGGTCTACTCTCCAAACAACTCAATTTGAATTCAAACCCATGATGTTCCAGATGCTCCAAACAGTAGGCCAGTTTGGAGGTTCTCCCCAAAAGGACCCATATTTACATTTGAAGCAATTTTTGGAAGTTTACAGTAACTTCATCATTCCAGGGGTAAGTGATGATGCATTCAGGTTAAAACTTTTTCCTTATTCCTTGAAGGACAGAGCTAAGGCCTGGTTAACTTCTCTAGAGCCTAACTCTATCCATACTTGGAATGAAATGGCTGAGAAATTCTTAGCAAAATACTTTCCACCAAGTAAGAATGCAAGAATGAGGAATGGAGTTACTGCATTCAGACAAAAAGACTCTGAAACACTGTTTGAAGCCTGGGAGAGATGGAAAGAGCTGTTAAGGAGATGTCCTCATCATAGCATACCAGTAATAATCCAAATGGAAACCTTCTACAATGGGTTGGACCCTCATACCAAACTAATGCTTGATGCTTCTTCTGGGGGAGTACTACTGAAAACTTCCTACAATGAAGCTTGTGACTTAATAGATGACATTGCCACCAATAGTTACCAGTGGCCCACAGAAAGGCTAGCTCTACAGAAAAAGGTAGCTGGTGTCCATGAAATTAGTGAAGTTTCTGCTCTGTCTGCCCAGGTTGCCTCTCTCACCAATATGATAAAAGCCATGAACACTTCAAAGGTTGCAGCGGTTACCGCTACAGCGCCAGTTGAGCCAACTGTGGCTGTTATAGAGCAAGCTGCTCAAGGTTCAACTAGCTGTGTTTATTGTGGAGGGGAGCATCTCTATGAAGAATGTCCAGGTAATCCTGTCTCTGTGAATTACGTGGGATTCAACAAGAATAATAATCCCTACTCAAATACTTATAATCCTGGTTGGAAGAATCACCCCAACTTCAGATGGGGAGCCAACAATGCTACAGCACCAACTTATAGTGCTCCAGCTAATCCACCAGGATTCCCTACTCAAAACTATCAAAGGCAGAATGCCCCTGTTATTGATAATTCCATGGAAGGTCTGTTAAAAAGCTTCATGAGCGACTGTAAGACAACCTTGAAAACTCATGAAGCTTCCATCAAAAACCTGGAGGTACAAATGGGGCAAATAGCTCATGTTCTTACCCAAAGAACAAGTGGATCATTGCCATCCACTACTGAAACTTCAACTTCTAATACCCAAGAGAAGGAGCATGTCAAAGCTATATGTCTAAGGAGTGGGAAAGATTTGCAAGGGCCATCACTTGTTTCAGGTGATGAAAAAAATACAAAATTTGATAAAGAAAAAAATTCTGCACCAGACGCTACAGCGCCTAAAGCTGACGCTACAGCACCTGTTGCTGCCCAGATACCACCACCCAAAATTATTCCAACATATCCTGACCCTCCATATCCTTAGAGGCTTAAGGAGGCTCAGGAAGACAAACCATTCAACAAATTCCTGGAAGTCCCTAAACAACTGCACATTAATGTTCCATTGGTGGAAGCCCTCCAACAAATGCCAAACTATGCAAAGTTTATGAAGGATGTGCTCACCAAAAGGAGAAGACTTGAGGAATTTGAAGCAGTAGCAATGACAGGGGAGTGTAGCATGATTATGCAAAACAAACTACCCTTGAAATCAAAGGACCCTGGCAGCTTTACTATACCTTGTTCCATTGGGAATTTCTACTCTGACCGTGCCTTATGTGACTTGGGTGCTAGCATAAATCTAATGCCAAAGTCCATATACACACAGTTAGGAGTAGGAACTGCCAGACCTACATCAGTGACTCTGCAATTAGCTGACAGAACACTTGCTTATCCAAAAGGAATACTAGAAGTTGTTCTAATAAAGGTAGATAAATTTGTATTCCCTGTGGACTTTGTGATTCTGGATTTTGAAGCAGACAAAGAAGTGCCTATAATATTGGGAAGGCCATTTCTAGCTACTGGAAGAACACTAATAGATGTGCGAAGAGGAGAATTGACCATGAGAGTCAATGACCAAGAAGTCGGATTTAATGTCCTTAATGCCATGAAGTTTCCAGACCCCAATACTGAAGAATGCTCATTTGTGACTGCTCTTGATCAAGTTGTTCAGAATCATTTTCAGGAAAGCACTGATCATCTGGAGCAGTTACTGAACAGCAATGCAAATTCAGAATCTAACACAGAAAATGCAGAAGAAGTGAAGGAAGTTTGGGCTAGGAAGTATGAATCTCTTGAACAAGAACACTCTGACATAAAAGAGAATCTGTCTTCCATTGAACAACCACCTACCTTAGAGCTGAAGGAGTTTCCTACCCATCTCAAGTATGCATATCTGGGAGAAAATAGCACTTTGCCAGTTATAATAGCCTCTGATCTTTCTGAAGAACAAGAGCAGGATTTGATTGGTACACTGCACAGACATAAAGGAGCAATTGGGTGGCAGATGTCTGATATTAAGGGAATAAGCCCCACCATCTGTATGCACAGGATTGTGTTGGAAGAAGACTCCAATAACTGCATTGAAGGGCAGAGGAGGCTGAACCCTATCATGAAAGAGGTGGTGAAGAAAGAGATCATCAAATGGTTGGATGCAGGTATTGTTTATCCTATCTCAGACAGTGAATGGGTTAGTCCTGTGCAGTGTGTTCCAAAGAAGGGAGGGGTAACAGTAATCACAAATGAAATGAATGAACTGCTGCCAACGTAACAGGATGGAGGATCTGTATGGATTACAGGAGGTTGAACAAAGCTACAAGGAAAGATCATTTCCCATTGCCTTTCATTGACCAAATGCTGGATAGGCTTTCAGGTAAAGAATTTTATTGCTTTCTAGATGGTTATTCTGGTTATAATCAAATAGCAATAATTCCTGAAGACCATCAAAAGACTACATTCACATGTCCATATGGAACCTTTGCATTTAGAAGGATGCCATTTGGTCTGTGAAATGCACCTGCCACATTCCAGAGATGTATGATGGCAATTTTCTCAAACTTCATTGAAAAATCCATGGAAGTATTCATGGATGACTTCTCTGTGTTTGGGGAAACATTCCATCTATGCTTGTCCAACTTGGAAGAAATTCTAATATGATGTGAAGAAACAAACCTTGTACTAAATTGGGAAAAATGCCATTTTATGGTGCAAGAGGGAATTGTTTTGGGTCACAGAATATCCAAGAAGGGGCTCGAAGTGGACAAAGCAAAAATAGAGGTCATTGAGAAGCTACCTCCACCAACAAACATCAAGGGCATCAGAAGTTTTTTGGGACATGCTGGATTCTATAGGAGGTTCATAAAAGATTTTTCAAAAATCTCCAAGCCTCTGTGCCAACTGTTGCAGCATGATATCCCTTTCATATTTGATGAAGAGTGTATGCAAGCCTTCAAAAAACTAAAGAGAGCTTTAATAACTGCACCAGTTATTGTAGCTCCTGACTGGAGTAAGCCTTTTGAGCTTATGTGTGATGCAAGCGACTTTGCCATTGGAGATGTACGTGGGCAAAGGTATGATAAAATTTTTCATTCAATTTATTATGCTAGCAGAACACTTATAGAGGCTCAATTGAATTACACAGTCACAGAAAAAGAACTTCTGACTGTTGTCTTTGCATTTGACAAGTTTAGATCATACTTGGTGGGTACTAAAGTGATTGTCTTCACAGACCACTCTTCCATCAAGTATCTGATCACTAAAAGAGATGCAAAGCCAAGGCTTATTAGATGGGTTCTCCTACTCCAAGAATTTGATTTAGAAATTCGTGATAAAAAAGGGGTGGAGAACCAAGTTGGTGATCATTTATCCAGTATAGAAAGAGAAAAAGCAGGTACAGCAGGAGGAGAAATCAAAAAACACTTCCCAGATGAGAAGCTATTGGCAATAACTGCTGAGGCAACAACCGCTGTAGCGGTTAGCGCTATCACACTAGACGATGTAGCGCCTGAACCTTCAACACCTTGGTATGCTGACATTCTAAATTTTCTGGTTAGCAAGGTGGTACCTATTGAAATGAATTATCAGCAAAAGAGGAGGTTCTTCCATACAGTAAAGCAATATTACTGGGATGAACCTTTTCTCTACAAGAAGTGTCAGGACCAATTGATAAGAAGGTGCCTTGCAGAGGAAGAACAAGTGCTACAACACTGCCATGTTGCACCATGTAGTGGGCACTTTGGTGGGATCAGAAAAGCTGCAAAGGTATTGCAATCAGGTAACTATTGGCCTACACTGTTTAAAAATGCTCAGGATTTGGTGAAAAGATGTGACAGATGCTAGAGAACAGGGAATATTTCAAGTAAACATGAGATGCCATTAAAAAAATGTTGCCAAGTGGCTTCAGTCTCAAGAGGGGGGTGAATAGAGATTAAAAAACTTTTCAGATCTTTTGAAACTTTTTCCCCTTTTTCAATGACTTAGATTAATTATCGCGCAGGTTAAATGGAAGCGAAAGAATTAGAAATAAAGCAGTAAAGCACGCAGAGATTTATCCTGGTTCGGTCACCTCCCAGTGACCTACGTCCAGTCCTCACACCCTTGTGAGATTTTCCACTAACACAACAAGGCTTACGGGTGCCTTGGAAACCTTTACAGATTCAGGCACTCTCCTCCTAGGATACCCCACCTATGGAGAGCCCTCAAATCTATTACAACAATAACAAGAGATACCCCACCCCTGTTACAACCAGCTGCCCCAGAAAGATACCCCACTTCCTAGTACAAACAGCTACCCAAGAGAGATACCCAACTCCCTAGTACAAAATACAACCAATAAAAAATTACAAACTTAAAGACTGAAATACCTCTAATGTAGGCAGATAATACAACTTGAAGAATACAGCCCCAACTAACTCTTGCGAAAGATCAGCTCTGACGGACCAGCGGTGCGAGAAGAGCAAAAATAAAATATGAAGAGTTTTTCTCAAATGTGATTCTGAATCGTGAAATGGGTTGATGTCAAAATGAATTGTAAAGCCTCTATTTATAGGCGTATAGAAAATATGACCGTTGAGTGAAATGAAGAAATGTAGAAATCGATTGTGTGCCTGATTTGCCTAAGATGGATAATCGATTTCATGCTTGATTAGATCTAGGATAAGGAATTGATTATGTGCTTCTTTAAAAGATAATGAAATCGATTTTGTGCTTAAATTCACTAAGTGTATAATCAATTGTGTGCCTGACACAATCTAAGTGTATAATCGATTCTTCCTTGCTTGTTAAAAGGTTCCAATCGATTCATGGCTTGAGTCGGGCAAGGAATCGATTTTGAGTTTAATGAAAAATAGTATGAATCGATTCTTCCTTTTCAGAGATGCTTAGAAATCGATTTTATGCTTAGTGTAAAATAGTATGAATCGATTCTTTCTTTTTGGAAATACTTAGGAATCGATTTGCATACTTAGTGAAACTAGTATGAATCGATTCTTAGATTTTGTATTGACTTGAAAATCGATTTTGATATATAGAATAAAATAGACAAAATCGATTTTATGCTTTTCAAAAAATGCTTCTTGTGTTTACGTGTGCATGCATGCATTTTGAAAAACGTGGGACTATGAGAGATGAGCTGACCTTCGTAAGAGCTTACATTTATCCTAAGACGCACCCAATACCCTTATTTATAAGGACTACCCTTATATCTTGAAACTTTAATTCTTGAGCTTGATTGTCTTGGATTGTGACTTTGGATAGTTTGTCACTTTCATCACTTTTAGCCATCAACTTTGGCTTTGGCCTTTTTACTATTATCAACTTTAGCTTTTGTCTTTTTCATCATCAAAACCTCTTAACCACTTCATCATCAAAACTTAGCCTGCAACACAAGATATCTACACAAACATCCTGGAGATAGAACTCTTTGATGTTTGGAGAATGGATTTCATGGGACCTTTCCCTCCATCTCATGGTAATCTGTATATCTTAGTAGCTGTGGACTATGTTTCAAAATGGGTAGAGGCTGTTGCTCTACCCAATAATGATGCTAAGTCCGTGAGCAAATTTTTATTAAAAAACATATTTACAAGGTTTGGAACTCCAAGGGCCATTATCAGTGATGAGGGATCTCATTTTTGCAACAAATTAATTGAGACTCTCTTGGCCATGTATGGAGTCAAACACAAAATTGCCACTGCTTACCATCCACAAACCAGTGGTCAAACAGAGTTATCCAACAGAGAAATCAAGAGGATACTTGAAAAAAATGGTAGGGCCAACAAGGAAAGAATGGTCAATACATTTAGATGATGCCTTGTGGGCCTATAGGCTGGTCTATGGAAAGGCTTGTCACTTACCTATAGAGCTACAGCACAAAGCCCATTGGGCCTTGAAAAAGCTCAATTTTGACTACAATGAAGCAGTAGGTGCTAGAATGCTGCAATTAAATGAACTGGAAGAAATTAGGCACTTTGCCTATGAAAATGCAGCAATCTACAAAGAAAAGACCAAGGTATGGCATGACCAGAAACTACAAAGAAGAGAGCTGATTGAAGGAGAGAAAGTGTTGCTATTCAATTCAAGGCTTAAGTTATTCCCAGGTAAGTTGAAGTCAAGATGGTCAGGCTCATTCAAGTTAGTAAAAATATACACCCATGGTGCAGTGGACCTCTATGATGAAGCAACTAACACCACCTTCAAAGTAAATGGTCAAAGGGTCAAACAATACCTTGGTGGAGATGTGGTAAGAAACAAAACCACAGTTGAATTGAAAGACCTCTAATAAAAAGAGGAAGTCTGGCTGCAGACTCTAAAGCAAGCGCTCTGGGAGGCACCCCAATGAATTTAAAATTTTTTGTGTTGAGTCTTTCTTTTTGCAGAAATTCAGTTGAGAAGTAAGAAGAATCAATAAGAGTTTCAGATATCAGCAGTTCACGCTGCAGCGTGAAACGTTGCCAAGATGCTACAGCGGTTGTTATGGGGAGCTGACCAAAGTCAAACAATAAAATAAAATTTTTTCACTCCTGAGTGAGGTGGCACTTTTGTTCAGAAACTTATCCTAACTGCTCCCACAGCAGAGAATGGTCACTTCACCCACTAAAATTTTTCTCTCTCTCCCATCACTCACTCACAACGGTCATCTCATTTCCCCACGCACGCAATTACTCTTGCATCTCAAAACCGCCTTCGCCATTCCACTCGCAAGCCATAACCGTCCTCTACGTTACACTCACACACCATATCCCTTTTCTTCTCTCTTTTTCCCAACGTGGTTTAACGCTTCCAAGAACCTTACGCTTCTTAAACAAAAACAACCAGTCATGACTACAAAACAGGTTGCTACCAAGAGATCTGGAAAAAGATCCAATGAAGAACCAGAATCATCAAAGCCAAAAATGGTAACTTCTGATCCTCAGAAATTTTGGCAAATGGAGTTTATTGCTGAAAGAGGTTTTAAAACTGATAAAGCTCCTGAAGCGTTCACGACAGCCGTTACAGCGCTAGGGTGGGAGCATTTTATAAAGCATAGGAAGCAGTTTGTAGTCCGGTTGGTGAGAGAGTTCTACGCAGGAATAGAAGAACCCAAGGATGGAAAGCCCCAAACCTATTATGTGGTTAGGGGTGAAACAGTGAACTTCAATGCAAGGACCATCAATGATCTGTTTCATCTTGGTTATCAAGGAAAGGCGTTGGAAAACAAGGTAAAATTTTGGGGAAAAGAGGAAATGGAAGGAGTCAGAGTAAGTATTTGTGTAGAAGGATCCAAATGGGAGAAATTTGGGGATGAGTACAAGATCAAGAAGTCCTACCTATGTGAAGAAGCCAATCTATGGTGCAGCTTTATCAAACACTCACTGCTGCCAACCTCTCACACCACATTTGTGGAGAAAGAGAGGCTGATTGTAATAGATGATATTATGGCAGGGGAGGACATTGATGTGGGTAGGTTGATTGCGAAGGAAATAGAGAAGTGCAGGATCAAAAAGGGAGGTAACATTTACTTTCCTTGCTTAGTTACTAAGTTGTGTTTGAATGCTGATGTTGAGGTTCAGAAGAAGGAAGAAAGGAGATCCCCTCAGGGAGCTTTTCCCTGCATGTTCAAACCTAAGCAGAAGCCAAGCGCTACAGCGTCTGCTGACTTTCTGATGCTACAGCGTCTGGCGCTGCAGCAGCAGTCTCTCTGTCGTTTTGTAAAAGAGAAGTTTGAATGGGAAAATGCTATGTATGCTCAAATCTCTAAGGGAAAAGCATCTGTACCACCACCAGAATTTCCAGAATGGCCAATGGATGAAGAGCCATCTAAAAGGGTGGAAGCAGAGGAAAGCAAGAAGGAAAAGAAGAAATCTGTGGAAAGCCCAGCAAAGAAACCAAAACAAAGCCCTGCTAAGAGAGTGAGGAAAGTGAGTATAGAGGAAGAAAGTCTTGATTCTGAGGAAATGGAAGAAATTAGTGAGGAAGATGAGGAAGAGACTAAGGCTGTAATGAAGGAAATGCAGAAGGATGAGGATGAAGAATCATCCCAAGAGGAAGAAACAAGTTCTAAAGCAGAAGAGGTGTGCAGAGACACAACCCCAAGCCCCAGGAAATCCCCCACCTAAAACTCATTCCACCTCAGCCCAAATCACACCCCCAACAAGCCCCTCTCCCATCCCAGAATCAGAACATCAATCACCAAGCAAATCCCCACCTAAGAAAGCCCAAGAAGAAGTGACTGAACAACCACAACCCCCACCGCAGAAAGAACAACCTGGAGCCCCATCTCTAAAGAAATCTACTGTGTCTTACACTAGGGCTAGAAATAACCCAAGAGTCAAGTTGACTGATTACCCAGAAGAAGGTATTCATCCAGCAAACGCTGTAACGGCTAATGCTGCAGCGTTTAGCGACACAAACCCTGAGGCTGATGAAAAACAAGAAGAAGCTAGTGAGACAACACCAGAGGAAGAAGCAGCTGAGAAATTGCAGGAGATGAAAAGCTGCAAAGAGGTGGAGCAGAAGGAAAGTGGAGAGAGAGAGAGAGAGAGAGAGGAGGAAGCGCTACAGCGTCAACCGCTGTAGCGGTGGAAAAGACAAAACCCCCTACCCCAAAGAAGAAGAAGGCAGCAAGAGCAGCCCCAATCCCTTCAAGAGCCAGCAAGAGGCTCAAGAAGGCCTAAAAAGGCAAGTGTTATAGGCTGTTCAAGCCTGATGCTGTATTTTGTTTAAGGCCTCTCCCTTTTACCATGCATGCAGCAGTGAGGACACTGCTAAAGTTTTAAAGTTTGGGGGAGGACCTTATGGATATTAAATTCTGTTTTGTTAAGTACAATCATGTCTTATTATAATTAACTAATGTTATGCCATGTTATGTTTGTTTAAATATAACAGATGAGTAGCTACACTTTTTAAATTTTATAGTAACAAAAATTGAACTTATGTAGCTAAATTAAGTGATGACTGGATGTTTTTAAGTAAAGTAGCCTTGTGTTTTCAATAAAATAGTTTTAATTGTTGTTTGTTAAGCTAAGTTTGGGGGTGCATCGATTATGTTAAGGCTAGGTATTAAGATGATAGTAGGTCAGTGCAATAAGATTTAAAATAGTGTAAAAAAGTGGTCATGGCAATTGTTGCAAAATGCCTAAAAAAAATATATTGCTGAACTGTTCCAAAATGCAGAAAAAGAAAAGAAAAATCAAAAGAAAGAATGCAAATAAGGAGTTCAGCAATAAATGCAGTAACTGATTTTGTTCATCAAACCACCAGCGCTGTAGCGTCTGACGCTACAGCGGTAAGAAATCACCAAATCAAAACTTAGTGCACTAACTGAATATCTGAAATACCTAATTAAAGCCCTTTGTTGTGCTTTGAAGCCCCCCATTACTTATGTGAAATTGTTAATCCACTCTCTCTTTTGAAAAAAAAAATTCTTTGCCTACTCCAAAAGAAGGCTACTCTATCCAAAGCCTAAGAGAAATGCTGAAACAAGCTAGGATATGAGCTAAGCTTTGAAGTCACACGCTCACATTTGAGCAGTATTCATTCTATTTGTTATAAAAACACATTGCTATGTGAGGACGTTCAGAATAGTTTGAAGTGATAGCCTAGCATGAGTAAATTTTTTAAAATCCTATTTAATTTAAAAGCTGCAGCTAGTTATGCTTTTAAGCTTACTTGTCAAGTTGTTTTCTTGTCTTATCCAAGTGTCATTACTTGAGGACAAGCAATGGTTTAAGTTTGGGGGGGTGTGATAACTCATATTTGTATGAGTTATTTATGCCCTTATTTCGTAAATCAAACTGAGTTCTCAAGTAATTTTAGTACTTTCATATGTGAATATGTCATTAAGAGCATAATTAGAGGTTAAGAGTCAATTTCATAAATATTGGGCATAATAGATGCCTTTGTGAATATTTTGATGTTTGCTTGAGCGCTGCAGCGGTGGTCGTTATGTAACTGTAAGCACTACAGCGCCTTGAGGTAATTGGCCACTTAGATATTTACGCAGCCACTTGCTGCCTGATGAGTCATCATCCTGATCTTCTTCTCAGCCTGACATTGAAGCATGCAAGTGGACTCAATAAAACACTTGGTGTCTCCTAATTAATGTTTAGGTGATAGTTGGTGATGATTTCAATCATTGCCCTTTTGTAAAGACACTTTATGAAATTGAAGATAACATCTAAGTATTATCCTCTCCATAATATAGAATATATAGACAATAATAGAATATAGAGAGTATTCGTAGAAAGAAGAGAGTAGAGAGACTTGGAGAAAGAGCTAACTTGACATTTTAGAAATCTTCCATTGTTACTCTACTTTCAAGCTTTAAACTTTAGTATAGTTTCATACATCACCTACGGTTTGCTCGCAACAAAGCATCATTCAACGTGCATGACTTGGGATTGTTGGAGTGCATCTTTTGTAACCATCCTTTTCTTGTTCACATACGGTAACATAATCTTTTTAGTTTATGTTGTTTTCATGAAGCTTGTTATGAGCTAAAACTTTTGTGGTTGGATTGTTCTCATGTTTGTAATGAACCTTGAGTAAAGTTTATGTAATGTTATGACGTTTGCGTTTTATTTCTTGTGTCATAATGCTTTCAAACTTGTTTTGGGAATGATCAACTAAAATAAGTAGATTCATAGGTACAGACATGGTCTATGAATAAAAACTCAAGGAATAATATGAATGAAAGGTTATTTAAAGACATTTAGATAACTTGTACTTAACCCTGGACATAGGGGAGTAATAGTTCATAAGGTAAAAGCTGTATGTTCTTCATTATACAGGGGTGAACTTATTTAGAGCCTAGACATAGGAGTCTTGTAACAAAACCCTGACGACAGTGACTGAAAGGCACGCTTCCATACCGCTACAGCGCTTAACGCTACAGCCTCTAACGCTATAGCGCTTTACTCTTGGGAATTTATATAACATATGAACTATCCAACTCTCTTTATTACTTCTTAAATTCACTATTGCTTTAGCAACAAACTTATCATGTTTATAACTTCACATTTGTTATTGTCACTTGACATGTTTCACTAAGTTGTTAAGATCCTTAAACTCTTAAATTAATTCCAATCTCTGTGGGAACGATCTCTATTTATCATTATATTACTTGTTGCGATTGTGTATACTTGCACAAACTACTTTTCGTACAACACTTTCCAATCCTTCTTAGTGTTTTCCTTATGTTTGTTCAGGGGTTGGGTTTGTTGAACCAAGGGTAAACACTCCTTTATTTTGTATGATAACAAATTACATCATATCTACTAATGTTTCAAGTTGAGCTAAGTGCAGGACTTAATTTAAAGAGAAGAAGACACAAAAGAAGAGAAGCTTGAAGAAGAAGCAACATATGAAGTTCAAAACCCTAATTTGTGTCTAAGCCTTATTTAGGACACTTTGTAAAGGTCCTATCACCTAAAGTGTATGGCACTTTAGCTATTGAGAGAGATGACTTTTCAAAACATGCATGATGCATATAAATAGTTTTGAAAATGTTTTATAAAATTGCATGCATGCATATGGTGGAAACTTAAACCCTAAAAATATTTTTGTGAAAAGCATGAAACCAATTTCTACCTTTTTTAAATAACATAATCGATTATCATCTTACCTCTACCATATACATAATCGATTATCAAGCCAAGATTTGTTTCTTTTTTTAAAACTATAATCGATTACCACCTCATTTGAACCATATGTCATAATCGATTATAGTGTTGCCTTACCTTCCTTATTTAGACATCCTGTGAAATTCTTGACAACAAATAATCGATTACTTGCTCAACATTACCACATGTAATAATCGATTATGATGCATTCCATACCTTCCTTTTTTAGACATAATCGATTAAGACCCTATTGCACTACTTGTAATAATCGATTATGAGCCTTTCCATACTTCCTTTTTGGTGAGATAATCGATTATCCCACATTGCACTTGAGTGAGATAATCGATTACAACATGCATTAATTGTATTTTTCAAAAATCAAACCTCTCCTATCACTATAAATAGGAGTGTGATTTCATTTCTAAAACACACTTCTACATCTCATCTTCTCACAATTCTCTCTACTCTTCATATTCGAAATTCTTAGATCTATATTTGTGCTTCATTGTTTTATTTGTTAAAAAGCTTTTTGATTTCGAAATTGTCATATTATCTTCAAAAGCTTTTTATCAATCTAGATCTAAGATCTTGAGCTTCATTGTTTTGATCTTGTTAAAAGTCTTTTGTTTTTGAAAATCATAGATCTTTTCTAAAAGGCTTTTATAACTTTGCAAAGCTAGCTTCCATTGTCATATCAATCTTTAAGCTTTTGCAAAAACAAGATTTCATATTTTAGAGCATCTATTTTCCTAAGATCACTCATCTCTCTCAGTTTCTAAACTGACATATTACTAGAAGTGATTGGATCATAGATCTCAACTCTGTACTCGTTATATCTTTTAAGTGGTTATTGTGAAATCTTGGGAGGTTCTCTTGGGTCTCTCAATCAGGGTGATTGAGTTGGTTTTGAAATACTTAGCGGGTGCTTGGGTTCTCAATTCAGGGGAATTGAGATTCACTAGTGTTGAAGTCGACTGTTTGTATTAAACTCTCTTCAATATAGTGGTTGCTAAGTCCAAGGGTTGAAAAGCCTAAGGCCGAGAACGTAGGGGTTTTATCCCGAACCTCGCTAAATATCTGTGTCCCTCTATCCCTTCTCTCTTTATATTTTGCACTATTATTATAACTGTTTATTATTAATATTATTGTGCGTATATATATTGATATTATCACTATCATTATTCCTGTTTATTGTTAATATTACTGTGCTTATATTATTCAATACTATCACTACTCTGTCATATCAATAAACATATTAATTGTGATATTATCAATACTCATCAATCATCTTCTACTCCTCTTCTCTAAGATCTACTATATCTCATATATCATCTTTATCTCACTAATAGATCTAATATATTCAATATCCTGATTATCTCTTATAATATCTTTATTGGCAATATTGAATACAATTTAAACAACTCTTGCTTGTCTTCATATCCAAAAGTTCAAATCACATTTTCCGCATCCGATTTGAAAAAGAATATAATCATCATTTGCGAAAAGAATCCATATTTACTCATAACCTTATTCACCCCCCCCTCTAAGGTTATATAATAAGTCTAACAGGGTTTTGAGCTAGTGCTGGAACCCCTTCTTGAACAATTTCTAAAACATCATCGAAGCCAAAAATGGCTTCCATTTGCAAACTCCACCTGTCCCAGTTTTTCCCAGTTAGTTTAGGAATCTGGAAAGACAAACTAGCACTTGATATGTTGATTTTGCACCTTAACTATCACCTATAGCTATCCTGTGACAAAGAAACAAACTGTCAAAAAAACTCACACCTACACAGTCACTGTGTAGGCAAAATAGAATCTGTAAAGAAAGATAAAGAACTAGACTTTAGGTTTAGAATTGTCCCTGGATTGTTACCATGCTCAATGATACCATGTTGAATTTGCTAACCATTTATTGAATTTATCTTGCAGGCTGTATTTAGTAACACAGGGGGTGCAAGCAGTAGATTCAAACAGGCAGGCCCAACAAAAAGACCAACTCCACTCAGCTGGGTCCAAAAAGACCCATGCGGCACCCAATGGATCTCCACTGTAGCAACACGCGGATCTTTCACACTGAAACGGATCCAAACCGATCCAGAAGTATAAAACACCAAGGTAACCGGTTCAGTCCACTTTTCTTTCTCTCTCTTCTCTTCTCTTCTCCTCTGCGATTCTCTTCTTCTCCGTCAACGAAGCTCTGCTAGGTTTAGAAATTTCTCACTGAATCTCTTTGTTTGAAGCTTCATTTTTGCTTCAATCCTCAAGCAATGGTGATTGGAAGATGTTGTTCACAAAAGCCCTCTGTTTTTCTCACAAAATTGAGGGTTTCCAGAAACCCTAATTTCGTAAGACTGGTTTTTATGAAGATATTTCTGCAAGGGTTTCAATCGCAAAACAAAGGTAATGGTATAATTTGTTTTTTGAAATTCCTCTTCTTCCACTTTCTCAACTCAAACCCTAGTTTGACTAAGTTCTTTTGTTTGCATGTGAGTCACAAACAATGATTGAGCACGAATACAGTACCAGAAGCCACAAATAGGTAGTTAATCACTCTCTCAGTGATCTTTTACTTGAATGTTTTGGTACCAACAAAACCCTAATGAATTTTGTATGTTTCTGCAGGTACTCTTGTGATTGTTCTAGATGAACAATCACCCACCAGCCTTTACAATCCTTATCTCAAGCCTATAAAAGGTATATGTCTTCTTCCTTTCTTTAATCCCTTTTCTCTTACTAATTCAGTCACTGAATTGGACTTCTAACCTCTTCTTTTCTTTGTTTGCGAGATCCTCAGCGCCTTTGAAGATGGAGCACAAACTCAGAAGCCTAAGAGATGCTAGAAGGGTGAGAACGAAGGGAAAACTTAAGGGAACAAGATGTAACAGAATAGGTATATAGATTGTAGAGTAAAAACTTATACTTGTAAAACTTTATTTAATATTCTCTGTGTAATTGTGTACAGCCTATAGGTTATTTATACAAAATAAAAGACCCTTCAAAGGGTTTGTTAGGGTTGGTTACATAGATTGTAACTGACTCTAACTACTTTGTAACTAACTAAAACAGATAATAGAATCTGTTTTCTTGGACTGCTGGGGTAACAACTATCTGTTTTGTATTATATAGCTGTTACCAAATCCAGAGGGTATTTTAGTATTTTAGGTTTTTTTATTAAAAACCAATAATATGAAGCTGATGTTGTCGATTTGTCTAGGTCAATAGGTCACTATGCTTCCAGTCATCCTCCCTCAAAATGGTGGGGGCCTACAAGTTGTTGCCTCCCTCATGAATTGGTCAAGCTCCTCCCTAGTCGTATGATAAGGTGGCCTCCTCCCGACAACACGTGTATGACGGCCATCACACATACGAGGACCATTACGACCATCAAGAGAAACTATATTTAAAAATAGTTATTCTATGTTCTTACTTTGAAAAATAGGTAAGTAAATAACCTATCATAGAGTCATATGCATTATTAGTGACTAAGATTATTTGTGTAACCTATTCACTCATATACACAACCCTAATCATACACTACATTGTAAGTATTTGCCGTAAACTACTTACCAAAGAGAAATGAAGTAGAAGCGCGAGCAGTAGAGTGGAGGAGGGTGGAGTAGAAAACCCAGGCCAAGGAGCATGGTGGATCACGACCAATGACATAGGGAGACATGGATCGTGGAGAAGAGACAACGACGCACTAGCAGCACAACCACGAGTGAGTATACAGGCATCGAGTTGGGCACACGCGAAGTAGAGAAATGAGCATGACATATTTGCGATAGCGAGTGGGGTGATGAACACTACAAGCAGTAGCGTGGGGAACGTGAGGGCAACAAGGAGAAATATGAGAGAGATGAGCGTGAGTTTGTACGTTGTGAAAAGAGTACTGCAGGTTTTTGTGAGAAAAGAGTTTTGGAGTCGATTGTTTATATTAGGGGTGCACTTGAATCTGGGTCAACCCACTCACCCAACCCATTATAGGCAATGCTACTACCATTCCCTCTACTTGAGGGACAAACGGTATTCAAAAGAAAACCCTGCTAAAGCCCTTTCTATTGCTTGGTTACATTTTAAAAGGAAGAAAGGTAAGGTTATATGCAATTATAGAGGGAAAGAGTACACATCAAATAGTTCTAGTCATGGAACCACTAACATGCTTAAACATTTTAAGATTTGCTCAAAAAGTCCATATAAGGAAAATGATAAAAAAAAAAACAAAAGATGTTGGCTCTTGGAAGAGAATCTAGGGATATCCTAATAGTGTTAATTTCAAACTTGTTGAATTTAATCAAGAGCGGAATCTTGAAAAGATGGTAATCATTGACGAGCTTACCTTTAAACATGTTGGAAATGAAGGGTTTAAGTAGTTCATAAGTGAGGCACAGCCTAGGTTTAAGACTCATTCTCGTGTCACAGTTGCTAGAGATTGCTTGAGATTATATTTTGATGAGAATGAGATGCTAAAATCTATGTTGTAGGCAAATAAACAAATGGTGTCGCTACCAATGATGCTTGGATATTGATCAAAAATATGAGTTATATGTGTCTAACAGCCCATAGGTACACTACAAAAAAATAACTAATTAACAACGAAAAATTAGCGGTGAAGTTGAATCCTTAGGTAAAAATCAATTAGCGACGGTATTTAGTGACAGAATGTAGGGGAGGGAATCTTCTTTTATTAACGAGGGATTTAGTGACGATTCTGTTTGATGTTATATGCCAGATTTACTTTTTTAAAATTTTGTCGCTAATAAAAGCTACTTTTATTAGAGACATAATTTTTATTAGCGATGGATTTAGCGGCGAATCTGTCCGTCGCTATAGGCCATGTTTACTATTTTTAAAAATTTTGTCGCTAAAACCTAAAATTTTGTCGCTAATAAAAGCTGATCTACTTTTTTAATAGGTCTGTCGCTAATACTAAAATTTTGTCGCTAATATTCCTTTTTAACCGTGATTTCGAAACCCACCCTTTCATTTCTCTTTTCTTCATTCTCTCTAACTCCTCTCTCTCTCTCTCTCTCTCTCTCTCTCTCTCTCTCTCTCTCTCTCTCTCTCTCTCTCTCTCTCTCTCTCTCTCTCTCTCTCTCTCTCTCTCTCTCTCCCCCTCTAACCGAATCTCTTCTCCCCCACTCTTCACCACCACCACTACCACCACCATCATGACATAGCTTTCACTTCTCTCTCTATAATTGTCCCCCTCTCTCTCTACACCGAATATCTTCTTACTTATGTTTATGGAACTATAATTCATTCATCCAATGATAAGATACATTCAATACCAAGCTGACAAAAGAGCTCAGGCTATTCAAATCTTCGACTCATGGGCAACAAAGCTAAGTCTAGTGGATTTCGACGAATTCATTTTACCTTACTTGAAGCAAATAGAAGATACAGTGAAGAAAACACATCCAAATCTCCCTTTAATCCTCTATGCAAGTAGTTAGTTTGGATTGGACTGTTTTTATTTATATAATAATAAATATATAAAAATGGTTTTAAAAAATATAGCAGCATCCACATTACATTTCAGCGTACCTGCATCCGACTTATTCCATCTCGTTTGCGTTTCTGTCCCAAATTCATTATTTAAGTCTAAGTTGTATTGAAAACATTATTGCTAGTGAAATGATATGAGTTTGTTTGAGTAAAAAAAATAGTATCAAATTAGCAACGAAATTAGTCGTCGCTAATTAGAATACGTGTCATTTCGGTTAGCAACAGATTTGATTCCTTCACTAATTAGCCATGGAATTAGCGACGAAACGTGTTCGCGACCATCTTTTTAGCGAGGGAATTGTTCCGTCGCAAAAGGACAGTAGCGATAGATTTCTTGCTGTTAGCGACGGATTTGGCCGTCGCTAACAGCCATTTTTTGGTAATGGTATAACCTTAGAAAATTGCAACAAAGAATGGGGGATTAAGTTCATTTGTAGTGTTAATGTTGATAATACAAGTGCTAACAACTTGGCTATTACATATTTAAATAGAGGCATGGGTGTTTGGATAGGTCACACTTTATTTAATGGACAGTACCTACATATGAGATGTATTGCATACATGACACATATTGAACTTAGTTGTCATTAACGGGTTGAAGGAAATTGACATGTCAAGTAGTAAAATAAGAGTTGCATGTAAGTTTGTGATGTTTTCTCCTAATAGATAGATTGGCTATTTTCGAGAAATGTGCAGAAGTTGTGAATGTATGTTTTTCAAGCAATGATAACACTTGATGTACTAATAAGTTGGAACTCTACCTTTTTGATGTTGCAAATTGCTAAGAAATATGAACATATATTTTATCGCTCAGAACATTCTAATATTGTATTAGTCACAAATCTTGATAGTGAATCAAGATCAAACTGATTGGGAATGTGCATGTGTTTTTGTGAAGCTTTTGAAGACTTTCTATGACAAAACTCTGTCTTTTTTGGGTCGTTGCACGTGACAACTTACTTTTTCAAGCAATTGATTGATATTATTTTATTTGTTTAATGATTTGGTAATGTTTAAGTATTGGAGTGTATATGTTTTCATTTTAGTTTGACTTAATTACAGTTTTAGTCTCCTTATTATAGTCCTCGCACGATTTTGGTCCCCCAAAAATTTTTTCCACGATTTTGATCCCCCTATTTTATCAATTTCTAAAATCGTTGCCCCCCACCAATTTGGTCAAACATTTGGGTGAGTTGGCACTCACTAATCCAACGTGGCATTCCACGTTGTCATGCCCCCATGGTGTATTTGGAATCTAAGGCATGTGACTTCTACAGGGCTGTAAAGGAATATATACTGTTAATAAAATACACTAAGAGACAAACACTACACATAAAAATAGGGGACCACATGCCAAATTTTCTTCAAAAACAGAATATTCTGCATCAATAGTAACAATATTACACTAAGATACACACCAAACATACAAAGAGGGGACCACATGCATCAACACACTTATAAAGCAACAATCTCACAGATAACAGAGAAAAGAGGGTATAAAACAAAGTCAAAATAGGGTTAAACATACCGTTCCACATATTTCTCGTTTTCCTTCGCCCTTGAGGAAGAATAACTCTGTTCATTCGTCTTCTTAGAGCTCCAAGTTGTCGCCATTTCGATTCGTTTAGGGTTCTCGTTTTACTGTTCGTCGTCACCTTCGTTGGTTCGCGTTTTGCTGTTCGTCGTCACCTTCGTTGGTTCGCGCATTACTGTTCGTGGGTTAGGGTTTTAGAGTTGATGTTCTCTGGAATCTCCATTGAGGGTTTCTTCTGGTTTCTGAAAAGTGAGAAATGAGATGAAGTGAAGCAAAAGAAGACCCAACGTGGCATGACAACGTGGAATGCCACGTTGGATTAGTGAGTGCCAACTCACCCAAATGTTTGACCAAATTGGTGGGGGCAACGATTTTACAAATTGATAAAATAGGGGGACCAAAATCGTAGAAAAAAATCTTGGGGGACCAAAATCGTGAGAGGGGTATAATAGGGGGACCAGACCTGTAATTAAGCCTTTTAGTTTATTACACATCTAAAAGGCAGTGTGTTTTTAAACCCGTTTTTTAAAGTATAGAATTATGCAACAACTCAGGAACCCATGAATTTTAAAACTGACATATTGTATACAATCCTAGAATTTTAAAGCTATTTTTTCCTTCACAACTCGTGAACCCAACCCAATCTGTTCATGATTGGGTTTTTTGGTTCGGTTATGGCCATCAAAATATGGGTTAGGTACCCAACCCGAAACTAAGGAAACAAAATGGGGTGGGTATCAAATTTGGCCAACCCCGACCCAACACAACATGTGTACACTCGTTGTTTATATAACTGACTCCAAATATCTTGAAACAAACATTTATCAAATTGTGCTTCTTATTATCGATTTTGTGCTAGTGAGTTGATTTAGAAAAATACTTATCTTATTAGCTTATATAGTGGCATATATATATATATATATATATATATATATATATATATATATATATATATATATATATATATATATATATATATATATATATATATATATATATATATATATATATATATGTGTGTGTGTGTGTGTACATACACACATGCACATGTACGAAAAGGGGTAAACCAACTCTTTGGGTCACTGAAATTGAATGAGCATAACTATTATTGAATAAATCTTTAGGCGTAAATTGATTTCTCCACTTTACAAAAAGTTTCTAATTTAGTAAATATTTATGGTTATGTAATATTTATGTGTTATAAACCACGACTTACAAAATAATGTATTATCTATATTAATTTAGATGAATATTTTTTGTTATTATCAGTGTTGGAGGAGAATTGCGCAGGGAGAAGGAAAAAATAGAAAACGCAGAAAAGAGAGCGAAAAGCTGGGCAAGGCAATTAAACAGTAATTCAAAAAAAAAACTGTATCGAAAAGAGTGTGTGTAATTACAAGGTCGAAGGTGTATATAAACAAGAGATGCAACGCCCATATTGGGCCTATATTTCGACTGGGCCACATATTGGCCCATTGGATGTTTTTCTAGTGACACCTAACAATACTAAGAGCAATTGAATTACAAACATATTCAATATTCCCTCTTAATTCACATTGCTAAGTGACATCATCCCAAGCATTGTTCTTAGTTCTTCAAATCTTCCCTTTTTCAATGGCTTGGTCATTGCATCAGCTACTTGAAGTTCTGAGCAGCAATATTGCAAGTTCAGCTTCTCATTGTTGACTTGATCACGCAGGAAGTGATATCTGGTCTCTATATGCTTTGACCTACCATGAGCGACAGGATTCTTGGCCAGATCTATCGCAGACTTGTTGTCGATCAGCAACTTCATTGCTGTGATTCTGTGCAGGCCAGTTTCAGCCAATAGCATGCTTAGCCATGATGCTCGACATGCTGCAAATGAAGCAGCCACATACTCTGCTTCACAGGAGGACAAAGCTACTATGCTTTGCTTCTTCGAGCACCATGAGATGGGTGTTGTTCCATACATGAAGACATAGCCACTTGTGCTCTTTCAATCACTCTTGTCTCCACTCCAGTTGGAATCAGTGTAACCAAACACTTCAGTGGTAGCATTTGACTCAGTCTTTCTAGGGAATAGAATACCCTTACTTTGTGTTCCCTTTTAGTACCTAAGCACTCTTTTTGCAGCTATTAGATGGGAGGTTCTTGGCTTCTCCATGAATCTGCTGATCATTCCAACACTAAACATAATGTCAGGTCGAGTGTTGCAGAGGTACCTAAGGAAACCAACAATCTGTTTGTCGAGGGTGGCATTTACTTCACTCTTTGTATCATCTTTCGACAGCTTGCTGCTTGTGTTAGTTGGTGTTGAAACTGACTTACAATTGGTCATGTCGAATCTGTTCAGGATATCTGCTGCATATTTCGACTGATGCAAAAATATTCCCATGCTTGTCTTCACAAATTGCATTCCTAAGAAATATGATAGATGTCCTAGATCACTCATTTCGAATTCAGACATCATCACCCTCTTAAAGGAGTCGACTTCAATCTCATTGCTGCCAGTTACTAGTAGATCATCTACATACAGGCACAGCAGCAATTGAGTTTTAGTTCCATTCTTCTTAATATACACACTACAAGAAAATCGCGTATTACCGGCGGATTTTTTCCGTCGGTAAATTTCCGGCCGAAAAATTTGAATTTCCGGCGGATTTTTTTTAAAATTTTAAAAAAATTAAATTTTTTTAAATAAAAAAAATTAATTTTTTTTAAAAAACCGCCGGAAATTCCAAAAAAACCACCGGAAATGTTCCGGCGACATTTCCAGCGGTTTTTTTTTGAATTTCCGGCAGTTTTTAAAAAAAAATTAATTTTTTTATTTAAAATAAATCCGCCGGAAATGCAAAAAAAAAACCGCCGGAAATGTCACCGGAACATTTCCGGCAGATTTTTTTGAATTTTCGGCGGTTTTTTTGTTAAAAAAATAATAAAAAATTTGAAAAATCCGCTAGAACTGTTATAAATTCCGCCAGAACGTTTTCAGTTTCCTATAAATAAAACTTTCTCATACACTCTTCTCATTCTCTCATTTCACTCTTATTTCTTTCTCACTTTCTCCTACACCCTTCTACATTTCTCTCTTCTTCTTCTTTCTCATTCATTCTTCTTTCTTCTCACTTTTTCTTATTTTTGCATTTTCATACTCTCATTCATAGTTATTCGTTCTCACTTCTTGATTCTTATTCTCTCCTATATCATTTTTCCATACTCTCTTTCATTCTTTTTTTACACCATCTTCCCTCTCCTTCATTCTCACTTATTCATTCTTCTTCCTTCTCACTTATTCTTATTTCTTCATTCTCATACTCTCATTCATTCTTTGTTTTACACAACTCTCTTTCATTTTTATTCATTCTAATTTTTCTTCCTTCTAATTCTTTTACTTCTCATTCTAATTTTTTTCTATTACGTCTTATTTATTTAAATATAAAATTCGAAAAAAAAATTAATTTTTTTTATTTTTTTTAAAAATCCGCTGGAAATTCAAAAAAACCTCCGGAAATGTTCCGGCGGATTTTTTGAATTTCCGTCGGAATTTACCGGCGGAAAAATCCGCCGAAAACCGTTACCTACGAGCGTTTTACCGGCTGATTTCCGGCGGAAAAAATCCGTCGGAAACGTCACTTTTCCAGCGGATTTGGTGCATTTCCGGCGAATTTTTTCCGCCGGAAAAACGCGTTTTTCTTGTAGTGACACACCATGTTCATTGGTGCATCTAGTGAACTTTTGAGCCAAGAGAAATCCATCAATTCTCTTGTTCCATGCCCTTGCGGCTTGCTTAAGTCCATATAGAGCCTTCTCAAACTTGAATACCTTGTCTTATTGTCCCTTTAATTAAAATCCAGGTGGTTGGCAAACATAGACTTCCTCCTCCAAAGGTCCATTGAGAAATGCTGATTTCACATCAAGTGGATGTAGGGGCCAGCCTCTATGACTTGCCAATGCCAATACCAGTCTTATGGTCTCGATCCTGGCTACAGGGGAAAAGACTTCATTGAAATCCAACCCAGGCTTCTGCAGGAAACCTTTAGCTACTAATCTGGCCTTATACTTGGCCACTTCTCCATTGGGTTTGACTTTGGTCTTGTAGACCCATTTCACACCTATTGCCTTCTTTTGCTTTGGAAGTTCGACTAACTTCCATGTGCCATTTTTCTCTATTGACTTCAGCTCATCAATCATAGCTTCCTTCCACTGTTTGTGATCAAGAGCTTGCTCTAGGCTCACTGGTTCTGCTTCAGCCATTAGTGCAAAGTGAGTTAGGTCTCCTTCTGCTGTAATAGCAGAATCTGGAAATGTGTCGAATCCTTCTAGCCTTACTGATCTCTGCCTTTCCCTCTGTGACCTTCTGATAGGTTCAATAGTAATAGGTTCTGCAGTTTCAGTAGCTACATTCTGATCCTCTAGATCCTGAACTTCATCAAAGTCTAGTACTGTAGTTCTTTCACAGCCTTCTTCATTCTGAGTATCCTAGTTCCACTTTTTCGACTCATCTACTATGACATCTCTGCTCTTCACTATTTTCTTCTGGGCAGGGTCATACAGTTTGTATGCTCCTATCGAATGATAACCAACAAGGATCATTTGTTGTGCTCTATCATCCATCTTCTTCCTTAGTTGCTCAGGAACATGTCTGTAACATAATGAGCCAATTATTCTGAGATGCTTGACACTTGGCTTTCTTCCTAGCCAAGTTTCTTCAGGTGTCTTCCCAATCAATCTCTTTGTGGGGCACTTGTTCAGAATGTATACTGCTGTGGCTACTAGTTCTCCCCATAAGCTGTGAGGTAGCTTCTTTTCCTTCATCATACTTCTCACCATGTCGAGGATGGTTCTATTTTTCCTCTCAGCTGTTCCATTATGCTGAGGTGTGTAAGGTGAAGTGACTTCATGTACTATGCCTTCATTTTCACAGAATTTTGCAAATTCATGTGAGTTGTACTCACCACCTCCATCTGTTCTAAGAGTTTTGATTGCACACTCACTTTGCTTTTCAATCATCACCTTGAAGTTTTTGAATGCTCCAAGTACTTCACTCTTCTTATTGATCAGGTACACCCATGTCATTCTAGTGTACTCATCAATGAAGGTGACAAAGTAATTGTTCCCTCCTAATGAACTGACCTCAAAGGGACCACAAACATCAGAAAATATCACCTCTAACATTTTCTTTGCTCTGCCCGGCACCTCTGATTTGAAGGAGTTTCTTGGTTGCTTCGACTTGCAGCAACTATCACATACTTCACCAGGCATCTTTACTGTTGGCAACCCATGGACCATCTTCTTCTCATGTAGTTGTCTCAAGCTCTTGAAGTTTAGGTGGCCAAATCTTATGTGCCACCTCCAGTTCTCATCATCGACAGTGGTTGTGAGGCATTGCTCTTCGACTACTTGCAATTCGACCTTGAATGTTCTGTTACTTTGCATTGGCACCTTCAGGATCAACCTCTTGTTTGAATCAAACAAGCTGAGACTGTTATCATTCATTTCGACAGAGAATTTCTTCTCAATCATCTGCCCAAGACTTAGCAGATTGCTCCTCATCTTTGGTACATAGAACACTTCCTGAATGTAGCACCACTTTCCATCTTTCGACAGAAACTTTATGGTACCAATTCCTTTTGCAGTGACTCTGCTGTTGTCTGCATGCAAATCTGATTCTTTTACTTATTTGCTTCAGTTCGACAAACCACTCCTTATGGCAGCACATGTGGTTTGAGCATCCTGTGTCGAGATACCGTTCGACCGATTTTTCTTCGATCTCATTTGTATCTGCCTTCAGCAACAACAATTCTGTGTCCGTAGCTGTCATGAAGGATAATTCTTCATCATTGTTGCTGGCCATGTTGGAGGCATCACCAGTGTCACCACTGCCCTGCCACACATACATTGCACAAGTATCTTGAGCATCACAAGTGTTTCCACTTTCACTAGTGTTCCCACTGTTTTGCTTACTACTTTCAGCAACTGTTACATTGAGATGAGTGTCTTCTTCAATCTCATCATCTATGGTTGCCATTAGCATTAATCCTTCTAAGTCAGAATCAGAGTCTGTGCCTCCATCACTTGCAAGTTTGGCTTTAGCATCTTTATTCCTAGGAACCTTCTTGTTCTTACATTTGTTCCTATAATGCCCAAATTGCTGACAGTTATAGCACTGCACCTTCGAGAGATCTTGCTCCTTCTTGTCGAAACTTCCTTGTTCTTATTTCTTGCTGCCAGATCCCTTTTCTTTACCCTTCCACTTTCCTTTTTCTTTCTTGTTGCCTGCCTTCCAATTTTTCTTAGAGGAGTGTGATAGTAAGGCTTGTTCAGTCTCTTTCTCTGAACTTCTCTTACTAATTCTTAATTCATGAGCCTCTAAGGAACCTTGAATTCTTCGATGGCAGTTACAACATAATGAACTTCTCTGCCTAATTCTTAATTCATCTATGTTTTTGGATTCTTCGATGGCAGTTACAACATAGTCGAATTCTGGAGTTAAGGATCTAAGCACTTTTTCTACTTTACTTGTTTCAGATACAGTCTTACCATTACCTTTCATTTGATTAATTAGAGCTACTAACCTCGTAATGAATTCACCAATTGATTCTCCATCTTTCATCCTCAGTGTCTCGTATTGCTTCCTGAGAGACTGCAGGCGTATCTTCTTCAGTCTATCCGCACCTCCATATGCATTCTTGAGTATATCCCATGCTTCTTTTGCTGAATCACAATCAATGATCAGGTTCAGAATGTTTGAATCAACACTTTGATGAATCAAGAACAACCATTTTCCATCTTTCTTTCTCAGTGCACGGTGGTTGTTCCTCACCGCTTCAGTGGCGTTTGCTGCCAATGGTGGAACACCATCATTCACGATTTCAAGTACATCTTGAAAACGAAACAAGACTTTCATTTGCGCACACCATCGGTCATAATCTTTTCCATTAAAGACAGGGAGGTTCGTCGGAATTCCTCCGCCATTGTTGTCTCGCATCGCCATGATGAAACTTGAAGGATCTTTCTAGCTTTGTTATACCAATTTGTTGGAGGAGAATTGCGCATGGAGAAGGAAAAGAATAGAAAATGCAAAAAAGAGAGGGAAAAACTGGGCAATGCAATTAAACAGTAATTCAAAAAAAAACTGTATCGAAAAGAGTGTATGTAATTACAAGGTCGAAGGTGTATATATACAAGAGATGCGGCGCCCATATTGGGCCTATATTTCGACTGGGCCACATATTGGCATTGGATGTTTTTCTAGTGACACCTAACAATACTAAGAGCAATTGAATTACAAACATTTTCAATAGTCACAACATATTTTTTTAATTGTAAATATTAAATATTTTATTTAATGTCTTAATTATATAAACAATATATTTGTTTGGCTTATAATTTACAACAAAGTATTTTTAATGACGTTGTAGTTAACAATATAATAAAATACTTTTATACTTTCTTGTTTTTATTTATATTTATTTTTAATTATAATTAAAAATTTCATTATTTTAATCATTTTAACACTCTTATTTAGTAAACCATTGAAGTCTTGGTCTCAAAATGCCACTCACATTCGAAATACCATGGTCAAAATTTTCTTCCTCTAACCAATGATGAAACTGCTTTTGTGGTGCTCTTTATCCCTTTTGTAAAGGGCAAAAATGGCTAAAATCAACCATAATCGAAACGCCTCCACCGTAGTAAGATTTTTGACGCTAATAAATAGAAAACATGAGAACCGAATAATATGTTATGAGTGAAGAAGATAAAAAAAGAATGGTAACATATAGCAAACTAAAAAAAGAATGAGAACCATTAAAGTAGCATTATAGAATTGACTTGGTCTCTCACCATAAATCCAACTTCTTCTCCACCTTTCATTGCCAAAGAAAATCTTTTTGTTCATGTATATTCTTACAAGTTACGTTTCAATCAAAATGACAAATAGGCTAGTTATACATGCATGAAACACGACACATGCATGTAGATTTTCTCAGCTCTTAGAAAATAAAAAAAAAAAGTAAATAATGGCATCATCTACGAGCCAACCTAGCAAAAAATCATTACGTAATTCTGGAGGAGGATCAGAAGAAGGTGCAGCTGGTTCGCAATCTCAAGGAGGTCGTAGCATAAGGTTTGCAAGAAGAACATCAAGTGGGAGATATGTTAATTTATCAAGAGATGACATTGAAATGTCTTCAGAGGTATCAAAGGATTATATGAAGTACACAGTTCATATTCCTCCCACACCAGATAACAACCCTATGGATGATACATCTGTTGCAATGAAAGCTGAAGAACAATATGTTTCTAATTCATTATTCACAGGTGGATTCAATAGTGTTACTAGAGCACATCTAATGGATAAGGTGATAGATTCTGAAGTCACTCATCCTCAAATGGCTGGTGCTAAAGGGTCTGCTTGTTCAATTTGTGATGGTAAGGTGATGAAGGATGAGAGAGGAAATGATGTAACCCCATGTGAGTGTAGGTACAAGATTTGTAGAGATTGCTTTATAGATGCACAAAAGGAAACTGGTATGTGTCCAGGTTGTAAGGAGGCTTATAAAGTAGGAGAATATGAGGATGACAATCCTGATTATCCTCCTAATGGAGGAGCATTGTCGTTACCGGCATCAAATGGTTCCAAACAAAATATGTCAGTTATGAAAAGAAACCAAAATGGAGAATTTGATCACAATAAGTGGTTGTTTGAGACTAAAGGTACCTATGGTGTTGGAAATGCATATTGGCCACCAGATGATGAGTACGATGATGGTAATGATGGGCTACAAGGTGGAGGAGCGTTTGATGAGGTAGAGAGGCCCTGGAAACCTTTAAGCCGAAGAACACCAATTCCATCTGGCATCATAAGTCCCTATAGGTGGTAAACTAGATTAAATTATTATTATTATTGTACATATATATAGGATGGAATATATATATATTGATGTTGGTTAGTTATAATTAAGAGAATTGTGCATGCATTTATTATTTATCTAAATATATTGCTGCAGATTGCTTATTCTTATTCGGTTAGTAGTGATGTGCTTCTTTTTAAACTGGAGAGTTGCGAATCCAAATGTAGATGCAATATGGTTGTGGTTGATGTCAATTATTTGTGAGATATGGTTTGGCTTCTCATGGATACTTGATCAAATACCAAAGCTTTCACCGATTAATCGTTCAACTGACCTTGATGTCCTACATGAGAAATTTGACAGTCCATCGCCATCGAATCCCACGGGGCGATCAGATCTCCCAGGTGTTGACCTTTTTGTGTCCACTGCGGATCCAGAAAAGGAACCACCTCTTGTAACTGCCAACACCATTCTTTCCATACTTGCAGTTGATTACCCTGTGGAGAAGCTAGCTTGTTATGTTTCAGATGATGGAGGTGCTCTTTTAACTTTTGAAGCTATGGCCGAGGCTGCAAGTTTTGCAGATTTATGGGTTCCTTTTTGTCGAAAACACAACATTGAGCCGAGGAATCCCGACACATACTTTTCCTTAAAAATGGATCCCACCAAGAATAAGAGCAGGTTGGATTTTGTGAAAGATAGGAGAAGGGTGAAAAGGGAGTACGATGAGTTCAAGGTACGCATAAATGGCCTTCCAGATTCCATCAGAAGAAGATCTGATGCATTCAATGCGAGGGAGGAAATGAAGATGATGAAGCATATGAAGGAGAAGGGTGCCGACCCTTCTGAGCCTATCAAAGTATTAAAGGCAACATGGATGGCTGATGGCACTCACTGGCCTGGTACATGGGCCTCTCCTTCTAGTGAACATTCCAAAGGTGACCATGCTGGAATACTTCAGGTAAATTAAGATTTGATCATAATTAAATTACTTGTACACACACATATTTGTTTATATTTATATGATGATGATGATGATGATGAATAATAGGTGATGCTGAAGCCACCCAGTCCCGATCCTTTAATGGGAAGTGCAGACGAGAAGATTATAGATTTCACAGCGGTGGATACACGGTTGCCAATGTTTGTGTATGTATCACGAGAGAAGCGTCCAGGTTATGAACACAACAAGAAAGCAGGTGCAATGAATGCATTAGTTCGAGCATCTGCAGTCTTGTCAAACGGGGCCTTCATTCTCAACCTTGATTGTGATCACTATATCTATAACTGCAAGGCAGTACGGGAAGGTATGTGTTTCATGATGGACAGAGGCGGTGAAGACATTTGCTATATTCAGTTCCCCCAAAGATTTGAAGGCATTGATCCCTCAGATCGGTATGCCAACCACAACACTGTATTCTTTGATGGAAACATGCGAGCCCTTGATGGTTTACAAGGTCCCTTCTATGTGGGAACTGGATGCATGTTTAGGCGATTTGCATTGTATGGCTTTGACCCTCCCTCAGTTGATTGGAACATGAAAAATCCTAAAACGAGTAGTGAGGGGGGCGAAACACAGCCCTTGAATGCAAGTCAGTTTGATCAAGATCTAGACATTAACTTACTTCCCAAACGCTTTGGTAATTCAACCATGTTGTCTGAGAGCATTTCAGTTGCCGAGTACCAAGGTCGTCCTCTTGCCGATCATCCTGCCATCAAGTATGGGCGCTCCCCAGGTGATCTTAGGGTCCCTCGCGAACCACTCGATGCCACTGCAGTAGCCGAAGCTGTCTCAGTCATCTCTTGTTGGTACGCAATACTTATAATAATTTAATTTACTTTCAATATTATAATACTACATTGTTTGTTTACTTAGCTAATTTTGTATTGACTCCATGTAATTAGGTACGAAGACAAGACAGAATGGGGAGACAGAGTGGGATGGATTTATGGTTCAGTGACAGAGGATGTGGTTACAGGTTACCGCATGCATAATCGTGGATGGCGTTCTGTGTATTGTGTAACAAAGCGAGATGCATTCCGTGGATCAGCGCCAATTAACCTTACTGATAGGCTGCATCAAGTGTTGAGATGGGCCACCGGTTCTGTTGAAATCTTCTTTTCTAAGAACAATGCATTAATCGCCAGTAAGCGACTCAAACTTCTCCAACGTCTCGCATACCTCAATGTTGGAATATACCCCTTCACCTCCCTCTTCCTTGTTATGTATTGCTTCCTCCCTGCACTCTCATTGTTCTCAGGATTCTTTATTGTCCAAACCCTTAGCGTTGCCTTCTTAATATACTTGCTCACCATGACTGTGTGTTTGGTGTTGTTGGCCATTTTGGAGGTTAAATGGTCTGGCATAGAGTTAGAGCAATGGTGGAGGAATGAACAGTTTTGGCTCATTTCTGGAACAAGTGCGCATCTTGCTGCTGTGGTACAAGGACTTCTTAAAGTCATTGCTGGTATTGAGATTTCTTTCACGTTGACTTCCAAATCAGGAGGGGACGACGATGATGACAACATATTTGCAGATTTGTATATAGTCAAATGGAGCTCCTTGATGATTCCACCCATTGTTATTGCTATGGTAAACATCATTGCCATGGTTGTAGCATTTTCTAGGACCATTTATAGCGCAAATCCACAATGGAGTAAGTTCATTGGAGGTGCTTTCTTTAGTTTTTGGGTGCTTGCTCACTTGTATCCCTTTGCAAAAGGGTTGATGGGTAGAAGAGGAAAGACACCAACCATTGTATTTGTTTGGTCAGGTCTCATTGCAATTACTCTTTCTCTGCTTTGGGTTTCCATTAGCCCACCCAAGGGCGCCGACGGACAAGGTGCTGGGGGAGATTTCCAATTTCCATGAGTTGCTGCTAGCTGCTATAATGGATTGCCATGTCTTAATGATTTCACCAAACCAAAATATATGTATGTATATGTATGATAGTGCCTTAAGTACATATCATAATTGGACATATATAGTGAATTATTAGTCTTCATTTCATTGATGTTTGTAACATGATGATGACTCGACCGTACGTGAGTTTCTACTTTCCATTTTAACAAGTTTTATGTTGGTAAAAAAGACCACAGCAGAATTTCAAATCAGCATCCTAAAAAACATTATGCAAAATATATAAGAAAAATACAAAATATCATACAAAAAGTAATTATATCTTACATATTAAACATGTCCACTTTTTTATAAGATATATCAACCCACACATCAAACGTTAAAATTTCTAGGGAAATCACCATCATATGAATTTGTCAACTATTTTTTCATAAACTCATGGTCATTTTTTGAATGAGAGATTCAGTGGAGATTCGGTGGAGATTTTGAATGAGATATGGTTTGCCTTCTCATGGATACTTGATCAAATCCCAAAGCTTTCACCAATTAATCGTTCAACTGACCTTGGCATTCTACATGAGAAATTTGACAGTTCATCGCCATCGAATCCCACATGGCGATCTGATTTACCTTGTGTAGACCTCTTTGTGTCCACTGCTGATCCAGAAAAGGAGCCACCTCTTGTAACTGCCAACACCATTCTTTCCATACTTGCAGTTGATTACCCTGCAGTTATCTCTTGTAATACAGTTGGATATATATTCTGTAACTGTTGATTATTCCAGGGAGTTGGATCATAATGAAAATTGAGTTTCACTTTCTCTATTTTGGTCCTTCTCTTAGGTCACCATTTCTGGTTCCTAGCAGAAATTTTCGTTCCAAGTTCACCTTCTCTCTTCACAATCTCTACGTTTTTTGTCACTTTCCGTTGAATCTTGAAATCGCTTCTTCGATTTCGCTATCCTATTCGCAATCTTTACGATTCTTCATCATCACCGGTCCTTTCTTGAAATCGTCTCTCCGATTTCACTTTACCTTTACCGAATTTGCGATCTAGCTTTTCTTTCCTTCATCACAATTTCTGTTTTCTTCGTCAATCAATGGCAACTTCAGCAAGTTCATCCAGTCAATCCACTCCATTCGTCGCGATCTCTTCTCAGAGCCACGACGATGCATTCTACTTGCATCCTTCGGACAATTCTGGCTTGGTTCTCGTCTCGCAACAACTCACCGAAGATAACTTCAGTTCTTGGCGACGCGCGATGCTCATGGCTCTCGCCGGCAAGAATAAGGTTGGTTTCATTGATGGATCTATTCCACAACCTGCTGAAACAGCCGCAAATTACCGCTCCTGGATCTGCAAAAACTCTACAGTTTCTTCGTGGTTGCTCAATTCGATTAGCAAAGAAATTGCAACAAGCGTCATTTACTCCAAAAACGCTGCTGCAATTTGGACAGATCTGCATACTCGATTCCAGCAATCCAATGGACCTCGCATGTTCCAACTCAAGCAAGAAATCCTCACTTCTCATCAAGGTAACTCTTCAATTAGTGCCTATTACACCAAATTCAAGTCGCTTTGGGAACAATGAAGTGAATATAAAGCTGTTCACACATGTACTTGTGGTGGTGTGAAACCTTTGATTGACGGAATTCAAAATGAATGTGTAATGGTATTCCTCATGGGACTTCATGAGCACTTTATCCCTGTTCGTGGTCAAACTTTACTCATGAATCCCATTCCCTCCATTGGCAAAGTTTATGCTATGGTCTCCCAAGATGAGAGGCAAAGGCTGATTGGTTCTCCTACTGTAACTGCTGAGGCAACAATGGCGTGTGTTGTCCAACAGAAATTCACCAAGAAAGAGAGACCACAATGTGCTCATTGTGGAGTTCTTGGACATCTCAAGGAGAAGTGCTTCAAACTCCATGGTTATCCACCATCATACAAGCGCAATGCTCTTTCCAAGGCTTCTGTGAATCAAGTCAGTGATGTTGCCACACCTAAGTCAGACAATTCAAGTACTCCTTCTGTTTCTCCACAGCAGTATGAAATGATGTTCCAATTCATACAAGCTCAAATGGCTAAGGCTTCCACTCCAGATAATGAACAAGGAAACTCAGGTATGGTCCTTAACTCTTGAATCCTTCCTTCACAGTACCTGGATATTTGATTCTGGTGCATCCTCTCATATTTGTTGTGACCTGTCATTGTTTAGCAATTACCATCCAGTAGAGAAAAAATATGTCACATTACCTAACCTTACTCAGATTCCAGTTAAGGCCATAGGTTCAGTCATCATTTCCCCTAAAATAACTTTGCATAATGTGTTATACATACCTAGTTTTAGTGTAAATTTAGTTTCTGTGAAACAATTATTACACAACACTGATATGTCAATAACTTTTTTTGCAAAAATTTTCTTGCTCTAGGGAACCCAACTACTGACAGAGATTGGTAAGGGTATCCTTGAAAATGGCCTCTACACTATGCATTCATCCACTCCTCTATCTAATGATTCTGCTCACTGTTGTAATAATGTTAGTGAACCTTTGGTTTGCCCTCCTGTTTCCATTCTTCTGCATTCAATCTTGCCAATATATGGCATCATAGGCTAGGAAATTTGTCTGACAATGTATTGAAAATTGTAAGCAATAAAGTTCTTTTTACTTTGCCTTCTAGCTTTCATTCTCATAATTGTCAATTATGTCCATTAGCCAAGTTTAAAAGACTTTCATTCCCTCATCCTAATCACAAGTCTGCCCAATGTTTTGACCTTGTTCACTGTGACATATGGGGCCGTTTTAGTCAAAGCACGTATGAAAATAAGAACTATTTTCTAACTATTGTTGGTGACTACAGCAGGTTTACCTGGATTTTTCTGATGCATCACAAATCAGATGCTACTGCCCGCATCAAGCAGTTTTTTAGCTTTGTTAAAACTCAGTTTGACAAAACTATCGAATTCTTACGTTCTGATAATGCCAAAGAATTGGCTATGACAGACTTTTTGCAGGAACAAGGTACTCAACATCAACTCTCTTGTCCCTATAGACCGGAGCAAAACTCAGTTGTTGAATGCAAACATCAGCACCTCCTCAACATAGCCAGGGCTCTCATGTTCCAAAGCAACTTGCCCATTAAATTTTGGGGCGATGGAGTGTCTACTGCAGCACATCTCATCAATAGAACCCCATCTCCAATTCTTGGTGATAGGTCTCCTTATGAACTCTTGTACAACAAGGTACCTGCCTATGATGCTCTTCGTGTATTTGGGTGCTTGGATTATGCATCCACAATTCCCCAATTTCGCAATAAGTTCTCTCCTAGAGCTGCACCTTGTGTTTTCCTTGGATATCCTGCTGGTGTCAAGGGATACAAGCTCTATGATCTCACCACTAGAAAGTTTCTTACTTCTAGGGATGTCATCTTCCATGAAGACAATTTTCCTTTCAAATCATTCACTTCATCTCATATAGATGCCTTCCCAGACACTGTCCTTCCCTCCAACTCATCAAACTCTCAAAATACATCTCAAATTCAATCCTCTCCTGATGACCTTGTATTACCCCTACCCTTGGATACACCTCATCCTTCCTTTGATGATTGTGATGTCACTCCTAGCCCAGCCACTAAACTTCAAACAATTCCCACACCAGAACCAACCACTATAAACAATCCACCTATTGAAGTCCGTAGGTCAACTTGGACACACCAGCCACCATCATATCTCCAACAATACATTTGTGCTGCCCAATACCCCATTGAACTCCACTTGTCCCATTCCAACCTCACACCTAGTTACCATAACTACATCCTGCAAATATCCTCCATTCCTGAGCCCCTATACTACCACCAAGCTTGTAAATTAGTTGAATGGTGCAAAGCCATGCAAGAGGAAATCAATGCTCTTGAGTCAAACAACACCTGGACCATTCAACCCCTACCCTTGGGGAAAAAGAGCATAGGCTGCAAATGGATTTTTAAAGTCAACTACAAGGCAGATGGAAGTTTGGATAGGTACAAGGCACGTTTTGCTGCACAAGGGTTCACTCAGCAATTAGGGTTGGACTTTGTGGATACTTTTTCCCTTGTGGCCACTCTCACCACAGTCAGATTTTTAGGGCTAATTGTGTTTTCTATGTGTTTTTGTTTTTAATTTTGCAGGTATGAATAAGAGGTCTTGTGGTATGTATGTGCTGTCAACTATGCAGAATTCTGATGCTGTAGCACCATGTGCTACAGCACTCGTGGCTGAGGTGTTGAACATGTAGTTCAAATAGTCAAAAGGTGATGATGAGAAAAATGAAGGAGAGTGTAGTGAGCAAGAAGAAGAGGGAAGTAAGGAATAATCCTCCATTTTTCATCCACCCACATCAGAAGGCAGTGCAGCATCTGCTGCAGCACCAAAAAAAAAATACTGAAGTGCAGAAAGTGAATGCTGTCACAGGTGGTGCTATAACATCAGTATCAGAAGACAGTGCTGTTGCATCTGCTGCAGCACAAAAAAAAAACTGATGTGCAGAAAGTGAATGCTGTCACAGGTGGTGTTATAACATCAATATCAGAAGGCTGTGCTGCAGCATCTACTGCAGCACCAAAGAAAGATATAAGAACAAAAATGGTTGCCAAAAAGAGGTCAAGGGTCCCTGATTCTGCTGTGAAGGAACTTGATTCTGTTGTGGCCAAAACAAATGATTGGGTCCCTCCTACTTCACCAGAGCCTCCATTGGCCAAAGATTCAATGCAAGAAGCTATTTTTCAAAATTTGATGCACCAAGGGAGATACCTACCCCAAGACTTAGTCCGGCTGAAGACTCTTAAACCAAGCGCTTCTGGGAGGCAACCCACAATTTTTGTAACTAACCCTTTTTGTTATTTTTAAGGCTTTTTGTTTGTGCATGAAATTTGGAGTTGAGCTGCTGAAGTGGTTATAGCACTTGGTGTGGTAGCATGAGATGCTATAGCATCATTCGTTGCATCTGTGTGATCTCATCAGAAAAAGACAAGGAATGAAGCAGTTACTGAGAAAGTCTTAACAGCACCTGATGCTATAGCACTTGTTGTTATAGCATCTACTGAAAGCTCAAAGGAATCATCTGCTGCAAAAGGAGATTGGGGCACATTGAGGCCAGGAAGAACCTAGGAGCTAGATTGACTGAGATCCAAGAAGAAGATGACACTGAGATGATGCAAGCAAAGAAGGAGAAAGCTGTCGCTGTAGCATCCAGTGCTACAACATCAACTGCTGAGGAAGAAGTCCCCCAGAACCCCAAGAAGAAGAAACAGAAAACAGACAAGAAACCATCCCAGAAGCCTAGCAGGACTAGCAACATGCTCAAATCTGGGTTAGCAAGAAATTGATCCCTTTTCCTTGAACTCTTTTAAATTTATTGCTTTCAATAAACCTGTTGGGTGCTATAGCACCTGTCCTGCACCCAACAGTTGTGTTGATTTTAATTCTGTTTCTGAATCATGCCAATTGTGTTTATGTTTTGCTATGATGTTTTGCTTTACCAATTCCCCTTGTTCATCATGAAGGCAGTGAGGACACTGCCATGTTTTAAGTTTGGGGGAGGAACTTTAGTTATTTTCTGTTGAATGTTTGAATGTTTGTTTTGTGTTAAGTCAGTAATTCCCTTAGTGTTCACAAAATAATAAAAAGTCTGCATCTTGAATGGGTGAAAAGTTTAATGATGATTGAGTGACTATGTGAAGCAGCCTTGTTTGAATGATAACCAATTTTATTGCTGCTCCCACACAAACTCTAAGCTTAGAAAGAAACTTAGTTAGCTTAGAATGATCTGATGCTAAAGTTAGTCTTGGTTGACCAAGAATGTGTCAAGTTTTCAATAAAAATTGTGAGTAGCATTAGAAGCTAAGTTTGGGGGTGCATCGGTTATATTAAGGCTAGGCTTGAAAACTTAGGAAGGTCAGTGTAATTCAGTTGTGCCAGAAATTGTAACATCAGTTGTATAGCAATGTAGTGCTATAGCATCTCCTCACCAAAAATGTTGTGACTATGCCTAAAAGCTCATAAAAAAATAAATAAATAAAAATAAATAAATAAAAAAAAGAAAGAGAAGAGAGAGCATAATACTGGAGTCCAGCAAGGGATGCTATAACACAAAAGTCATAAACATAAGTAGAAATTTGTACTCATAACATCAAATGCTATAGCACCGCATGCTATAACATTAATACCATTCATTTCTCTTAGTTTAGTACACTGGTCACTGTCTGAATTGTCTAAATCAAGCCATTTGTTGTGCTTTGAAGCCCCTCAAGTCTTTTGTGAAAATTGTTAGTCTACTCTCTCTTTTGAACTCTTCTTGACACACTCAAAAGAAGGCCATTCTCTCCTAGGCTAAGTGAAATTCTGAACCTGGCTAGGATTGGGACTATGCTTAGAGGTCACACACTCACTTTGGGTAGTAATAACTCTGGATGTTGTGAAAAACAATGATTTATGTGAGTGGATCTGAAATCTTAACCCAACCAAGAGCATGTTTTGAAAAATTTGTAACTTAGGGAAGAACTGACTTTAGTATACTTTCTTGTTTATATAAGAAGTGTCTTAGCATGATTGTTTAGTTAGATTTACTTGTCTTTTTGTCATTTCTTAGGGACAAGCAATGGTTTAAGTTTGGGGGTGTGATAACTCTCCATTTGTAGAGTTATTTATGCATTTCTATTTGTAAATCATTGTGAATTTGGATGCTTAGGCTAGGAATTATGTAAATATTTGTGTTTAATTAGGAAAAAGGGAATCAAGAACTGAATTGGAATATATTTGGCACAAATGGTGCCCTTGTGATATTTCTAATGTCTTCTGTCTAAGTGCTATAGCATCAGATGCTATGGCATCAGGTGCTATAGCATCACTCTGGGCAGCAGAACTGGGGTCCACTTGAAGACAACAGCAGGAAACAGATCTGATATGCTGCCACCCTACTCTGTCCAGACAGCACGTCCCTATTACCACAAATCATGCTGATCCAGTCACCCTCCTATCACTTTCTCTACACCACTTTTCCACTTGCAAGAGACAACATGCTTTAGTTGGTGAAAAGAAATACCCACTTGTCCACTTGCCTCATCCACTTGCAAAAGAGGAAGGAAAACCACTCTATAAAGGAAAGCTTCACTTCCAGCACCAAAGGATGGACTTCCAGCACGAAATTATCTGGTTTAGAAGAGGAAAAACACAGTGATAAGCTGTCCTCTCGCATCCATGGAAGATCCATCATCAAATCCATTATAAGATTCTGTTCCGCTCATGCTATAGCACTGTCAGCACACCAGTTCATGCGTAGGAGTTGGAGGAGTGTATCTTTTGCGCATTCTTCTTTTACTTTCTATTTTGGTGACATGAACTCCATTATTTGTAAGTTGTTGATATTTCTAAACATGAGCTAAACACCTTGTAGTTGGATTGCTTAAGCTTTGTAATGAATCTTTAAGTGTTAGTAATATAATATTATGATGTATGCATTTTAATCTTTGTGTTTTAATTCTTTCAAACCTGTTTTGGGACTGATCAACTAAAATAGGTAGATTCATGGGTTCAGAAATGGTTCATGGATTGATCTCAAAGATTGATGTGAGTGAGTGGTTGTTTTAAGGACACTTAGAACAATCCTTACCCAAACCTAGACATAGGAGGGCTTAGTTCATAGAGTGAATACTGTGGGCTCTTTAATAGACAAAGGTGAACTTACTTGAAGCCTAGACATAGGATCTTGTCACGAAACCTTGGTGAAAGTGACCGAAAGGCACGCAACATATGCTACAGCACTCAATGCTATAGCATCTAATGCTATAGCACTAACACAGAAGAGAAATTACTTAGTAAAAGCAATCCAACTAGGTCTTCACCATATAGTTTTCCTTTTTACGTCCTTGCACTTCAACCTTTATTTTATTGTTTCCAAATATTGTGTTTTACCTTACACACTGATTTGCTAAGTTATGACAACTGTAAATTAAATACAATCCATGTGGGTTCGACCTGTTTTTCTACTGTATTACTTGTTGCGACTACGTACACTTGAGTATATAAATTCCACAACAATTAGCAGCACAACAACATTGGCATCTTGTTCAACTTGATGTGAACAATGCCTTCTTGAATGGAGACTTAGTTGAAGAAGTCTACATGAAACTACCTTTGGGTTATCCCACTAAGGGCTCACATGGTGTGCAAACTCAACAAGTCTCTATATGGCTTAAAATAGGCCTCTCGCCAGTGGTTTACAAAGTTTTCAAACACCATTCTGCAACATGGATTTTCTCAATCCACTGCAGATCCCTTATTGTGCACTATAGGCACAGGTAGTTCTTTTGTTGCTCTTCTACTTTATGTAGATGATATTGTACTAGCTAGCCCTTCATCTACTTGTATTTTGGCAACCCAAACTGTATTGCAAAGTCTGTTCAAGCTCAAGCTCCTAGGCCCTCTCCAATATTTCCTTGGACTTGAAATTGCCACCTCCTCCAAAGGAATTCATCTTTGCCAGAGAAAGTACACTGTCAATTTGCTGACTGATACAGGTTTTCTCCATTGTAAACCTTTGCCCACTCTGTAGAGACCGAAAAATCCGGAGGAGGGATTCTTCGACGTTCTTGAAATGAAGCCGCCACCAAAGTTTAGTTTAAGGGCAAACACTGGAAAATCCCTATTGAGTGCATAAAGGGGGTTCTGTGGACCAGGTTTAGGCTCGGGAGTCGTTTATGCATAGGGAAGGTATTAGCACCCTACGACATCCTTCCTAAGGAAGGTTACCTCTTAACTAAATGTGTAAACATCTATTAATTCAAAAATGATGATTTTACCCTAATAAAAAGACTCGCTCAACGGTTAGTTATTTTTTTGTGTTTTTGAGAAATATGAGAGAAATGAATTAAAAGAAAAAAAAGGTTTTTTATTAATGCAATTGACAGAGGTCGGCCGCCCTCTGCTCCTACGTATCTCCTGGTAGAGAATCAAATCACACGTAGTTCTTGTAGAAAATGTTTGTGTGTTGGTGTTTTTTATTATTCGGATGTTTTGAAATTTGGAGGGGCATTCATAATGACCAAACAAGTAAAACTCAGAGTGGTCATCACTCATAGCTCGTTTGAAAATTAAAGCTGTTATTAACGGTCAAACAAGCTAAGCTCAGAGTGACCATTAATAGCAAACCATTTTAGTGGATAATTGTTAAGAAAACTGGTTTGGAAGCGTTATGATGTAAATAAAAAAAACCAAGTGAGTTGTAATAGAAAAGGAAGTATAATTAACATGGGTGTTATGTTATGAAAAAAGGGTGAATAGCAACAGAGGTTGTGTTTTTAAAAGAAAAGGGGCGCGTTTAGCAGAGCCTGGTTCGTTTTTGTGAACTGGCTTGGGCTAAAAAAAAGGCCTGCCTGGGGTGTATAATGGAACTGGCTGGGTGCAAATAGTAATCTGATCAAAAATGAAAAAAACAAAATTAAGATAAGGGGAAGCCCAGACTATATGAGGCAGATGTGATCCAAAACAAACCCTAATATCCTTTTCATCACCCAGCGCCGTTTGGCTTTCTCAAAGGGAGAAAAAAAGAAAAAAATCGTGAGGAGAGAGAGGGAGAGAAAGGAAGGTGAACGAGAGAGGGAGAGACATCGTGGTGAGGAGCGACGGTTCAAAGGGGGTTCACGGTCAGACGCGCGGAGACGTCGCTTGGTGGTGGCGGTGAGGATGACGGTGGCTATGGCGGTTTGATGGATAAAGACGGCGTTGGTGCGCCGTTAGAAGGCAACGGTGAGGGCGAGAGAGAAGGATGCGACGGGGGAGGGAAGAGGAGAGAGAAAGTGAACGATGGTGAGGAGAGAGAAAACGAAGGTGGAGGGCGAAAGAGAGGACGAAGATGAAGGAGAAAAGGGGAAAAGGGGTTAAACAGAGGTCACGCCGGAGGGAAGGCCATGGTGGCGGCGCCGGCGTCAACGAGAGTGATGATTGCTTCGGTGATAGGAAAAACGAGGAGACGACGGTCCGAGGAGGGGAGCTCGCCGGAGGAGGAAGTTTGGGATGGTTGGCATTTTCGGTGATGGTGGTCGTCGTTTGGTGTGGGGGTGGTTGCGGCGGTGTTGTGGTGGAGAGTACGAGGCGGTTTTTTTATGGTGAGAGAGAGAAAGATTTCGAGGTTGGAGGCGGTGTATGGTGGCGGTACGGCGGCGCAGAGGGAATAATGACGACGGTGCTGAAGGGGAACGACGGCGGTGGAGGCGTGGTGTATGGTGGCAGCCACCACAAACGGTGGCCGGAGTATGGAACGGTCCCCTCCTTCTCCTCCCTCAATTCTCAGCATTCTGTGTTCTCTCCCTCTCCCTTTTTTTTCTGATTTGTGTTTCACTCCTCTGTGTTTTTTTTGTTCTGCGTGTGTGTGCGTGAATCCGATGTGTGTTTGTTACTGTGTTCTATCTGTCTATTTTCCTCCCTCTGTTTCTCAGCTCTAAGTTTTTTTATAGAGTAGTAAATTAATGGGACAAATTTTGTTATGATTTTGCAGTGAAATCAGAGTAGTGGAGACCATTGCTGCACCCAGAACAACAGCTGCAGGGCAGTGCCTGAAAAGCATTTTGGTCTCAACCAAAATGGAGAAGAAAACAAAGAGCAAAGGGAAAGAGGCTTGGCTTGATGCTCAAAAGGATTTTCCAGCACTGCACCAGCAAAGACAACAACTTGTGCTGCCTTGCTTTTTTTTAGTTTTTGCTTTTTAATTAATTTTTGTACTATTTTGTATTTAAATTTTGTCTATACATGTGTACTAAAGTTAACTTTGTAAAAAAACTGATTATAAAAATAAAAAAGCATTTATTCACAATCTGATTTTTATTAGATTTTTATAACAAAATTAAGCTGATAACAACGACGATAAACATACGTACACGACGAGACGCGAACGCGTGTCCGCAACGAGAATACGCGAATTTGCATACCAAAATAAACACTTGTGCACAACAAGATGCGAACACCTGTCCGCAATGGGGACAAAAAATGTGTACATCATTAAAAATCGCATGCCCGCACAATGAGAAGTAACACGCCTATACACGATTGGGAACGACAAAAGCAATATTTTGGATTTTCTAGTAAGCTTTAAATTAGCCGAACAAAATTAGGGTATGACAGCTGCCCCTCTTTATTTATATTTTACTAGGAAATATGAAGGGTTATTTCTCGAGTAAAATAGAAATGAAGTTAAAAAGACACTAATTTTGTCAAGACTATTTTTTTAGAAATTATTGAAAAATAATGGGTTGACATAGAATAAAAGTAAATAAGGGTCACCGGGGATCTGAAGGAGCACTTGGGCTCTGATGGTCTAATTGCAGTCGATGCTTGGCGCATTGATTGGAGTTAGACTGAAGGACTGACGAGGTCTGAAGGGCATGCCTAAGCCTGATGGACCAATGGGTCTGATGGAGCGCAAACTTGCAATGGTACTAGTAAAACGGTCTGCTTGGGGGTGGCCTTTTCGAGCGGCCATGGGTGGCAAGGTCAGGTCGTTGACCTGATTGGCCCACCTCGAAGGACGTGCACTGTGTTTTTTAGGCGGACACAGCTAGTCTGAAGGACCTGGGGTCGGATGATCCATCGGTTGCTCGATAACGCGACGTGCGATCTAGATTGAAGGACCATTGTTGGTCTGAAGGAGCGTGTAACACCCCTTTTCTACCCGGAAATTTTTTGACAAAAATCAGAGTTTTCAAAACGTTTTCAATACACCCATAAGGGATGCCACATTTACACCGTTAGACATCATATGTCAATAAAAAGTTTCACCATTAAAACAGTGCAACACCTAGCACGTCATAACATCATCAAGCAGCAGAATCAAATCACGGTTCAATTAAATAATTATAACATCACCATACAACTTCAGAAATTAAATATTAAAGACATCTAATAGAACTAGCGTTCATCCCCCCGAGTGCTACGTATCAGAGCGACGACACCTGACTCAACTAGCGAAGGTAGACATGCCTTCACTCGCAATTTCCTTGCCTCTTAAAACTTTCACTTCATGACCTTCGATCCGTACAGGCATCATCTCCACCGTGAGATTATCCCGCACCTCCACATCATCCATGCGGATCACATGGGATGGATCCAAAATATACTTCCGAAGTTGCGACACATGAAACACGTCATGCAAATTCGAAAGGTTAGGCGGTAAAACCACTCTATATGCAACATTTCTGACTCTCTCTGAAATTTGATAAGGACCAATAAAACGAGGAGTGAGCTTCTTCGACTTCAAAGCGCGTCCAACACCGGTCACTGGAGTGACTCTCAAAAATACATGCTCACCTGCTTGAAACTCTAAATCCTTCCTCCGCTTGTCGTGATAACTCTTCTGTCGACTCTGCGAGGCCTTCATCTTCTCACGAATCAACTTCACCTTTTCAGTTGTCTCTCGAACAATCTCCGGTCCAAGGACCACACTCTCTCCAGACTCATACCAACACAGCGGGGTTCTACACTTCCGACCATATAATGCTTCAAAAGGTGCCATCCCAATACTAGAATGGTAGCTATTGTTATACATGAACTCTATCAGTGGAAGGTAGGAATCCCACGAACCTCCTTGTTCCAAAACACAAGCCCTCAACAAATCTTCTAATGACTGAATTGTCCTCTCTGACTGACCATCTGTCTGAGGATGATATGCCGAACTCAACCTCAACTTAGACCCCAACTTCTCTTGCAAGCTCTTCCAGAAATCTGAAGTGAACCTTGGATCTCTATCCGAAACAATACTCGCAGGAACTCCATGAAGCTTCACAATCTCCCGGATATAAACCTCCGCCAACTTCGACACCGGATAAGTGATGCTGATAGGAACAAAATGAGACGATTTCGTTAACCTGTCAACGATCACCCAAATTGCATCATACCCTTTCGCAGTATTAGGCAATCCCGTCACAAAATCCATCGAGATGCTATCCCATTTTCACTCTGGAATTTCTAACGATTGCATCAACCCAGCAGGCTTCTGATGCTCAACCTTTGACTTCTGGCAAGTCAAACATGCATAAACGAACTGCGCCACATCTCGCTTCATACCAGGCCACCAAAACAACTTCTTCAGGTCTTGATACATCTTTGTAGCTCCCGGATGAATACTTAACTTACTCCTGTGACTCTCTTCAAGAATGGCTCTCTTCATGTCTGCATCATCAGGAATGCAAATCCTACCACGGAACCTCAACACATCTTGGGAATCCAATCTGAAATCCTCACCCTTCGATTGATCATTCTCAACCATCAAGTCTACCAGAAATGACATGACCGAGGAAACTCAATTCCTTCAACCAAAACTCACACTTTGACAACTTCGCATACAGCTTCTTTTCCTTCAGTACTTCCAATACTAACCTCAGATGCTCTGCATGCTCTTCCTCCGATTTAGAGTAAATCAGAATGTCGTCAATGAACACCACCACAAACCGATCTAAGTAAGTATGAAAAATACGATTCATATATTCCATAAATACTCCTGGTGCGTTGGTAACACCGAACGGCATCACCGAATACTCATAATGACCATAACGGGTTCTGAAAGCCGTCTTCTGAATATCTTCGTCCTTCACCTTGATCTGATGGTAACCCGACCTCAAATCAATCTTACTGAATACTTGAGCACCCACTAACTGATCCATCAAATCGTCTATCCTCGGAAGTGGATATTTGTTCTTAATTGTCACCTTATTCAACTGCCGATAATCCACACAGAGCCTCATACTACCATCCTTCTTCTTCACTAACAACACAGGAGCTCCCCACGGTGATACACTCGGCCTCACAAACTTCTTCTCGAGAAGATCCTCAAGTTGCTCCTTCATTTCTGACAATTCAGATGCGGACATCCTGTACGGTGCCATAGAAACCGGTCTGGTACCAGGTACAAGATCAATAGAGAACTCAACTTCCCTCTCTGGCGGTACACTTGGAATCTCATCAGGGAAAACATCAGGAAACTCGCGCACCACCCGCAACTCTTCAGTGATAGCTTGATTCTCAACAGACAACGACGCCATCAGCGAGAATAACTGAACTCCTTCCTTCATCAACTTCCGCAACTGACTAGCGGATAACAGACCAGACTCCTCTCCTTCAAAACTCACCGACTTGCTACGACAATTAATATGGACATTGTAACATCCCTAATTTTTAAGATAAATATTGTAAGCGAATTTTATATAATCGCTAGTCGATGGAATTAATAATTCGCAATTCGAAATCGTTAGAGTCGAGAAATTCTAATGCCGAATGAGTTAAACATAGAACTGATGAAGTCTTAGCCTCATAAACAAAACTTAGATGGACTAAGGGCAAATTGGTAAAAATTACCACCACTTAACCTTCAGCCCCTTTTTCCACCTCATATAGCTGACTCACCTCCTCTCTTTACCTTCAGCCACTTAACCATTCCACCAGAAAGTTTAAAAGAAAGGAAATGGGAAACTGAACTCTAGGAGAGAAAAGAGAGAGAGGGTCGCGAGCTTGAGGAAGGAGAAGAGCAAGGTCCAGCTGAAAACCTCATTGCATGTAAGTGGTTCTTACCCATTCCTACTCCATTTTTGATTCTGAGTTCAATGGTACCAAGGACAAGGGCTGATTCTCACTCTTCCTCTATGCACCATTTTTGAAGCTTGAAGCTCCAAGGTTGAAGATAATGGAGTTTTGAGCTGTCACTTCTCTTGCATGTCCAGTTTTGCTGTTAAGAGGGGGGAGTCTCAAACTTGCATTTCGATTTAGGGGAGATTGTGAAAGATTGGGTTGCTGCTCCAAGCCGTTCAGTCAAGATAGCTGCTGTTCCAGCGCTGTTGGTGATCGTTCGTGCATTCTAGTGTTCGGCCGTTTCACGTTTTGATCGTGGTTCCTAGCGAAAACGACATCACGGTGAGTTCTACTCACGGATTAGGGACATTTTGTGTATTCTGAAAACTTGTGATTTCGAACGATAAGGCAACAATCCCGTTTTCAAAAGACTTAGAACCGAAAAGCGATTTTTGAGTCAAAACGAATTTTATGGTTTATTGAGAATTTTAATGAATCATTGAAATGAAACACATTATATATATTCTGGAATGGTTGGAAATTTTCTGAGTTTCAGGTGATTGAAATTAGAAATCGAATTGGACGAAAACGGAGAGCGAAAATGAGAAAAATGTGAAATTCTGGTAACAGACACAGGTCGCACGGATCGTGCGCCTGCTTCGGGTTGGAAGGATTGGAAACCGAATGGGACGCACGGGTCGTGCGCCCCTGGGCACGGATCGTGCGTTTCTTTCTGGTAGATGGGTTCTGAGTAGTGCACCACGCACGGGTCGTGCGCCCCTGGGCACGGGTCGTGCGTGAGGTCCTGTTACCGGCTTCCGTTTTCTCATTTCGTCGCTCCGTTCGATCCCAAGCCTTTTCTAATCTCTTTCTCAATCTTTTAAATTGAAGTTGCCTTATTAAAAACCGTATTTTGAGCTCGTTCAACTCATGTTTTTGAAAAGAGTTTCGAAAGCACATTTAAGTGAAAAACCGAAACCCTAGTATACGTGTGGGTACACTGACTGAATATATATGTTTATATATGTCAAATGAAAATGATTATAATGCCGGAGGTCTAACTTATGAATTCCTCAAAACGGGTTATAGATCGATATGGATATTGTTTATCCAATTATTATGTGATTGATCCTTTGGTGATCGAAAAGATATAAATTATCTAACTCTCGAGAACTTGATGCGTATTGTCAGACGTATTACGTTGGGTGACGACCCGACAAGTAGCATACTAGGGAGGGTAGTCATGACCCCTTACCTATGGCCCTGAATTGTTTTGGCGTGGTCAACTCACGGGTTACCGATATTCGTGACGTTGGGTTCACAATCGGTTTATGCTAAACTAAGGCTATGGTATTGCCGATATTCGTGACGTTGGGTTCACAATCGGTTTATACTAAATAAATGGAACACACGATTACCGGGATTAGCACTGGATTGCAGTCGGTTCGTGTTAATTAATTTCACGAAGTGCGTGGCATTTCGATTAATAAATAAGACATTGTTATGTCAACTTTGGTTGTAACGGTTTAATGAATTGAACCGAGTGTCAGTGAGGGGGCACGGTAGGACTCACTGAGATAATGTTATCTCACCCAATCCATATTTGTTGTTTTTCAGAGAAGCAGGGAAAAAGGAAGACTATTGTGCACGAGTAGCTGGTATACTCTTGGAGGTGCCGGAGACTTAGTCATTTGATCCCTTGTTCTTTTGTTGTCTTATTGGTTATATAAACTTGTATTGATTATGAGTTATATGAACCGTCTTATGTTTCTGTTTGGTATTTGGACTTGGATATTGTAATCCATTCGGTATGGAACCGATGTACTTCTGTTTTATGAAGTAATGTTATTCCGATTATGTTTTTATTTCGGAAAAAGTTTGTATGTCCAATGTTTAAACAGGAACTGTGTCCTCTGAACTTCCGCATCTGTGCATCTTCGGTCTCTCTACATGTTAGAAATACCGGGGTGTTACAGACATGGTTATGCTCCAACCAGTTCATACCCAAGATTACACCCAATCCGCTCAACGGCAAACACACAAAATCCACAAAAAAGTCTCTATCGAAGATCGACAAGGGACACTGAGAGCACACTAGAGAGGTAGTTACCGACCCCTTAGTTGGAGTGTCGACAACCATCTCTCCATTCATGGCAGACAATACAAGACCCAACCAGCTGGAGTGGCTCAAATGCAGCAGATGCATCAGATGCCTCAACCTCAACCAGCTGAGCCAGTCAATGTGCCAACACCTGAGGATCCCAACAGGATGTATTTCCGGTTTCTGAAGATGAAACCCCCAACCTTCAAAGGAGGATCCGAGGCAATGAAAGCCCATTTCTGGGTAGATGCCATGGAACGGATCTTTGATACTTTGCAATGCAATGAAGGAGAAAATGTAATTTGTGCTGCTAACGCTCTGGACGAGGATGCTCACACTTGGTGGGTTAACGCTCGTAGAATGCTTCAAAATCAGGGAACTCCTCTTGAGTGGAATAATTTCAAGGAGTTGTTTTTGGGTCATTATTTTCCCGACTCCCAAAGACTTGACAAGCAGATGGAATTTCTGAGTTTGAAACAGGAAGAGATGACAGTTGGGGAATATGCTGCCAAATTTGAGAGGTTGTCACAATTCTATGAATTGGGGACCACCGCTACTGATGATAGGTGGAAAATGGTAATGTTCAGACAAGGTCTCAGAGGAGATGTGAATCAAGGTCTCAGTTCTTACTCCATGACCACTTATCCTGCTTTGGTTCAACAAGCTCATTCAGCTGAGAGCGACCTGAAAAGAATGTATGCGGAGAGGAAAGATTTCTGGAAGGATAAAAGAAAGAGTAGTGAGTCAACTTCTTCAAAACCGAAGTATAAAGGGAATTTAGACAAAGGAAAGCAGATTCAGTCGGACAACTCTTCTGGGTATCGGAACTGTAAGGTGTGTAAGAAGAATCATCGTGGGAGATGTCAATTGGAGTCAAAATCAAACCAGTGTTATTATTGTAATGAAGAAGGGCACTATGCTAACAACTGCCCAGCCAGAAAGGCTTTCTTAGAGTCCCCTGATGCTCCTAGACAGGCTCGAGTCAACACTTTGGATGCCAAGACCATCAAACCAGCTGATAATCTTATAAGGGGTACAGGTTCTCTCTCTAATCAAACTGTTAATATTTTGTATGACTCTGGTGCTACTCATTGCTTTATCTCAGAAGCATGTGCTGAACGGTTAGGATTAATAGTATCTCCTATATCCGAGCCAATATCTATCCTTACTGCGGCAAAGGGTCGTGTGCAAACCCAATCATTATGCCTTAATTGTCTGCTCACCATAGGAGGCAGGGACTTTGTTGTTGATTTTATCTGTCTGCCTATGAGAGGAATGGAGATCGTGTTGGGAATGAATTGGATGACTTCCAATCACATTACGATTGATTGTTTCAATCGTGCAATTAATTTTCCTTCTCAAGTGGCTGAACATTCACTACCTGCAGACGATGGTGTTATCTCATTCGCTTCAGCCAGCCAGTCCCTATCCCAAGGTGCGGAAGCTTTTGTTGTTATTTTGTCTACATCAACTGAAGCTGACTTGGATTTATCGTCTATTCAAGTTGTTAATGAATTCTTAGATGTCTTTCCCGAGGAAGTTTCCATTTTGCCTCCAGAACGAGAGGTAGAATTCTCTATAGATTTGGCGCCTGGCACAGGACCAATATCCATAGCACCTTATAGAATGTCTCCTCTTGAACTGAAAGAATTGAAGTCCCAACTTGAGGAATTAATTTCCAAGAAGTTTATTCGACCGAGTGCTTCTCCATGGGGTGCTCCGGTATTGCTAGTCAAGAAGAAGGACGGAAGCATGAGGTTATGCATAGACTACCGTCAGCTGAATAAAATCACTATCAAGAACAAGTATCCATTGCCAAGGATAGATGATCTACTTGACCAACTTCGAGGTGCTAAAGTTTTCTCCAAAATTGATCTGAGGTCAGGGTACCATCAAATCAGGGTAAGAGCCTTAGACATCCCGAAGACTGCTTTTCGTACGAGGTACGGACACTACGAGTTTGTGGTGATGCCCTTCGGATTAACTAACGCTCCAGCCGTATTCATGGATTATATGAATAGAGTATTTCATTCTTACCTAGATCAGTTTGTGGTCGTTTTTATTGATGATATCTTGGTTTACTCCAAATCAGTTGAGGAGCATGCTCAGCATCTCCGCTTTGTCCTAGGAGTACTCCGAGAGAAGAAGCTTTTTGCTAAACCATCAAAGTGTGATTTTTGGATGTCCGAGGTGAAATTCTTAGGTCATGTGATTTCCCAAGAAGGGGTTGCAGTGGATCCTAGCAAGGTGGAAGCTGTGTTGAATTGGGAACGGCCAACGTCAGTGACCGAGATCAGAAGCTTTCTGGGTTTAGCTGGTTACTATAGAAGATTCATTGAAGGTTTTTCGCAAATAGTACTTCCGCTTACTCGATTGACTCGCAAGGGTCAACCGTTTACGTGGGATGCCGATTGTGAAGAGTGCTTCCTTGGATTGAAAGAAAAGTTAACTTCTGCTCCGATCCTAATTCTTCCAGATCCGTCATTGGGATTCCAGATTTACAGTGACGCATCTGGGAAGGGTTTAGGATGTGTTCTCATGCAGAATCAACACGTTGTGGCCTATGCATCTAGGCAATTGAAGACGCATGAACGGAATTACCCAACTCATGACTTAGAGTTGGCGGCTATTGTGTTTGCACTAAAAATTTGGAGACATTACCTTTACGGTTCTCGTTTTGAGGTTTTTAGTGATCACAAGAGCTTGAAATATCTATTTGACCAAAAGGAGTTGAATAACAGACAGAGAAGGTGGACTGAATTTTTGAAGGACTATGACTTCGAATTGAAATATCACCCTGGGAAAGCCAATGTGGTAGCAGATGCTCTGAGCAGGAAGTCTATCCACACGGCAAGGTTAATGGTTCACGAGATGGCTTTGTTGGAGTCGTTCAGAGACTTGAAACTCAAGGTGGTAAGAAAGAGGGATCGCGTAGTGCTGCGGCATATACGGATAGCCAGTGTGCTAAGGGGACAAATCTGTGTAGCTCAAGAAGCTGATATGAAGTTGCAGTCTCAGAGGGGATCGCCAGATTTCACTGAGGATAGTGATGGCGTGATTTGCTTTAATGGGAGGATTTGTGTTCCCGATGATGATGATATCAAAAGGCAAGTATTGGAAGAGGCTCATAGGAGTCAGTACTCCGTACATCCGGGATCCACCAAGATGTACCAAGACTTGAAGTTGATGTATTGGTGGCCTGGGATGAAGGCCGAGGTTGCAGAATTTGTTTCTCGGTGCTTAACTTGTCAGAAGGTTAAGGCGGAACACCGAAGACCGGGCGGTCAGTTACAACCGCTGGATGTGCCAGTTTGGAAGTGGGAAGATATCTCAATGGACTTTGTTATGGGTTTGCCGAGGTCACAGGCCGGCAATGATTCTATTTGGGTAGTAGTGGACCAGTTGACTAAATCCGCTCACTTTATTCCCGTTCGCTCGACTTATAAGGTTTCCAAGTTAGCAGATGAATATGTGAAGAACATTATCAGACTGCATGGAGTTCCAACGAGTATCGTGTCAGACCGAGATCCCAAGTTTACTTCCAGGTTCTGGAGAGCATTGAATGAAGCTTTGGGAACAAGGGTGCTGGTTAGCACTGCTTATCATCCTCAGACTGATGGTCAGACGGAGAGGACTATCCAGACTCTTGAGGACATGCTTCGGTCTTGTGTACTCGACAGTGGGAGAAAATGGGAGGACCATCTTCCGTTAGTAGAATTCTCCTACAACAACAGTTACCACTCCAGCATTGGAATGGCACCATTTGAAGCACTTTATGGTAGGAAGTGTAGAACTCCGTTGTGTTGGTGGGAGATCGGTGAAGATAAGTTTTTGGGACCCGATATGGTTCGTGAGACTACTGAGAAGATCAAGTTAATTCGGGAGAAGATGAAGGTTGCTCAGAGTCGGCAGAAGAGCTATGCTGACAACCGAAGGAGACCATTGGAGTTTGAGGTTGGTGATCATGTGTTCTTGAAAGTTTCTCCAACCATAGGCACCGGGAGAGCCTTGCGAGCGAAGAAGCTCAGTCCTCGATATGTTGGACCTTTCCAAATCATCGAGCGGATTGGGCCAGTGGCTTATCGCCTCGCATTGTCTCCGGCCCTATCAAACCTCCATGATGTGTTCCACGTGTCTCAGTTGAGGAAGTATGTTCCCGATCTGCATCAACCATTGAGTGTTGATACCATTGACCTGCGACCGAATTTGTCGTTCCAACCTTATCCTAGTTATATCTTGGAGCGTGGTGTGAAGACTCTGCGATCAAGGTCAATTCCGATTATCAAGGTAGTTTGGGATGGCTTTTCAGCCGAAGAGGCTACCTGGGAACTGGAAGAAGACATGCGTACTCGATATCCGTATCTCTTTCAGTAAGGTACGTCTTGTCAATTTTGAGGACAAAATTTTTTAAAAGTTGGGGTGATTGTAACATCCCTAATTTTTAAGATAAATATTGTAAGCGAATTTTATATAATCGCTAGTCGATGGAATTAATAATTCGCAATTCGAAATCGTTAGAGTCGAGAAATTCTAATGCCGAATGAGTTAAACATAGAACTGATGAAGTCTTAGCCTCATAAACAAAACTTAGATGGACTAAGGGCAAATTGGTAAAAATTACCACCACTTAACCTTCAGCCCCTTTTTCCACCTCATATAGCTGACTCACCTCCTCTCTTTACCTTCAGCCACTTAACCATTCCACCAGAAAGTTTAAAAGAAAGGAAATGGGAAACTGAACTCTAGGAGAGAAAAGAGAGAGAGGGTCGCGAGCTTGAGGAAGGAGAAGAGCAAGGTCCAGCTGAAAACCTCATTGCATGTAAGTGGTTCTTACCCATTCCTACTCCATTTTTGATTCTGAGTTCAATGGTACCAAGGACAAGGGCTGATTCTCACTCTTCCTCTATGCACCATTTTTGAAGCTTGAAGCTCCAAGGTTGAAGATAATGGAGTTTTGAGCTGTCACTTCTCTTGCATGTCCAGTTTTGCTGTTAAGAGGGGGGAGTCTCAAACTTGCATTTCGATTTAGGGGAGATTGTGAAAGATTGGGTTGCTGCTCCAAGCCGTTCAGTCAAGATAGCTGATGTTCCAGCGCTGTTGGTGATCGTTCGTGCGTTCTAGTGTTCGGCCGTTTCACGTTTTGATCGTGGTTCCTAGCGAAAACGACATCACGGTGAGTTCTACTCACGGATTAGGGACATTTTGTGTATTCTGAAAACTTGTGATTTCGAACGATAAGGCAACAATCCCGTTTTCAAAAGACTTAGAACCGAAAAGCGATTTTTGAGTCAAAACGAATTTTACGGTTTATTGAGAATTTTAATGAATCATTGAAATGAAACACATTATATATATTCTGGAATGGTTGGAAATTTTCTGAGTTTCAGGTGATTGAAATTAGAAATCGAATTGGACGAAAACGGAGAGCGAAAATGAGAAAAATGTGAAATTCTGGTAACAGACACAGGTCGCACGGATCGTGCGCCCCTGGGCACGGATCGTGCGCCTGCTTCGGGTTGGAAGGATTGGAAACCGAATGGGACGCACGGGTCGTGCGCCCCTGGGCACGGATCGTGCGTTTCTTTCTGGTAGATGGGTTCTGAGTAGTGCACCACGCACGGGTCGTGCGCCCCTGGGCACGGGTCGTGCGTGAGGTCCTGTTACCGGCTTCCGTTTTCTCATTTCGTCGCTCCGTTCGATCCCGAGCCTTTTCTAATCTCTTTCTCAATCTTTTAAATTGAAGTTGCCTTATTAAAAACCGTATTTTGAGCTCGTTCAACTCATGTTTTTGAAAAGAGTTTCGAAAGCACATTTAAGTGAAAAACCGAAACCCTAGGATACGTGTGGGTACACTGACTGAATATATATGTTTATATATGTCAAATGAAAATGATTATAATGCCGGAGGTCTAACTTATGAATTCCTCAAAACGGGTTATAGATCGATATGGATATTGTTTATCCAATTATTATGTGATTGATCCTTTGGTGATCGAAAAGATATAAATTATCTAACTCTCGAGAACTTGATGCGTATTGTCAGACGTATTACGTTGGGTGACGACCCGACAAGTAGCATACTAGGGAGGGTAGTCATGACCCCTTACCTATGGCCCTGAATGTGTTTTGGCGTGGTCAACTCACGGGTTACCGATATTCGTGACGTTGGGTTCACAATCGGTTTATGCTAAACTAAGGCTATGGTATTGCCGATATTCGTGACGTTGGGTTCACAATCGGTTTATACTAAATACATGGAACACACGATTACCGGGATTAGCACTGGATTGCAGTCGGTTCGTGTTAATTAATTTCACGAAGTGCGTGGCATTTCGATTAATAAATAAGACATTGTTATGTCAACTTTGGTTGTAACGGTTTAATGAATTGAACCGAGTGTCAGTGAGGGGGCACGGTAGGACTCACTGAGATAATGTTATCTCACCCAATCCATATTTGTTGTTTTTCAGAGAAGCAGGGAAAAAGGAAGACTATTGTGCACGAGTAGCTGGTATACTCTTGGAGGTGCCGGAGACTTAGTCATTTGATCCCTTGTTCTTTTGTTGTCTTATTGGTTATATAAACTTGTATTGATTATGAGTTATATGAACCGTCTTATGTTTCTGTTTGGTATTTGGACTTGGATATTGTAATCCATTCGGTATGGAACCGATGTACTTCTGTTTTATGAAGTAATGTTATTCCGATTATGTTTTTATTTCGGAAAAAGTTTGTATGTCCAATGTTTAAACAGGAACTGTGTCCTCTGAACTTCCGCATCTGTGCATCTTCGGTCTCTCTACATGTTAGAAATACCGGGGTGTTACAGACATGGTTATGCTCCAACCAGTTCATACCCAAGATTACACCCAATCCGCTCAACGGCAAACACACAAAATCCACAACAAAGTCTCTATCGAAGATCGACAAGGGACACTGAGAGCACACTAGAGAGGTAGTTACCGACCCCTTAGTTGGAGTGTCGACAACCATCTCTCCATTCATGGCAGACAATACAAGACCCAACATTCTCACCAGCGTTCTGTTGACCCTCCACAGCCTGAGCCATAGCAGCCAACGCACCAACAATAGCAGCATCGTTCCTTCTATCCATCTCAACTAATCACTACAATCATAAGCAACAGTTAGAACTAATTGACAATACTTGATCGTCAATGACACTATAACCTGACAACTTGGCTGGACAGACCGAAACTGCTCTGATACCACTAATGTAACACCCCTTTTCTACTCAGAATTTTTTTGACAAAAATCAGCGTTTTCAAAACGTTTTCAATACACCCATAAGGGATTCCACATTTACACCGTTAAACATCATATGTCAATAATAAAGTTTTACCATTAAAACAGTGCAACACCTAGCACGTCATAACGTCATCAAGCAGCGGAATCAAATCACGGTTCAATTAAATAATTATAACATCACCATACAACTTCAGAAAGTAAATATTAAAGACATCTAATAGAACTAGCGTTCATCCCCCCGAGTGCTACGTATCAGAGCGACGACACCTGACTCAACTAGCGAAGGTAGACATGCCTTCACTCGCAATCACCTGCATGTTACCAACATAGGGGTAACATTCAAACAGAAGGGGTGAGATATCTAACATTATAATAGCACCTATGATAGGCAATATGCTAGAGTTACAACACTATATCAACCGCTTCACAACAACATCAAATTACAAATCACCAAAATTAACACCAACATCATGAGTAAATGAATGAAATGCAACCCACACCAACGGGTATATGCATGTGGTACCAATCATCACCAATAAATTTGCCAATACGGGCAACATCACTTATATGAGCATCACCATCATCACCTATAGCTCCAACGGCCGTAGCCTTTATCACCAAAATAATAATGCATATGATATGTATGCGACACCATGAACAGCACAGCAAAGTCAATCAACAGCAATCGACATTTAATTAACACAACCTCACCAATATCACCAAGTGGTCATAGACTCATCACCTTAGCCCATAGAATAGGCACATCACCTGTTACATCATCACCGATACACCAACAGTCACCGACACCAAAACACCAATAGATTTACAACAAACAGCAACGCTTATTTTATAGTGACGGCAACACCATTGTTACAACAACAGCACTTTTATCTTACAGTGACAGCAACACCATTTTTGGAAAAACAACAACATTTAGTCACTGTGACAGCAACACCAATTTTCAGAATAACAGCAAACATTGTTCACTGTGACAGCAACACCAATTTTGGAAAAACAGCAACATTTAGTCACTGTGACAGCAACAGCAATTTTCAAAAAAACAGCAAACACTGTTCACTGTGACAGCAACACCAATTTTGGAAAAACAGCAACATTTAGTCACTGTGACAGCAACACCAATTTTAAGAAAAACAGCAAACATTGTTCACTGTGACAGCAACACCAATTTTCAGAAAAACAGCAAACATTGTTCACTGTGACAGCAACACCAATTTTGGAAAACAGCAACAAGACAAACTGGCGCCCAGCAGCAGGGCGCCAAGACAGGCAGCAACACAGCAGAAACTGGCGCCCAGCAACAGGGCGCCAAGAGGCAACAACATCCGGCAGAAACTGGCGCCCAGCAACAGGGTGCCTAGTGAGACAGCAACAAAACAGAAGCTGGCGCCCAGCAATAGGGCGCCTGGCACAACAGGCAACACAACAGACTTGGCGCCCAGCAACAGGGCGCCTAACACCACAACAGCAGAATTAGACTTGGCGCCCAGCAACAGGGTGCCTAGCAACAATACAGGAAATGGCGCCCAGGGGCAGGGCGCCTAGCACCACAACATCAGGAAAAGACTTGGCGCCCAGCAGCAGGGCGCCTGAGACAGCAACATCAGGCTTGGCGCCCAGCAACAGGGTGCCTGAGACAGCAACACAAGAAAATTCTGGCACGACACAGCAGCACCCAGAAACAACCCTGGACACCACTGGGCGCCTAGGGCGCCCTTCACAGCAACACATAATTACGCAACACAGCACTGGGCGCCTAGGGCGCCAACGCCAGCAACCAAGGCAGCATCACTGGGCGCCTAGGGAGCCCCTTCCAGCAACAACAACAACTGGACATCATGACTGGGCGCCTAGGGCGCCAAAATCAGCAACATAAGCAACACTGGCTTGGCGCCCAGCAACAGGGCGCCTCCAGCAGGAAACAAACACAACACAGCCACGCACACGACATGGCGCCCAGCAACAGGGGGCCTTTTTCAGCAACCAAGACAACACCACAGTAACAAAACAGAAGCTGACGCCCAGCAACAGGGCGCCTGGCACAACAGGCAACACAACAGACTTGGCGCCCAGCAACACCATTTTTGGAAAAACAGCAACATTTAGTCACTGTGACAGCAACACCAATTTTCAGAAAAACAGCAAACATTGTTCACTGTGACAGCAACACCAATTTTCAGAAAAACAGCAACATTTAGTCACTGTGACAGCAACAGCAATTTTCAAAAAAATAGCAAACATTGTTCACTGTGACAGCAACACCAATTTTGGAAAAACAGCAACATTTAGTCACTGTGACAGCAACACCAATTTTCAGAAAAACAGCAAACATTGTTCACTGTGACAGCAACACCAATTTTTAGAAAAACAGCAAACATTGTTCACTGTGACAGCAACACCAATTTTGGAAAACAGCAACAAGACAGAAACTGGCGCCCAGCAGCAGGGCGCCAAGACAGGCAGTAACACAGCCGAAACTGGCGCCCAGCAACAAGGCGCCTAGTGAGATAGCAACAAAACAGAAGCTGGCGCCCAGCAACAGGGCGCCTGGCACAACGGGCAACACAACAGACTTGGCGCCCAGCAACAGGGCACCTAACACCACAGCAGCAGAATTAGACTTGGCGCCCAGCTACAGGGCGCCTAGCAACAATACAGGAAATGGCGCCCAGGGGCAAGGCGCCTAGCACCACAACATCAGGAACAGACTTGGTGCCCAGCAGCAGGGCGCCTGAGACAGCAACAGCAACATCAGGCTTGGCGCCCAGCAACAGGGCGCCTGAGACAGCAACAGCAACATCAGGCTTGGCGCCCAGCAACAGGGCGCCTGAGACAGCAACACAAGAAAATTCTGGCACGACACAGCAACACCCAGAAACAACCTTGGACACCACTGGGCGCCTAGGGCGCCCTTCACAGCAACACAGAATTACGCAACACAGCACTGGGCGCCTAGGGCGCCAACTCCAGCAACCAAGGCAACATCACTGGGCGCCTAGGGCGCCAAAATCAGCAACATTAGCAACACTGGCTTGGCGCCCAGCAACAGGGTGCCTCCAGCAGGAAACAAACACAACACAGCCACGCACAGGACATGGCGCCCAGCAACAGGGCACCTTTTTCAGCAACCAAGACAACACCAAAATTGCACCAAATACCAAACACCAATTTTCACCATGATCATTCACCCAAACATCAATTCGAAAATCATCATACTATATTCAAACATCACTAAAACAACATTAACAAGATCAAAGAGGCAACATGGTCCTATCTCCCACATAATCCCCATTGGTAGTGGGAGGTGTGTTTAACTTGCACTTATGCCTCAGGTGCAAGGTTCGATTCCCACGGAAGGCAAAAATTCTACAAGAGGGGTAGAGAAGATCGTGAGGTAATAGTGCCGGGGTGGCCAATGCGTTGGACCTGGGCTGTTACAATACCTATCGAAGCAAAAAATGTTATGCATGTAATGTGATGAATGTGCAATTATTGGTATCTGATGATGAATGAAATGGGGCAGACAATGGGTGTTGTAAATGACGGAATGGGAAAGTTGACAAACGGTGTGTGAGATGTGAATGTGACTGTAGTGATTAATTTTTGGTGTGATGTTGAATTTTTCTTTTTGCTTTTTCTCATTCATTTTGCTTCTTTTCTCGATGCATGCAATGCGAATGTGAATATGATGCGAATGTAATACTTTGATGCAAATGCTATGGTGGATGCATGATTGCATGGTGGAATGATTTATGCTATGATTTGGTTGATGATGCAGAAAGATTTTTTTTCTTTTTTGTAATGATGAGAAATGAGACTTTTGATGCGAGAGGAAAAGAAGTGAATCTTTTGAAATAATCATTCATTGAACTCAGACATGCAATCTCAAAGTTGTTATTCACGGACACTGATGTGAAAAAGTAATTGGCTATATTTGCAGACTCACTTACTTTGCTGTCCTATGATGGTGTCCCATGATGATCACGTTATTAACTTGTGTTCTCTCTCTTTGAAGCTTTGTTTAGCAAACACGTATAGTAATGAAAGTATAGATGAATGAGTCAGTTAACTTGGCTCTAGATTTAGGGTATGACAAATGAAGGGATAAATGACAAGTGAGGGGACGAATGGTAGGTTTTTGCCAAAGCCATGAAAGGTAGGTCCTCCCCAACTCAAGAAATGTGGTACTGCCCCAATTTAGAGTTGATGATGGTGAGTGGATAATTTGCCTCTGTCTAGTGATGACAACAGCTAGGGGTGTAGAGGCAATAATGAATTGGGAATACCATGACTTTGGAATGAAGGGTGGCAAACAAGAGATTCCGTCTCAACCCACGGCGTTTGGTGTTGCCCCAATCTTGACGAGAGCAGGGTTGCCCCGACTCAAGTTTGCAAAAGGCTGTATTTAGCATGGTGGGTTGAGAAATTGCCCCGGTGTGGTCTCAAGGATGTGAATATGACGAGGGGATGAGATGAGTGTAAGGCGAATTTCCCCGACCTTAGGTGGAGTGAACGGTGACGGGATTGCCCCACTTTGGAATGGTATTTCAAATGATATGCTTCTAGTGGGGTTGTGAAAGGTGACTGAGTTTGGGTCATGGGTTTTTGGAATTGGTGGTATGAATTGGATGTGGTATATGAATGGGATGGATGTCAGACATTTTACCCAAGTTCAAAAGCATGAAAGGTGAAAGGTATGCCCCACTTTGATATCGAGGTGATGGTCCTAGTCTAAACTTTTGGCCCTTTGAAGGTGACTCCCACAGACTATGATAATCCTGAGTTTTTGATACGGTGAAAATTTCATTTGGTGATCACTAAACCTTGTCTTGATATCAGTGCAATTTGAATGAATAGTGGAGTGCAAGTCCCTTTGATTTTTTTTTAACTTTCTTTTTTTGATTTTTTTTCAGCCAATATATTGTAAATAAATAAACTTACTTGTCCTAAAATTAAATTTTTGAGAAAACAAAAGTAATCAACCATTGATCCGCATGGACTTGTTAGGTTTGTAGCATGGCCAGTGGTTAGGGGTTTATGAAAGAAGGGTTTGTAATGTGGTCAAAGGTTATGGGTAATGTGGTCAATGGTAATGGGCTTGTGGAGTATAGACTCAAATTGGCTCAGAGAGGTGTTTGATGATTTATTGATACGATGACCTTTTAAAAGATAAGTAGGTTCTGCGAAGTGCTGGAGGCCAATGATTTGGGTTTTGTGGAAGAAATGAGAATTCGGCCTAAGGAGGTGTTTGTGGGTTTATTCGGACAAGGATATCTTATGTGTTTCATGGTGCGATGTATCAGCTCACAATTTCTACTGCTTTTGCTTTTTTCTTTTCCAGGGTCTTTTCAATCCTCCTTTTCTGAATTTCAATTCCCTTTTTTTTTTAAATTTTCCTGGCTCGAAGTGGGTAGCAAAGGGTATTTCTTTTTGGATGTTTTTTTTTGAGGATATAGAAGGCTGGCCCAACATCATTTCAAATCATGATTGCTTGTTTTCTCAAAACTTAATTCTAAGACAGCAATTTACTTATCTTCACATATTTGCCCCTTTTTTATGTGCCCTAATTTTTACTTAGGCTGCTCTCGCGAGTTTTCAACCTAACAGGTCTTTTTTGATTTTTTTCTTCTCTTTTTTTTGTAAATGACTTGCACCAAGGGAAGAAATAATCAACTTCGCCTCATCTCTCATCGAAGTTTTTGAAAAAGGTAATGCTCATGTTTTTTGTATGGATGAACACATGATAATGTATATGCATGATGCAGATGCAGATGCCTAAAATGCGTGAATGAATGATTTATGAATGAATGGAAATACACGAAAAATGAGATGTTCACAATTTTTGAAATTGTGCTCATGATTGTTTTCTAGTCTTTTCTAGAAAAAATGTAATGCACGTGATGATGGATATGTATGATGAAAACGCAAATGCGTGAAATGCGTGAAGGGAATGATCTCCTGGAAAGATCAGCTATTTTAAACGATTTTTTTGAACTTTTTGGAGACAGTATAGCATGCCAATCGTCGTTTATTGCTAACTGAAATATATTTTGGATGATGAATGACTTTTTGTTTTTTTTTGTATTTAGAAAATGAGTCATGCATGGATGACTGATGCGTTTGAGGTGGTTTGGAATAAAGAACTTTTATTTTTTATTATTATTTTTTTATGATGCATGAAGGGGAGCAATGCGTTTAAAAGAAATAATGAATGAATGTAATTTTTTTATAATATCAAGGTGATATTATTTTCTCATTTTTGGTGTATGGCTATGCAAGATGAAGTAATTTAGACAAATAAAAAAAATGATATTTTGTTATTTTCTAGATGATGAGATGCATGTTGGTACCATGATAATGGGATGAAAATAATGACTGTATTCTATTATGAATGCAGGATGATTTTTATTTTCTAGTTAAAAGACTAACTATGCTCACGCAACAAGAATAATCAAGTTAAACGCCCCCTTGTGTCCTAATGCATGAAGGAACACATGGTGATAAATGACGAAAATGCAGATGTGAATGCATGAAATGCGTGCATGAATGATCACTTGGAAATGTTAGTTATTCTAAATAATTTTGGAGGCAATGTAGCACGTGACCGATGCAGAGCATCTTTCGTGTATCAGAATGAAATGCTAAATACGTATCTTTGAATGATGCGAAAATGATGACTTAATTTTTGAAGTGATGCATGTTGAAACAGTGTATAAATGAGGTGTGGATGAAACAGTGTATGGATGATTTAATGAAGAAGCAGTTTTTTGGAGGAGTGAAAAAGGTGCGTGAATGCTATGATGAAAGGCCTATATTATTTGATGATGATTTTTGTGAATGATTATGAATGGAAATGCATGCTAAATGAGATATTCAATTATTTATCACAATTTTTTTCATTGTGTTCATGGTTTTTATTCTTTTCTTTTTCATGAAAAAATATGCAATGTATGAATGAACGGATAACGTTGCATGATGCAGATGTGAGGAAGGTGAATGAATGATCACTTGAAAAGATTGATTATCCAAAATGATTTTTCGGAGGCAATGCAATATGATGATGAATAATGCAAGAAAGTGGCATTATTTTATTATTTTTCTTTTATTTTGGAAATGGTGCATGCTAGATGACTAACGCATTCGAGGTGGTTAGGAATGAAGAGCTTTTGTTTTTATTTTTTTTATTTTTCTATGCATGAAGAGGAGTAACGAGTATATTTTTTGAGTATGCAAGGTGATGCAAGTTTGGACAAATATGTAGTGTCTTTGTTTTTTTTTTTTGAGGATGATATGTATGTTAGTACCATGAGAACGAGATGTATGTGAAAACAAGTGAATGCATGACAGATATGTATGAAAAATGCGAATGCATGTATGCATGAAGAAATAAATGTTTGATCCTAATGCAATTATTTTTATTTTTCCAAGAGGTGGTGCAACATGTATGCAGACTCTTATTTTTGATTTATTGGATGACAAATGATACAATTATAATGAAATAATTTTTGTCTTATTTGGAAAATAATACATGAATATGGAATTGATGCATTTAAACTAGGATGGCCACATAAGGGAAATGATGTACGAATGTTATGTGATTCAAGACATTACAAATGATGTGATACCTACACTGTGTAATCATGATTTTGAATGATTATGAAAGAATGTTGTCATACCCTAATTTTGTCCGTTAGATTAATGCGATTTGTTTTTCTAAAATAATAATAGTCTTGTAGACATTTGATTTTAATCGGTTTCTTGTTTCATTTTCGAAAAATCTCAAAAACATGTTCCATGGTGCACACGTATCATTTTTAGTCGCGTACACGCGTTAGTCTTAACGTTTTTGCATTGTTGCGTGCACATGTTATTTCTAACCACATACGCGTTTCATTCCTAATCGTGTGCGTGTCGTTATTGTCTTTGCGCGCGCGTGTTCGCCTCTCGTCGTGTACGCATTTTTCAGTGCCCGTTGTTTATTGTTATCATTATTTTACTACTAATGATACTGTTTTTAAAAACAAGTGCAAAGAAATAAAGGAATCTATAGATAATTAGCTGTCCAGTTTTTATATATTTACAATATAACCCAAAAAGTCAAATTTGTTACAAATGAGGACAAAAAAAAAGTAAAAAAGGTACAAAAAATTAAAACAAAGGTGAAAAAACAAGAGGCAGCGCTGCTGCCCTTGTTGTTGCTGTGGCAGGAATTCATTTTTGGCTACCAGCTCAAACTTATTTCTCCTTGTTCCTTGCTGTCTTCCCATTTTTGGCACCAACAATACTATCTTCTGCTATAGCAGTACCACCACTTCTGGGCTGTTTTGTTTTGGCTCTGCAGAATTTGTCTCCAAAAGATTTGATACACTGCTTTGCACCCACACCTACACCACACATATTGGACTATAAATACAATAGGCAGCAACAGTAACAAGGGACACAGATACCGAGAACAGAACCCACACAGTCACGACAAAGAGACCAAAACCCAAAAATCAGAAACCAGAAAAGAATAAGGAGGACCTTGAAGCTCCGGCCACCTCATGATAGTCACCACCTTCGGCCACCCCCACACCACCGTAACAGTACGCCCTTCCTCCACCTCCTTGTCTTATCAATTCCCTCACCATGAGCTTCCCCTCGTCTAACCGACCATCACGGTCGCCACTCTCTCTCCAGTCGCAAACCAAACACCACACCAACCATCAACAACACCTCGCACCCACCGGCACCACCACGTGACCACCCACCAGCCACCGCCGAAAACCACCCATTAGACCAGATCCGAACCCTCTCCCTCACTGTTGCTGTCGCTGGCGCCTAACCATGACTCTCCCTCCGGCGGCGGCTTTCATCGTGAGCCCATCCACATCTCTCCTTCCTTCGCCCAAAAACACAGCCAAGTCACAGTCGAACTCAACAAAAAACACCCCTCTACGGCGGAAACCACCGTCGTAGCACCATCGCGTCAGCCCCCTCATCTCTCTTCGCGAGTCCTTCTTCTTCCTTCCCTCTCATCTCTGCGTTTTTCCTTCTCTCTCTCTCTCTCCATAATCTTCGCGGAAATTGTAACACCCCATTTCTACCCGGTAAAATAATGCAAAATCAGAGTTCATAAAAACTTTTTCGACACACAATGGAGTGCTACATTTGCTTCGTGAAAACAATAGATGGTTAATTCGCTTTTTGAAAATAGATACATAGCGCCTTCGGTTGAACCGATAAAACAACCTTTTAGTCTTCAAAATAATTCCTCTTTAATTACTACGCAGCGGATTCATAACAAGTTAATTCAATAGACGTGGCGTCTTAACAACTCAAGACAGCTCAATAACAACGACATAACAACTTAAAGTTTCAACAACGAAATAAAATAGCAACAATATTAAAACGTGTGTTCATCCCCCCCCCCCCCAAGTGTTACATATCAGAGCGACGACACTGACTCGATCAAACGAAGGTGAGCAGCCTTCATTCGTGATTACTTGCACGTTACCAACATTGGGGTAACATTCAAACAGAAGGGGTGAGATATCGCATTATATAATCAGACATATGAAGGACAATATGTAATTCAGGTCATAGCATCAATTCATCATTTAATCAGCAGTCAACATCATATCAATCACATAGGTATGCAACATGGATGCGGAATGCGACTCAACTCAGGGCCACCGCCCTATAATGCATGTGGTACCATAATCCAGCCAATAAATAGAGGCACTAACATCGTAACGTCATTTCATCATAATTTGCCAGTTCAGGCGGTCGTGTTTCGAGCATAGCTCCATCGTAAAAATATGCTATGTATGCGACGCTATGTAAATGCACAACCAATAAACAACGATTACATAGCAACGCAACAACATCGGAAATCATTGTTGGCCAGAGGCCTACAACATACCACCTGCCAATAAATAGAGACAATTCAACTTGGTACACCATCATCAACAATAATTGGCAACTTAGCAACTTTCAACATTTTTGGCAACACATCAACAATTTAGCAACTTCCAACATTTTGGCAACTTTGGGGCCTAATTACATATTCAACATTAACACATCGTTCCAAGCATCAAATGTGGAATTCACATTTGGGCAGCCAAACTGGCGCCCTTGGCGCCCATGGCGCCCACCAACACAGCACGCAACACTGGCAGCCACACTGGCTCCCTTGGCGCCCACAGCGCCAGAACACAACACAGCAACAAGGCAGCCAGATTCTGGCGCCCATGGCGCCCCTGCGCCAGACACAGCAACAAGGCAGCCAGATTTTGGCGTCCATGGCGCCCCTGCGCCAGACACAGCAAGCAACAACAGAAATTGGGCAGCCAATCTTGGCGCCCTTGGCGCCCATGCGCCCAGAACTAGCAACGGGCAGCCAGATTTTGGCGCCCTTGGCGCCCATGACGCCCAGAAACACAGCAACATCACAATTGGCGCCCATGGCGCCCAGGATAGAACAACAACCGGGCGGCCAGGTTTTGGCGCCCTTGGCGCCCATGCGCCAGGAACCTGCAAGACAGCAACACACAACCGCAAGATGGCGCCCATGGCGCCCAGCAACAGAACAGGGCAGCCAACATGGCGCCCTTGGCTCCCCACGGCGCCAGAACGGCAACAACAGCAACAGGGCAGCCACAACATTGGCGCCCTTGGCGCCCTTGCGCCAGAACAACACACAAAATAGCAACTGGGCAGCCACAACTTTGGCGCCCTTGGCGCCCCTGCGCCAGAACCACACACAAAATAGCAACTGGGCAGCCACAACTTTGGCGCCCTTGGCGCCCCTGCGCCAGAATAACACACAAAACAGCAACTGGGCAGCCACAACTTTGGCGCCCTTGGCTCCCCTACGCCAGAACACGACACACACAGAATGGCGCCCAGGAAGGCGCCCAGCAACACAGATACGGGACGGCGCCCATGGCGCCCTGCGGCAGAATCAAAAATGGTGCCCATGGCGCCCATGCACAGAGTTTTGGTTCCAAAACATCAACAAGCATGGTCACACATCATCAATAGGTGACAAACCCCATCAATCGGATTCAACATCAACATTTAGAATGCAAATACCTACAACTGGGGTTTTCTAAACTTAATAACACCTAGGGTTCCATAACCTTCCTACATAGAGCCATTCATACACCCAGTTATAGAGATAGAACCCACCCGTACCTTAGCCTTGAAGAATTCGAAGTCATTGGCTTGCCCTAGCTCCCTCTCTTCTTCGCGCCGTCCCCTCCCTTCTCTTCTCTCCAACTCTTATTTGTTTCTCCTTCTAAATGAGAAAAACCCTAAATAATGCCTATTTATACTTTAGTTAATTTTATGGGCTTTTTCCTTAGCTAATTCGAATTACATCATGGGCCTCCCCAACACTTTTCATTTTACTACTCCCATCTCTAACAATAGGCCCACATATACTAGCATTATTATTATTTTACTATTTTTCCACCAATTAAATTCCCAAACAATTCAATTAAATAAATAATCAAATTTTGGGGCGTTAAAGAAATCACTCCCTCTCTCTCTCTCACCGAAAATCTCTCCACTCTCCTCACAAATCTCTTTTTTTTTGAAATTTCACATTCTCTCTCAGAGAAACAAGAGAGAACGGCGCAAATGGGGAAAAGAAATGAAAATTAGGGTTGAGAGGGTGTGAGTGTGGGACGGCGGCGTGGGAAAGGTTGAGAGGAATTAGGTTTAGGTTTTTTTTTAAAATGTCTTATATAGTGTGGAAACCTAGAGCTATTTTTGTCTTTTCATTTAACTCAGAAAACTACTTGCACCTTCATTTTCCTGTATACGCCCCCCCCCCCCCCCCCTGGAAAGGCCCACGAATTCGTGGACCAGTCTACAAACTGGGCTGCTGCTTTTCACACCCAGTTTTTAATAATACAATCCCCTTCTGCAAACTACACCCCATTTTACTATTTCACCCTCTTTTTCGTTTTATTTATTTTCTTTTCAAGAAAACAATTACTTTCACAAAAACCTATAAAATACATAAATAATTTACTTAATTTCCAAAAAGATATAAATAGGGGACTAAGTCGACTGTACAGTCGGGTTAGTCTGCTTTTTAGGTCACTAATGAACCGTTACGGATAATGTCCTAAAATCCCTATTTAAAATAAATAATTTCTAAATTAAAAAATACAAACACATCTCTTTCATTTCAAAAAACAAAAATCTTATTTTCAAAGTAGGGGATTAAGTCGGTCGTACGGCCGGGTTAGTCATCGTTTTAGGATAAATGAACGGTGGTCCTTCAGAGCCCCCAGCGCTCCTTCAGACCCTCCAGTGGTCCTTCAGAGCCCTAGCGCTCCTTCATACCCCCAGTGGTCCTTCCGAGCCCTAGCGCTCCTTCAGACCAACAATGGTCCATCAACACAGTTCAACAGTCCTAGAACCCCTAAATAAAAAACACCAACCAACAAACATTTTCTACCCAAGAACTACGTGTGATTTGATTCTTTACCAGGAGATACGTAGGAGCAGAGGGCGGCCGACCTCTGTCAATTGCATTAATAAAAAACCTTTTTTCTTTTAATCTATTTCTCTCCTATTCCTCAAAACGTACAAAAAACAACTAACCGTTTAGCGAGTCTTATTATTATTATTATTATTATTATTATTATTATTATTATTATTATTATTATCATTATAAGGGTAAAAAAATTATTTTTGAATTAAAAAACGTTTACACATTTAGCTAAAAGGTAACCTTCCTTAGGAAGGATGTCGTAGGGTGCTAATACCTTCCCTACGCATAAACGACTCCCGAGCCTAAACCTGGTCCGCAAAACCCCCTTTATCCACTCAATAGGGATTTTCCAATGTTTGCCCTTAAACTAAACTTTGGTGCCTGCTTCATTTCAAGAACTTCGAAGAATCCCTCGTCCGGATTTTTCGGTCGCTACAGCTGGCGACTTCACTGGGGACATATTAAGAGAGTCAAGCCTAGTTAACTAAATGTGTAAGTATTTGTTAATTTTATATTTTGTTTTTTCCCTTATGCTTTTTATTTATTTATTAGAATTTCATTATATTATTGAACCTTAGGGTAGACGACTTTTTTATTGTTGTTGTATATCTTTTCCAGTTTGGTTAGTTTAGGTATTTTGCCCTCATCACACACCTCACTTACACTTTTGCACACACCTTTGAGTGGGACCCTATACCCAGGTCTGCAAATAACCTAGGACGAGTGGAGATTATTAGTGACAGTCATTCTGGATTTTATCTATCTGACTCTCATGAAAGTCTCAGCCAGAGTACGCTCTTTCATGGTGTCCCACACCAGGTAGCTCGCTATCGTTGTGGATCATATCATGAAGGGGATTTTAGCTCTGGAGACCTTTGTGAGGAAGTGAATAGAGCCACCCGAAAGGATGATCACTAAAGTGACCCTAGATCATGTTGACAATCCCAATTTAGACATGACCCACCTAGGACACAGGGGCATTATACTTACTCTCTCTATTAATCTAGGTTAGCATTTCTCCAAAATAAAATCACTCAAAAAAAAAACATTTTCATGCTTCTTTCCTTCATTTGCATGCACATGAGGCGACATCATCATACCAAAAAATCATCATGCATCCATAACAAAGTAAGATCATTCTTGCGCTACCATGCATCTCATCATCTTAGAAATATCTTTTGCTTCATTTGTCCATCTTGCATATCCCCACTAAAAAAAATCACAGTGATATTATATATTCATTCATGGTTGAATATCTCATGTTGCATTATTCATCGTCATATTGCATTGCCACCGAAAAATCATTTTGGATAGTCAATCTTTTAAAGTGATCATTCATTCACATTCCTCTCATCTGCATCATGCAACGTTATTCATACATTGCATTGTTTTTTTTCATGAAAATGAAAAGAGTAAAAAACATGATCACCATTAAAAAAAATTGTGATAAATAATTGAATATCTCATGTAGCATGCATTTCCATTCATTCATAATCATTCACAAAAATCATCATTAAATAATATAGGCATTTCATCATTTGCAACATCATGAAATGCATGAAAAAAAACATAGCATTCACACACATTTTCACTCATCCTCAAAAAAAAAAACCACTGTTTCATTAAATCACCCATACGCCATTTCATCCACACATCATCTATACACCGTTTCAACATGCATCATTTCAAAAATCATGTCCTCATTTTCGCATCATTCAAAGATACGTATTTAGCATTTCATTCTGATACACGAAAGAGGCTCTGCATCGGTAACGTGCTGCAATGCCTCCTAAAATTATTTAGAATAACTGACATTTTCAAGTGATCATTCATGCACGCATCCCATGCATTTACATCTGCATTTCCGTCATGCATGGTGATCCTTCATGCATTGGGACATGGGGGCATGTAATTTGGTTATCCCCGTTGCATATGCATGGTTAATCTTCTTTTTTTTTACAAAAAATATCATGTGTTCATAATAGAATAAAGTCGTTGGTCTTTTGAAGTGATCAGGTCCTCCATGCATTTCATACATTTGTATTTTCATCGTACATATCCATCATCATGTGTTCATTCGTACGTTACATTCCCAGATAAAGAGAAAAAACATAATAGTATTTTATTATTATTGCATCATTCATCATCCAATAGCCTTTTGTTAGCTTCTTATTCTAGTTGAAGCATAAGAAAAAAGGGGTAAACAATACCCGTTTAAGGCATCCTTCTGTCACATTCAAAAATCATCACGCATTTCATTCATCTCCATTGTTGCTCATGTACAACAAACATCCATATGTTCTGCATTATACTTTATTCAAAGAAAACACATAAAAAAGTCACCATTCATTCATACTAAAATCATTCTTCCATAAGCATTTCATTGTTATGGCACTATCATGCATCGCGAAGGTATCATTTTTTTTCAAAATTGCATTCATGTTGCATATCAGTACACCAAAAAATATTACCCCCATAGTATATAAAGGTTATGTTCATTACTCTTTTCCACGCATTAAAAAAAGTCGCTGCGAGTGTCATGCATTTTGTTTCCTCGCACAAAAAAAAAGGTAATTTTTACCCATATAACGTTAGCATATCATTTGATCAAAAAAACCATCATCATATTTAACATGCACCGGCATTCATTCATAATCATTTAAAATCATGATCACATAGCGTAGGCATCACATCATTTGTAAAGTCATGAATTACATTTCAAAAAAAAAACATATCATTCATACATCATTCTCCCTCATGTTGCCATCCTAGTTTAAATACATCAACTCCATGTTCGTGTATCATTTTCCCAAATAAAACAAAAAATCATTTCATTATAATTGTATCATTCGTCATCCAATAAATTAAAAATAAGAGTCTGCATACATGTTGCACTGCCTCTTGAAAAAATAAGAATAATTGCATTAGGATCAAACATTTATTTCTTCATGCATACATGCATTCGCATTTTTCATACATATCTGTCATCAAAGAGGCTTTGCATCGGTCACGTGCTACATTGCCTCCAAAAATTAGTTAGAATAACTGACATTTCCAAGTGATCATTCATGCACGCATTTCATGCATTCGCATCTGCATTTTCGTCATTTATCACCATGTGTTCCTTCATGCATCAAGACACAAGGGGGCGTTTAACTTGATTATTCTTGTTGCGTGAGCATAGCTAGTCTTTTAACTAGAAAATAAAAAAAATCAGCATGCATTCATAATATAATACAGTCATCATTTTCACATACCTCCCATTATCATGGTACCAACATGCATCTCATCATCTAGAAAATAACAAAATATCATGTTTTTTTATTTGTCTAAATTACTTCATCTTGCATAGCCATACGCAAAAAATGAGAAAATAATATCACATTGATATTGTAAAAACAATTACATTCATTCATTATTTCACCCAAACGCATTACTCCTCTTCATGCATCATAAAAAAGTAATGAAAAATAAAAGTTCTTTATTTCAAACCACCTCAAACGCATCAGTCATCCATGCATGAGTCATTTTCTAAATAAAAAAACAAAAGTCATTCATCATCCAAAATATATTTCAGTTAGCAATAAACGACGATTCGCATCATCTGCATGTTATATTGTCCCCAAAAAGTAAAAAAAAAATCGTTTAGAATAGCTGATCTTTCCAGGAGATCATTCCCTTCACATATTTCACGCGTTTGCGTTTTCATCCTACATATCCATCATCACGTGCATTACATTTTTTAGAAAAGAGTAGAAAACAATCATGAACACAATTTCAAAAATTGTGAACATCTCATTTTTCATGTATTTCCGTTTAGCCATAAGTCGTTCATTCACGCATTTTAGGCATCTGCATTTGCATCGTGCATGTACATTATCATGTGTTCATCCATACAAAAAACTTGAGTATTACCTTTTTTAAGAGATGGGGCGAAGTTGATTATTTCTTCTTTGGAAAAGAATAGCTTAGCTACAAACTTAATGTGTTTTCAGACACTCAATTTTTAAAAAAGGAAGTTATTCACTGTTTGCAGCTCATTCATTTCTTCAGCAGAATGATGCATCTCATCAATCCCATGATAAACGATCCAAATGGTCCATTTTGTTAACTAATGTGTTATCAAAAATTTCTCCTATCATGTCGTTGACCATGTTAACTCTCTGTGAAGCATTCGTATAGTGAACTTGTATGCAATGTGCATTTACTCTTGTTTGAGTCAGTTAGTGTCCACATCTTTGCATCTTATCATCATCCCTTGTACATGTCCAGTCCCACCCCGACCACCCAATACATATCCCCCACACAAGTACTTAGTCAACTATTTGGTTTTGTTCCCGATGATGAATTTCCATAAACTAACACTTTAGGCCCCCATGCTGGGGCAAATTTGTGATCACTAGATATCTTGTCAACATTGTTTTCCCTTGGTGCAAGTCCTTTACAAAAAAAATCAAAAAGCCTCTTGGGTTGAAAACTCGCCAGAGCAGTCTAAGCAAAAATTAGGGCATAAAAAGAGATGAAAAATAGCGGATATATAAAAATAAATAATTTTTGTCCTTGAATTAATTTTTGAGAAAACAAGCAATCATGATTTGAAATGAAGTTTGGTTGCCTTCTATATCCTCAAAAAAAAACAGCCAAAAGGAAATACTATTTGCTACCCACTTCGAGCCAGAAAAATTCAAAAAAAATCAAAACAAATTTTCAATCACCTTAGACAAGGATCAATTCTACATCAAAAATGGTGTGTCACTTTTATCAGCCCACTCTACTCAAAAAAGAAGAAAGAAAAAAATCACAAAAAAGAAAGTGAAATTAAAAAAGATGATTGAAAAACAAATCCCCAAAGAAAAAGGCAAAAGCAGTAGAAATTGTGAGCTGATACATAAAATCACCAAATACCTAAGATATCCTTGTCCGAATAAACCCACAAACACCTCCTTAGGCCGAATTCTCATTTCTTCCACAAAACCCAAATCATTGGCGTCCAACACTTCTCAGAACCTACTTATCTTTTAAAAGGTCATCGTCTCAATAAACCATCAAACAACTCTCTGAGCCCATTTGAGCCTATACTCCACAAGCCCATAACCATTGACCACATTACCCATAACCTTTGACCACATTACAAACCCTTCTTTCATAAACCCCTAACCACTGGCCACACTACAACCCTAACAAGTCCATGCGGATCAATGGTTGACTGCTTTCTTTTTCTCAAAAATTTAATTTTAGGACAAGTAATTTTATTTATTTACAGTATATTTGCTGAAAAAAATCAAAAAAAGAAAGTTAAAAAAAAAATCAAAGGGACTTGCACTCCAATATTCATTCAAATTGCACCGATATCAAGACAAGGTTTAGTGATCACCAAGTGAAATTTTCATCGTATCAAAAACTCAGGATTATCATAGTCTGTGGGAGTCACCTTCAAAGGGCCAAAATTTTAGACTATGACTATCACCTAGATCCGAAAGTGGGGCATACCTTTCACCTTTCATGCTTCTTGAACTTGGGGAAAATGTCCGACATCCATCCCATTCATATACCACATCCAATCCATACCACCAATTCCAAAAACTCCATGACCCAAACTCAGTCACCTTTCACAACCCCACTAGAAGCAATCATTTGAAATACCATTCCAAAGTGGGGCAATCCCGTCACCCTTCACTCCACCTAAAATCGGGGAAATTCACCCCACACCCATCTCATACCCTCGCCATATTCACATCCATAAGACCACACCGGGGCAATTTCTCAACCCACCATGATGAATACAGCCTTTTGCGAACTCTAGTCATGGCAACCTTGATCTCGTCAAGATTGGGGCAACACCAAACGCCATGGTTTGAGACAAAATCTCTTGCTTACCACCCTTCATTCCAAAGTCATGACATTCTCAATTCATTATTTCCTCTACACCCCTAGCTGTTGTCATCACTAGACAGGGGCAAATTATTCACTCACCTTCACTGGTAGTCTAAATTGGGGTAGTCCCACATTTCTTGAGTTGGGGAGAACCTACATTTTCATGACTTTGGCCAAAACTTGTCATTTATCCCTTCATCGTTCCATACCCTAGGTCTCTAGAACCCCGAATTAACTGACTCATTCATCTATACTTGCATTACTATACGTCTTTGCTAAACAATGCTTCAAAGAGAGAAAACACAAGTTAATAATGTGAAGTTGGAAACTCACGTGGTTAACTTTGTGGACCTAAAATTCAGTCATCATGGGACACCATAACGAAAAGAACAATGTGAAGGAGCTTGCAAATGCAATCAAATACTGTTTATACATCAGTGTCTGGGAATAACAACCTTGAGATTGCCAGAGTTTGAATTCAAATCAAATCCAATGACGATTCCAGAATTTTCACCCTTCTGCTTCTCGCATCAAAAATCTCATTTCTCATCATTACAAAAAAGAAAAAAATCTTTTTACATCATCAACCAAATCATAGCATAAATCATTCCACCATGCAATCATGCATCTACCATAGCACCTGCACCCAAGTAGCACATCTGCATTCGCATGTCATCTACTGTCGCATACACGGCTTATCAATTTCTGTTTTCGATCAACTTCAGCAACCATCATTCACGGGCTTTTTGTAGTCCATTTACTTTCGCATTGCACATTGCACACATATAACACTTTTTCTTCGATAGATGTGCCAAGTGCCGGTCTCAACGTTGCCCAAAAAAAAGTCTTTTACATCACTAATCATATCATTGTGCCATGCATTCGCTTGTTTTCCTTTATTCACCATGACCTTTGCATCGAAGCATTACATTTGCATCACATTCGCACTCTCATTTCATACACTCATTATAATAAGAAAAAAGGCAAAAAGGGCAAAAATCGCTCATTCCATTACATTCATCATTCTGCCAGAATTAATCAGCACAATCACATTCATATCTTATCTGCATCCACATATGTTGTTTGTCAACCTCCATGTCCCATCAACCTCAACTCACATCATCTGGGACGTTTCATTCATCCCCTCGGACACCTACCATTTCACATACCTATATTGCACGCATACATCGTTCATTGCATTTTTAGACATGCCAAATATAGATAGCTTTTCCCTTCTCAGGCAAATGCATTCATTAGGTATGTTCTAGGAAAGTACGCCATGTGTCAATCTAAATAGTTTGTTCCCTCAAAGTCGGTGCTCCAAGCGCTGGTCTCATATCAATTCAGAGTCCCAGTGCTCTTGCCGACCCCCAGTGGTCCTTCAAAGCCCAAGCGCTCCTTCAGACCATCAATGGTCCTTCAATCCAGATCGCATGTCGCGTTATTGAGCAACCGACGGATCATCCGACCCCAGGTCCTTCAGACTAGTTGTGTCCGCCTAAAAAACACAGTGGACGTCCTTCGAGGTGAGCAAATCAGGTCAATGACCTGACCTTGCCACCCATGGCCGCTCGAAAAAGGCCACCCCCCAAGCAGACCGTTTTACTAGTACCGTTGCTAGTTTGCGCTCCATCAGACCCATTGGTCCATCAGGCTTAGGCATGCCCTTCAGACCTCGTCGGTCCTTCAGTTTAACTCCAATCAATGCGCCAAGCATCGACTGCGAATTAGACCATCAGAGCCCAGTGCTCCTTCAGATCCCCGGTGATCCTTATTTACTTTTGTTCTATGTCAACCCAATTTTTCAAGAATTTCTATAAAAAAAAGAATCATAGTCTTGACAAAATTAGTGTCTTTTTATCTTTATTTCTATTTTACTCGAGAAATTTAGAAACTCTTCATACTTCCTAGTAAAATATAAATAAAGAGGGGCAGCTGTCATACCCTAATTTTGTCCATTAGATTAATGCGATTTGTTTTTCTAAAATAATAATAATCTTGTAGACATTTGATTTTAATCGGTTTCTTGTTTCATTTTCGAAAAATCCCAAAAACATGTTCCATGGTGCACACGTATCATTTTTAGTTGCGTACACGCGTTAGTCTTAACGTTTTTGCATTGTTGCGTGCACATGTTATTTCTAACCACATACGCGTGTCATTCCTAATCGTGAGCGTGTCGTTACTCTCTTTGCGCGCGCGTGTTCGCCTCTCGTCGTGTACGCATTTTTCGGTGCCCGTTGTTTATTGTTATCATTATTTTACTACTAATGATACTGTTTTTAAAAACAAGTGCAAAGAAATAAAGGAATCTATAGATAATTAGCTGTCCAGTTTTTATATATTTACAATATAACCCAAAAAGTCAAATTTGTTACAAATGAGGACAAAAAAAAAGTAAAAAGGGTACAAAAAATTAAAACAAAGGTGAAAAAACAAGAGGCAGCGCTACTGCCCTTATTGTTGCTGTGGCAGGAATTCATTTTTGGCTACCAGCTCAAACTTATTTCTCCTTGTTCCTTGTTGTCTTCCCATTTTTGGCACCAACAATACTATCTTCTGCTACAGCAGTACCACCACTTCTGGGCTGTTTTGTTTTGGCTCTGCAGAATTTGTCTCCAAAAGATTTGATACACTACTTTGCACCCACACCTACACCACACATATTGGACTATAAATACAATAGGCAGCAACAGTAACAAGGGACACAGATACCGAGAGCAGAACCCACACAGTCACGACAAAGAGACAAAAACCAAAAAATCAGAAACCAAAAAAGAGTAAGGAGGAGCTTGAAGCTCCGGCCACCTCATGGTGGTCACCACCTTCGGCCACCCCCACACCACCGTAACAGTACGCCCTTCCTCCACCTCCTTGTCTTGTCAGTTCCCTCACCGTGAGCTTCCCCTCGTCTAACCGACCATCACCGTCGCCACCCTCTCTCCAGTCGCAAACCAAACACCACACCAACCATCAACAACACCTCTCACCCACCGGCACCACCACGTGACCACCCAACAACCACCGCCGAAAACCACCCATTAGACCAGATTCGAACCCTCTCCCTCACTGTTGCTGTCGCTGGCGCCTAACCATGGCTCTCCCTCCGGCGGCGGCTTTCATCGTGAGCCCATCTACATCTCTCCTTCCTTCGCCCAAAAACACAGCCAAGTCACAGTCGAACTCAACAGAAAACACCACTCTACGGCGGAAACCACCGTCGTAGCCCCATCGCGTCAGCCCCCTCATCTCTCTTCGCGAGTCCTTCTTCTTTCTTCCCTCTCACCTCTGCGTTCTTCCTTCTCTCTCTCTCCTTAATCTTCGCCGGAAATCACTCTCTCTCTCACCGAAAATCTCTCCACTCTCCTCACAAATCTCTCTTTTTTTGAAATTTCACATTCTCTCTCAGAGAAGCAAGAGAGAACGGCGCAAATGGGGAAAAGAAATGAAAATTAGGGTTGAGAGGGTGTGAGTGTGGGACGGCGCCGTGGTAAAGGTTGAGAGGAATTAGGTTTAGGTTTTTTTTAAAATGTCTTATATAGTGTGGAAACCTAGGGCTATTTTTGTCTTTTCATTTAACTCAGAAAACTACTTGCACCTTCATTTTCCTGTATACGCCCCCCTGGAAAGGCCCACGAATTCGTGGACCAGTCTACAAACTGGGCTGCTGCTTTTCACACCCAGTTTTTAATAATACAATTCCCTTCTGCAAACTACACCCCATTTTACTATTTCACCCTCTTTTTCGTTTTATTTATTTTCTTTTCAAGAAAACAGTTACTTTCACAAAAACCTACAAAATACATAAATAATTTACTTAATTTCCAAAAAGATATAAATAGGGGACTAAGTCGACTGTACAGTCGGGGTAGTCTGCTTTTTAGGTCACTAATGAACCGTTACGGATCATGTCCTAAAATCCCTATTTAAAATAAATAATTTCTAAATTAAAAAATACAAACACATCTCTTTCATTTCAAAAAACAAAAATCTTATTTTCAAAGTAGGGGATTAAGTCGGTCGTACAGCCGGGTTAGTCATCGTTTTAGGATAAATGAACTGTGGTCCTTCAGAGCCCCCAGCGCTCCTTCAGACCCCCAGTGGTCCTTCAGAGCCCTAGCGCTCCTTCAGACCAACAATGGTCCATCAACACAGTTCAAAAGTCCTAGAACCCCTAAATAAAAAACACCAACCAACAAACATTTCTACCCAAGAACTACGTGTGATTTGATTCTCTGTCAATTGCATTAATAAAAAACCTTTTTTTCTTTTAATCTATTTCTCTCATATTCCTCAAAAAGTACAAAAAACAACTAACCGTTTAGCGAGTCTTATTATTATTATTATTATTATTATTATTATTATTATTATCATTATAAGGGTAAAAACATTATTTTTGAATTAACAAACGTTTACACATTTAGCTAAAAGGTAACCTTCCTTAGGAAGGATGTCGTAGGGTGCTAATACCTTCCCTACACATAAACGACTCCCGAGCCTAAACCTGGTCCACAAAACCCCCCTTTATCCACTCAATAGGGATTTTCCAATGTTTCCCCTTAAACTAAACTTTGGTGGCGGCTTCATTTCAAGAATTTCGAAGAATCCCTCCTCCAGATTTTTCAGTCGCTACAAATGTCAGTGCATATGATGCTATTGCTTTTTTTTTGTGCTAGGAAACAAAATACATGACACTCGCAGCGATTTTTTTTAAAATGCGTGGAAAGGGAATAGTGAACATAACTTTTATGTAATATGCAAGATGGACAAATGGCGCAAATTATATTTCTAGGATGATAGGATGCACGGTGGCGCAATGATAATGGGATGTGTGTGAAAAGAATGATCCTACTTTGTTATGGATGCATGATGATTTTTTTGGTATGATGATGTCGCCTCATGTGCATGCAAATGAAGGAAAGAAGCATGAAAATGTTTTTTTTTTGAGTGAATTTATTTTTGGAGAAACGCTAACCAGATTAATAGAGAGGGTAAGTATAATGCCCATGTGTCCTAGGTGGGTCATGTCTAAATTGGGATTTTCAACATGGTCTAGGGTCGCTTATGTGATCAATCTCTCAGGTGGCTCTATTCACTTCCTCACAAAGGTCTCCAGAGCTAAATCCCCTTCGTGATATGATCCACAACGATAGCGAGCTACCTGGTGTGGGATACCATGAAAAAACGTACTCTGGCTGAGACTTTCATGAGAGTCAGACAGATAAAATCCAGAATGACTGTCACTAATAATCTCCACTCGTCCTAGGTTATTTGCAGACCCGGGTATAGGGTCCCACTCAAAAGTGTGTGCAAAAGTGTAAGTTAGGTGTGTGATGAGGGCAAAATACCTAAACTAACCAAGCTGGAAAAGATATACAACAACATTAATAAAAGAGTCGTCTACCATAAGGTCCAATAATATAAAGAAAGGCTAATAAATAAGTAACATAAGCATAAGGGCAAAAACAAAATATAAAGTTAATAAAAACTTACACATTTAGTTAACTAGGCTTGAATCTCTTAATTTGTCCCCAGTGAAGTCGCCAGCTGTAGCGACCGAAAAATCCGGAGGAGGGATTCTTCGACGTTCTTGAAATGAAGCCGCCACCAAAGTTTAGTTTAAGGGCAAACATTGGAAAATCCCTATTGAGTGGATAAAGGGGGTTCTGCGGACCAGGTTTAGGCTCGGGAGTCGTTTATGCGTAGGGAAGGTATTAGCACCCTACGACATCCTTCCTAAGGAAGGTTACCTCTTAACTAAATGTGTAAACATCTATTAATTCAAAAATGATGATTTTACCCTAATAAAAAGACTCGCTCAACGGTTAGTTATTTTTTTGTGTTTTTGAGAAATAGGATAGAAATGAATTAAAAGAAAAAAAGGTTTTTTATTAATGCGACTGACAGAGGTCGGCCGCCCTCTGCTCCTACGTATCTCCTGGTAGAGAATCAAATCACACGTAGTTCTTGTAGAAAATGTTTGTGTGTTGGTGTTTTTTATTATTCGAATGTTTTGACATTTGGAGGGGCATTCATAATGACCAAACAAGTAAAACTCAGAGTGGTCATCACTCATAGCTCGTTTGAAAATTAAAGCTGTTATTAACGGTCAAACAAGCTAAGCTCAAAGTGACCATTAATAGCAAACCATTTTAGTGGATAATTGTTAAGAAAACTGGTTTGGAAGCGTTATGATGTAAATAAAAAAAAACTAAGTGAGTTGTAATAGAAAAGGAAGTATAATTAACATAGGCGTTATGTTATGAAAAAAAGGGTGAATAGCAACAGAGGTTGTATTTTTAAAAGAAAAGGGGGCGCGTTTAGCAGAGCCTGGTTCGTTTTTGTGAACTGGCTTGGGCTAAAAAAAAGGCCTGCCTGGGGTGTATAATGGAATTGGCTGGGTGCGAATAGTAATCTGATCAAAAATGAAAAAAACAAAATTAAGATAAGGGGAAGCCCAGACTATATGAGGCAGATGTGATCCAAAACAAACCCTAATATCCTTTTCATCACCCAGCGCCGTTTGGCTTTCTCAAAGGGAGAAAAAAGGAAAAAAAATCGTGAGGAGGGAGAGGGAGAGATAGGAAGGTGAACGAGAGAGGGAGAGACGTCGTGGTGAGGAGTGACGGTTCAAAGGGGGTCAACGGTCAGACGCGCGGAGACGTCGCTTGGTGGTGGCGGTGAGGATGACGGTGGCTATGGCGGTTTGATGGAGAAAGACAGTGTTGGTGCGCCGTTAGAAGGCAACGGTGAGGGTGAGAGAGAAGGATGCGACGGGGGGAGGGAAGAGGAGAGAGAAAGTGAACGATGGAGAGGAGAGAGAAAACGAAGGTGGAGAGCGAAAGAGAGGACGAAGATGAAGGAGAAAAGGGGAAAAGGGGTTAAACGGAGGTCACGCCGGAGGGAAGGCCGTGGTGGCGGCACCGGCGTCAACGAGAGTGATGATTGCTTCGGTGATAGGAAACACGAGGAGACGACGGTCCGAGGAGGGGAGCTCGCCGGAGGAGGAAGTTTGGGATGGTTGGCATTTTCGGTGATGGTGGTCGTCGTTTGGTATGGGGGTGGTTGCGGCGGTATTGTGGTGGAGAGTACGATGCGGTTTTTTTATGGTGAGAGAGAGAGAGAAAGATTTCGAGGTTGGAGGCGGTGTATGGTGGCGGTACGGCGGCGTAGAGGGAATGATGACGACGGTGCTGAAGGGGAACGACGGCGGTGGAGGCGTGGTGTATGGTGGCAGCCACCACAAACGGTGGCCGGAGTATGGTACGGTCCCCTCCTTCTCCTCTCTCACATTCTCAGCATTCTGTGTTCTCTCCCTCTCCCTTATTTTCTTATTTGTGTTTCACTCCTCTGTGTTTTTTTTGTTCTGCGTGTGTGTGCGTGAATCCGATGTGTGTTTGTTACTGTGTTGTATCTGTCTATTTTCCTCCCTCTGTTTCTCAGCTCTAAGTTTTTTTATAGAGTAGTAAATTAATGGGACAAATTTTGTTGTATGATTTTGCAGTGAAATCAGAGTAGTGGAGACCATTGCTGCAGCCAGAACAACAGCTGCAGGGCTGTGCCTGAAAAGCATTTTGGTCTCAACCAAAATGGAGAAGAAAACAAAGAGCAAAGGGAAAGAGGCTTGGCTTGATGCTCAAAAGGATTTTCCAGCACTGCACCAGCAAGGACAGCAACTTGTGCTGCCTTGCTTTTTTTTAGTTTTTGCTTTTTAATTAATTTTTGTACTATTTTGTATTTAAATTTTGTCTATACATGTGTACTAAAGTTGACTTTGTAAAAAAACTGATTATAAAAATAAACAAGCATTTATTCACAATCTGATTTTTATTAGATTTTTATAACAAAATTAAGATGATAAAAACGACGATAAACATACGTACACCACGAGACGCGAACGCGTGTCCGCAACGAGAATACGCGAATTTGCATACCAAAATAAACACTCGTGCACAACAAGATGCGAACACCCGTCCGCAACGGGGACAAAAATGTGTACATTATTAAAAATCGCACGCCCGCACAATGAGAAGTAACACGCCTATACACGACTGGGAACGACACACATAAACGACAAAAACAATATTTTGGATTTTCTAGTAAGCTTTAAATTAGCCGGACAAAATTAAGGTATGACAGCTGCCCCTCTTTATTTATATTTTACTAGGAAATATGAAGGGTTTCCAAATTTCTCGAGTAAAATAGAAATGAAGATAAAAAGACACTAATTTTGTCAAGACTATTTTTTTAGAAATTATTGAAAAATAATGGGTTGACATAGAATAAAAGTAAATAAGGGTCACTGGGGATCTGAAGGAGCATTGGGGCTCTGATGGTCTAATTGCAGTCGATGCTTGGCGCATTGATTGGAATTAGACTGAAGGACCGACGAGGTCTGAAGGGCATGCCTAAGCCTGATGGACCAATGGGTCTGATGGAGCGCAAACTAGCAATGGTACTAGTAAAACGGTCTTCTTGGGGGGTGGCCTTTTTCGAGCGGCCATGGGTGGCAAGGTCAGGTCGTTGACCTGATTTGCCCACCTCGAAGGACGTGCACTGTGTTTTTTAGGCGGACACAGCTAGTCTGAAGGACCTGGGGTCGGATGATCCGTCGGTTGATAACGCGACGTGCGATCTGGATTGAAGGACCATTGTTGGTCTGAAGGAGCGCTTGGGCTCTGAGGGACCGCTGGGGATCTGGAGGAGTACTGGGACTCTGAATTGCGATATTAGACCAACGCTTGGAGCACTGACTTTGAGGGAACAAAATATTGGGATTGACACATGGCGTATTTGTCTAGAACATACCTAATGAATGCATTTACCTGGGAAGGAAAAAGCTATCTATATTTGACATGTCTAAAAATGCAGCAAATGATGTGTGCGTGCAATATAGGTATGTGAAATGGTAGGTGTCCGATGGGATGAATGAAACGTGGCAGATGACGTGAGTTGAAGTTGATTGAACATGGGGGTTGACATACAACGTATGTGAGTGCAGATAAGATATGAATGTGATTGTGCTGATTAATTCTGGTGGAATGATGAATGTAATGGAATGAGCGGTTTTTTTTCTCTTTTTGCTTTTTTGCCTTTTTTCCTTATTATAATGAGTGTATGAAATGCAGAGTGCGAATGTGATGCAAATGTAATGCTTTGGTGCAAATGCCATGGTGAATAAAGGAAAACACGCGAATGCATGGCACAATGATATGATTAGTGATGTAAAAGTTTTTTTTTGGGCAACGATGAGACCGGCACTTGGCACATCTATCGAAGCAAACAATGTTATGCATGTGACGAACGTGCAATGATTGGTATCTGGGGGATGATGAATGAAATGGGTATACCATGGGTGTTGAACCTGATGGAATGAGAAACTCGACAAACAATTGTATGTGGATGCGGATGAGGTGAACAAAAGGAAACACATGAATGTATGGTGGTGTTGACATATTTTGGCAATGATGAGACCAACACTTGGCATACCTATCGAAGCAAAAAATGTTATGCATGTAATGTGATGAATGTGCAATGATTGGTATCTGATGATGAATGAAATGGGGCAGACAATGGGTGTTGTAACTGTCGGAATGGGAAAGTTGACAAACAGTGTGTGAGATGTGAATGTGACTGTAGTGATTAATTTTTGGTGTGATGATGATTGTAATGGATGGATTTTTATTTTTGCTTTTTCTTATTCATTTTGCTTCTTTTCTCGATGCATGCAATGCGAATGTGAATATGATGCGAATGTAATACTTTGATGCAAATGCTATGGTGGATGCATGATTGCATGGCGGAATGATTTATGCTATGATTTGGTTGATGATGCAGAAAGATTTTTTTCTTTTTTGTAATGATGAGAAATGAGACTTTTGATGCGAGAGGAAAAGAAGTGAATCTTTTGAAATAATCATTCATTGAACTCAGACATGCAATCTCAAAGTTTTTATTCACGGACACTGATGTGAAAAAGTAATTGGCTATATTTGCAGACTCGCTTATTTTGCTCTCCTATGATGGTGTCCCATGATGATCACGTTATTAACTTGTGTTCTCTCTCTTTGAAGCTTTGTTTAGCAAACACGTATAGTAATGCAAGTATAGATGAATGAGTCAGTTAACTTGGCTCTAGATTTAGGGTATGACAAATGAAGGGATAAATGACAAGTGAGGGGACGAATGGTAGGTTTTTGCCAAAGCCATGAAAGGTAGGTCCTCCCCAACTCAAGAAATGTGGTACTGCCCCAATTTAGAGTTGATGATGGTGAGTGGATAAATTGCCTCTGTCTAGTGATGACAACAGCTAGGGGTGTAGAGGCAATAATGAATTGGGAATACCATGACTTTGGAATGAAGGGTGGCAAACAAGAGACGTGAACGCGTGTCCGCAACGAGAATACGCGAATTTGCATACCAAAATAAACACTCGTGCACAACAAAATGCGAACACTTGTCCGCAACGGGGACAAAAATGTGTACATTATTAAAAATCGCACGCCCGCACAATGAGAAGTAACACGCCTATACACGACTAGGAACGACACACATAAATGACAAAAACAATATTTTGGATTTTCTGGTAAGCTTTAAATTAGCCGGACAAAATTAGGGTATGACACACTCCTATGGACAGAAACTTGAAACTCAGTGACACAGAGGGAGAGCTCCTTGAAGATCCTTCTCAATATAGGCGTTTGATTGGGAGATTGATGTATCTCACCATTTCCAGACTAGATATAGTGTTTGCTGTCAACAAACTCAGTCAGTACATGACATCTCCAAGAGCACCACACCTGCAGGCAGTTCATCATGTCCTGCAATAACTGAAATCAATCCCAGGTCAAGGGCTGTTGTTCTCTTCCAGACCTTCTCTGTCCCTGTCAGGTTATGCAGATGCTGACTGGGGCAGTTGTACATCTACTAGAAAGTCAACTACAGTTTTTGTATCTTCATTGGAGAGTCATTGGTCACATGGAAGTCAAAGAAATAGCCAACTGTGTCAAGATCATCTGGAGAGGCCGAATACATAACTCTTGCTCTATTAACCACTGAACTTCTATGGCTGAAATAGTTACTCAGAACATTTCACATTGAAACACCTACTTGCAAGGTCTTTTGTGATAGCAAGTCAGCTATCCAACTTGCAAGCAATCCATCCTTGAATGAGAGGTCCAAACACATTGATATAGATGTTCATTTCATACGGGAGCACGTCAACAGCAAGTTTATCAACCTGTTCCATGTCTCCACAAAACACCTGTTGGCAGATCCCTTTACAAAAGCTCTACCTAAGCCTCTCTTTGCTAGTCTTCTTTCCAAGTTAGGCATTTTCAATTTGTATGCTCCAAATTGAGGGGGAGTATATGAGCAATGTATATTTGTTTGTACAGTTAATTTAACTACTTTTAGTTCAATTAATTAACCACAGTTTAGTTAGCTAATAGTAGAGAAGTTAGTTGGATAATTCCCTGCAGTTATCTCTTGTAATGCAGTTGGATATATATTCTGTAACTGTTGATTATTCCAGGGAGTTGGATCATAAGAAAATTGAGTTTCACTTTCTCTATTTTGGTCCTTCTCTTAGGTCACCATTTCTGGTTCCTCAAACTTAATACCTCTATTTAATGTGAGATGTAAGTTTACTTAAAACTCACATAGTGAGTATAAAAATTTAATACTAGGGGTATATTTGAGATAAGATTTAAAGTTTATTGCATTTAATAAGCTCATTGGTCTCAGTGATTTTTGTTATTTCTTCTTATATTAAGGACCAAAGGTATATATATCATATCTAAGAATAAATTTTAGGCTAAATTATAGTTTTGGTCCCTCTATTTTTATAAATCCGGACATTTTGTCCCCCCTATTTTAAAACTCAGACATTTAGTCCCCCTATTTTAAAAAACTCAGAACATTTAGTCCAAATAGAGATTTTTCATTTTTTTTGCTAAGTTGGCTTTCTGACAAAAAAAATATGCTGACGTGGCACTCATTAAATGACGTGGTAGCTGACTCAGCTTGCCCACATCATTTAATGAAGCCACATAAGCATTGACACATCAGATTTATTATTTATAATAACTAAAATAATTAATAAACTATATTATCATTGTTATTAACATTAAAAACAAAAATAGAAATGTAAAATGAAATGAGAACCAAAAACAACGACGTTCATCATCATTCAAACCCAAAAACGTTAATTCCCAGAAAATCCATCATCATTCAAACCCCAACATCATCATTATCTTCTTCAAATCCCATCTCATTCAAAATCCTCTTCTCACCTCTTCTTCTTCCTCACACCCTAAAATTAAAAACAAAATGCAATCTTTGATGCAAAACAAAACCCAGATGCAAAACAATCTACAAGAACCCTAAATCGAAGATCATCCTCTACTCCTTCTTCTTCGTTGATGCAAAACGAAACGCATAACTTCTGCAACAACAACAACAACAACAACAACAACAACAACAACAACAACAACAACAACAACAACAACAACAACAACAACAACAACAACAACAACAACAACAACAACAACAACAACAACAACAACAACAACAACAACAACAACAACAACAACAACAACAACAACAACAACAACAACAACAACAACAACAACAACAACAACAACAACAACAACAACAACAACAACAACAACAACAACAACAACAACAACAACAACAACAACAACAACAACAACAACAACAACAACAACAACAACAACAACAACAACAACAACAACAACAACAACAACAACAACAACAACAACAACAACAACAACAACAACAACAACAACAACAACAACAACAACAACAACAACAACAACAACAACAACAACAACAACAACAACAACAACAACAACAGAAACCTACCATTCTTCTTCTTCTCATTACCAGAAACGCAACAACAATAACTGAGTTGCAGAAAACCCCAATCCCACTCTCTATAAATCAAAGCAAAATCGAATCAGAGATGGAGAAGAAGAAGAAGCAGTAATTGAAACTGAGAAGGAAACGAAACTGAGAAGCATCTGGTTCTGACTTCTGAGGTTTTTGTTCGGTTAACCCAAACCGTAGATGGTCTTCATCGTCGCCGGAAGTCTTCTACTCACAAACCCAAAAGCTGCAGGAGGGATTCAGAAGAAAGCTTTTGAAGCGATGGTGAAGAGGGATTCAGAAGATTTTCAAGCGATGGTGAAGAAAGCGATGACGACGAAGATGTTCAAGAGGACGACTTACACGACGTTGTTTTGGAGCAAGGCGGTGGTGAGAAGGAGGATTCTCTTGAGGCGAAAGCAAGGGATTTTAGTGACAGATTAGTCAAGAGATTTTTGTGGAGGCTGATGATACAAGGTTTGATGGTGGAGATTTTGAAGAAGAGATGGATGTAGGATGGGTTGGGTTCATTGAAGGAGATGATTGCTGCGTTCAATTTGTTTTCTTTTGTTTTGGTTTTGTTTTTACTTTACTGTTTTAATTTTGTTTTTAATTTTGATTTAATTTTGTTTTTAATTTACTGTTTTACTATTTTATTAATTATTTAAATTATTTTAATATGATGTGGCATGTACACATGGATCATTAAATGACGTGGCAGCCACATGTGGTGCCTGCGTCAGCTGCCATATCATTTAATGAGAGCCACATCAGCATTGTTTTTTGGAAGAAAGCCAACTCAGCAAAAAAAATTGAAAAAACCTCTTGTTCTGGAGTCAACCAGGGGGTCCCATTAGCAAAACCAGGAGGTGCGCTTAGCGAGTAATATGGATCAGCCCAACCGATTCAGCCCATATCCACCTCATGCGAGCCCAACATGCTTGGACGGTCAACATCGACTCTACCCATCCAAGGATCCACGAGAGGGCACGATTTCCTATAAATACAGGCAAACTTTGCCCTAAGAAAGGTTCAATCTCTAATCCTTAGTACCTTCACTCATATATTCTATATACTGACTTGAGCGTCGGAGTGGCTTGCAGGTACCCCCCCCCCCCCCGGCGCTCATTGACCTCCTGCCAGGACAGCAAGAGACCTACCAACAGCAGCCGACCAAAAAGCTGCTCTGTACAGAACATTGGCAACCACAGTGGGAGATTTCTATCTTTCACATCATCACTACTCAAAATTTTCTCTTGCTGCTCCATGGCTCCCAGGGGCAGACCCCGGGTTCAGAGCATTGCCATACCCGCAACCCGACCGGAGGGTACCCACGAGGGCAATGTCTTGACTATATAGGACGAGGGCACCAGTCAACCTGCCCAGCCCTCTAACGTGAATCAGCTTTTGGACCTCCTGACCAGTCGCACTCGAGTTATATTGGAACAGGAAGCACGACTGAGGGAGATTAAAAGGCGTCTGACCGCCCTGCCAGAACAACCTCCACTCAGCAGGGTGACAGTTCCCCCAACGACGGTGACCTCAAGGCGCCACCGGTCCCCACCTCGGAGACATCATGTCCATCGCTCTCCCCCCAGGCGACGCAGGCGTGGGGAATCAGGCTCACCCCCAGGGACCTATTGGCCTCGTGACGCCCACTCCAACACCTCCTCACACGCGTCCCCTAACACTCATGAGAGGTCAATGAGCCGGGTCGTCACCCTCAGAAGGCACCACCGAGATTCTCCATCGAGGAGATCCCCCGAGCGACACATGTATCAAGAGCTGGGCGATGAAGACACCTCCCCCCGAAACTCAAGAGAGTTTTCGGAGGAGGGGCCGTTTGCAAGAAGGGTAGACGAATGCCAAATCCCAAGGGCCTTGGAAAAGCTGCCAAATCTCAAGATGTACGACGGGACTGGAGATCCGGACGGTCATCTGGAACACTTCTCCCTAATGATGCGCTACAAGGGCGCCAGGGAACCCGTCCATTGCAAAATCTTCCCCCTCACTCTCGAGGGTTCCGTATTAGAGTGGTTCCAAGAGTTGAGGCCGAACTTCATATCCTCATGGGGGCAGCTAGCGAGAATGTTCACGGCTCGTTTCACTGCCTCCCGGCTAAAGCCCAAATCTGAAGAAGTACTGAGAGCCGTCAGGCAGCATAACCACGAGACACTGAGGGAGTATATTGAGCGCTTCAATAAGGAAGCTTCGGCCGTTCGAAGTTTGGAGGACAGGCAAAGGTTGTTCTGGATGAAAGACGGGTTGAGAAAGGGAAGTTTGTTCCAGGTAGATGTAGGCATCAACAAGCCTAGAAACTTGGGCGAGTTCCTTCGAAGATCCCAAAAATACATGAACTATGAGGAGGAGGATATGGCTTATCGCGAGGCAGCCAAGGCAGGGGCGACATGGAAGTCACCCAGGAGGTACGTCGGCAAAAGGTAACAGGAGGCGTACACCGTGAGGGACGCCCCCCAAGACTCTCAGGTCTTACTCCCCTCGTCACCTCAAAGGCGCAAATCCTGACTGAATGTGCCAACACTGAATTCAAAGACATCAAGAGGCCAGAGCCTTTGGTGTTGAAAGAGGGCCAGAACCCCTCGAAGAAATGGTGCCGCTACCATCAAAGCGGCGGCCACGACACCAATGGCTATCGAGCGCTGAAGGAAGATATTGAAGAGCTGATCCAGAAAGGAAAGTTGTCACAGTACGTGAAGAAGGAGGGGGAACCGAGTGGCTCGCGCAAAAGAGCCTGATCCCCCGAAGGTAGATACAGGTCCCCTAGGAAGGGGAAGGCCCCAGTCGGTGAGGGGGTCGAAAATGGCAATGATGAATCAACCGATAAAGAGGACACCCGGAGGCCCAAAGGAAGGCCAGTGGCCATGGTGATCCACGAGAGAAACCCCCATGATGACTGGGGGTCAAACAAATCAATGAAGAGGAAGTGGAAGGAGATCCTCAGCATTGCGTCAACCTCAGTCACCAGGAAGGGGTCAACCCGACCGCCCCTATCCTTCGATGACAATGATCTGCTCGATGGGAAACCGAACAAACACGTCCCACTGATCATCAGTGCCATTATCGCCAACGTCGAGGTAAGAAGGATCCTGGTTGACCAGGGAAGTGCAGTAGATATCATCTTCGAAGACCTGCTGCAAGTGCTAAATATCTCCCCCGATGACCTGACTCCATACCGAGGAGGGGACCTAACCGGATTTAACGGATCAAAGACTAAGCCACTCGGCCACCTAGAGCTAATGGTCACCTACAGAAACCCCGACGGTAAACCGCCGTTGTTCAGAACTGTGAAAACACCCTTCCTGGTCCTCCCATGCAAGTCGGTCTACCAATGCATCATTGGGAGGCCCACGTTGGGGAAGCTGGAGGCGGTCACCTCAACGGTCCATCAAAAAATGAAGTTCTACACTCTGGAGAGTGAGGTGGTGACCCTCCAGGCGGACCGTGGAGCAGCACGCTGATGTTTCTACATGAGCTTTAAAGATGAGAAGGAGACCGCCGAGCTAAGAAGCTCGGGTAAGGGGTTCAGAGAAGAAGCCGAGGTGAATCTGACAGACTGGGATGCCAGAAGTGACTCAAGTAGTGAAGAAGAAGCGGAAAGCCAACCCAAAACCAAGGGGACAAAAAAGGATGTGAAGAAATTCAAGCCGGATGGAAAATGTCCTCACCTCCTTGAGGAGGTTAAAAAGAAGCTCACCATCCACACGAGGTAGAACGGGGACCTATTCCTCTATTCGGCATCTGGCTCATAGTTCCAATACTTAGAACGTTTTCTTTAAAGAAGTTGGTTGTTTAAGTTTAACACGTCTACTTTAAGAAGTTGGTTGTTTAGGTTTAACACGTCAAAACAATTTACAACACGCGTGCGAAGGAATTAAACCTTACTATTTACGGTTCCAGATATTGTTTCGCAAATCACAGTTTTTGCTCTAGCCCCTTAGAAAAAACCAAGAGAAACTAGCGCCCAATACAGAAGCAGCCAGCGCCCAGGAGGGCGCCTGGCAGGGCGCCTATAAGGAGCAGCCAGCGCCCAGGAGGGCGCCTGGCAAGAGGTGGTCTGAAAGCCAAGTCCCGACTCAAACAACAGGGGACCAGGCAAAACCAAGGCACGAGTCGACCTACTCGGTTCACGAAGCGGCTATCAAGAGACGTCGCAACCTCTGATGGGTGATTTAAGTTCGGATAGATTCTGATAAACTCCTGTCAGATTCCCTAGATGGGCGAAGCAGCATCGCAAATGTCGCAACCTCTAATGGGTGAGTTAAATTCGGATAGATTCTGATAAACTCCTGTTAGAGACCTAAGGCGCGAAGCGGCATATCGAAAAGGTCACAACCTCTGATGGGTGAGTTAAGTTCGGATAGATTCTGATAAACTCCTGTCAGAGTCCCTAGATGGGCGAAGTGGCATCGCAAATGTCGCAACCTTTAATGGGTGAGTTAAATTCAGATAGATTCTGATAAACTCCTGTTGGAGACCTAAGGCGTGAAGTAGCATATCGAAAAGGTCGCAACCTCTGATGGGTGAGTTAAGTTCGGATAGATTCTGATAAAATCCTGTCAGAGTCCCTAGATGGGCGAAGCGGCATCGCAAATGTCGCAACCTCTAATGGGTGAGTTAAATTCGGATAGATTTCGATAAACTCCTGTTAGAGACCTAAGGCGCGAAGCGGCATATCGAAAAGGTCGCAACCTCTGATGGATGAGTTAAGTTTGGATCGATTCTGATAAACTCCTGTCAGAGTCCCTAGATGGGCGAAGCGGCATCGCAAATGTCACAACCTCTAGTGGGGAATTTAAATCGGATCGATTCTGATAAACTCCTGACAGAGATAACATTGCCACGAGACGATAGGAGGTGATACGTTCAGAAGCGTGAAATATAAGCAAGACAAAGGAAACATGGATATAACATAAAATCATCAGTCAGGCTCCATAAAGCAAACCTACAACGAAATCCAACAGGACAAAAAGAAATTACAAGTGAAGAACAACTGAACTTCTAGAAGAAATAATCAGGGGGCAATGACATCAAATTCAATCATGTTGGAACGATATCTAACAATCCTCCCATCTACAGCCTCATGGTCAAACCGGAAGATGCTCGACTCAAGAACTGCATCCGGGTACATGCACTGAACATGACCTATCGCTTTATCGTAGGCAGCGTAGGAGAAGTCCATGGCTTGCCTGGCCATCTCCTGCACCCTTTTCTTGGCCGCATCTTTCTGTTTCTTCATACTGTCCAACTCAGATTGGAGCTCCTCCATTTGCTTCTGATAATGGCCATCAGTGTCTCTTGCCCGACGAGCAGATTCCAGCGCTTCGTGTAAATCCACCTACAGCCGGCTTATATCTAAGAGAAGCCGGTCCCTTTCCTCGATCCCCCCTGCGCAAAGAGAGAAACAAACACGACAAAGTTTAAAACCAACACCACCAGCGCCCATGAGGGCACCTGGCAAAGCACCTCCAAGAAAGCAGCCAGCGCCCATGAGGGCGCCGGAGAGGGCACCAAGGTCAAAACAGGCGGTGCCCATGAGGGCGCCTGGCAGGGGTGGTGGCCCGTGCAGGTTTGATAAATACCGTAAGAAATGACTCAAGAGGATTACCTGAACGAGATCCACACTTCTTTTCAGGTTCCCACTTCGCATGCAGGCCTTCTGATAACTCTATTTTATATAGAGTTATTCATACATCTAACCATAACTAATTGCCTGAAACCAAGTATAATATGTATTAAATATAGTAGTTTTAGTCAAATAAACAACATTATAAGTTTTATAGAAGATTGCACAATGATTTAAGCATTTTGTATATATTGGTATGTTTGATATGTTTGCTCAGTGCAGCTGCAGTTCATGCTTCTGCACCAGGAGAACAACATTGCTTCCACACTAAAGGCACATCCAAGATAAAGTGTTTTTGCACTTAGTGCTTCTGCACTAGATGCTTCTGCATCATAGTGCTTCTGCACCGTCTAGCTGTGAGCTTATAACCCCCCACCTTGGAAGCACCTCAATTCATACCATGACACCAGAAGTTTTGTGACATCATGCTTAGTCATTGGGCACATGGAGACACATGCCCACATGCATATGGAGGCGTCCACCATGAAACATCATCATAAGGGGCAATACACCTAAAGACACATTGATCTCCACCATTGGACCTCCTTTAAAGAAGAGTGCTGGACTTTATCTTCTCAAATTCAGAGCACGAAAGTAACCATGGTTAGGCACCACATTGCTGACTTAGTTACTACGCAAACCCTCATGCAAAGGAAACCTCAAAGGCTATAAATAGGCTCCACTTCGCACTTGAAGAATAATCCCTTTCTTCATCCAAATATATATAGCTTTCATACAGTTTTAAGTAGTTTATTTCTTGCATTTTATTTAGTAGTTAGTTGTAAGAAGGTGAGGAAGGAATTGACACCCTCTTCCTCCACTTCTTCTTAGATAGACGAAGGAATCAGTGCTTCTGCACCAATCAGAATTCATACAAAGGAACATCAATCTGTGTAACTTCTACCCTATTGATATTGTAGCGACCGAAAAATCCGGGATAGGATTCCTCGAAGGTTCAAAAATGAAGCCGCCACCAAAATTTAGTTTAAGGGCAAACATTGGAAAATCCCTTTTGGAATGGATAAGGGTCCTTGAGACCAGATTTGGGTTCGGGAGTCGGTTATGCGTGGGGAAGGTATTAGCACCCCACGACATCCTTCCTAAGGAAGGTTACCTGCTAATTAGTTGTAGGAAAGAAAGTTAATTTTGGAAACATTTATTTTTACCCTTTTATTGTGAATTAAAAGGAAAGGAGAAAATTGATTTTTTATTTGAATTTAAGAAAGGAATTATTTAGGAGAAGACTGAAAAAGGTTTTTTGCTAATGCAATTGACAGATGTGGGCCCCCATCTGCTCCTACGTATCTCTTGGTAGAGAATCAAATCACACGTAGTTCTTGGGTAGAAAAAGTTTGTTGGTTGGTATTTTTTAATATAGGGATCTTAGGACTCCTGAGTGATCAGTTCATTTGTCCTAAAATGACGACTAACCTGACTGTACAGTCGGCTTAGTCCCCTACTTTGCGAAAATAGAGTTTTTGGAGTTTGGAAAATGGTTTGAAGTGTGTTTGTTTGATTTTATTGGAATAGGGGTTTTAGGGTTCCTGAGCCGTACGGCTCATTTATCCAAGAACGCTGACTAACCCGTCTGTACAGTCGGCTTAATCCCCTAATTTGAGAATTTGTTTCGTGGAAAGAATCGTGTTTGTGTTTATTTTAATTTAGAAATTTGTTTGTTTTAAATAGGGATTTTAGGCCATGATCCGTGACGGTTCATTAGTGACCTAAAAAGCAGCCTAACCCGACTGTACAGTCGACTTAGTCCCCTATTTATGTTTTTTTGAAAATGAAATATCTATTTTCATAAAAAAATGGATTTGTGAAAGAAATTATTTTTTTGGAAAGAAATAAATAGAAAAACGAAAAGGGGATGCATTACTAGAACAGGGGTGCAGTTAGAGCAGATGGCTGTATTAATAAACTGGGGTGTGAAAAGTAGAAGCCCACGTTTCACTTTTGGGTTGTGGGCTGATAGTTTAAGAAATGGGTTTACGGAGAGGGTGGTGCGCGTTATTAAAACAAGGGGTGTAGAAAATCAATCTGAATATTTGATTTTTAAAATAAATAATAAAAGGATAAATATATAAAAGGGCAATTTGACAATGAAACCCTAATTTCCTAATCTCTTCCCTCACTTGCGCCGCAGCGGCCATAGGGTGGAGAGAGAAAGCGTTTTTTCGGAGGGAGAGAATTGCGCGAAGAGAGAGAGTTACGCGGAGAGAGAGAGAGAGAGAACGAGATTGGCGGAGAGGGAGAGAGAGGAGCTTCATGGAGATGGTTGAGGGATGGGGATTCGTGGTGGTCAGGAACGGCGTTCCATCGCCATTAACGGCGACCTTGTGGTGCTGCTACGGCAAAGCGACGGCGACTGCAACGGTGATGGTTGAACGTTGCGACGGCGATGCGACAGAGATGACCACCGTACGGTGGTCACTTGTTTCCGGTTCAGTCGTGAATGTACAGAAAAGATAAAGGGGTTCGACGGGAATAGGGGTTGTACGCGAAGGGGCGGTGGTTCCGGCCAGGGGATGGTAGGTTCGCGACGGTTTACGGCGAGTCAACGGGGGGAATCGAACGCTTGGTTCGTGTTTGACGGTGCGAAGGGAGGTGTAGCGGTTTGCCGGCGAAGCTACTGTTCGTGGTGGTATGGGGAAGTCCGAAGGGATATTTGGGGCGGACAACGGTGGACGACCACCGTACGCGGTGGCCGGAGGTGAGTTCTAATCCTTTTTCTTACTTTTCCCTTCTTCTCCTATTATCGTTTTTGAGACTTCTAAAACCTTAAATTTTTGTTTGTGATATTCTGGGATTTTGTGGTTCTGGTGCTAATTTTTGATTTCTACCATTCTCAATTTTCTGGTTGGCTTTCTTTAAATTTTCTCTTTTGTTCTGGAAAACCTAATTTTTATGAGTGATTTGCCCTATGCATTCCTCACCTAATGTTCTGATCGCAGTTTTTTGTTTTTTGTTTTTTTTAAACACAATAATCTAAACCGAAAAGCTAAACTAATGACAACCAAAAATTAGCCTAACTCATTCCCAGCAACTTGATCACACATAGACCTAGAGTACGTGTAAATAAATAAGAACAAATAGTTGATACCAACCTGATCTCCAGCCTCTGAGGTGCCTCTTTCGCTTATGTTTCGCTGCTACTGTTATTGTCGTCTTGCTGCTGACTGCTGCTGTTTCTGAATCATTTGATGCTTTGTTGCTGTCCCTCCTTTTTTAGAGTTTCGGTGATTAGGGTTTCAGTACGAAACCCTAATCTTGCTATAAGATTCGTGAATTTTCTGGATGAATTTCGGGTCCCTTTTCTGTGTGTATCAGGCTTGTTTCTATAGGCAGAAATTAGGGTTTCTGATCCTTCTCCATTTTTCTTTCCTTTTTTGCAGGTTTTGGGCTTGGGTTGGAGAAGGGGATGCTTGGTGAGCAAGGAAAGGAGCTAGGGTTTAGCTGCTGCCTTTTTCTCGTTTTTTGTAATTTTTGTAATTTCTATATTTTTGTATTTTTTATTATTTTGTATTTTTTTGGATTTTTGGATTATTGTAAATTAAATATTATTTTTGTAATATACATTTTTTATTTTATGAGTTTATTATCATTTTTATGGCTTTTGAGTTGAAGGACTAAGTTGGGCCCAAAATATTAGACATAAGCCCACTTATAAAAAATGGCCCAACAAGCTAGATGTAGGCCCAAATAGATAAATGGCCCAAAACATTAGACACAGGCCCACTTATTAAAAAACTGGCCCAAAGATGTCAAGTATAGGCCCAATTAGAGAACTACCAAAATCAGGTCCAAAAGCTGGACCTAGGCCCAATTGGACAAACTGGTCCAAATTAAGACAGTGTTCGCAATACCGTTTTCATAATGATATTCCTTGGGGCTTATGACACGCGGACTAAGTAAAAAGACCATAATAGGAAAGAGAGTGGACAAAATTGGGGTATAACAGATATCTTTTATATGATTCATATTATTATGCTCCTTATAGATTCTCTCTATTATATAATGAGTAACATGAGCTAAATTCCTTTAGTTGAGATGTTCTAAACTTATAATGATCTTTTGAGTAAGTTATTATGCTTTTAAGTGTTGTAGCATTTTGGGTCTTGTGTTATACTACATCCATCTTATTTTAAGGTTAATCGCTTAAAAGAAGTAGAGTTATATACACAGACATGGTTTATAACTAGAAATCAAGACTAATAAGGGTGAGTGTTTTAATAAAGGCTTTGTTGACTTGTTAATAAAGGAAACTTTGTTAAAACCATGTTAAGTCCTAGACATAGGATAACATAGTCCTTAGGGTGAAACAGTGGGTACCTCAAAGGCAGGAGTTGACTTATTTAGCAAGCCCAGACATGGGAAGCTTGTAACGAAACTCTGAAGAAAGTAGCTGACAAGCACACACTTATGCAACTGCACTCAATGCTACTGCACTTGATGCTTCTGCTTCATAGTGCTTCTGCATCTCTAAAAGCATAGAAACTCTCAAAAGAAGCATTATCTAGTAAAGACATCTCAACTATCTTTCTCAACTGATTTCCTTCATCTTATTTTACATACTTGCATTTTGTTTTTACTTAAACTAAAAACCCCAAATTTTGTGAGTAGTGTAGTAGCACATATTTATATCTCTCTAAGCATACAAGAGTTTAATCAATCCCTGTGGGTTCGACCTTTCTTATCATTGTATTACTTGTGTGACTGTGTATACTTGCACATATTTTGCCACACCAAGTTTTTAGCGCCGTTGCCGGGGATTGCCATTAATTTTTGTAAGTTTAGATTTATAGATTTGTGTATTATTATTATTATTATTCTGGTAGTTTGATTCCTTAGTGCAGGTGCACTAGCTTATGCACAGGACCAGAACACCAGAATTTACATTGGATCCAGAGATAGAAAGAAGTTTCAGAAGATTGCTTAGATCCCAAAGACGAGGCTGCAGGAGAAACATGTCTCATCATGGTGAAGAAAGATCAGGAGAAGGAGACCCACCACCTGAACATGAGCAAGGAAATCCATTCAACAACATGGGACCAATAGGTATGATTAATGATAGAAATAGACCCATGAGGGATTATGCTATGTTTAATAATTAGAATATGCAAACTAGTATAGCAAAACCTCATATTGATGTTGTTCATTTTGAATTTAAACCCATGATGTTCCAAATGCTCCAAACAATTGGCCAATTTGGTGGATCTCCTCATGAGGATCCCCATGAGCATTTAAAACAGTTTCTAGAAGTATGTAGTAATTTTATTCTTCCTGGTGTTAGTGAAGAAGCATTTAGACTTAAGCTATTTCCATACTCTTTAAAAGATAAGGCTAAATCTTGGTTAAATTCAATGGAGCCTAATTCTATACATTCATGGAATGAAATAGCTGAAAAGTTTTTGTCAAAATATTTTCCACCCATTAAAAATGCCAGGATGAGAAATGATATTACATCTTTTAGACAAAAAGAATTTGAGTCATTATTTGAAGCATGGGAAAGATGGAAAGAGCTTTTAAGAAAATGCCCTCATCATCACTACTAGAAAAACAGTTTTTAGCGTCGGCCGAAAGCCCACGCTAATAGGCCAAAAGCAGACGCTAATAGTGAATTAGCGCCGGGTTAGCGTCGGCCACGTATCGACGCTAAAATGTTCGAAGGTAATTTTAGCGTCCCCTTAATTTAGCCGACGCTAATTTTAGCGTGGGCCTGGCCGACGCTAAGGCTGACGCTAACATTTGGACCGACGCTACAAAGTCAACTAAATTTAGTCAACGAAATCATTAGCGTCGGCCTGGCCGACGCTATGCAGTCAATGAAACAGGGTCAACAAAATCATTTGCGTCGGCTTTGCCGACGCTATTTAGTCAACCAAAATAGTCAACCAAGTAATTTGCGTCCACGAAACCGACGCTAAAATGCATCTTTGTTAGCGTCGGAGTGGCCGACGCTAAATTTGGTTGTTTTTTTGTAAAAAATAATATAATTGTCCTAATGCTTTTTACCCTGTACCCTGTGTCTTTACTACCACCGCTACTCCTAAAGAATTTTTAATACAATCATCCAGCATACCATATCAAAATGCTTAATACCATAAAACAAAATATTCTTAAAACAACAAAATATAACATATTCTTGAAACAACAAAATATAACATAGTCTTGAAGTTCCAAAATATCAAATGTTGTGTCATCCTACAAATACATAAAAGTAAGCGTAACAACATCAAGTCTCGCCATCAAGTGAGTCTTCATCCAAATCTTCATCATAATGAGGATGAGAATGAGAATGGCTAGCACCACATGATCCACGCTCCAAAGCATCCAGGCGATCCAAAAATAATTTTCTCATCTCATCTAAATCATTTTGGCACTTCTGAGAACGCTCATTTGCCTCTTGAGCCTGGGCTACTGCATCTTGAGCAATCTTCTCAACTCTAAGTCTAGATTCCCTCTCTGCTTCCAAAGATATCTCAAACATGAAACCAGAAGGATTCTGGGATTCTTGGATAAGCGATTTGGACCCAGGTCGGGCGTTCACAGATAAACCTGCTGTGCCATAGAGGCGACCACGGGTGGGAGGCCCTGCAGCCAACGTCCAGCACTCAACTGCTACCGCTCCATCTACCTCTTGAACATCATCTCCAACCAAGTCAACCACATTTTGTTTGTATGTATCCTGAACAAACAGAACATCAACAACAATAAATACAATAAACATAGGATGAATCACACAGAATCCAAGGACAAATCAGATCAAATACAGAATCTAGCAATCCAGCAATACAGAATCCAGCAATACATTCAACTTACAAAAAATACAATTTATCATTTCATATTCTCAGCAACTTATCATTTACAGAATCATTTACAGACCACATGCATACATCAATTCATTTACAGAATCCAGCAATTTTGAAACAAATGAGAATGCTTAGCCAACATAAAGCAAGAACTATTTTGGTCTAAACCAATGAGAATGCTATCATAATTTTCCTCATTGGCTTGCTTCTTCTATACAGACTCGATGTCCATGTTACCCATTGCTTTTAACCCTGTTGGTATCTGCATAAAATTCCAAATTATACGTTTCTTTATTCACATGCAAAAGAACCAACTGACTAGCTAGCCATTAACATGTCAAGTCAAAATATAATAATTAATATGATAAGTGACATAGGAGGGTGGAAAGGTTGTAATGAACAAATTATTAAACAAAGACAATACAATAGTATTACTTTGCCAAGAATATGCCCTTAAAACAGTAACAAAAGAATCGAAAACTATGAACAACTCATCCCATTTCAGGTTGTCGGTTAGTGTATAGTTCTTGTTGATTAGTATTAGTCTAGTATGCTCCATGTGCTTTCCAACATACACAGCCAAAAAAATCTCAATGTCATCATAATAATATAAACCTGGCCAGCTGCCCATACCACACATTTCTTTGGTTCTTTTAACCAGTACGTACTTTCGGGTTGCTCAGTAACATAAGTTACACTGGGATTGACATGAGTTACACCGAGACATCGAAATAATAATTAAGGATCATCGAAATTCAAAACGATTAGATAAATAACTTTATGATTGAAAGCAAAACCAGTTTATTTATCACTTTATTGGCCTAATGATCACCAACTAACAGTTATATTGTTCCCTAACTACTTAACAGTTATATTGTTCCCTAATGATCACCAAATTACACATATAGCTTAGTAATGGTAAGCTCAAGGACAAATCAGATCAAATACAGAATCCAGCAATCCAGCAATACAGAATCCAGCAATACAGAATCCAGCAATACAGAATCAGAATAAATGGCAACATATTGTGTTGATGTGTTTTATGCCTAAAAAGCTACATGTCTAAATACAGAATCCAGCAATCCTATACAGAATTCATCAACAGAATCCAGAAGCTACATGTCAGATCAAAGCAAGAATTTAACATTTCACTATAATAATTTCAATTCAGCAATCCTAATTACCATCAACAGAATCCAGAAAATACAGAATTCATCTAATTAACAACAAATGTAATTCAGAGTAGTGGCAACAACTTACATAGGTAGTTTCCGCTCGATGATCAACCCAAACACCGGATTTCTTCTTGTGGGTTATCAAAAATAATTCATCTGGCCGCACATCTCTATTATACTCATTGCACTACTGTCATACCCCAATTTTGTCCGGCTTAGGTCCAAACCCTAATTTTCTCCACAAAAAATAATAATAATAAAATGTATTGCATTTTGAATCCTAGAAACCGCTCCAAAGTTTTTGAAATCATTCTTAGGGTTAAAATGCACTTTTTAAGAAACTAGGGTTTTGAAAATGTGTTATGTATGCATGGCAAGTTTTGAAAAATATGTTATGCATGCATGGCAAGCTTTGGAAAATATCTTATGCATGCATGGCAAAAACATAAGAAACATTTTTTGTGAAAAAATAAGAATTGATTTCCATTCTGTTCCAAAGGCCAAGAATCGATTTATACTATTTTGTAAAGGCCATGAAATCGATTCCTTAATCCAATATTAAACCATGAAATCGATTTTCAGGCCATGTTGAGGAGCCAAGAATCGATTCCTCCTTATGTTATCAAGGCATGAAATCGATTTTCAGGCCATTTTTAGGAACCAAGAATCGATTCTTCCTTATGTCATTAAGGCATGAAATCGATTTTCAGGCCACTTTAAAGAGCCAAGAATCGATTCTTCCTTATGTTATTAAGGTATGAAATCGATTTTCAGGCCACTTTAAAGAGCCAAGAATCGATTCCTCCTCACTTTGTCAAAACATGGAATCGATTTTCAAGTCATTTCCAAGAGCCAAGAATCGATTCCCACTTATTTTAACTAAGCATGGAATCGATTTTCACCCATTCAGGATGTCCAAGAATCGATTCTTTGCTATTTCCAAAGGCTCAAACAATCGATTCATCCCTGCAATAAATGTTTTTTAAAAAAATTCTACGCTTTCCTAAGCCTATAAATAGGCAGCCTCAAATCACATTTTCACAGACACACATCTCACGGAGGAGGGACTTCACGAGATCAGAGAAAGGCAGACAGAGATTTAGACGGACACTTTCACGAGATCTGAGACGAATCGCTCCAGAAACATTTTCACGAGACCTGGGAAGACAACTCTCGCAAATCTCATATTTCAGTCCTCCGCTTCATTTTCGCTATACTCGCGCCGTTGGTCCGTCTGAGCTGATCTCCTGCAAGGGTTAGTCGGGGTTTGCGTTCTTCAGATCTGGAATATCTGTCTTCATCAGAGGTATTTCAGTCTTTTCATTTGTTAATATTTAGTTATTGTGATCCATGTGATTAAACTTAGATATAGCATTCATCTACTCGTTCTTGTATGTTATCGTTCATTGCTGATGACGAACCATATGATTCCCACTTATGCCTAGTGCATCATGTTCTAAGTGGTGAAGATGGTCTCGGGTGATTCAGCTAGCCCCTTTTAAACCCTTTCAAAAACATTATTAGAACTACGTCGCTTTGATTCCCGTTTGGGATACGTAGGAGCGAGCCACGTTCTCGTCAAGCGCAACAAATAAAAATTCTTTTCATCCCCCTAAACCAATCATTTTCATAAAACAAACAAAAATCTTTTTTCAGACCCATTGTTGCTAGTAGCTCATCAGAGCCTCTGTTCGTTTAGCTATTAGTGACAATGTCCTTTTCTCCTAAAAATAATAAACGATGATCCATCATAACCTTTGTTAGTTTGATCATCGTACAAATCAATCTCTTTCGAAAGTCACTTTCAAAAAAGATAATAAAAAACGAGTTGTTATCAATAGTCCATCAGAACCGTTGTTCGTTTGACTAGCGGTACAACTCTCTCTTTTGAGTATTTAGCAGTGATTCATCATAGCCTCTGCTAGTTTAATCATTTGCTAATGCTCGTCCTATTTCAAAAACTCACTAAAAAAAGATAAAAAAACAAAAACTTTTCAAAAAGACAACCAAGAACTACGTAGCTTTGAATTCTCCATCGCACCGGGAGATACGTAGGAGCGGGCCATGTCCCGTCAAGCACTTTTTTCTAAAAACCCTTTTTCCCCCTTTCTCACATAAAATAAAATTTTCATTAAAGATTTCCCATTCATCTCCAAATAAGAAATAAATAGGCAAATCTAGGTATTTTTCAAATCAAACGTTAAAACCACACATTTAATTAGAGGTTCCCTTTCGGTAGAAAGGACGTGCGCGGTGCTAACACCTTCCTCGCGCGTAATCGACCCCCGAACCTATATCTCTAGTTTTCAAAGACCATCCGCCTTGTCCAAAAGACCTTTTTTCAATGTTTTGGTCTCAAAATTAAAATATTGGTGGCGGCTCCAAAATTTTTCCACGTTGTACATTGAGAAACCCCAAAGCCGGGGATTTTTCGGGGTGCAACAGCTGGCGACTCCGCTGGGGACACCTTTTTTTTAAAAAAGACGAGGGTCAAGCCTAACTAATTTAAATGTGTGGTTTAATGTATTGTTGATTTGATTAAAACCCTGTTTGCCTCTTTCTTATCTTTTATTCTCTTTCTTTTATCGCTTATGCCCATGCATTTTTTTTTTCAATCCCCATGATCCCCTCTTCTTGGCTCCTTTTCCCAAGGTGAGCAATATCCTTGTTTATAGATATTCTAGGTATGAAACCCTAGGGTAGATAACTTATTATCGCTTGCTTTTGCCTGGACTGCTCTGGTTTTTTTATTTCAGGTGGGGGTAGTACTAAAGAAAATGCCCTTAACACACACTACACTTATACCCTGTGACTATGTGTTTTGAGTGGGACCATAACCCAGGTCTGCAAAAACTTAGGAGAGTGGATTCGAGTAGTGGGAGCCCATCAGGACCTTTGTCCGTTTGGCTACTTGCGAAAGTTTCAACCAGAGTTGTGCTCTTTCATGATGCCTCACACCTAGCAGTTTGCTGCATTTGTGGGGAATTTTGTGAAAGGGACTGTAGCTCTGGTGGCCTTGTGAGGGAGTGAATAGAGCTACATGGAAGGATTACCCTTTTAATTGCCCTAGATCATAGGTCTTACCTCTTTTTAGGTCACAAGGGCTTTTCCAAAATTGTGTGTGCATTATTGCATCTAGTTTAGTTCATTTCCGCCAACGTTTTTTTGAAATAAGAAAAAATAGGTTTTTCCTTCTCTTTCATAAATACCTATATGGGGTGGCATATAGGGTATACCGCCCTAATTTTTCAAAGCCCCACCTGTAAATATCTGTCTTTATAACAAGCATCCTCATCATCCGCATTTTACATCATAACAGCATACATTACATAAGCAAAATTCTGAAAAAAAATTCATACAGCATTCCTCATGCATCTAAATACAAAAATAACATAAAACCATATGCATTACATTCATTTACGCATTCATACGTGTACTCATAAAAATGTTCTATCATCAGAGAGAGAGAGAAACAAAAGGCAAGCTGGTTCACCAACACCGATACTCCACCCTTCTGCAATCAAGGTTGATGGCTAGTAATCGGAATTTCAAGAATAAGGGCCGCCGGAGCCAAGAGGAGTTAGTTGCAGAGATTCTTAATCCTGAGCAGCTGGCTCAAGAGAATCAAGCTTTGAGGATCAAAGTGGAGGCTATGGAAGCACAGATGGTCGAAGTAATAAGTATGCTACAGAATCTGAGGGGTGGAGCCGCCGCTGGGGCCGCCGCTGTTGTAAATTCCGAAGGGGTTTCTCCTCCGGTGTCCGCTGAAGTTACAACTACTCACACTTCTTATGAACAGGGGGTCTGTCACTTTGCCCATCCTCCAGGGGCGAGCGGACAGAGTCATCTGAATGCACCGATATATCCTTGGGGGATGCCAATGGGTTATATGCCGCCTGCTGCTGAAGCTATTCCTGTGGGGCCGAGTCAACCTGTCACGACTATGCCTGGTGGAGCTGCTATGGGACCACAAATTCATACTCCTAGTCCTGATACTGCACTGGCAAGAGGTTCACCTAGTCCTACTCTGGGAGTTACTGTGAACCCTCAGAACGCTGTCCATCATATGGGAAACCCTGCTCAGCATGGGGGTTATTATCACGATCTGGGGAACTATCCACAAGGTCATTTGTTTGGGAACACTCAGCATGGGGATCGATATCACTCGCTTGAAGAGCGCTTAAGAGCTGTGGAAGGATCAGGAACTAGAGACAGGGATGCCCGAGATTTGTGCCTTGTCCCAGATGTTGTTATCCCCCCTAAATTCAAAGCACCTGACTTTGATAAATATCGCGGCACCGGGTGTCCATCTAGCCATCTGACGATGTATGTTAGAAAAATGGCCGCTCATGCTCATGATGACAAGGTGCTCATTCATTATTTCCAGGACAGTCTGGCTGGGGCATCACTAGATTGGTACAGCGGAAAGATTGCTGGAAGTTTTGACAATTCTAGTGGACAAAAGAAACCCTTTCCCAACTTCCCCAAGAAGAAAGAAGGGGAAACCAATGTTATTTCCGCAGGGGGAGGCCCATCTTTCAGCTCTCCACAGCAGGCGGTACCATTATCTTTCAACTCTCCGCAGCGAACCAATTCAGGCTACAGAGCCCAGAACTATCAAGAGAAGAGGCGTGCTAATTTTGATCCGATTCCGATGACCTATACTGAATTGTTCAATCATCTTGTCTCAAAGAATTTGGTCAATACTCGCCCCATGAAGCCTATACAACCTCCCTTTCCTAGGGGGTACATTGCTGATGCTACTTGTAGTTTTCATAGTGGAGGAGTCGGCCACACGGTGGAGGACTGCAAGGCTTTCAAATATGTAGTCCAGGATTTGATTGACGCCAACTGGATCTCTTTCAAGCCGAACAGTCCCAGTACAACTACAAACCCCCTACCGGGACATGGGACACCATCCGCTAATGCAGTAGAGGATTCTGTGGGGGAGGCAATGATAAAAGATGTTAAGTGTATCCAGACTCCTCTGGAAAATATACATGCTGAGTTGTGTCGTCGTGGTGTTATCAAGAAGGGCTATGTATGCGCCGATCCTTTATGTGTGGGTGCCTGTGAAATTTTCAAGTTAGTCCTGCAAGACCTGATAGATCGGTGCGTGGTTCAGATAGGGACCCATGATATTGAAGATGAAAAAGAAATCAATGAGGAAGTAATAGCGGTGCCTATGAAAGAGAGATGTTGGGATACTCTAGGGGAGCCCAGTGGAAAGTTTGATTACTTGGTCAGGTATGACGCTCCCGAGAGTGCTCAAATCCGAATAGAAGACATCCAGCCCACAGGATGGGATGAGGAAGAGGAACAATACAACCAAATTGCTGTCATCGGTAATGGATCCAAAGCTGAAGAAAGTGAGACTGGTCTGGTTCGTCGCTGCCTTGCCAGAGAAAGTTGAAGAATGGGGAAGCTGCTGCCTTTCCTGTGACTTTTAATTCAATATGATCATTGTAATGCAACTCTATGGCTCTGCCCAAGGTCATAGAGCAAGTTGTTAGGGGCAATCATGTTTTTATTTTCAGAATCATCATCATTAATAAAAACGTTGTTTTTGAATTCCAATCAATAAAAATCAATTCCTTTTCATTTCGTGTGTCTTTTCCTTGCATTATTATTGCTTGTTTGTTTGTTTCGCCTTTCATTCTGCTTTTTCGCCTCAGTAAAAAGCGGATCCACAGCAATTGTCTCTCAAAATAACAGTGCCAACAGTCCATATTTTGACTTTGATCACCTTATCAATCAAGCAGAGTGGGACGTTGAGAAAGACCGGGAAAATCCTCCAGAAGGTTAATGAAGCAAGAAAAAGGGATATTCAGCATCACGGGAAATCCACTGAAGTGATCAACTTGGGGACCACTGAGAACAAGAAAGAGGCCAAGATGGGTACTTCAATAAAGGAAAATTAGAGCTCCAAAGGGAAATAAAGAAGAAGGGCAAGTGCATGAAAATAAGTGAATTATTGTCCCAGAGTTAATTCTTGAGGAAATAAGCAATCATGATTTGAAATGAAGTCGGACTACCATTCCATACCCAAAAACAAAATCCTCTCTTAACCACCTTAAGCCAAGAAAATCCCAAAGAGAAAAACAAAATCCCTCCTACCCACCGTAAGCCAAGAAAATCCCAAGAACAAAATCCTTTCCGACCCATCTTAAGCCAAGAAAAAGCCAAAAATCCAAAAGTCACCTTAGACAAGGATCACCTCGAATTAAAAAACAGTGCATCGTTCTTTATCAGCTCACCCAAGCTCAAGAAAAAGAAGAAGTCAAAGAAGGAAAAATCATTCAAAAAGGAAAATCCCAAAACCAAAAGAAAAATACAAAAGAAATAGTGAGTTGATACATGTTACCACAAAACCCAAGAGATCCTCGTCTCAATAAACCTTCAAACACTTTCTCATTTCCATGCACCCCTCCTCTCATAAACCGCAAACACTCTCATTTGACCGCGATGAACCGCCCTCCATAGACCCTTAGCCAGGAATAAAACCTCCTAATACCTCATCAAGCCAGTTAACCATCATAAATCATCGATCAACAGCCAACACCGAATAAAAACCATCCTGCCATTAGCCCCAAATACCTCATTAAGCCTACTCATCTCTCCTCCACAAAACACCACAATCCCGAAAGGTCCATTCCGATCAATGATTGATTGCTGTTGTTTTCTCAAAGTTTTAGCTCAAGGACAAGTAAATTCATTTGTTTACAATATGCCAAGTGGGGCAATTCTGTCGCTCTTCACCCCTCCTACAACTGGGGAAATTGATCCTACACCTATCTCATCCCTTGTCGCACTCACATTCATTGAAATCATACAGGGGCAACCCCCTTTCTTCTCTAGTGTATGGGTCAGAAGCAGTTCTTCTCATCAAGGTTGAAACGCCCTCTCTACGAGTAGTCATGGAGGTCAAGTTAGAAGAAGAAAATGGGTCCAAGCTCGTCTAGATCAACTGAATCTCATTAAAGGGAAAAGAATTGCTGCCCTGCGCCATGGCCAGTTGTACCAACAAAAGATGAAGGCAGCTTTCGGCAGGAAAGTCCGTCTTCGAGAATTCGGCGAAGGAGACCTTGTACTCAAAAAGATCCTACCTATCCAGACTGACTCCGTGGGAAGTTGATACCCACTTATGACGGTCCATATGAAGTCAAGAAAGCTTTTTCCAGAGGAGCGTCGATACTCATAAACATAGACGGCGAAGATCTCGGGAATCCAGTCAATTCAGATCAAGTGAAGAAGTATTATGCCTAAAAGAAATAGATGAAAAAAGAGAAAGACAAGCCAAGTAAGAATTAGCTCGCTAGGTTGAAAACCCGCAAAGGGCGACCTAGGCAAAATCAGAGCGACCCGGTGGATTGAAAACCCGCAAAGGGCGATCCAGGCAAAAATTAGGGTCTGAAAACTTAGGCATGAAAAGTAAAGAAAGGCATACAACTCTCCTACAAGCTTGGATGAGGGAGTGATCAAGGTCAAGGACATAGATGTTTGGCACTGTTCCACAGAGACGGACAGTCAGAATTCAGCTTCTCTCCTTTTTTTCGTGTCTTTTTACAGTTTAAACTTTCAAGTGTAATAAATAATCGGCGTAACTTCTTGTGCGACCGGTTTCCACATTAATAAAAGTTCAAATTTCTCGTATCTGTTCATTCTTTTATTTTCTGCTTTTTCTGCTCAAAATAAACGTTTTATGATGATGATGGTCCTGAACTGTAAAACATGTGCATATATCATAGAGCATTGCAAATCATTGCGAGATTCTTAAGAGTCCCGGGAGAAGGCAATTCCCCAAAGCTAGTCACTCATGCAAGAGAGCAACTACATCCGCGATTGCTTCAAACCAGCAAAGTCAAGACCAACATGCACTCGGCCCATGAGCCCTGCAAATCCAACAGCTTCCTCAGTCTCATGTCATGAGTGTCGCGGGTTGGCTGAACCAACAAAAATAAAAATAAGCAAAAAAAGGGGGTAATAAACAAACACAGTCATGCATTACATTCATCATGCATAAAATCATGCATTTATCAGACATAAAAATAATGATAATAAAGTAAAGAAAAAGAGAAATTCAGGCATTTGCATTCATCATAAGAGAAAGAAAAAGAAAATAACAATCATGGCATTTGCATCATGCATCGCATAGAGAAAAAACAAAACGAAGTCTTCCATTGCATACGCTGGCATTCCATGCGGTCAAACCAGACCTTTGTGTCCTTAAACCAGATCATTGTAGTCCATAAACCAGACCTTCGTGTCCTTAAACCATACCTTTAGGGTCCATAAACCAGACCTTCGTGTCCTTAAACCATACCTTTAGGGTCCATAAATCAGACCAGTATGCAGACACAAATTGCTCCATAAACCAGGCTTGTCGGCCCATAAACCAGACTCGTTGTGATCCTTAAATCAGACTAATGTCAAGTCCATAACTTAGCATTCCAAGGCATTTCACAACTCTCAAGCATTGCATTTGCATACACACACTTCATAAAAAAGGGAAAAGAACAAAATCATCGTATGTCATTCATCATTAGAGCGTTACATTTTGCATCAGATACTTCATAGAAAAAGCAAAGAAAGCAAACCAAGATAAGAAACCACAAAAGCAACACAAAAACATTCCCTGTCATCCAGCATTCCATATCATTCAGCATTCCTTTGTCATTCAATCATCAAACATTAAAGCATTGCATATGCATCATGTTGACAAGAATCATTGCATCAAACATCAAAGCATTGCATCATAGAAGAAGCAAAAAAAAAGAAACAAAAAGGAGTTAGAACAAGAGCATTTCATTCATCAAAGCATCAATCACCGCATACATTTGCATTCATCAAGCATATAAGAACAGTAGAAAATCATGCATTCATAAGCAAAAGAAAAAGAAAATCATGCATTGCGTACAGACAAGAGAAGAAAAGGAAAATCATTGCATTCATCAAGCATATAGGAACAGTAAAAGATCATGCATTCATCCGACATAGACAAAGGAAATAAGAAACTCATCATTCATCATAAGAAAAAAAAAGAAAACAGCAATCATGGCATTTGCATTACATGCATTTATTCATTTTCAGCTACAGGTACAAAGAGAGGATGAGCACTTCGGTGTTAGCCCTCGCCCCCAGATTCCAGAAAATGTTCCCCCAAGTTGGGAGTTCAGAAAGAAAAAAGAAGAAAAAAGAGAAATAGAAAGGAAGGAGAGAAAAGAAAAGAGAGCGCTCAAGCGTGCATTGCGGATTGGAGCACAGAGATCATCGCTCCCTTCTGCCCAGGTCTCACATCGTGTACGAGCAACGCGATGGACCGCAGCCCCATGTGAGGTTCAACGGAATAGTTGTATCAGCCTAAGATACAGTGGACGCCGTGCATTGATCTGTATATCAGTTCCGGAGCTGATAACGATCCCCCCGGTCGCTCGAAAAGGCCAACAGGAAGAGCGTGCTCCTCAAAGCTACGTGCAAACTCGGATTCGTCAAAGAGTTCGTTTAAGGATTACAGGTTTTAGGCAGCCTGGGCAATTTACCGTTTTCTGCACGCAAGTGCCCATTTTACTTTTCTGTCTGCACGCAAGTGCCCATTTTACTTTTCTGTCTGCACGCAAGTGCCCATTTTACTTTTCTGTCTGCACGCAAGTGCCCATTCTACTTTTCTGTCTGCACGCAAGTGCCCATTTTACTTTTCTGTCTGCACGCAAGTGCCCATTTTACTTTTCTGTCTGCACGCAAGTGCCCATTTTACTTTTCTGTCTGCACGCAAGTGCCCATTCTACTTTTCTGTCTGCACGCAAGTGCCCATTCTACTTTTCTGTCTGCACGCAAGTGCCCATTTTACTTTTCTGTCTGCACGCAAGTGCCCATTTTACTTTGCTGTCTGCACGCAAGTGCCCATTTTACTTTTCTTTCTGCACGCAAGTGCCCATTTACTGCTTTCTGCACGCCAAGTGCCCACTTTACCGCTTTCTGCACAAAAGTGCCCATCTTTTCAAAAAAATCTAGAAAAAGAAAAAGAGGAAAATTCGGGTTTTCCCAAGTGGACAAAATCGGTATAATTTCTGAATTCTTTATCTTCATTTTTGCCTTGGAATATGTTTCGGCCAATTCATATTCCTCGTTAAAATTCAGATAAAGAGGGGCAGCTGTCATACCCCAATTTTGTCCGGCTTAGGTCCAAACCCTAATTTTCTCCACAAAAAATAATAATAATAAAATGTATTGCATTTTGAATCCTAGAAACCGCTCCAAAGTTTTTGAAATCATTCTTAGGGTTAAAATGCACTTTTTAAGAAACTAGGGTTTTGAAAATGTGTTATGTATGCATGGCAAGTTTTGAAAAATATGTTATGCATGCATGGCAAGCTTTGGAAAATATCTTATGCATGCATGGCAAAAACATAAGAAACATTTTTTGTGAAAAAATAAGAATTGATTTCCATTCTGTTCCAAAGGCCAAGAATCGATTTATACTATTTTGTAAAGGCCATGAAATCGATTCCTTAATCCAATATTAAACCATGAAATCGATTTTCAGGCCATGTTGAGGAGCCAAGAATCGATTCCTCCTTATGTTATCAAGGCATGAAATCGATTTTCAGGCCATTTTTAGGAACCAAGAATCGATTCTTCCTTATGTCATTAAGGCATGAAATCGATTTTCAGGCCACTTTAAAGAGCCAAGAATCGATTCTTCCTTATGTTATTAAGGTATGAAATCGATTTTCAGGCCACTTTAAAGAGCCAAGAATCGATTCCTCCTCACTTTGTCAAAACATGGAATCGATTTTCAAGTCATTTCCAAGAGCCAAGAATCGATTCCCACTTATTTTAACTAAGCAAGGATTCGATTTTCACCCATTCAGGATGTCCAAGAATCGATTCTTTGCTATTTCCAAAGGCTCAAACAATCGATTCATCCCTGCAATAAATGTTTTTTAAAAAAATTCTACGCTTTCCTAAGCCTATAAATAGGCAGCCTCAAATCACATTTTCACAGACACACATCTCACGGAGGAGGGACTTCACGAGATCAGAGAAAGGCAGACAGAGATTTAGACGGACACTTTCACGAGATCTGAGACGAATCGCTCCAGAAACATTTTCACGAGACCTGGGAAGACAACTCTCGCAAATCTCATATTTCAGTCCTCCGCTTCATTTTCGCTATACTCGCGCCGTTGGTCCGTCTGAGCTGATCTCCTGCAAGGGTTAGTCGGGGTTTGCGTTCTTCAGATCTGGAATATCTGTCTTCATCAGAGGTATTTCAGTCTTTTCATTTGTTAATATTTAGTTATTGTGATCCATGTGATTAAACTTAGATATAGCATTCATCTACTCGTTCTTGTATGTTATCGTTCATTGCTGATGACGAACCATATGATTCCCACTTATGCCTAGTGCATCATGTTCTAAGTGGTGAAGATGGTCTCGGGTGATTCAGCTAGCCCCTTTTAAACCCTTTCAAAAACATTATTAGAACTACGTCGCTTTGATTCCCGTTTGGGATACGTAGGAGCGAGCCACGTTCTCGTCAAGCGCAACAAATAAAAATTCTTTTCATCCCCCTAAACCAATCATTTTCATAAAACAAACAAAAATCTTTTTTCAGACCCATTGTTGCTAGTAGCTCATCAGAGCCTCTGTTCGTTTAGCTATTAGTGACAATGTCCTTTTCTCCTAAAAATAATAAACGATGATCCATCATAACCTTTGTTAGTTTGATCATCGTACAAATCAATCTCTTTCGAAAGTCACTTTCAAAAAAGATAATAAAAAACGAGTTGTTATCAATAGTCCATCAGAACCGTTGTTCGTTTGACTAGCGGTACAACTCTCTCTTTTGAGTATTTAGCAGTGATTCATCATAGCCTCTGCTAGTTTAATCATTTGCTAATGCTCGTCCTATTTCAAAAACTCACTAAAAAAAGATAAAAAAACAAAAACTTTTCAAAAAGACAACCAAGAACTACGTAGCTTTGAATTCTCCATCGCACCGGGAGATACGTAGGAGCGGGCCATGTCCCGTCAAGCACTTTTTTCTAAAAACCCTTTTTCCCCCTTTCTCACATAAAATAAAATTTTCATTAAAGATTTCCCATTCATCTCCAAATAAGAAATAAATAGGCAAATCTAGGTATTTTTCAAATCAAACGTTAAAACCACACATTTAATTAGAGGTTCCCTTTCGGTAGAAAGGACGTGCGCGGTGCTAACACCTTCCTCGCGCGTAATCGACCCCCGAACCTATATCTCTAGTTTTCAAAGACCATCCGCCTTGTCCAAAAGACCTTTTTTCAATGTTTTGGTCTCAAAATTAAAATATTGGTGGCGGCTCCAAAATTTTTCCACGTTGTACATTGAGAAACCCCAAAGCCGGGGATTTTTCGGGGTGCAACAGCTGGCGACTCCGCTGGGGACACCTTTTTTTTAAAAAAGACGAGGGTCAAGCCTAACTAATTTAAATGTGTGGTTTAATGTATTGTTGATTTGATTAAAACCCTGTTTGCCTCTTTCTTATCTTTTATTCTCTTTCTTTTATCGCTTATGCCCATGCATTTTTTTTTTCAATCCCCATGATCCCCTCTTCTTGGCTCCTTTTCCCAAGGTGAGCAATATCCTTGTTTATAGATATTCTAGGTATGAAACCCTAGGGTAGATAACTTATTATCGCTTGCTTTTGCCTGGACTGCTCTGGTTTTTTTATTTCAGGTGGGGGTAGTACTAAAGAAAATGCCCTTAACACACACTACACTTATACCCTGTGACTATGTGTTTTGAGTGGGACCATAACCCAGGTCTGCAAAAACTTAGGAGAGTGGATTCGAGTAGTGAGAGCCCATCAGGACCTTTGTCCGTTTGGCTACTTGCGAAAGTTTCAACCAGAGTTGTGCTCTTTCATGATGCCTCACACCTAGCAGTTTGCTGCATTTGTGGGGAATTTTGTGAAAGGGACTGTAGCTCTGGTGGCCTTGTGAGGGAGTGAATAGAGCTACATGGAAGGATTACCCTTTTAATTGCCCTAGATCATAGGTCTTACCTCTTTTTAGGTCACAAGGGCTTTTCCAAAATTGTGTGTGCATTATTGCATCTAGTTTAGTTCATTTCCGCCAACGTTTTTTTGAAATAAGAAAAAATAGGTTTTTCCTTCTCTTTCATAAATACCTATATGGGGTGGCATATAGGGTATACCGCCCTAATTTTTCAAAGCCCCACCTGTAAATATCTGTCTTTATAACAAGCATCCTCATCATCCGCATTTTACATCATAACAGCATACATTACATAAGCAAAATTCTGAAAAAAAATTCATACAGCATTCCTCATGCATCTAAATACAAAAATAACATAAAACCATATGCATTACATTCATTTACGCATTCATACGTGTACTCATAAAAATGTTCTATCATCAGAGAGAGAGAGAAACAAAAGGCAAGCTGGTTCACCAACACCGATACTCCACCCTTCTGCAATCAAGGTTGATGGCTAGTAATCGGAATTTCAAGAATAAGGGCCGCCGGAGCCAAGAGGAGTTAGTTGCAGAGATTCTTAATCCTGAGCAGCTGGCTCAAGAGAATCAAGCTTTGAGGATCAAAGTGGAGGCTATGGAAGCACAGATGGTCGAAGTAATAAGTATGCTACAGAATCTGAGGGGTGGAGCCGCCGCTGGGGCCGCCGCTGTTGTAAATTCCGAAGGGGTTTCTCCTCCGGTGTCCGCTGAAGTTACAACTACTCACACTTCTTATGAACAGGGGGTCTGTCACTTTGCCCATCCTCCAGGGGCGAGCGGACAGAGTCATCTGAATGCACCGATATATCCTTGGGGGATGCCAATGGGTTATATGCCGCCTGCTGCTGAAGCTATTCCTGTGGGGCCGAGTCAACCTGTCACGACTATGCCTGGTGGAGCTGCTATGGGACCACAAATTCATACTCCTAGTCCTGATACTGCACTGGCAAGAGGTTCACCTAGTCCTACTCTGGGAGTTACTGTGAACCCTCAGAACGCTGTCCATCATATGGGAAACCCTGCTCAGCATGGGGGTTATTATCACGATCTGGGGAACTATCCACAAGGTCATTTGTTTGGGAACACTCAGCATGGGGATCGATATCACTCGCTTGAAGAGCGCTTAAGAGCTGTGGAAGGATCAGGAACTAGAGACAGGGATGCCCGAGATTTGTGCCTTGTCCCAGATGTTGTTATCCCCCCTAAATTCAAAGCACCTGACTTTGATAAATATCGCGGCACCGGGTGTCCATCTAGCCATCTGACGATGTATGTTAGAAAAATGGCCGCTCATGCTCATGATGACAAGGTGCTCATTAACAATTCACATGCATTCAAAAATATCAAAAATCACAATTTCTATACTCTTAACACTATAAGCATTTTTATAGTTTAGCTTCATTTCAATTTTCAATTCCTAAGATCTCTAGAATCTAAAATAATATACATTGTAACTTACCCTTTAGCGAAAGGTCGTACAATGACCTTCCCATCTCTTCTTGGCACGGGAGGAGGAAATGGCCCTTCACCCACCTCATCTTCATCCTCTTCGTCGTGGTCCTCATCTTCATCATCTTCATCGGGCACATCTTTCGCTACCGAAGCCTCATGTGGGGTATGTTGTGAAGAGGCACCCATGGTTTGAAGGTTTATACTTGGATTTGGCATAAACACGAATGCCTCGGGGGTAGAGGCATAGATGGGCGATGGAGTCTCAGCAGGTGCCACAATGTTGTTGGTCGGTGCGGGAGGTTCATTAGGGGGTGGAGATGATCGGCCAAGTGACCTAGTGTTAGACAAGTTTCGCCGGATGGCATTCTGCTGCCCAAGTTTGCCCGGTTGTATCATCCTTGGCTTGCCCCTAGTAGGATGGGCCTTTTGCTTGCCATTGCCACCTCTGTTATTCATCTGTGCTCATAAAATACAAAATGCATTACAATACAAAATAGAAATAAGATATATGTTTCACAAAAGTGCAATACAAAAGTGCATTACAATACAAAATACAAAGTGCAATAATAAATACTTATATAATGAAGAGACACAAAAGTTCCTTAGTCTATTATACAAAATACTTATATAATAAAATTCTGAATTTAAGTACACCAAGTAGTCTTAATCATGATAGTGCAATAATGTGCAATACAAAGTACTATAATAAAATACATCCTCAATCATTGTGAGGCGAATGATCAAAAATCTCTTCGAACACATCTACTTGTGAGTCGTCACGTAAACAAGATATTGATTCAATTTCTGCAATAGGGAGAACAGGTGACATCCCATCAGACTGATAAGCCATTTCATCCTCCGTGTTGTCAATCTCCACATGACCCCTTGGTTTTGTGGTGATTGCCGCACACCATCCACGCATATCTCTACACATTTCTGGATAGGGAACGAAATACACTTGTCTTGCTTTTTGCGCAAGGATAAAAGGATCGTAAAGACTATAACGCTTATCCATTTTAATATCCACAATTTTATAATGTGGATGAACCTTTGTGCCCTTATTTTTTGTTGGGTCAAACCATTCACAATAAAATAGTGCAATCTTGTCCTTCAGACCAAAGTAATCTACTTCAAAGATATGGTTGATTGTGCCATAATAATCATCTTCTCCTCCTTCATTAAGACCCTTTACGTGCACCCCACAATTGACAGTTTTTTTACCAATGCTCCAGGCCTTAGTATGAAACTTGTACCCATTGACAAAGTACATGTTCCATGACATTGCCATTGATGAAGGACCGCGAGATAGTGCCCTTATGTCTTTATTGGTCACTCCATTCGCCTCCTCATCTACATATGCCTTTATCCATATGGGAAACTCTGAAAATATACGTCCATATGCGTCTTCTCCATTGATCGAGTGGTTCTCCAAGAAAGTGCTGACATCAATCACATAATTCATAAGTCAATATAGGTTATGATGGGTATCAAACTCATGATTGATGTGTAATGAAGGATACTTACTCAAGATATGGTTTGATCTCATCACAGTTAATCAAGACATGCACATGAGCAGATTGCCACTCCTTATCTAATAGATACTGTTTTCTTGGCTTCCCACTCGGTCGACCACTTTTGTGTAGGATGGACAGTGTAGGTTGGATGTCATCACATTCCAAACGAGTATTGTTGCTTAAACTTGAGGTTGCCAACACATCGAATGAGTTGAAATAATGAGAACAAAAATAAGTTGTCTCACGTTGTATATAGTCAGCACATACGGAACCTTCAACCCTAGCCTTATTTGTCACTGCTCGCTTTGAGACTCCCATACATCTGCACATTCAATCATTCCATGTCTATTAAGTTACAATAAACATATAACCGTTAAAAAAACAACCACAACAATTACCTTTCAAATGGATACATCCAACGGTAATGTACGGGACCACCTAGCATTGCTTCATTGGCAAGATGGATTGGAAGATGCTCCATTGAGTCAAAGAAACCCGGTGGGAAAATCCTTTCTAACTTGCATATGATAATTGGAATGTTTTCATCCAACTTAACTAAGTCGTCCATCCTCAACGTATTGGAACAAAGATCCTTGAAGAATCGACTTAGCTCAGTTAATGGTTTCCAAACAAATTCTGGCAAGGAACGAAATGCAATTGGGAGTAAACACTCCATGAAGACATGACAGTCGTGGCTCTTCATCCCATGCATTGTGCCCTTTTCGACATCCGCACACCTAGTAAGGTTTGAAGCATAGCCATCAGGCATTCTAAGTTCCTTAAGCCATTTACAAACCAGCTTTGCATCAGATGATGTCAAAGTGTAACTTGCCTTTGGTTTACCCATCCAGATAACATACCATAGGCCAGAAAATCATTGATTGTCCACATCAAGCATGCTTTCATGATGAAGTTTTGTTTTGTGGATATATCATAGGTCAAAATTCCATTAGACCACAATCGTTGCAGATCATCAATCAATGGTTGCAAGAAAACATCTATCTTTACTTTAGGGTTACGAGGTCCAGGTATGAGACAAGTCAAAAACAAGTATGGTTTGGTCATGCACATTTCGGGGGGAAGATTGTAAGGGGTAACTATTATCGGCCAACAAGAGTATGGAGAAGCAGAGGCTTGAATGTAAGGATTAAATCCATCTGAACACAGACCTAGCCTTACATTTCTAGGCTCACTAGCAAATTCGGGATATACATCATCAAAGTGTTTCCATGCTTTTCCATCGGACGGATGTCGAAGGACGTTTGAGCTCTTTCTGTTTTCGTGATGCCATCTCATTCCAGTTGCAGACTCGGGTGATGTATATAGTCTTTGTAATCTGGGAATGATAGGGAAATAGAACATTCTCTTCACTGGGACATCTTTGTATTTTCCCATACCAATCCTACGAGGAAGGAACCTAGGAGCATGACAAATTTTGCACTCAGATAAGTTGCTATCATCCTTGTAATATAACATACAACCTACTTCACAACAATCAATCTGCTCAACCTTCAGCCCTAACTTAGACACCAACTGTGATGCTTGGTAATAGTTCTTGGGCAAGCATTCTTGAACTGGACATACACTATTAAGCATATGAGCAACAAAATCTATACCTTTTTGTGGAATATGCCAATTAGTCCTAATTGCCAGAAGTTGAACAGATATTGACAATATAGACTGCGTAGCCCCCTCGTAGATGGGCTTGTTAGCGCATATCAACTTGTCGTAGAACTGCTTTGCATCTTCGTTGGGCAACTCATCCTCACGAGGGACATCTTCATCTTCATACGGCCTAAAAACATCAAACACCATCTGATTTATTGAATCAAAATGGTCGTCACGATGCACATGCCCACTACTATTCGAACCACCCCTTGTATCAAGATCGTGGTTCACTTCTCCGTGTTCAGTCCAAATCCAATAGCCTGGTTGAAATCCATGTCGGTACAAGTGAAGCCTAACATTAGTTGGCGTAGATTTCTTCCTACACTTGCATTTTCTACACGGACAACTTATCCCTCCGTCAGATATATAAATGGGTAGCTTCCTGGCCCTCTTCACAAAGTTTTTAACACCACGAACAAACTCTTTTTTCAAGCCGTGCCTATTAGCATTTGTCCTATTATACATCCAAGTACGATCCATTTTCTATAATGCAAACACTTAACTTGTCAAATACTAAATAAGTTAGAAAAATACAAATCACTAAATTCAAGGAAACACTTTCACCTATGTGTAAAACACAATACACTCACATAACTCAACAAATTGTTGTAAAGCACATTTACCATCCAACCATCCAGAAACCAATATCATTTGTTGAACAAAAACTCTTGAGCAACTATGTCCTAATTTGCAAAAAATCAAACCATACACAAATCGATAGCAATATATTCCTATCAAAATTAATTCGCTAATAACTTATATATCAAAACAAACATGAATATACAGAAACCAGAATACACAAAATCAAAAACACTATCCAATAAACCCTAAAATCAAAACACACAAAATCAAAAAAACTGTTAATACAGAAACCAGAATATATTTCACTTTTAATACAGAAAAAAACTGTCAAAAAAACTGCTAATACAGAAACCAGAATATCCAGAAACCAGAATAGAGAAAACTGCTAATACAGAAACCAGAATATACAGAAACCAGAATAGAGAAAACTGCTAATACAGAAACCAGAATATACAGAAAACTGTCAAAAAAATATATTTTGAGAGAGATAGAGTGAGAGAGAGAGAACGAACCGTGAGAGAAGAAATTTCTTTTTGGTTCCTTGGAGTGAGAGTGAGGCGGCGCACGGTGAGAGTGAGGCGGCGCACGGTGAGAGTGAGGCGGAGGAGAGGTGACCGGAACGTGAGTGACCTAGAAAACCAGAATAGAGTAAAATGAAAAAAACGAAAATGGTGAAAATGAAATAGAAACGGGTGGAGAGACTACTAACCAGCGAGAATGGATGGCGGCGCACGGTGGTTGCTGGTTGCGAGGACGGATGGCGGCGCACGGTGTTGAGGAGAATGAGGGCGTAGGTGATGTTAGGGTTTCGCCGAAGTTGAGGAGAATGAGGGCGTAGGTGAGCCGATTGGCGAGGGAGTTTGGAGGTGGAGGTGAGGTGGGGGTGATTGAGAGTGAGGGACGGAGGAGAACGGAGGGCCGATGAGATGTGAGAGTGAGACGGTGAGATGTGAGGGACGCTGAGATGTGAGAGACGAGATGAGATGTGTGAGAGTGAGACGGTGTGAGCGTGTGAAACTGAGAATTGGTAAAGTAACATAGGTAGCGTCGGCCAGTCCGACGCTAAGGTTAATATTTAAAAATTGGAAGATTAGCGTCCACCAGATCAAGATTAGCGTCTACCATTGCCGACGCTAATATTTTTTTTCCAACAGAAAAAAAATTCGTCTGTTGCGTGGGTCAAGCCGACGCTATTAGCGTGGGTATCGTGGCCGACGCTAAATAATGGACGCTAAAAAGCCATTTTCTAGTAGTGCATGGTCTACCAATCATTATTCAAATGGAAACTTTTTATAATGGTTTAGAGACACAAACCAGAGTAATGCTTGATGCATCATTGGGGGGTGTTACTGAACCTGTCATACAATGAAGCATGTGAGTTGATTGACAGAATTGCTACAAACAGCTCTAGTTGGCCTACTGAGAGGGTAAGTACCCAAAAGAAACCATCAGGGGTGCATGAAATCAGTGATGTATCTGCCCTATCTGCTCAGTTAGCTTCTCTAACCAACTTGTTCAAAAACTTCACTTCCAACAGTGCATCTGCACCAAGTGCAGCTGCACCAACTGATACTTCTGCAGCAACCATAGAACAAGCCCCTCCTGGTGATACAAGTTGTGTATACTGTGGAGGAGGCCACTTGTATGAGGAATGTCCCAGCAATCCTGTCTCTGTCAACTATGTAGGATTCAATAAAAACAACAACCCTTACTCAAACACCTACAACCCTGGGTGGAAGAACCACCCAAATTTCAGATGGAATAATACTGGTGCTTCTGCACCTAGTGCAGCTGCACCAACAGCAACACCACCAGGGTTTCAGTCTCAAAACAACCAAAAACAACAAACATCTGCCAATGATAACTCCATTGAAGCCTTGCTCAAATCCTTTATTAGTGAAACCAGAACAGCTAGGCAAGCACAAGATGCATCTATAAAGAATCTGGAGAATCAAGTGGGGCAGCTAGCAACAGCTCTGTACCAAAGACCAGCAGGTGCATTACCTTCGAATACAGAAGCTACTACATCCCACAGACCAGGAAAAGAACAGGTGAAGGCCATTTCTCTAAGGAATGGAAAAGATCTTACAGATAAAGAAGAGACTGAAGGTAAAGGTAAGGGAGAAAAAGAAACAGAAAAAAATAAAAATAAAAAAAATCTGCAAGATGCAGAAGCACCTGATGCTTCTGCACCAAAAGAAATACAACTGCCAAGGTTAGTTCCTGAATACCCTCCTCCTCCTTATCCTCAAAGATTAAAAAAGGCACATGAGGAGAAGCAATTCAGTAAGTTTCTTGAAATATAAAAACAAGGGTAAAATATGTTTTTAGTCCCTACAAAATCGGCTCCTTCTAAGTTTAGTCCCTACATTAACGAAATAGGCGTTTTGGTCCTCATCTTATTTTTTCGTTTTCAATTTTAGTCCCTCATGACTTTTAATAGTACTTCAAAACTTTTAATAGTGCTTATAAAAGGTCAAAAAAGCGCTATTAAAAGTTTTGAAGCGCTATTAAAAGTCATGAGGGACTAAAATTGAAAACGAAAAAATAAGATGAGAACCAAAACGCCTATTTCGTTAATGTAGGGACTAAACTTAGAAGGAGCCGATTTTTTAGGGACTAAAAACATATTTTACCCTAAAAACAATTGCACATTAATGTTCCATTAGTTGAAGCACTTCAGCAAATGCCTAATTATGATAAATTTATGAAAGATGTGCTTTCAAAAAGAAAAAGATTAGGTGATTTTGAAACAGTTGCTATGTCTGAAGAATGTAGTCTCATTTTACAAAGCAAAATTCCAAGGAAATTGAAAGATCCTGGTAGTTTTACAATTCCATTCTCAATTGGAAAATTTTATACAGGTCGTGCTTTATGTGATTTAGGTGCAAGTATCAACTTGATGCCTAAATCAATATTTACACAGCTTGGAATTGGAAATGCTAGACCAACCACTGTAACACTTCAACTGGCTGATAGATCAATAGCCTATCCAGAAGGAATTATTGAAGATATCTTAGTTCAGGTTGACAAATTTGTTTTTCATGCAGATTTTGTTATTCTTGATTTTGATGCAGATAAAGAAGTGCCAGTCATCCTTGGAAGACCATTCTTAGCAACTGGCAAGGCCCTGATTGATGTGCAGAAAGGAGAACTAACCATGAGGGTGAATGATCAAGAGGTGAAATTTAATGTGATGAATGCTCTGAAGTATCCTGCAGAGGAGAAAGAATGGTGTTCAACAATCAATTCTCTTGACCATTTAGTGCAGAAACAATTCTAGAAGCAGTATGATCATCTCACCAGTGCTCTTGCACCAAATGCAGAAGCACCACCTGATGAAGAAATCATGGAAAAACACATGCTGCCAAGGAAAGAAGCAACACATAAGGTATGGTCTAGAACTTTTGAATCTCTTAATTTAGAAGACCGAAACCTTAAAAAGAATATACCCTCAATTGAACAACCTCCAAAATTAGAACTGAAAAAACTGCCTAAACATTTGAAATATGCTTTCTTAGGGGAAGGTGACACACTTCCAGTAATCATTGCTTCAGACTTGTCCTTAAAGCAGGAGCATGATCTCATTAGTACCTTAAGAAAGCATAAAAAAACAATAGGCTGGCAGATGGCTGACATAAAAGGAATTATCCCTTCTATATGCATGCATAGAATAATTTTAGAAGATAATTCTAAAAATTATATAGAAGGACAGAGAAGGCTAAATCCTATTATGAAAGAGGTTGTAAAGAAAGAAATCATAAAATGGCTAGATGCTGGAATCATATACCCCATATCAGATAGTGCATGGGTAAGCCCTGTGCAATGTGTTCCAAAGAAGGGGGTGTGACAGTTATAGCCAATGAAAAAAATGAGTTAATACCGACAAGAACTGTTACAGGTTGGAGGATTTGTATGGATTATAGAAAACTCAATAAAGCCACAAAGAAAGACCACTTCCCTTTACCTTTCATTGACCAAATGTTAGACAGATTAGCAGGTAAGGAGTTTTATTGTTTCTTAGATGGTTATTCAGGATACAATCAAATTGCAATAGAACCTGATGACCAACAAAAAACAACCTTTACATGTCCCTATGGAACCTTTGCATTTAGAAGGATGCCATTCGGACTTTGTAATGCTCCTGCCACATTCCAAAGATGCATGATGTCCCTCTTCTCTGACTTCATTGAGCAATCAATGGAGGTATTCATGGATGATTTCTCAGTTTTTGGAGATACATTTCAATTGTGTTTATCAAATCTTGAGAAAATTCTTCAAAGATGTGAAGAAACAAATTTAGTGCTTAATTGGGAGAAGTGCCATTTTATGGTACAAGAAGGCATTGTGCTAGGTCATAAAGTGTCAAAAAAGGGTCTGGAAGTGGACATAGCCAAAATTGAGGTCATTGAAAAATTAACACCTCCAACAACTGTCAAAGGAATCAGAAGCTTCTTAGGTCATGCAGGCTTCTACAGAAGGTTTATCAAAGACTTTTCAAGGATATCCAAGCCACTGTGTACACTTTTGCAATTGGATACACCTTTCAACTTTGATGAGCCATGTATGGAAGCATTCCAAAAACTCAAAAAGGCATTGGTAACTGCACCAGTGATAGTTACACCAGATTGGAGCAAGTCCTTTGAATTGATGTGTGATGCTAGTGACTTTGCTGTAGGAGCAGTCCTGGGGAAAAGGTATGACAAAATCTTTCATTCTATTTATTATGCTAGCAAAACATTAATTGAAGCTCAAATGAATTATACTGTAACAGAAAAAGAACTATTAGCAGTGGTTTTTGCATTTGACAAATTTAGGTCTTACTTGGTTGGCACCAAAGTTATTGTCTATACTGATCATTCTGCCATCAAGTATTTAATTTCAAAAAAAGATGCAAAATCAAGGTTAATAAGATGGATTCTCCTCCTTTAAGAATTTGACCTTGAAATTAGAGATAAAAAGGGGGTGGAGAATCAGGTTGCTAACCATTTATCTAGACTTGAAGGTGAGAGAACAGGTACACAGAAGGGAGAGATCAAAGAAAGTTTTCCTGATGAAAAACTGCTAACAATTTCTGTAACAGCACCCAGTGCTTCTGCACCTAGTGCTTCTGCACCAAGTGCTACTGCACCTTGGTTTGCTGATATTGTAAACTTTCTTGCAAGCAAAGTAGTACCAGTAGACATGACATACCAACAAAGAAGGAGATTCTTCCACATAGTTAAACAGTACTATTGGGATGATCCAGTTCTCTATAAAATGTGTCCAAATCAATTGATGAGGAAATGCATCCCCCAAGAAGAACAGAAAGCAGTGCTTCTGCACTGCCATGCTGCATCATATGGAGGTCACTTTGGAAGCAACAGAACAACAGCTAAGGTATTACAGTCTGGTTATTTTTGGCCCAGTCTATTTAAAGATGCAAATTTAATGGTCAAAACATGTGATAAATGTCAAAGAACACGTAATATCTCAGAAAAACATGAAATGCCCAGGACCAATATTTTAGAAATTGAACTTTTTAATGTATGGGGCATGGATTTCATGGGGCCTTTTCCACTTTCTTTTGGCAAACAATATATCTTAGTAGCTGTTGATTATGTGTCCAAATGGGTAGAAGCTGTAGCATTGCCTAATAATGATGCCAAATCTGTCAGCAAATTTCTTGTTAAAAACATTTTTACAAGATTTGGCACCCCAAGAGCAATCATCAATGATGAAGGTTCCCATTTTTGCAATAAACTCATTGAAAATCTTCTTGCAAAATATGGAATTAAGCACAAAATGGCTACAGCTTACCACCCACAGACAAGTGGACAAGCTGAAATATCAAATAGGGAAATTAAAAGAATGCTAGAAAAAATGGTTGAGCCAGCAAGAAAGGATTGGTCCTTACACCTAGATGAGGCATTATGGGCATACAGAGCTGCATTTAAAACTCCATTAGGTATGTCCCCCTATAGGTTAATTTATGGTAAAGCATGTCATCTGCCTGTTGAGTTAGAAAATAAATCATATTGGGCTATGAAAAAGCTGAACTTTGATCACAACAAGGCAGGAGCACAAAGGTTTTTGGAATTAAATGAATTAGAAGAATTTAGGCATTTCTCTTATGAGAATGCAGAAATTTACAAAACAAAAACTAAGACTTGGCATGACAAGAAAATTCAAAGAAGAGAACTTAGAGAAGGAGGATTGGTTCTGTTATATAATTCTAGGCTGAAATTGTTCCCTGGAAAGCTTAAATCAAGATGGTCAGGACCATTCAAACTAGTCAAAGTCTATCCCCATGGTGCAGTTGATTTATATGATGCAGCCACAACCACCACTTTCAAGGTAAATGGCCAAAGAGTGAAAATGTACTATGGAGGCATGTGGAAAGAGACAAGTACACCATACATGTTCAAAATCTCTAAAGAAATAAGGAGATAGTCAGGCTGAAAGACTCTTAAAACAAGCGCTTATGGGAGGCAACCCATGTTTTTGTGTTAATATTTATTGTTATTTTGTTCAGTTTAATGTTTTCAAGTGTTTTGTAGGATCACAAATTTTTAGTGCTTCTGCAGTAAAATATTCCTCAAGTGCTGCTGCACTTCAAAAATTCAAAAATTTTACTAGGGTGAAAATAACGGTCAAAACAACAGCAAGGCATGTGTCTAGTCATGAGCAGTATCTTAAGTGATGAGTAATCTACCTAAATAGCCCATGTGTCACCATGCATGCAAGCCTAGCTATCCCTAACGGCTACTTTCTCATTAAACCCAACCAATTCCCAATTGTAACCGTTCTTTCCTAAATCACCAACACTCTCTCAATCTTAGAACCTCGACGAAATCACCAGAAACCCCTCCTTACCCAGAAAAAAACCTTAAGCTTCTGAAAACACAAAACTCCATTCCATTCTAAGAAATTCCAAAAACCTACAACTATCCACCATGGTTCGCAAGGCAAGCGCAATCAAGAGTTCATGAAAAGGCACAACAGGTCCAGAATCATCATCAAAGCCTGTCCAGAAAAAGAAACATGGAGCCACTACAAACTCATTTGTACCAACAAATGCCAATCTTGCGCATTTTTTGGATAGAAAGTTCCTTCCTGAGAGAGGATACAGTCTCATGAAGGCACATCAGAGTTTTATGGCAACAATCTCAAGTCTACACTGAGATTTGTTCATCCAACACGGAGCTTTCTATCTGGAACAGATTGTCAGAGAATTCTATGCTGGGATTCAAACCAATCACAAAGGAAAGATGCAGGATCATGCTGTTGTAAGAGGTAGGAAGGTCTATTTCAGTTCTGATAGAATAAATGATCACTATAATCTAGTCTGTACTGGGCCTGATTTTAGAGAAAAAGTAGAAAATTATGTAAAAAAGGAGATGGAGAAAGTGAAATCTAGGATTGCTGTGCATAATTCAAAATGGGATAAAATATCTAATACTGAATTTAAGTTGAAAAACAGATGGTTGATACCTGAGTTAGGAAACTGGTACATCTTTATTGACTGCTCTATTTTACCCACATCACACACATACACTTTGTCAAAAGACAGATTGATCCTTTTGGATGCAATCCTCACAAATGAGAATGTGGATGTGGGCAAAATCATCAATAAACAGATACTGGAGTGTGCTGTAAAAAGGGAAGGATTCTTGTTCTTTCCATGTTTGATAACTGAGCTTTGCATGAAGCAAGGAGTGCTTATCAGTGATGAAGAACACAAGCAGAGAAAATACCCTCCTGGGCCACTGTCTGCTGAGATGAAGAAAAGAACCAAAATCAAAACTGTGGAACCAACCCTGGTGCAAGAGCACCTAGTGCAGAAGCACCAGGCTGTCTGGAAATTTCAGCAGGAACAGCATGATTGGCTGCAGCTAAGATTGATGGAGCTCTCACAGGTACCTACTCAGATTGAAACACCAGTATTCCCATTTTGGGTCTTTCAGAACCCAGAAGAAGAAGAAGAAAAGGAAGAAGAAGAAAAGGAAGAAGAGAAGGAAGAGGAAGTGGAGAAAGAGAAAAAGAGTGAGTAGAAAAATAAGAAAAAAGTGATGAAGAGAAAGAGGGAAACAAAGAAGAAAGAGAAGGTTAAGAATAAGAAAATAGAAGAAGAAGAAGAAGAAGAAGAAGAAGAAGAAGAAGAAGAAGAAGAAGAAGAAGAAGAAGAAGAAGAAGAAGAAGAAGAAGAAGAAGAAGAAGAAGAAGAAGAAGAAGAAGAAGAAGAAGAAGAAGAAGAAGAAGAAGAAGAAGAAGAAGAAGAAGAAGAAGAAGAAGAAGAAGAAGAAGAAGAAGAAGAAGAAGAAGAAGAAGAAGAAGAAGAAGAAGAAGAAGAAGAAGAAGAAGAAGAAGAAGAAGAAGAAGAAGAAGAAGAAGAAGAAGAAGAAGAAGAAGAAGAAGAGCTGCTCAGTGAGGAGCAGCAAGAAACTGAGGAGGATGAAACAATAGAAAGAATAGTGAGAGAGATGGAGAAAAATGAAGATGAAGAGGATGAAGAAACCACTGACAGCAGTGAGAAGAGTGGGGAACAAAACGTATCTATGGAGGAAGCAATGAAAAAATTTGAAAACTGGTCACAAACAGAATTTACCCAAGCTACTCCACAAGCCAACCCCCAAGATACCACAACATCACCCTCCACTGGAAAAACACCCACCCCTCCATCACCTAAATCACCCATCCCACAAACATCCCCACCACCACCCATCACCCAAGAAAAACAAGCTAAAAAACCACCATCACCAATCAAAGAAAAAACCCCACCACAGGCCACTGAAACTGATGCAACTAACATTTCTCTTGAGAAACAAACTTTGCAGGTAATTGAAGAGGAGAAATCAATGAAGAAGAAGAAAAATCAACCTCTGAGGATGAAGATCACCCAGTAGCTGATGCTTCTGCACCTAGTGCAGAAGCACCTGAAGGTGTTCCAGTTGTGGCAGTCATACCCAAGAACAAAGAAGACACTGTCAAACTGGTGCTGGAGGAGCTAGCAAAGAAGAAGAATGAAGAACTGGGCAACACCCAGAAGTTTTTCAAGAAGAAGGTTGAAAGTTCAAAAACTGTGATGGGATCAATTGTGGAACAAGAGCAGACCACTGTGCAAGCACCTGAGGAACCAGAGGAGGCAACTGATAAGCCTACAGAGGAGAAGCCTGAAGAACCTAGAGAACCAGAACCTGTAGCTGAGGAAGTTGGTGCAGCTGCACCTAGTGCTTCTGCACCAAAACCTGAAGAAGCAAAGAAGAAAAAGCAGAAGGTGAAGCACATTCCAGCCAGAACCAGTTCAAGGATCAAGAGTGGTGCCAAAAAAGAGTAAAGCCTTTTAATGTTGTTATATATCTAAACTGCTAATATATTTTGATGTCCCACATGTATTAACCCCACTCCCCATTTTGGTACAAACAATTTCTGTTTTTGTCTCAACTTAAGAGCAGTGAGGACACTGCTCAGCCTTAAGTTGGGGGGTGAGAAAAACATCTTTTAAAATACTATGCATGTGCTAGTATGTTTTAATTAAGTATGTATGTTTGTATGCTATGTTGTTTATCTATATGTGCATATTTTCAAAATTTTGATGCATTCAAACAAAGCTTCTTTGAAAAATTTAGAAAACTGATTTACAAAAACATAAGTAGCACAAAGCTTTAGTTTGAAATACATCAAGTTTTTTTTTAGGATTTAAATAGCTTTTGAAGCATGATCAGCTTAAAATTCTTTTGTGCAAAATCTTAACCAAAAACTGTAACATCCCGGTATTTCTATTGACTAGAAATACCCAAGTGCACATTAGTAACACATCAGAGATACAAAATTCCTGCATAAATACTGAACACTGCAAAATAGTTTTCACTGGACAACAGCCAAGCAGTCTTAATGCACGTAAGACCATAAAATTCAGCGAACTATCCTGCTCAGTATCATACAAGAAAGCGGAAATAAAATAATTTACACTAAAGTCGTAGTGTTGCGGTACATAGACAACAAAAGGAAATGTAAACTTAAACATAATGCTAAGTCATCCGCAACCAATCCGAGCCCAACCTACTCATGCCTCTTGGATTTCCTCTGTCCCTGTGTCTCTGTAAAACAACAACATTTAAACAGTGAGATACAATCTCAGTGAGTCCTACCGAGACCCCTACTAACTCTCTCGGCTCAATTTAAAAACATTTTTAACTCAACACGGCACCGACTGCGTTACCGCTAACTCCCGATGAACCGCATTATTTTTACACATAGCATTCCACCGACTGCGTTACCGCTAACTCCCGGGGAATCTGCTATGACTCAGTACGACACCGACTGCATTACTGCTAACTCCCGGTGAACCGCACAACAAACAATTTAACATAACACCGACTGCGTAACCGCTAACTCCCGGTGAACCCCCTTACCAATAGCATTTTTCCTAATGGCACGGAGCCTAGGGTAAGGGATCATGACTGCCCCGCCTAGTATGTCAACATGGGTCGTCACCCAAACTCGATATAATATATATATATATCCACAGACACATGAACTCATGGTTCATTTACATCACACCCATAGTTGAACATTTGGTTTTAAATATCAAAAGTTGAAGTTCGCTCTCGTACACTAGTTCGACACTTTTCAACACATTTTTCGTCTCCAGACACAGTTCGTTTTGCCTTAAAAATAGAATATTCAGTTAGGCCTCTGAATAAGCTTTCCAACGCATCTTAGAACACCTCAATCGGGTTCCCGGATCAAAAGATATCGCGAAAACAAAATCAGTGAAAAACTGTTGAAAATCTGCAAAACGTCGCGACGCGAATTGCTACCGTCGCGACGCGAAAAACGACAGAAACATTTTGCGTGACAAAACTGGGCCAGGTCGCGACGCGAAGGGGACGGGTCGCGACGCGACCCTCTGCAGAAAATGCAGATTTTCCGCTTTCTTACGAAATTCGCTATTCCGCTCAATTCCGATTCTTGTTCCGGTTGAAAACAGTTTTGACAACTATAAAAGCAGTCTCAATCAAAGTCACACAATCAATCAAAAACTCATTTTAAACGAATCGTATCAAAACGCGACATATTTTCCATTTATTAGTTTTCAACCCAAAATCTCTCAAACTCGATTACCAAATAATATTCCAGTCCAGCGAAAGCGGTAAAACAGTTAATTAATTAATTCGAAACATAAAATCCTAAGCGTGAGTAGAACTCACCCTTGAAGCGTGAACCACGATCGAGCCGAAATCACCGAGTAGCCACACGAACGCTCCCCGCTCCGGCGACACCCAATCCGCTTCCAAAGCTTCCCACTCGATCACGAAACCGCTTTTGACCGGAATGCCGAATTCCTCGAAATCCTCCACGGACACTATTCATCATCCCTAACCTCCAAAAGCTACTATTCATCCATAACCCCAATCTTTGATTTTCAACTCCAAATCACCCAATCGATCTTCAATACTCGAGTAATCCACCTCGTGCTCGCTCCTAAACATCATCCTTAGCTTTCCCTTGAGTTACAACCATCGAAACTCCAATTTTCCCTCTCAAGTTCGAAAATGGCAAAGAGAGAGAGAGAGGGTTGATGATGAAGAACTTGGTACCAAATCGAAGAGGAAGTAACGCTGAGCATTTTTCGTGTTGGAAGGAAGTCGTTTTGATGAACCGAACCCTTCCCTTTTTCTCCTTCTTCCTCCCCACCCTTTCTTTCTCTTTTCTCTACTTTTCTCTCTTTTCTCCTCTCTGTTTCTCGTTCTCAGCTTCTTTCTTTCTTTTTATTCCTTTCTTTCTTTTTCTTTTCTTTTCACGTGCACACACATATATTTATATATATATATATATATATATACGCGGTAACGTGGTCCAATTACCATATTGATCTAAATCTCCTATTTCGATTCCGAAACTTCCTTGATCCGTATTATCCGGTTAACGATCCGATGACAACCAATAATTAATTTTAGCACTCAATAAATTTACCAGTCGGGTACTAAATTAATTTAATTGGGTTAACATCCAAATAATCCCATTAATTATTTTGCGGATGTTACATTCTCCCCAACTTAAAAGAATTTTGTCCTCAAAATTTCGTCAAATCTTTCATCTGACTAACCGAGGATCGATATCCTCAGAAGGGACTTAAATTGCTGGAAACAATCTCGAACTAACAAAATGAGTGTAGAAAATTTTCACAAAGCTGGCACATCAATCTCCAAGTATGATCCACTACTACCTTGATACGAACTCTCTGTTTACGAATCAACACGAGAAACTCCTCTTTCGCCTACATAGGCTCGGCACCGCGTTCGAAAACACTTCCGAAGCTTCATTCCTCACTTGCTCCCCAACTCGATTAATCCAAATCAAAGTACTCCTCGGTAGAGGTAAAAATAAGCACAATTTCTTCGAAGGGAATAAACACTTTCTCAATAAATCTTCTAAAATCCATAACAGTTTTCGTACACACCGACAATGTGACGAAAAGTCGATTGTCAAACTTCTTGACTCGCCCCCAAGATTTCGAGATAATACTTCTCGAAAGAAGGTGAAATGAGGATTTACCAGAAACGTTTATCTTAAACGTAGAAATAAACCACGGGGACGTCAAACAAATTGAACGTAATGAAAATCACCTCAGTTGTTCTCCAAACAACTATCAAGCAGAACTCAGAGCTCCTTTCCGAATTAGTCAATAGCGTTGAGAGCTTCCCCTCAACCTAAGTGCGCCTCCTATGATTTTCTTCAATCAGGTCCTATTAGCCTCTTGATTCGTTCCCAAAATTAACCTTAGCATGCGGGTTTTCACAACAACGATTTTTCAAAACTATTATTCCGCACGCCAAGCTTCACATCGGAAATTTCAGTCACTTACAAGCAGATCCATCAATTAATCCTTTGATGGTTATTCGCAACGTGAAAACAGTCAGCAGTTACCTCACCTACATATTCGTGTTCACGTTCGACTTGTCAAACAGAATCTCATAATACTATCTCATTTTTAACTTTCACAAAGGAGAGGTTAACAGACTAATACCTCAGCTTTATATTCTGTACACCCTGGAACAGAATATAAACTTCGGTGTGCTTCCTCTAACACTTGCCTTTTATTGTTCTCATCATCGGCCGCACAGATTCTACCGTTGAAACAATTGACTCCATCACTATCCATGGTAAAATCTGGAAATACCTTTTGTGATTGTAGCTTCACATCAACTTCCTATGCTAAGCGTATAGAATCCCTTAGGGAACTAGAGATCCTCATATGGCTCAACACTAACAGGTTCCTCCTTGATCTTGAATTCAGATTTAAGTCTCTAAAAGACTCTGATAATTCCATCTCATGTATCATAAACTCGGCCATGTGGATGGATTTCCTACTCAGTGCATCAGTTACAACACTGGCCTCTCTTGAATGCTACATCAACACGAATTTATAATCCTCCAGAAACTCAACACACTTCTCTGCCTGCTATTCAGTCCTTCTGATCAAACAGATACTTTAAACTTTTGTGATCACTAAAGGCATCGAAACGAGACCCATACAGGTAACGTCTCCAAATCTTCAGTGCGTACACAATAGGTATTAACTCCAATTCATGAGTTGGATAATTCTCCCTACGAGCCTTCAATTGCCTCAAAGGATTAATTGATGGATCTACTTGTAGGTGACTGAAATTTCCGAAGTGAAGCTTGGCGTGCGGTGTAATAGTCTTGAAAAATCGTTTTGGTAAAAACCCGCATGCTAAAGTTAATTTTGGGAACGAATTAAGAGGCAAATAGATTATGATTGAGGAGGAAAATCCTAGGAGGATTACTTAGGTTGAGGGGAAGCTCTCAACGCTATTGACAAATTTGGAAAGGAATCGGATGCATCGTTGGTAAAAACCTCGTGATGAAATTGCAATAGAGGAAAAAGAGCTCTGAGTTCTGTTTGATAGTTGTTTTGAGGACAACAGAGGTGATTTTCATTACGTTCAAATTTATATGTTGTCCCCACGGTTTATTTCTACGTTTAAGATAAACGTTTCTGGTAAATCCTCATTTCATCTTCTTTTGAAAAGTGTTGTCTCGAAATCTTGGGGGCGAGCCAAGAAGTTTCACAGATGACCTTCCATCACATTTTTCGATGTGTGCAGGAACTGTTATGGATTTTAGAAGATTTGTTGAGGAAGTGTTTACACCCTTCGAGAAAATCATGTTTGTGCTTATCACTACCGTGGAGTGCCAATTTGTGGATCTCATATTCGACCTGTATCTCTATCAAGTGTCTTGTATTAAACCCTTTGATTTAGATTAATCAAAGTTGGGGAGTAAGCGAGGATAATTGGAATGAAGTTTCGGAAGTGTTTTCAAATGCGGTGCCGGGCCTATGTAGGCGAATGATGAGTTTCTCGTGTAGATGCGTGACCAGAGAGTTCGTATCAAGGTGGTAGTGGATCATACTTGGAGATTGATGTGCCCACTTGGGAAGAGTTCCTACGCTCATTTCGTTAGTTCGAAATTGTTTTTCAGCAACTTAAGACCTTTCTGAGAATGTCTGTTCTCGGTTAGTCAATCGTAAGACTTGACGAAATTTTGAGGACAAAATTCTTTTAAGTTGGGGAGAATGTAACATCCGCAAAATAATTAACCGAATTATTTGGGTGTTAACCCAATTAAACCAATTTAGTACTTAACTGGTAAATTTATCGAGTGCTAAAATTATTTAATTATTGTCAGCGGATCGTTAACCGGATAATACGGACCAAGGAAGTTTTGGAATCGAAATAGGAGATTTCGATCAATATGGTAATTGGACCACGTTACTAAATATATATTAAATATATGTATGTGTAACCGTGTGTGTGTGTGTGTTAAATTAAGAAAGGAAAGAATTAAATTAAGAAAGAAAGGAAAGAAAGGGGAGGCGTGAAACAGAGGAAAAGAATGAAAGAAAGGAAAGAATGGAGAAAGTGAGAAAGGGAGGAAACGTAGAGGAAGAAGAGAAGAGGGAGAGAGAAGACCTCACCCAAACCTCAAGCTTCCTTCACCAAAAATGTTCCCCACATCCTTCTCTTCATATTGACACCAGGATCTTCATCATCCATTCTTTATCCTCCATTTCACCATTTTCGAATTTGGAGAGGGAGGAGAAGAAATGTTGTGTTGTCTTCTTCATCAAGTGTCCTAGAGGTTAGGGAAGTCGAATATGTGGTTGGTTGCTAGCTTGGAATGAAGAATCAAAGGTTTCAAGAGTTAGGGTTAGAGGAATCAAGATTTTGGGTTATGGATGAATAGTAAATTGGGGGTTGAAGAAGATGAATAGTGCATTTTGGAGGTCTCGGGATTGAGCGGGAAGATTGAAAGCGGTTGCGGACGTCGCCGGAGCGTGGAATGGATTCGGGGAACGTTCGTGTGGTTTTGTCAGAGAAACGGTGTCGCGGAAAGTCTCGGTGATTTGGCGAAGTCTCGGTGATTTTGAAGTCTCGGTGTCGGCACACGCTTCGAGGGTGAGTTTTACTCACGCTTAGGATTTTATGTTTCGAATTAATTAATTAACTGTTTTACCGCTTTCGCTGGACTGGAATATTATTTGATAATCGAGTTTGAGAGATTTTGGGTTGAAAACCGTTATTTGAAAATATGTCGCGTTTTGATACAATTCGATTACAATGAGTTTTTGATTGATTTGTTTGATTGTGTGACTTTGATTGAGACTGTTTTTTTATAGTCGTCAAATCTGTTTTCGGTCGGAACGAAAATCGTTCGAGAACGTTTGGGTCAAAAACCGTTATTTCGGAATATGTAGTATTTTGGTAAAATTCGTTTTGATCGAGTTTTTGATTGGATTGATTGATTGTGTGGTTTGTATTGGGTCTATTGTATTGGTTGTCAAATCTGTTTTCGATCAGAACGAGAATCGGAATTGAGCGGAATAGCGGTTTTCGCGCGAAACTGCCAAAATTCTGCAGCATCAGGTCCCCATCGCGTCGCGACCTCCCTCCTTCGCGTCGCGACCATGCTTCAGTTTGCAACGAAAATATTTCTGTCATTTTCGGCGTCGCGACGGTTTCGTATCGCGTCGCGACGGTTTGCAGATTTTCAACAGTTTTTCACTGTTTTTCGTTTCGCGATAACTTTTGATCCGGGAACCCGATTGAGGTGTTCTAAGATGCGTTGGAAAGCTTATTCAGAGGCCTAACTGAATATTCTATTTTTAAGGCAAAATGAACTGTTTTTGATATTGAAAATTGTGTCGAAAAGTGGTCAACTAGATTGCGAGTGTGAACTTGGATTTTATAAAACTGTGGATTAAAGTGTTTCATTGATTGTCTGATTTTATGGACCGTGGGTTCATAGTACTGTAGATATATATATTATATCGAGTTTGGGTGACGACCCATGTAGACATACTAGGCGGGGTAGTCATGCACCCTTACCCTAGGCCTCTTGCAATAGGGAAAGTACTATTGGTAAGGTGGTTCACCGGGTATGTAGCGTTCGCGCAGTCGGTGGTGTGTTGAATTGTTTGTCGTGCGAATACCGGGTATGTAGCGTTCGCGCAGTCGGTATCGTACTTGGTTGTAACAGGTTCATCGGGTATGTAGCGTTCGCGCAGTCGATGACCTGTCAAAGGTTAAATAATGCGGTTCATCGGGTTTGGAACGTTCGCGCAGTCGATGCCGTATTCAGTCAAAACGATTTCATAATTGGACCGAGAGTGTTAGTAGGGGTCTCGGTAGAACTCACTGAGATTGTATCTCATTGTTTATATGTTGTTGTTTTACAGAGAAACAGGGACAGCGGAAATCCAAGAGGCACGAGTAGGTGGTACTCGGATGGTGGCTGAAGACTTAGCGTTATGCTAAAGTTTATATTTCCTTTTGTTGTCTGTGTACTACAACTCTATGTATTAATGTTAATTATTTACTTCCGCTTTCTTGTGCGATATTGAACACTGTATTTCACTGATGGTTTATGGTCTTATTTATGTTTAAGACTGTTCTGTGGTTATTCAGTGAAAATTTAATAGCGGTGTTCAGTATTTAAACAGGAAATATATCTCTGATGTGTTACTAATGTGCACTTTGGTATTTTTAATCGATAAATTATACCGGGGTGTTACAGTTGGTATCAGAGCAGTTCGACCTAGTCGGACTTAGTTTAGGGTTGAGTCGATTCCTTGTTAATCCTGGTTGTAATTACACTTGTGATGCTAAGAGACATTGAGCCTGATCAACTTAATACTTAGTGCATCATAAGCGGAATTATGGTAGGATGATCAAGACGCAATCCTCGACCAAGACCGGAATCTTCAACCGGTGCATCCTCAGGAAAGGTGACATGACAGTGGAAGAATACACCGCTAAGTTTGAGGAGTTGTCTCAGTTTTACCAAGTGGTAAAGTAAGCTTCGGATGACGAACGGAGAATGCAGAAGTATAAGACGGGCATAAGTGCTTTTATGATTTATGGTCTCAGTTCTTATACTATTACCAATTAGGTTGCCTTAGTGCAATCAGCCTATGTCGCCGAGGATGATCTCATAGGAAATATGGGAAAGGAAAGAAGGTAGTTGAATTATCAACTCCGAATGCAAAGTCCTAAGATAATTTCATCAAAGGAAAAGCAGATGCAATTCTTTGATTTTTCAGCGGTCAAGATGTTCTAACTGTGGAAAGCCTCACAGCGGTGATTGCAAGCGAAGATCTAATCGGTGCTATTATAGAAATGTAGAGGGTCACTATGGTAAAGAGTGCCCCGTAAGGAAAAGTTCCAAGGAGTCACAAGCAGCTCCAAGGCAAGGACGAGTCAACACTTTGGATGCTCAGACAGTTACAACCGCTGGTCGGGTACTGAGGGGTATGGGATCTCCTTTCAATAACTCCGTCAGTATAATATATGATTCGGGTGCAACCTATTGCTGTATATCCCGATCGCGTGTGAATCGGTTGGGATTAGCCTTATCATCGCTATCCGAGCCGATAACTGTTTTAAACTGCTGCTAAGGGTCATGTCCAGACATAATCTTTGTATCGGATTGTCTACTTGTCATAGGAGGCAGAAATTTTGTTGTAGAATTTATTGTTTGCCTATGAGAAGTGTGGACACCATTTTGGGTATGGATTGGATGACTGCAAATCATGTTGCAATCGACTGTGTTAATCAACTATCAGTTTCTCTTCGGAATCAATTGAATAGTCTAAGACAAATTCTGAAGCGGTTACCTAGTTCACCTTAGACGGTCAATCTTCATTCCAAGGTGCGGGAGCACAAGTTAGTATGTTATCTGCATCCGCTGAAACTAGTTTAGATTTGGCGAACGTTCAGGTCGTGAATGACTTTCTGGATGTTTTCACGATGAAGTTTCTTCTGGACCTCCAGAGCGAGAAGTAGAGTTTACTGCAGAATTGATTCCTGGCACGGGATCAATATCGATTGTTTCTTATTGAAGGTTTCTTGAGAATTAAAGGAAATGGAGTCTCAACTTGAAGAGTCGATGTTAAAGAAATTCATTCGACCGAGCGCTTCTCTATGGGGTGTTCCGGTGTTGCTTGTCAAGAAGAAATATGGAAGTAGGAGATTGTTTATTGATTATCAACAACTTAACAAAGTGACGGTCAAGAATAAATATCCCTTTGCCAAGGATAGACGATTTGCTTGAGCAATTTGAGGCGCTGCTGTGTTTTCTAAAAATTGATCTGAGGTCAGGATGTCATCAAATAAAAGTTAGAGCCTTAGATATTCCGAAGACAGCTTTCCGTACTAAGTATGGACATTATGTGTTTGTAGTGATGCCCTTCGGTTTGACTAATGCTCCAGCGATATTCATGGATTACCTGAACTAAGTTTTTCCTCAATTACCTAGATCAATTTGTAGTCGTTTTCATTGATGGTATCTCGATGTGCTTGAAGGCCGTTGCGGAGCATGTCCAACATCTCCGCATTGTTCTTAAAGTACTCCGAGGAAATGAGTTGTACTCGAAACCTTCGAAGTGTGATTTTTGGGTGTCAGAAGCAAAGTCTTTGGGACATGTGATTTCCCACGTCGGGAGTTTCTGTAGATCCCAGTAAGAAAGAAGCGGTGTTGAATGGGAGTGACCGACATCAGCCGCAGAGATCAAAAGTTTCTGGGACTAGCCGGTTACTATAAGAGATTTGTTAAAGGGTTCTCACAGTTAGTTTTCCACTTACTCGGTTAACTCGTAAGGGTCATCCGATTACGTGGGATGCCGATTGTGAAGAATGTTTTCAAGAGTTGAAGATTTTGACTTCTGCTCCAATCCTGATTCTTCCGATCCGTCATTGGAATTTCAAATTTTCGATGACGCTTCAGGGAAGGGTTTAGGATGTGTTCTAATGCAAAATCAACAAGTGGTAGCTTATGCGTCCGGGCAATTAAAGTCTCATGAGAAGAGTTATCCGACTCACGATTATGAGTTGGCAGCTATTGTCTATGCACTGAAGATTTGGAGACGTTACCTGTATGGGTCTCGTTTCGATGTCTTTAGTGATCACAATAGTTTAAGGTATCTGTTTGATCGGAAGGAACCGAATAGCAGGCAGAGAAGTGTGTTGAGTTTCTGGAGGATTATAAATTAGCGTTGAAGTAGCATTCAAGAGAGGCCAGTGTTGTAACTGATGCACTGAGTAGGAAGTTCATCCACATGGCTGAGTTTATTGATGCATGAGATAGAATTGTTGGAGTCTTTTAGAGACTTAAATCCGAATTCAAGATCTAGGAGGAACCGGTTAGTGTTGAGCCATATGAGGATCTCTAGTTCCCTAAGGGATTCTATACGCTTGGCACAGGAAGTTGATGTGAAGCTACAATCACAAAGGTATTTCCAGATTTTACCATGGATAGTGATGGAGTCAGTTGTTTCAACGGTAGAATCTGTGCGGCCGATGATGAGAACGATAAAAGGCAAGTGTTAGAGGAAGCACACCGAAGTTTGTATTCTGTTCCAGGGTGTACAGAATATAAAGCAGATGTATTAGTGGCGAGGTATTAGTTTGTTAACCCTCCTTTGTGAAGGTTAACAATGAGATAGTATTATAAGATTCCGTTTGACAAGTCAAACGTGAATATGAATATGTAAATGAGGTAACTGCTGACTGCTTTCACGTTGCGAATAACCATCAAAGGATTAATTGATGGATCTACTTGTAGGTGACTGAAATTTCCGAAGTGAAGCTTGGCGTGCGGTGTAATAGTCTTGAAAAATCGTTTTGGTAAAAACCCGCATGCTAAAGTTAATTTTGGGAACGAATTAAGAGGCAAATAGATTATGATTGAGGAGGAAAATCCTAGGAGGATTACTTAGGTTGAGGGGAAGCTCTCAACGCTATTGACAAATTTGGAAAGGAATCGGATGCATCGTTGGTAAAAACCTCGTGATGAAATTGCAATAGAGGAAAAAGAGCTCTGAGTTCTGTTTGATAGTTGTTTTGAGGACAACAGAGGTGATTTTCATTACGTTCAAATTTATATGTTGTCCCCACGGTTTATTTCTACGTTTAAGATAAACGTTTCTGGTAAATCCTCATTTCATCTTCTTTTGAAAAGTGTTGTCTCGAAATCTTGGGGGCGAGCCAAGAAGTTTCACAGATGACCTTCCATCACATTTTTCGATGTGTGCAGGAACTGTTATGGATTTTAGAAGATTTGTTGAGGAAGTGTTTACACCCTTCGAGAAAATCATGTTTGTGCTTATCACTACCGTGGAGTACCAATTTGTGGATCTCATATTCGACCTGTATCTCTATCAAGTGTCTTGTATTAAACCCTTTGATTTAGATTAATCAAAGTTGGGGAGTAAGCGAGGATAATTGGAATGAAGTTTCGGAAGTGTTTTCAAATGCGGTGCCGGGCCTATGTAGGCGAATGATGAGTTTCTCGTGTAGATGCGTGACCAGAGAGTTCGTATCAAGGTGGTAGTGGATCATACTTGGAGATTGATGTGCCCACTTGGGAAGAGTTCCTACGCTCATTTCGTTAGTTCGAAATTGTTTTTCAGCAACTTAAGACCTTTCTGAGAATGTCTGTTCTCGGTTAGTCAATCGTAAGACTTGACGAAATTTTGAGGACAAAATTCTTTTAAGTTGGGGAGAATGTAACATCCGCAAAATAATTAACCGAATTATTTGGGTGTTAACCCAATTAAACCAATTTAGTACTTAACTGGTAAATTTATCGAGTGCTAAAATTATTTAATTATTGTCAGCGGATCGTTAACCGGATAATACGGACCAAGGAAGTTTTGGAATCGAAATAGGAGATTTCGATCAATATGGTAATTGGACCACGTTACTAAATATATATTAAATATATGTATGTGTAACCGTGTGTGTGTGTGTTAAATTAAGAAAGGAAAGAATTAAATTAAGAAAGAAAGGAAAGAAAGGGGAGGCGTGAAACAGAGGAAAAGAATGAAAGAAAGGAAAGAATGGAGAAAGTGAGAAAGGGAGGAAACGTAGAGGAAGAAGAGAAGAGGGAGAGAGAAGACCTCACCCAAACCTCAAGCTTCCTTCACCAAAAATGTTCCCCACATCCTTCTCTTCATATTGACACCAGGATCTTCATCATCCATTCTTTATCCTCCATTTCACCATTTTCGAATTTGGAGAGGGAGGAGAAGAAATGTTGTGTTGTCTTCTTCATCAAGTGTCCTAGAGGTTAGGGAAGTCGAATATGTGGTTGGTTGCTAGCTTGGAATGAAGAATCAAAGGTTTCAAGAGTTAGGGTTAGAGGAATCAAGATTTTGGGTTATGGATGAATAGTAAATTGGGGGTTGAAGAAGATGAATAGTGCATTTTGGAGGTCTCGGGATTGAGCGGGAAGATTGAAAGCGGTTGCGGACGTCGCCGGAGCGTGGAATGGATTCGGGGAACGTTCGTGTGGTTTTGTCAGAGAAACGGTGTCGCGGAAAGTCTCGGTGATTTGGCGAAGTCTCGGTGATTTTGAAGTCTCGGTGTCGGCACACGCTTCGAGGGTGAGTTTTACTCACGCTTAGGATTTTATGTTTCGAATTAATTAATTAACTGTTTTACCGCTTTCGCTGGACTGGAATATTATTTGATAATCGAGTTTGAGAGATTTTGGGTTGAAAACCGTTATTTGAAAATATGTCGCGTTTTGATACAATTCGATTACAATGAGTTTTTGATTGATTTGTTTGATTGTGTGACTTTGATTGAGACTGTTTTTTTATAGTCGTCAAATCTGTTTTCGGTCGGAACGAAAATCGTTCGAGAACGTTCGGGTCAAAAACCGTTATTTCGGAATATGTAGTATTTTGGTAAAATTCGTTTTGATCGAGTTTTTGATTGGATTGATTGATTGTGTGGTTTGTATTGGGTCTATTGTATTGGTTGTCAAATCTGTTTTCGATCAGAACGAGAATCGGAATTGAGCGGAATAGCGGTTTTCGCGCGAAACCGCCAAAATTCTGCAGCATCAGGTCCCCATCGCGTCGCGACCTCCCTCCTTCGCGTCGCGACCATGCTTCAGTTTGCAACGAAAATATTTCTGTCATTTTCGGCGTCGCGACGGTTTCGTATCGCGTCGCGACGGTTTGCAGATTTTCAACAGTTTTTCACTGTTTTTCGTTTCGCGATAACTTTTGATCCGGGAACCCGATTGAGGTGTTCTAAGATGCGTTGGAAAGCTTATTCAGAGGCCTAACTGAATATTCTATTTTTAAGGCAAAATGAACTGTTTTTGATATTGAAAATTGTGTCGAAAAGTGGTCAACTAGATTGCGAGTGTGAACTTGGATTTTATAAAACTGTGGATTAAAGTGTTTCATTGATTGTCTGATTTTATGGACCGTGGGTTCATAGTACTGTAGATATATATATTATATCGAGTTTGGGTGACGACCCATGTAGACATACTAGGCGGGGTAGTCATGCACCCTTACCCTAGGCCTCTTGCAATAGGGAAAGTACTATTGGTAAGGTGGTTCACCGGGTATGTAGCGTTCGCGCAGTCGGTGGTGTGTTGAATTGTTTGTCGTGCGAATACCGGGTATGTAGCGTTCGCACAGTCGGTATCGTACTTGGTTGTAACAGGTTCATCGGGTATGTAGCGTTCGCGCAGTCGATGACCTGTCAAAGGTTAAATAATGCGGTTCATCGGGTTTGGAGCGTTCGCGCAGTCGATGCCGTATTCAGTCAAAACGATTTCATAATTGGACCGAGAGTGTTAGTAGGGGTCTCGGTAGAACTCACTGAGATTGTATCTCATTGTTTATATGTTGTTGTTTTACAGAGAAACAGGGACAGCGGAAATCCAAGAGGCACGAGTAGGTGGTACTCGGATGGTGGCTGAAGACTTAGCGTTATGCTAAAGTTTATATTTCCTTTTGTTGTCTGTGTACTACAACTCTATGTATTAATGTTAATTATTTACTTCCGCTTTCTTGTGCGATATTGAACACTGTATTTCACTGATGGTTTATGGTCTTATTTATGTTTAAGACTGTTCTGTGGTTATTCAGTGAAAATTTAATAGCGGTGTTCAGTATTTAAACAGGAAATATATCTCTGATGTGTTACTAATGTGCACTTTGGTATTTTTAATCGATAAATTATACCGGGGTGTTACAGTTGGTATCAGAGCAGTTCGACCTAGTCGGACTTAGTTTAGGGTTGAGTCGATTCCTTGTTAATCCTGGTTGTAATTACACTTGTGATGCTAAGAGACATTGAGCCTGATCAACTTAATACTTAGTGCATCATAAGCGAAATTATGGTAGGATGATCAAGACGCAATCCTCGACCAAGACCGGAATCTTCAACCGGTGCATCCTCAGGAAAGGTGACATGACAGTGGAAGAATACACCGCTAAGTTTGAGGAGTTGTCTCAGTTTTACCAAGTGGTAAAGTAAGCTTCGGATGACGAACGGAGAATGCAGAAGTATAAGACGGGCATAAGTGCTTTTATGATTTATGGTCTCAGTTCTTATACTATTACCAATTAGGTTGCCTTAGTGCAATCAGCCTATGTCGCCGAGGATGATCTCATAGGAAATATGGGAAAGGAAAGAAGGTAGTTGAATTATCAACTCCGAATGCAAAGGAGAGGTTAACAGACTAATACCTCAGCTTTCACAAAGGAGAGGTTAACAGACTAATTCGGAGTTGATAATTCAACTACCTTCTTTCCTTTCCCATATTTCCTATGAGATCATCCTCGGCGACATAGGCTGATTGCACTATGGCAACATAATTGGTAATAGTATAAGAACTGAGACCCTAAGTCATAAAAACACTAAGGCCCTTCTTATACATCTGCATTTTCCATTCTCCTTTCGGAGCATGCTTTACCACTTGGTAACACTGAGACAACTTCTCGAACTTAGCGGTGCATTCTTCCACCGTCATGCCACCTTTCCTGAGGATGCACCGGTTGGAGACTCCGGTCTTGGTCGAGGACTGCGTCTTGATCATCCTACCATAATTCCGCTTATGATGCACTAAGTATTAAGTTGATCAGGCTCAATGTCTCTTAGCATCACAAGTGTAATTACAACCAGGACTAACAAGGAATCGACTCAACCCTAAACTAAGTCCGACTAGGTCGAACTGCTCTGATACCAACTGTAACATCCCGGTATTTCTATTGACTAGAAATACCCAAGTGCACATTAGTAACACATCAGAGATACAAAATTCCTGCATAAATACTGAACACTGCAAAATAGTTTTCACTGGACAACAGCCAAGCAGTCTTAATGCACGTAAGACCATAAAATTCAGCGAACTATCCTGCTCAGTATTATACAAGAAAGCGGAAATAAAATAATTTACACTAAAGTCGTAGTGTTGCGGTACATAGACAACAAAAGGAAATGTAAACTTAAACATAATGCTAAGTCATCCGCAACCAATCCGAGCCCAACCTACTCGTGCCTCTTGGATTTCCTCTGTCCCTATGTCTCTGTAAAACAACAACATTTAAACAGTGAGATACAATCTCAGTGAGTCCTACAGAGACCCCTACTAACTCTCTCGACTCAATTTAAAAACATTTTTAACTCAACACGGCACCGACTGCGTTACCGCTAACTCCCGATGAACCGCATTATTTTTACACATAGCATTCCACCGACTGCGTTACCGCTAACTCCCGGGGAATCTGCTATGACTCAGTACGACACCGACTGCATTACTGCTAACTCCCGGTGAACCGCACAACAAACAATTTAACATAACACCGACTGCGTAACCGCTAACTCCCGGTGAACCCCCTTACCAATAGCATTTTTCCTAATGGCACGGAGCCTAGGGTAAGGGATCATGACTGCCCCGCCTAGTATGTCAACATGGGTCGTCACCCAAACTCGATATAATATATATATATATCCACAGACACATGAACTCATGGTTCATTTACATCACACCCATAGTTGAACATTTGGTTTTAAATATCAAAAGTTGAAGTTCGCTCTCGTACACTAGTTCGACACTTTTCAACACATTTTTCGTCTCCAGACACAGTTCGTTTTGCCTTAAAAATAGAATATTCAGTTAGGCCTCTGAATAAGCTTTCCAACGCATCTTAGAACACCTCAATCGGGTTCCCGGATCAAAAGATATCGCGAAAACAAAATCAGTGAAAAACTGTTGAAAATCTGCAAAACGTCGCGACGCGAATTGCTACCGTCGCGACGCGAAAAACGACAGAAACATTTTGCGTGACAAAACTGGGCCAGGTCGCGACGCGAAGGGGACGGGTCGCGACGCGACCCTCTGCAGAAAATGCAGATTTTCCGCTTTCTTACGAAATTCGCTATTCCGCTCAATTCCGATTCTTGTTCCGGTTGAAAACAGTTTTGACAACTATAAAAACAGTCTCAATCAAAGTCACACAATCAATCAAAAACTCATTTTAAACGAATCGTATCAAAACGCGACATATTTTCCATTTATCAGTTTTCAACCCAAAATCTCTCAAACTCGATTACCAAATAATATTCCAGTCCAGCGAAAGCGGTAAAACAGTTAATTAATTAATTCGAAACATAAAATCCTAAGCGTGAGTAGAACTCACCCTTGAAGCGTGAACCACGATCGAGCCGAAATCACCGAGTAGCCACACGAACGCTCCCCGCTCCGGCGACACCCAATCCGCTTCCAAAGCTTCCCACTCGATCACGAAACCGCTTTTGACCGGAATGCCGAATTCCTCGAAATCCTCCACGGACACTATTCATCATCCCTAACCTCCAAAAGCTACTATTCATCCATAACCCCAATCTTTGATTTTCAACTCCAAATCACCCAATCGATCTTCAATACTCGAGTAATCCACCTCGTGCTCGCTCCTAAACATCATCCTTAGCTTTCCCTTGAGTTACAACCATCGAAACTCCAATTTTCCCTCTCAAGTTTGAAAATGGCAAAGAGAGAGAGAGAGGGTTGATGATGAAGAACTTGGTACCAAATCGAAGAGGAAGTAACGCTGAGCATTTTTCGTGTTGGAAGGAAGTCGTTTTGATGAACCGAACCCTTCCCTTTTTCTCCTTCTTCCTCCCCACCCTTTCTTTCTCTTTTCTCTCCTTTTCTCTCTTTTCTCCTCTCTGTTTCTCGTTCTCAGCTTCTTTCTTTCTTTTTATTCCTTTCTTTCTTTTTCTTTTCTTTTCACGTGCACACACATATATTTATATATATATATATATACGCGGTAACGTGGTCCAATTAACATATTGATTTAAATCTCCTATTTCGATTCCGAAACTTCCTTGATCCGTATTATCCGGTTAACGATCCGATGACAACCAATAATTAATTTTAGCACTCAATAAATTTACCAGTCGGGTACTAAATTAATTTAATTGGGTTAACATCCAAATAATCCCATTAATTATTTTGCGGATGTTACAAAAACTCATTCTTTGAACCAATTTTTAATGATAATAACCAATTTTTATCACTACTTTGACACATCAAAACTGAGTTTCTAAAAAGAACCTTGCTATTTGAAAACTATCTAATGCAAAAGGAAAGTTTAGAAAACCAAGGTCAAAAACAAATTTTTTCTAAAAATATAGAAGAGCATAAAGAAATAAGTTTGGGGGAGTTTTCATGAATACTAAGGATGAGTATGAAAAACTTAGAGAAGTCAGCACAAAAGGTTACCCGAAAACACTATAAAAGAACCAAAATATTACAAGCTAGCCATATTTGCCCAAATCATCAAACTGAACCTGTTCCAAATAAATGCATTTGGTTTGAAAAAGAAAAGCATAAAAATGCAAAAAGAAAAAGAAAAAAATAAAAATGAAAAGAAAAACAAACCAAAGAAAAAAGTATGCATAAAGGAGGTCAGTGAGGAGGGCAACATATGCTATCAATCTTGAAAAAGTGTTACCAAGGTGCTTCTGCACCAAAGAAACAAAAAATCAGTGCTTCTGCACCTAGTGCTTCTGCACCTGGTGCTTCTGCACCAAAACCAAAGAACCACCAAAAATAAAGAAAAGTGCAAATGACTCAACAGTTTTGAAATAATCAACAAGCCCTTAGTTGTGCTTAAAGACCTCCCAAGTCTTGAAGATATTGTTAGTCTAATCTATATTTTGAAACATCTTTGTTGTTGACCAAACGTGATCTAAACTTTTTCAAAAGCAAAAGAGAAACTTCTCACTTAGTTTTGGGAACTGATTGGATCTCAATGGAACGCACACACACACATAAACGAGTTTTGATAAACCTTGGATATTTGGGAAATCAATGACACACAAAGCAAAAATTTCTGAAAATTGAGGTTCATACAATGAGAAAACAATTTTTGAAAAGAGATGAGCTGATCTGATCTTCTTAAAATCTATGAAAATCTTAGTTTTGTTTTGTCATTACTTGAGGACAAGCAATGGTTTAAGTTTGGGGGTGTGATAACTCTATTTTATATAGAGTTATTCATACATCTAACCATAACTAATTGCCTAAAACCAAGTATAATATGTATTAAATATAGTAGTTTTAGTCAAATAAACAACATTATAAGTTTTATAGAAGATTGCACAATGATTTAAGCATTTTGTATATATATTGGTATGTTTGATGTGTTTGCTCAGCGCAGCTGCAGTTCTTGCTTCTGCACCAGGAAAACAACATTGCTTCCACACTAAAGGCACATCCAAGATAAAGTGTTTTTGCACTTAGTGCTTCTGCACTAGATGCTCCTGCATCATAGTGCTTCTGCACCGTCTAGCTGTGAGCTTATAACCCCCCACCTTGGAAGCACCTCAATTCATACCATGACACCAGAAGTTTTGTGACATCATGCTTAGTCATTGGGCACATGGAGAGACATGCCCACATGCATATGGAGGCGTCCACCATGAAACATCATCATAAGGGGCTATACACCTAAAGACACATGGATCTCCACCATTGGACCTCCTTTAAAGAAGAGTGATGGACTTTATCTTCTCAAATTCAGAGCAGGAAAGTAACCATGGTTAGGCACCACATTGCTGACTTAGTTACTACGCAAACCCTCATGCAAAGGAAACCTCAAAGGCTATAAATAGGCTCCACTTCGCACTTGAAGAACAATCCCTTTCTTCATCCAAATTTATATAGCTTTCATACAGTTTTAAGTAGTTTATTTCTTGCATTTTATTTAGTAGTTAGTTGTAAGAAGGTGAGGAAGGAATTGACACTCTCTTCCTCCACTTCTTCTTAGATAGACGAAGGAATCAGTGCTTCTGCACCAATCAGAATCCATACAAAGGAACATCAATCTGTGTAACTTCTACCCTATTGATATATTTTATATGGTTCATATTATTATGCTCCTTACATATTCTCTCTATTATATAATGAGTAACATGAGCTAAATTCCTTTAGTTAAGATGTTCTAAACTTATAATGATCTTTTGAGTAAGTTATTATGCTTTTAAGTGTTGTAGCATTTTGGGTCTTGTGTTATACTATATCCATCTTATTTTAAGGTTGATCGCTTAAAAGAAGTAGAGTTATATACACAGACATGGTTTATAACTAGAAATCAAGACTAATAAGGGTGAGTGTTTTAATAAAGGCTTTGTTGACTTGTTAATAAAGAAAACTTTGTTAAAACCATGTTAAGTCCTAGACATAGGATAACATAGTCCTTAGGGTGAAACAGTGGGTACCTCAAAGGCAGGAGTGAACTTATTTAGCAAGCCCGGACATGGGAAGCTTGTAACGAAACTCTGAAGAAAGTAGCTGACAAGCACACACTTATGCAACTGAACTCAATGCTACTGCACTTGATGCTTCTGCACTTGATGCTTCTGCACTTGATGCTTCTGCATCATAGTGCTTCTGCATCTCTAAAAGCATAGAAACTCTCAAAAGAAGCATTGTCTAGTAAAGACATCTCAACTATCTTTCTCAACTAATTTCCTTCATCTTATTTTACATACTTGTATTTTGTTTTTACTTAAACTAAAAACCCCAAATTTTGTGAGTAGTGTAGTAGCACATATTTCTATCTCTCTAAGCATACAAGAGTTTAATCAATCCCTGTGGGTTCGACCTTTCTTATCATTGTATTACTTGTGTGACTGTGTATACTTGCACATATTTTGCCACACCACCTTCCCCAATTTTAACCATGTGCGCGGCAAGTGCGAAAGGATGCTCACAGAAATGATCACGCTCTTCGGGAGAGAAGATAATTTCACCCTCTTCGTCAGCAGGGGGAGGAAGCCCAACCGGGGAGGGACAATCAGCAGAAGGAGGTCCCTGAGCGCAACTTCTCTGGCGCTTGGACTTACTCTGAGTCCCCTGGGTGCTGGAGTCGACTGGAACCTTCGGCACCTCGAAGATGTCCCTTCCAGCACGGCTTGGCGCTCCTAAGCTGAGGTGAGGTCCCATAAAGGGATGCGCAAGGGCAGATATAGCAAGAACCGGGCTCTTGACCTCGGTAGGCTCGGCATCCAAAGGTCTCCTCTGTAATACCCCAATTCTACCCGTTCATTTTATTAATTATCAGAGTGCGGGAAATTAAATTCAAAACAGAAATTGGAGCGTCACATACGACATTTTCAAAAATGCAACAACGTATTAATTAAACAACGTGGAGAAATAACTCATCTTAGTTTACTTCACAGAATAATAAACGGTATCTCAAAAAGTCACAACGTTGGTTTCAGACACAACTAGTGCAACAAAATAAATCATAATGACAGCGCTCATCCCCTCCCCGGGTGCTACGTATCAGAGACGACGCTGACTCATTAATAAAGAAGACCTGGTCTTCATTTGCGACTACCTGCACGTTACCCACGTAGAGGTAACATTCAAACAGAAATGGTGAGTCCAACAGCATAAAAGAGAGTATGATAAGAGGTATACTAAGATCTCAGCAACTATAAATACTAGTCACAACATCATACATAAACAGCTACCAGCAACAGCACCAACAGGCAACAACATTAAACTACAACGTCAGGCAACGGCAACGTGACATGAGAATGCGTATGAAGTGCAACCCACAACACGGGTATATGCATGTGGTACCAATCAACGTAAACAGCCTTTGTGGCTTCAACAACAACGTATTGAGCAGAGCTCCAAGACCGCAGCCTACAACAACGTGGTATGCATATGCAATGCATGGGACACCATGTACGACTCATCAGACCCTCAACAACGCTTCAAACAACATGCACAACAACATCATCAACAACATCTTTTGGTCACCTCTGACCCAACAACAACAACAACGTGGTTTGGTCATATTGACCCAACAACAACGACAACAACGTTAAATTTTTAGCCCAACAACATCATTTAGTCATCATTAGTACATTTGCATCACCGTTATTAGTTCGTCATATTTGACACAGCATCACTATTATTATTGTTAATCATAATTGACACTACCAGACATCACAACACCGGGCAGCATGATGTGGCGCCCTACAGCAACAAAATCAGCAACACTAACACATTCAGGCGCCGGACAGCAGCAGAGCTGGCGCCAAACAGCAACATAAACATATTCTGGCGCCAAACAGCAACATAACACAGCAACATAAAACGGCAATATAAACCAGCAATAGCAACATAAAACAGCAACGTAAAATAGCAACATAAAACAGCAACAACAATACAAAACAGTTCATTTTGCCTTAAAAGTAGAATAATCGGTTAGGCCTCTGAATGAGATCTTCAACGCATCCTAGAACGCCTCAATCGGATTCCCGGATCAAAAGATATCACGAAAACAAACAAGGTGCAGAAATTCCGTAACCATGCGCTTACTTTGGCGAATTGATTAAAATAGTAACCCACACCGGATTTCGACAAATAAATACTTGTTGGAAAGCCCTATGGGTCTACTCCTTATTCCTAAGTTCAGTTTTTGAAAAAGAGAGTCTAACAGGTACAGTTTTCAAAAACACACATATTAGTTTCAAAAGAGGGCAGTTTCTGTCCTTCAAATTCAAGCAGTTCTAAAATGACCAAAACTCAATCAAATTGCAGGAAACTTGTGCATAAACTGGGGCGAATTCTGTCTAGTTTTCAAAGAAATTGGATTCGTTCGAAAATGAGTTCTTTTGAAAACGCAGTGACCAAAACACTGGCCCTATGTCCAGATTGTTTCCAGAATCATACCCTAACTTGTGAAATTCATATCTCGAGCTACACAACTCTAAACGCAACCAAACCAGTGCCAAATTAACAAGCATTAAGTCTATTTTCCAGAACAGTAAACCACATAATTTTTCAGTCAACACAACGTTCCCAGTTACCGAAATACTGAACCTCTACCCAAATCGTTTCCAGAATTTTAACCTAACTTGTTTCACCTATAACTTAAGTTTTACAACTTCAAATGCAACCAAATCAGCGCCAAATTAACAAGCATTAAGTCTACTTTCCAGAACAACAAACCACATAATTTCTTTGCAACGTTTCATCAAAACACGTCTTAGGCATGCAACAAGCACCTAACGTGCATCCAATCCACAAAACACATTTCATTGACAATTATACATTATATTTCCGTTCACACATATTATCAAACACCTAGCTAGCATTATAATTACTAATCCCTTGCATACAACCCATCATACATTCTCTTATACCATTTAACCCCCCTTACCTTAGTAATTTCGATGATGGTGAGACCCTTCCTTGAATCACCAACAAGAAAACGCAGCAACTACTTCTTCTTTCTCCCTCCTTGAACTCGCGATCTCTCTCTTTTCCTCCTCTCTTCGCCGCGGCTTCTCTTCTCTCTTCTCTCCCCCTTGGCCGCGCGCACTGCTCTCTTTTCTCTTCTCTCCTTTTCTTTTCTTTTCTTTCTCTCCAAGTGTCTAAGACACTAACCCTAGATCATAAATATTATGGGTCCTAGTGTCTTGGGCTCTTTTTGCCACTTAGTTAATTACTAACACTTCTCCTCTTTTAATTAAATTACCACTCCCTCATTTGCTACACACCACCCCTTATTTAAATTAAAACACCATTCATTCCTTTTATTATAACCGACCAACATAACACCTAGATAAATTAATTAAATAAATACTTGATTATTTTGGGGCGTTACAACTCTCCCCCACTTAGAATATTTTCGTCCTCGAAAATTTTAACTAATATGAACATGGTTATGCTCTAAGCAGTTCATACCCAATGTTACATCTAACCCACCCAACGGCAAACAAACAAAATTCACAACAAAGTCTCTTGTCGAAAACCGACAGGGGACACAGAGAACACACCAGGCAATACAAGACCAATCATAGCAGACAACACAAGACCTAAACGTTCACAACATTCGACAGTACTAAAACAATGGGTGGCATCGGTATTGACAATAGATTCTAGCGGAGTACTCTTAACGAAACACGTACCTCTAAAACGACCATCATTCTTCAGTAGACTCAGTACCCGCCAAGGCAAACACCTTCCCACTAGACCTTTCTTTCTTCGGTTTTGGACACTTAGTACTGATGTGCCCCACCTCTCCACAGTTGAAACATACCATATCCTTGCGATCACACTCGGACATCTTACGACCCTCTTTACCACAGCGGAAGCACCTTGATACCTCAGGTTTACACTCAAAACTCTTGTGACCAGCCTTTCCACACTTGAAACACACAATGGCCGCGGGAGCATCTCCCCCACTAGCTCCTTTGCCATCAGCTGACCTCTGCTTACCCTTGCCCTCCGGAACTTCATACGGCTTACTACGGCTTTCAGTCTTGCTCCTCTTATCTTTCATAATCCTGTAGTGAGCGTTGTTGTCCTCCTCAAAAATCCTACAGCTGTCAATTAACTCGGAGAACACACGAATCTTTTGATACCCAATTGCCTTCTTGATCTCAGGCCTCAACCCATTCTCGAATTTGATACATCTAGAGAACTCACCATTAGCCCCGTCATAGTGTGGATAGAATTTTGCCAACTCAGTGAACTTGGCAGCATACTCAGTTACCGACTTGCTTCCCTGCTTCAGCTCCATGAACTCTATTTCCTTCTTGCCCCGAACATCTTCCGGGTAATACTTTCTCATAAATTCTCTCTTGAAGACATCCCATGTGATCTCTTCACCAGCATTCTCCAACCTCTGCAGAACCTCCAGCCACCAATCGTCAGCTTCCTCAGCCAACATGTGAGCACCATACCTCACCTTCTGAGCAGGCGTACAATCCATAACACGGAAAATCCTTTCCATTTCCTTCAACCACGCCAGAGCACCATCGGGATCATACCTGCCCTTGAAAGTAGGCGGGTTCTCCCTCTGAAAAGTAGCCAGACTCCGAGACCCAGCATTCCCACCATCACTCTGCTGATTCTCCACCGCTTGAGCCATAGCTGCCAAGGCAGCAGCAAGTGCAGCATCGTTTCTTCCTGCCATTTCGACTTAACACTGCAGCATAGACAATAATCAGAACTAATCTAGCACTACTTGCTAGTTAAAAGACACAACTAGACAACTTGGTCGGACAGACCGAACTGCTCTGATACCAACTATGTAACACCCCAATTCTACCCGTTCATTTTATTAATTATCAGAGTGCGGGAAATTAAATTCAAAACAGAAATTAGAGCGTCACATAAGACATTTTCAAAAATGCAACAACGTATTAATTAAACAACGTGGAGAAATAACTCATCTTAGTTTACTTCACAGAATAATAAACGGTATCTCAAAAAGTCACAACGTTGGTTTCAGACACAACTAGTGCAACAAAATAAATCATAATGACAGCGCTCATCCCCTCCCCGGGTGCTACGTATCAGAGACGACGCTGACTCATTAATAAAGAAGACCTGGTCTTCATTTGCGACTACCTGCACGTTACCCACGTAGAGGAAACATTCAAACAGAAAGGGTGAGTCCAACAGCATAAAAGAGAGTATGATAAGAGGTATACTAAGATCTAAGCAACTATAAATACTAGTCACAACATCATACATAAACAGCTACCAGCAACAGCACCAACAGGCAACAACATTAAACTACAACGTCAGGCAACGGCAACGTGACATGAGAATGCGTATGAAGTGCAACCCACAACACGGGTATATGCATGTGGTACCAATCAACGTAAACAGCCTTTGTGGCTTCAACAACAACGTATTGAGCAGAGCTCCAAGACCGCAGCCTACAACAACGTGGTATGCATATGCAATGCATGGGACACCATGTACGACTCATCAGACCCTCAACAACGCTTCAAACAACATGCACAACAACATCATCAACAACATCTTTTGGTCACCTCTGACCCAACAACAACAACAACGTGGTTTGGTCATATTGACCCAACAACAACGACAACAACGTTAAATTTTTAGCCCAACAACATCATTTAGTCATCATTAGTACATTTGCATCACCGTTATTAGTTCGTCATATTTGACACAGCATCACTATTATTATTGTTAATCATAATTGACACTACCAGACATCACAACACCGGGCAGCACGATGTGGCGCCCTACAGCAACAAAATCAGCAACACTAACACATTCAGGCGCCGGACAGCAGCAGAGCTGGCGCCAAACAGCAACATAAACATATTCTGGCGCCAAACAGCAACATAACACAGCAACATAAAACGGCAATATAAACCAGCAACAGCAACATAAAACAGCAACGTAAAATAGCAACATAAAACAGCAACAACAATACAAAACAGTTCATTTTGCCTTAAAAATAGAATAATCGGTTAGGCCTCTGAATGAGATCTTCAACGCATCCTAGAACGCCTCAATCGGATTCCCGGATCAAAAGATATCACGAAAACAAACAAGGTGCAGAAATTCCGTAACCATGCGCTTACTTTGGCGAATTGATTAAAATAGTAACCCACACCGGATTTCGACAAATAAATACTTGTTGGAAAGCCCTATGGGTCTACTCCTTATTCCTAAGTTCAGTTTTTGAAAAAGAGAGTCTAACAGGTACAGTTTTCAAAAACACACATATTTGTTTCAAAAGAGGGCAGTTTCTGTCCTTCAAATTCAAGCAGTTCTAAAATGACCAAAACTCAATCAAATTGCAGGAAACTTGTGCATAAACTGGGGCGAATTCTGTCTAGTTTTCAAAGAAATTGGATTCGTTCGAAAATGAGTTCTTTTGAAAACGCAGTGACCAAAACACTGGCCCTATGTCCAGATTGTTTCCAGAATCATACCCTAACTTGTGAAATTCATATCTCGAGCTACACAACTCTAAACGCAACCAAACCAGTGCCAAATTAACAAGCATTAAGTCTATTTTCCAGAACAGTAAACCACATAATTTTTCAGTCAACACAACGTTCCCAGTTACCGAAATACTGAACCTCTACCCAAATCGTTTCCAGAATTTTAACCTAACTTGTTTCACCTATAACTTAAGTTTTACAACTTCAAATGCAACCAAATCAGCGCCAAATTAACAAGCATTAAGTCTACTTTCCAGAACAACAAACCACATAATTTCTTTGCAACGTTTCATCAAAACACGTCTTAGGCATGCAACAAGCACCTAACGTGCATCCAATCCACAAAACACATTTCATTGACAATTATACATTATATTTCCGTTCACACATATTATCAAACACCTAGCTAGCATTATAATTACTAATCCCTTGCATACAACCCATCATACATTCTCTTATACCATTTAACCCCCCTTACCTTAGTAATTTCGATGATGGTGAGACCCTTCCTTGAATCACCAACAAGAAAACGCAGCAACTACTTCTTCTTTCTCCCTCCTTGAACTCGCGATCTCTCTCTTTTCCTCCTCTCTTCGCCGCGGCTTCTCTTCTCTCTTCTCTCCCCCTTGGCCGCGCGCACTGCTCTCTTTTCTCTTCTCTCCTTTTCTTTTCTTTTCTTTCTCTCCAAGTGTCTAAGACACTAACCCTAGATCATAAATATTATGGGTCCTAGTGTCTTGGGCTCTTTTTGCCACTTAGTTAATTACTAACACTTCTCCTCTTTTAATTAAATTACCACTCCCTCATTTGCTACACACCACCCCTTATTTAAATTAAAACACCATTCATTCCTTTTATTATAACCGACCAACATAACACCTAGATAAATTAATTAAATAAATACTTGATTATTTTGGGGCGTTACAACTCTCCCCCACTTAGAATATTTTCGTCCTCGAAAATTTTAACTAATATGAACATGGTTATGCTCTAAGCAGTTCATACCCAATGTTACATCTAACCCACCCAACGGCAAACAAACAAAATTCACAACAAAGTCTCTTGTCGAAAACCGACAGGGGACACAGAGAACACACCAGGCAATACAAGACCAATCATAGCAGACAACACAAGACCTAAACGTTCACAACATTCGACAGTACTAAAACAATGGGTGGCATCGGTATTGACAATAGATTCTAGCGGAGTACTCTTAACGAAACACGTACCTCTAAAACGACCATCATTCTTCAGTAGACTCAGTACCCGCCAAGGCAAACACCTTCCCACTAGACCTTTCTTTCTTCGGTTTTGGACACTTAGTACTGATGTGCCCCACCTCTCCACAGTTGAAACATACCATATCCTTGCGATCACACTCGGACATCTTACGACCCTCTTTACCACAGCGGAAGCACCTTGATACCTCAGGTTTACACTCAAAACTCTTGTGACCAGCCTTTCCACACTTGAAACACACAATGGCCGCGGGAGCATCTCCCCCACTAGCTCCTTTGCCATCAGCTGACCTCTGCTTACCCTTGCCCTCCGGAACTTCATACGGCTTACTACGGCTTTCAGTCTTGCTCCTCTTATCTTTCATAATCCTGTAGTGAGCGTTGTTGTCCTCCTCAAAAATCCTACAGCTGTCAATTAACTCGGAGAACACACGAATCTTTTGATACCCAATTGCCTTCTTGATCTCAGGCCTCAACCCATTCTCGAATTTGATACATCTAGAGAACTCACCATTAGCCCCGTCATAGTGTGGATAGAATTTTGCCAACTCAGTGAACTTGGCAGCATACTCAGTTACCGACTTGCTTCCCTGCTTCAGCTCCATGAACTCTATTTCCTTCTTGCCCCGAACATCTTCCGGGTAATACTTTCTCATAAATTCTCTCTTGAAGACATCCCATGTGATCTCTTCACCAGCATTCTCCAACCTCTGCAGAACCTCCAGCCACCAATCGTCAGCTTCCTCAGCCAACATGTGAGCACCATACCTCACCTTCTGAGCAGGCGTACAATCCATAACACGGAAAATCCTTTCCATTTCCTTCAACCACGCCAGAGCACCATCGGGATCATACCTGCCCTTGAAAGTAGGCGGGTTCTCCCTCTGAAAAGTAGCCAGACTCCGAGACCCAGCATTCCCACCATCACTCTGCTGATTCTCCACCGCTTGAGCCATAGCTGCCAAGGCAGCAGCAAGTGCAGCATCGTTTCTTCCTGCCATTTCGACTTAACACTGCAGCATAGACAATAATCAGAACTAATCTAGCACTACTTGCTAGTTAAAAGACACAACTAGACAACTTGGTCGGACAGACCGAACTGCTCTGATACCAACTATGTAACACCCCAATTCTACCCGTTCATTTTATTAATTATCAGAGTGCGGGAAATTAAATTCAAAACAGAAATTAGAGCGTCACATAAGACATTTTCAAAAATGCAACAACGTATTAATTAAACAACGTGGAGAAATAACTCATCTTAGTTTACTTCACAGAATAATAAACGGTATCTCAAAAAGTCACAACGTTGGTTTCAGACACAACTAGTGCAACAAAATAAATCATAATGACAGCGCTCATCCCCTCCCCGGGTGCTACGTATCAGAGACGACGCTGACTCATTAATAAAGAAGACCTGGTCTTCATTTGCGACTACCTGCACGTTACCCACGTAGAGGAAACATTCAAACAGAAAGGGTGAGTCCAACAGCATAAAAGAGAGTATGATAAGAGGTATACTAAGATCTAAGCAACTATAAATACTAGTCACAACATCATACATAAACAGCTACCAGCAACAGCACCAACAGGCAACAACATTAAACTACAACGTCAGGCAACGGCAACGTGACATGAGAATGCGTATGAAGTGCAACCCACAACACGGGTATATGCATGTGGTACCAATCAACGTAAACAGCCTTTGTGGCTTCAACAACAACGTATTGAGCAGAGCTCCAAGACCGCAGCCTACAACAACGTGGTATGCATATGCAATGCATGGGACACCATGTACGACTCATCAGACCCTCAACAACGCTTCAAACAACATGCACAACAACATCATCAACAACATCTTTTGGTCACCTCTGACCCAACAACAACAACAACGTGGTTTGGTCATATTGACCCAACAACAACGACAACAACGTTAAATTTTTAGCCCAACAACATCATTTAGTCATCATTAGTACATTTGCATCACCGTTATTAGTTCGTCATATTTGACACAGCATCACTATTATTATTGTTAATCATAATTGACACTACCAGACATCACAACACCGGGCAGCACGATGTGGCGCCCTACAGCAACAAAATCAGCAACACTAACACATTCAGGCGCCGGACAGCAGCAGAGCTGGCGCCAAACAGCAACATAAACATATTCTGGCGCCAAACAGCAACATAACACAGCAACATAAAACGGCAATATAAACCAGCAACAGCAACATAAAACAGCAACGTAAAATAGCAACATAAAACAGCAACAACAATACAAAACAGTTCATTTTGCCTTAAAAATAGAATAATCGGTTAGGCCTCTGAATGAGATCTTCAACGCATCCTAGAACGCCTCAATCGGATTCCCGGATCAAAAGATATCACGAAAACAAACAAGGTGCAGAAATTCCGTAACCATGCGCTTACTTTGGCGAATTGATTAAAATAGTAACCCACACCGGATTTCGACAAATAAATACTTGTTGGAAAGCCCTATGGGTCTACTCCTTATTCCTAAGTTCAGTTTTTGAAAAAGAGAGTCTAACAGGTACAGTTTTCAAAAACACACATATTTGTTTCAAAAGAGGGCAGTTTCTGTCCTTCAAATTCAAGCAGTTCTAAAATGACCAAAACTCAATCAAATTGCAGGAAACTTGTGCATAAACTGGGGCGAATTCTGTCTAGTTTTCAAAGAAATTGGATTCGTTCGAAAATGAGTTCTTTTGAAAACGCAGTGACCAAAACACTGGCCCTATGTCCAGATTGTTTCCAGAATCATACCCTAACTTGTGAAATTCATATCTCGAGCTACACAACTCTAAACGCAACCAAACCAGTGCCAAATTAACAAGCATTAAGTCTATTTTCCAGAACAGTAAACCACATAATTTTTCAGTCAACACAACGTTCCCAGTTACCGAAATACTGAACCTCTACCCAAATCGTTTCCAGAATTTTAACCTAACTTGTTTCACCTATAACTTAAGTTTTACAACTTCAAATGCAACCAAATCAGCGCCAAATTAACAAGCATTAAGTCTACTTTCCAGAACAACAAACCACATAATTTCTTTGCAACGTTTCATCAAAACACGTCTTAGGCATGCAACAAGCACCTAACGTGCATCCAATCCACAAAACACATTTCATTGACAATTATACATTATATTTCCGTTCACACATATTATCAAACACCTAGCTAGCATTATAATTACTAATCCCTTGCATACAACCCATCATACATTCTCTTATACCATTTAACCCCCCTTACCTTAGTAATTTCGATGATGGTGAGACCCTTCCTTGAATCACCAACAAGAAAACGCAGCAACTACTTCTTCTTTCTCCCTCCTTGAACTCGCGATCTCTCTCTTTTCCTCCTCTCTTCGCCGCGGCTTCTCTTCTCTCTTCTCTCCCCCTTGGCCGCGCGCACTGCTCTCTTTTCTCTTCTCTCCTTTTCTTTTCTTTTCTTTCTCTCCAAGTGTCTAAGACACTAACCCTAGATCATAAATATTATGGGTCCTAGTGTCTTGGGCTCTTTTTGCCACTTAGTTAATTACTAACACTTCTCCTCTTTTAATTAAATTACCACTCCCTCATTTGCTACACACCACCCCTTATTTAAATTAAAACACCATTCATTCCTTTTATTATAACCGACCAACATAACACCTAGATAAATTAATTAAATAAATACTTGATTATTTTGGGGCGTTACAACTCTCCCCCACTTAGAATATTTTCGTCCTCGAAAATTTTAACTAATATGAACATGGTTATGCTCTAAGCAGTTCATACCCAATGTTACATCTAACCCACCCAACGGCAAACAAACAAAATTCACAACAAAGTCTCTTGTCGAAAACCGACAGGGGACACAGAGAACACACCAGGCAATACAAGACCAATCATAGCAGACAACACAAGACCTAAACGTTCACAACATTCGACAGTACTAAAACAATGGGTGGCATCGGTATTGACAATAGATTCTAGCGGAGTACTCTTAACGAAACACGTACCTCTAAAACGACCATCATTCTTCAGTAGACTCAGTACCCGCCAAGGCAAACACCTTCCCACTAGACCTTTCTTTCTTCGGTTTTGGACACTTAGTACTGATGTGCCCCACCTCTCCACAGTTGAAACATACCATATCCTTGCGATCACACTCGGACATCTTACGACCCTCTTTACCACAGCGGAAGCACCTTGATACCTCAGGTTTACACTCAAAACTCTTGTGACCAGCCTTTCCACACTTGAAACACACAATGGCCGCGGGAGCATCTCCCCCACTAGCTCCTTTGCCATCAGCTGACCTCTGCTTACCCTTGCCCTCCGGAACTTCATACGGCTTACTACGGCTTTCAGTCTTGCTCCTCTTATCTTTCATAATCCTGTAGTGAGCGTTGTTGTCCTCCTCAAAAATCCTACAGCTGTCAATTAACTCGGAGAACACACGAATCTTTTGATACCCAATTGCCTTCTTGATCTCAGGCCTCAACCCATTCTCGAATTTGATACATCTAGAGAACTCACCATTAGCCCCGTCATAGTGTGGATAGAATTTTGCCAACTCAGTGAACTTGGCAGCATACTCAGTTACCGACTTGCTTCCCTGCTTCAGCTCCAGGAACTCTATTTCCTTCTTGCCCCGAACATCTTCCGGGTAATACTTTCTCATAAATTCTCTCTTGAAGACATCCCACGTGATCTCTTCACCAGCATTCTCCAACCTCTGCAGAACCTCCAGCCACCAATCGTCAACTTCCTCAGCCAACATGTGAGTACCATACCTCACCTTCTGAGCAGGCGTACAATCCATAACACGGAAAATCCTTTCCATTTCCTTCAACCACGCCAGAGCACTACGCGCGCTCAATTGGTAGTGGGAGGTGTGTTTAACTTGCACTTATGCCTCAGGTGCAAGGTTCGATTCCCACGGAAGGCAAAAATTCTACAAGAGGGGTAGAGAAGACCGTGAGGTAATAGTGCCGGGGTGGCCAATGCGTTGGACCTGGGCTGTTACATCCTCCGTCCGGCCAAAGAAGCCAATTCATTAAAAGAGAGTGGAGCGGCCATCTTATCTGCAAAACAACAAAGTAGTGAATCAGCAACATAAGTAAATAATTTATCAAAAGAGAAAACAAAGATACATCAAGACCTAACAAGCAACCTAAGATCTTGGCAACTTCAGGAACCGTGGAAGCCTTGGACAGCTCACTGCACAAAAACTTTTGTGGCACAGTGGACAAGCCACCGACGATCTTCCTCAGCATGCTCAAAGTCCTCTTCTCAGGATCAGATAACGCGGATGGGAGGATGCGATAAGACCGAGAGGTGCGGTCGGCATCGACATTACACCACCCAAGGCGAAACTTATCCCGAACCAGACGCCCTTGTTCATCAAAGAAGCCCATGCTGACGACGGCCTTCTCACTAGAGGGAACGAGGTAAAAATACTTGAACCTCCAATCATGCTGGTTATCTGAGTACACTTGAAAGAAAGCATAGTTTGTCCGACATTTCAAGTGCACAAACTCGTAACGAATGACGCCATCCAAAGTATCTCGACGACGCTGCACCTTGAAGATAACCATAAAAATCCTCAAGCTGCATCTTCTTTGAAGAACTCTCATCACCAGCTCGAAACACTTCACAAAACACCACGAATTTGGGTGGAGCTGAGAGGGAGCTATCTTAAGGTGATTCAAAACCTCCAGTTGAAAGGGTGTAAAGAACAGGGAAACCCGCACCTTGTAAACCACACTGTGAAACATCATGAATTTTCTACCGTCGGGGACTCTGCACACCCTATCTTGGGGGTCAACCGCCTCAACCCGCCAGTCGCCTCCCAACGCATCTTGCAGACAGCGGGGAGGCTCTTTTCCTGGAAGGTAGACGCTCCTGGCGGAACAAACAACACAAGCAACCCAGTCATAGCTAAAACCACCAATCTCCACCACTTCATGCTCAAACGGCAGATCATCATCAGAAGCATGGTTGTCAAACTCGCGAGTCAAGACGTACGAGTCTACGAGTTTACTCCCCCAAAACGAGTCAAATTTCATGTAGAATCGCAATTTTGGTAAACTCGGATAAACTCGGGTAGACTCGGATAGACTCGCGAGTATGAAGCGATTCTATCGAATCTACCACAATCAGGGGTGTAATCAGCAAAGCAGGGGGTGTATGCGAGTAAACAAGCCCAAAATCAGTTTTTTTTCATTTTTAAAGCCCATTTTAAATATAGATATCATTTTAACACCTCCATAACCCAAAATAATTTGTAAATTAATAACATCTAAAATATTAAGATTTATAAAAGTAAAATAAATATATAATACAATCATATATTGTCAGTAGCATATAAAAAATACATTTAAATGTGTTTTCAACAAATTTTAATAACAAAAACACACAATAAATTGAAATTATTTAAATGTGTTTTCACTTATTATTGTATTATTGCTGAATTAGAATTAGTAAAAGGGTAGTCTTATTGCTCTTTGAATCAAGTACTATTATTGTTGGATTAGTGTTATTGCACTAAAGCTACTGTGTTATTGCTCTTTGAATTAGTATTAATGTTCTAAAGCTACTGAATCAAGTATATTATTAATTATTATCATTATCTTTGTACATGCTTAAGTATTTGAAATCATCATGTGGCATATAATGACATAGTAAGTCCATATTTATGTATTGATGAAAATTCATAGGTAAGAAGACAGGTTAAGAGTCAGGAGGAGCAACAAAAATAAAGTGGAGTGCCAAGCACACATCCACACACAGCCAGCACCCATGAGGGCGCCTGGCAGGGCGCCGATGATGGCAGCCAGCGCCGAGGAGGGCGCCTGGCAGGGCGCCTGTGAAGAGGCAGCCAGCGCCCAGGAGGGCGCCTGGCAAGGCACTAATATGAAGCAACCAGCGCCCATGAGGGTGCCTGGCAGGAGGGCACTGTCAACAACGTAAATAAACGGTAACGAACAACAAATACTTACCAGGAAGAAAAGACGTTGAAACAAGTGGACTCTACTCCCTCCTCTCCTTTTTAAGGAGGCACTAGGTTGGTGACTTGGTCCCTACTCCTTCCTCCTCCTTGAAGTAGGCGCTAGGGTTAACAATTACTTGGCCCCTACTCCTTTCCACCCTCCAAGAAAGCGCTCCAATGATGGATTGGTCCCTACTCCTCCACGAAATTTTAAAATAATAAAATATGGACCACAAGACAAATACCCGCCTATTTATAGGAGTTAGCGTTTCGCGCAACACCACGGATCTGGCAGATCAACTTGGCCCATATCCACTATGCACAAGCCCAATACGCCTGTCACCTTAAGACGTGCTCAAACACAAAAAAGATAGAAAAGCAGGCTAAAAGACAAGATGAGCAGCAAAAAAAATAAAGTAAAGTGCCAAGCACACGGGGGCGCCATGGGGGCGCCTGGCAGAAGCAGCCAGCGCCCAGGAGGGCGCCTATAAGGAGCAGGCAGCACCTAGCAGAGGGGTGCCTGGTAGAGGGTAGTCTGAAAGCAAATCCTTCGCAACGGGGTGGTCAGCACTACGCAGTAAGACACCCACGAGAGCACCGAAACTTGACTCGCAACGGGGTGGTCAGCACTACGCAGTACGTCACCCTGGCTTGGTGCTGGGCACAGGGATTACACCGAAGGAGGTGTGAGACACGACCCGACAAGACAGACAAAGCAACGCTTAGAAAAAACTTCTCCTTTTTTACTCTAGAGAGTGAAAATGACAGAACACGGTTGTTACAAAGGCAGTGTCCCGCGTAACATCATAGATCCGGAAAACCAACGAAAATCCTTCAAGCCAAGACCATCCTTCGGAATAATCTCGGCTTGGGGGGCAACTGTTCTGGAGTCAACCAGGGGGTCCCATTAGCAAAACCAGGAGGTGCGCTTAGCATGTAATATGGATCAGCCCAACCGATTCAGCCCATATCCACCTCATGCGAGCCCAACATGCTTGGACGGTCAAGATCGACTCTACCCATCCAACGATCCACGAGAGGGCACGATTTCCTATAAATACAGGCAAACTTTGCCCTAAGAAAGGTTCAATCTCTAATCCTTAGTACCTTCACTCATATATTCTATATACTGACTTGAGCGTCGGAGTGGCTTGCAGGTACCCCCCGGGCGCTCATTGACCTCCTGCCAGGACAGCAAGAGACCTACCAACAGCAGTCGACCAAAAAGCTGCTCGGTACAGAACACCTCTCTTTGGACTAAATTTGCTGAATTTTTTAAAACAGGGGGACCAAATGTCTAAGTTCTAAAATAGGGGGACCAAATACCTGAATTTTTGAAAATAGGGGGACTAAAACTATAATTTAGCCTAAATTTTATCATAACTATCACTTATGTTACAAGTATATATGCATATCAGTCATAATTTTACTCTAAACATGTTTGTGTATATATTTACATGATGAATAGGTGATGGCTGATGCTGAAGCTGCCTAGTCCCGATCCCTTAATGGGAATCGGAGACGACAGGATTATAGATTTCTCAGAAGTAGATACGCGGTTGCCAATGTTTGTGTATGTATCGCGGGAGAAGCGGCCAGGTTATGATCACAACAATAAAGCGGGTGCAATAAATGCACTAGTTCGAACATCTGCAGTTTTGTCAAATGGGCCATTCATTCTCAACCTTGATTGTGATCATTATATCTATAATTGCAAGGCAATACGGGAAGGTATGTGTTTCATGATGGACAGAGGCGGTGAGGACATTTGCTATATTCAGTTCCCCCAGAGATTTGAAGGCATTGATCCTTCAGATCGATATGCCAACCACAACACTGTATTCTTTGATGGAAACATGCGAGCTCTTGACGGTATTCAAGGTCCTGTCTATGTGGGAACTGGATGCATGTTCAGGCGGTTTGCATTGTACGGCTTTGACCCTCCTTCAGTTGACTGGGACACGAAAAATCCTAAAAAGAGTAGTGAAGGCGGCGAAACACAAGCCTTGAATGCAAGTGAGTTTGATGAAGATCTAGACGTTAACTTACTACCCAAACGCTTTGGTACTTCAACCATGTTGTCCGAGAGCATATCTGTCGCTGAGTACCAAGGTCGTCCTCTTGCTGATCATCCCGCCATCAAGTATGGACGCCCTCTAGGTGCTCTTAGGGTCCCTCGTGAGCCACTTGATTCCACTACAGTTGCTGAATCCGTCTCTGTCATTTCTTGTTGGTACGTAACATCAAGGCATGCCTTGTTTTGCTTAACATTGCATGCTAAAATTATATGTTACATATACTATTAGATTAGATTAGACTAAAACATCAAGTGAAGTTGTTGTGTGATTTTTGTCTCCTGTTGTTTAATCGTGAATAATTCACCCAAATGAAAATGAAAAGCAGGAGATCAAAATGATTGATAGTTAAAGGACTAAAAGTAAATTTAAGGCTGAATCTTATGATTAAGTTGATTTTAATATAGGTATGAAGACAAAACGGAATGGGGAGATAGAGTGGGATGGATTTACGGGTCAGTGACAGAGGATGTGGTTACGGGTTACCGGATGCATAATCGTGGATGGCGGCGTTCTGTATATTGCATAACCAAGCGAGATGCATTTCGTGGATCGGCACCAATAAACCTCACCGATAGACTGCACCAGGTGTTGAGATGGGCCACTGGTTCCGTTGAAATTTTCTTCTCTAAGAACAATGCATTGCTCGCTAGTAAGCGTCTCAAATTACTCCAACGCCTTGCATACCTCAATGTTGGCATATACCCCTTCACCTCACTCTTCCTTGTTTTGTATTGCTTCCTTCCAGCGCTCTCCTTGTTCTCCGGATTCTTTATTGTCCAAACTCTCAGCATCGCCTTCTTAATCTACTTGCTCACCATCACTGTGTGTTTGGTTTTGTTGGCCATTCTTGAGGTTAAATGGTCTGGCATAGAGTTAGAGCAATGGTGGAGGAACGAACAATTTTGGCTTATATCTGGAACTAGTGCTCACCTAGCTGCTGTGGTGCAAGGGCTCCTTAAAGTAGTTGCTGGTATTGAGATTTCTTTCACTTTGACCTCCAAATCGGGAGGGGAGGATGATGATGACAACATATTTGCAGATTTGTATATAGTCAAATGGAGCTCCTTGATGATTCCACCCATTGTTATTGCTATGGTAAACATCATTGCCATTGTGGTTGCATTTTCTAGGACCATTTATAGCGCAAACCCACAATAGAGTAAGTTCATTGGAGGTGCATTCTTTAGTTTCTTTTCTGGGTGCTTGCTCATTTGTATCCCTTTGCAAAAGGGTTGATGGGGAGGAGAGGGAAAACACCAACTATTGTATTTGTCTGGTCGGGTCTCATTGCCATTACACTGTCTTTACTTTGGGTTTCCATTAGCCCACCCAAGGGTGCTGATGGACAAGGTGCTGGGGGTCTACCTAAAACCCAATACTACCTAAAACTTGAAAAATAAAAAACTAACAAGACCCAATGGGCCATAACAGCAACACAAACAACAAAGTTCAGCCCATTAGGGTTTCCAAATGCAAGCAACCGAAATTACAAAAATACCCCTCCCTTGCGTAGGTCTAAACTACCACCAGACATGGTTGACATGGCCCCAATCAAAAGAACTATCATATGGGTGTGCCAAAAGATCTCAATGAAAGCAAATTTTCACTTAGGTTAAAATTTGAATTCTAAATCTCTAACCACTTGTGTCATTGCCGTTAAAATTACTAGCGCAAAGACGGGCACTACCGTGTTCGCCTTTTCGCTTTTTGTTATATTAAGTTCATTATAGTTATAGTCAACTTAGTTCAATGTAACTGTAGTGAACTAAGTTGGGGGGACATTGTTTCACCATAGTGGTGAGGCATTTTTTTAAATTTGGGGGTGTAGATAACCAAGAAGGGAGTGAGGGTGTAGACCACTCAAACATAGACCAATTTGAATTTCCCTCATGTACTGTTTGAATCGAATTGCATGGATCTTGTGGAAGCATGCAGAGGAAATGTGATTGGAAAGAAATTGCTCATATTGTTCATGATATTCAGAAGTTTAAGTAAGAATTTACCTTTGTTGGCTTTTTATGGACGAATCGCCTGTGTTGCAGACTTTGTCGCTAAACTAGCAGCAAATTCATCCCTCCCGCGTAACTGGGCGTCCTCTCCCCCTCTGGCTCATGCATCTTTGATTGAAGCGGAATTCCCTCCTTGATGATCGCTTTGTGTGGAGATTGTTTCTCTGTGGTTGGTATTGATTTCCTTTGCCGTTTAGGGTTAGGGTTTTCGCCTTTTCTTTTGGGTAGTTGTAATTTGTTTCCCAATGCGTGTAAGTGGTTGTATTTCGTACCTGTTATCATTATGTTAGGTTCTAGGTCAGCTGAGTGTGATCCATGTGATGTGTCGTTGTATTGGGCCGCGTTGTGACCTTGTTATGGTTCCATATTGTAATCGGTTGTGGGCTTTGCCCAGCGTTTAATGAATATAAGCCGTACCCGTTGTTAAAAAGAAAAGGCTAAATTATAGTTTTGGTCCCCCTATTTTCAAAAATTCAGACATTTGGTCCCCCTATTTTAAAACTCAGACATTTGGTCCCCCAATTTTAAAAAATCAAAGACATTTAGCCCCAAGAGGAATTTTCAGTTTTTTATGGCTAATAATCAAAGACATTTGGTCCCTCAATTTTAAAAAATCAAAGACATTTGGTCCCCCAATTTTAAACAATCAAAGACATTTGGTCCCTCTTTGGACTAAATGTATTTGATTTTTTAAAATTGGGGGACCAAATGTCTGAGTTTTAAAATAGGGGAACCAAATGTCTGAATTTTTAAAAATAGGGGGACCAAAACTATAATTTAGCCAAAAGAAAACCAGTTAAAAAAAAACTTTACATGAATGTCTTCGAAAATTCACTATTTAACATTTTAACCATCTCAAGCCTGTAACTGTGTTTTGTAATTGCTCCAACTAGAGTAATTATTAGTTTAGATCCATCAAATGTAGTGTAGCGCACTTTCTCTCATTAAATCGAACGACTGCACCTATACAGTCGCCGCGGGGAATCATTGTAGGAAACTCCAAGAATTAACTAAAAACTCTGCTTATCAAAAAAAAAAATTAAAAACTCTAGATTTCAATGATGATGATGATGATGATGATGATCTAAGTATATACATGGATAACAATGAAGACAGTGCCATCTTCTTTTCTCTATAAACTCAATTCTTTGCACCCAATCCTTTCTAGAATTAGCAAATAACAATTCCGTTTGTATTTTTGGGGGGAAAGAAGTAAACTCATAAATCATCACATGGCAACCAACGCCGAACCAAAGAAGATCATAATTGATACCGATCCCGGCATCGGTAAAATTTCATATACATATTTCTCTTTCATATTCAATTCGTTTCATTTGATTTTTCCTATTCCATGTTTCTTTGAATCTAAGAATATTGCAATTGGATTTCTGCAGATGATGCGATGGCAATATTCATTGCCTTACGATCACCAGAAGTAGAAGTTATTGGACTTACAACTATCTATGGCAATGTTTATACCACACTTGCAACCCGAAATGCCTTGCATTTGGTATAGTTTATTGAGATTTTCTTTTGATTGATTCTGTCGGTTCTATTTTTGAAGGATCTGCCTATTTTCTATTGATGAAGTTGACTTTTGACTTGTGTATGTATGTGATGTGCAGTTGGAGGTTGCTGGAAGAACTGATATACCAGTGGCTGAAGGATCTCATGTGACATTAACTGTAAGTTAGTAAGAAGAAGAATTCATATATCTACTTTCATTATGTCATTCAATGGTTTTCTACAATAGCTATTATTAGATAGACAATAGGTGCAGTTTTTAGTGTTCTCCAATCACAATTCAACACGCGAGTTAACTATTCAATGTTAAATGGGCATTTAGGATCAATTAGTATATGTGATCTTTAACTAAATGCATATTGATAACTGCTTTATGCTATTTGTATTACACTGTCTGCGCACTTGAACTTTTTATAGGTGTACACATCTATATAATCTCATAACATCAACATGTTATTTTTTCAAAAAGAAATCTCTTTATTCCTTTCAAGTGCATTGTAGTTGATCACCTTACTCATGATATTATGGAGTATTTTGTAGTATGAAATTAATAGATCTGAAGTTTATCTTAGTATTTGACTCAAGTAGTTGTTATAATCCTTGTCACTTTTACAGCAAGGAACAAAACTTCGCATTGCAGATTTTGTCCATGGTGCAGATGGACTTGGCAATCAAAATTTTCCTCCACCAAATGGAAAGCCCATTGAAGAATCAGCTGCTGCTTTTTTGGTTCGTCAAGCAAAGACTGACCCTGGAAAAGTCACCGTGGTGGCATTGGGCCCGCTTACAAATATTGCTTTGGTCTGATATGGGCACAATTTCCAATTGGTCATTTTCATGTTACTCTTCATACTTTGTTTCATGATAAGATTATGCTTTGCAGGCTATACAGATGGACCCAGAATTTGCTAAGAACATTGGGCAGATTGTTATACTTGGTGGAGCTTTTGCAGTAAATGGCAATGTGAATCCAGCTGCTGAAGCGAATGCGAGTATTTCCACTCTATTCAAATCCTTACTATATAGCCCATAAAGATATTATAGTATTCACCATTCGATCTATCTAACTCTTTGGCTGGATTTGGTTCCAGATTTTTGGTGATCCAGATGCTGCAGATGTTGTATTCACAAGTGGTGCAGATATACTGGCAGTGGGAATAAATGTTACTCACCAAGTTGTATTGACAGGTACCCCCTTTGGCAAAGTCCTGTAGACTCAGTGTTGCCACACTCTGTGTATTACGCATCCCTTGGTAAATCTTGTGTAGTTAAACATCTATTTCTTAGTTACTAGAATTTCATTTGCTTTTCCTTTCAGGATTTATGCACCATACCCAGCCACATTTTATGTGAATATATTAAATTTTAATATCTAATAAGTTCCATTAAATAAAGTTTTCAGCTCAACAGAATGTCTTTCTAACTGAACTAGTATTCTCTGAGGACCTTTGATTAATGGATAAGTAGTGCAGTAGATAACTTAATAATTCATTTACTCTCTACCCCACCCCGGGAAAAAACTTTACGAGAATTAGAATCCTTTTTCTAATGAAAAACATGGTATGTTTACCCTGAATTTCTCTGTAACGCAATAATCATTTAACTTTCACATCTTGCAGTAAATGTGAAGTGATGTTATACTTATTTATAAGAGTTAGACAACATACGTTCATTTTTTATGGTATTTCCCTTGGAAATCTTTGTTGATGTTGTTTTTAATGCAGACACTTGCCGAAGGCAGGGAAAAATCCCCATGTTTGGGTTTGAGAGTTAGAGTTCAAAAATAGCTAATAATTTGTACCCTTGATAATTGTCAGTGACTAAATCCCAAAAGCTTGAGTTGTTTGGTGAAGTCCATGAATGGTTCCATATCTATATAATATTTTGAAACCCACGCTGAAACTTTTTGTTACCTTTGTGTCTCATGTTTTGCACTCTTTTAGCATTGATTGGAACTTGACATTAGTTGAACAGAATGATCATGCTGCTATTGTAATTATGGTTTATATCACTTATCTTCTTCTGCCACCACTAATCTGCTGTACTCTCATCCAAAAAACAAATTGACTAGGTTCTCACCGAGAACAGTTGGCAAGTTCAAATGGAAAATTTGCTCAATACTTGACCAGAATCTTAGAGGTGTATTTCTCTTACCATCACGAGGCATACAACACCATAGGTTGGTCTTCATAGTTTATCAAAGAATTGGGAGAGACCTAATAATCTGAGTTACTAATTATAGTTATTTTTCTATACAGGGGTTTACCTTCATGACCCAGCAGCCTTGCTTGCAGCTGTTGATCCTTCACTTGTAACTTGCGTGGAGGGTGCTGTTAGAGTCCAAACCAGTGGCATTACAAGGGGACTTACAATACTCTACAACAAACAGAAAAGGTCAGAACCACTAACAGTTAATATAAGGACTTGTAGGACTCATGCTAATATCATGTATCTATATTCATATGCATGCTTGTGCCCATTTCATACCAAGTTTTAGTTCTTCCCAAATTATGTTTAAGATGGTATTGGATTGCACTTTGTCCCGAAGCTTTCTCTAAAGAACAACCACCACCACCAAGCTTATCCCACTAGGTGGTTTTGTTACGTCGATCAAAGAATGCCACTGGCTATATCGGAAATTGTATCATTGTAATTTAAAAGAAAAAAGTTGGGGTCAGATGTAGACCAATAAATTAGGGATTTACTTTATGGGAGTGGCCTAAGGTTTTTTTTTTAAATAGAGAAAGATATATTAATAGGGGAGTACTAAGGGCACTCCAACCCTATACAAGAGAACATGAATGGGAGCGCAAAAGTGCACAGCTGAGAGCAAAAAACAAAACCCCGGGCAAACAAAAGTTCCCAGATACCCCTACTGATACAATTAACGGGGTCTAAAGAACACTCTTAGAAGAGACACTAGTCAAGGTTCCCCATTGCAAGGATCCACCTCCAGAAAAAGGAGATAATACGATCCACCATCTGAGCTAAATCCGGCACCCACCAAAAAAAATGCAATCATTCCCCCAGTAACGTCAATCCCAAACCAAGTACATTCGGCCCAAGGTTATTCTTCAGGAGAAAAGGAAGTAATAAATTTTCACAAATGTTTCAGGCTAAGGTTTGGTAGGAGTTTAGATTGTATTAGAGTTTTAACATATGTTTCCTTGCAGAATGCTGTGCTAATACCTAATAGATGGTAGAGAGACTAACAGCGATCTCACCTATTAGAGGGTCATAATGGAAACTGCAACCCTAGTGACAAACTGTCTTACCACAAGTTATTAGAAACATAAAGCTATATGGATTCCTGGACCTTTTGTTCATGCATTCCTTCTATTTGATTAGGAAGAGCAATTGTACTACACATTTCTCAAGTACACTACCTAGCATATTTTGCTGGTCAAGATAATTGCGTCCCTGTCTCAAAGTGGAGGTTCATCTGTAGTTTCTTTGACCTTGCCAAAATGTCAATTGCCTTGGCCAAACATGATGATAGGGATACTTTAAAAGACACTCCAATAGCTAAGTCATTGTATGCTTAAATTAGGTAAAGGGGGTTTAAGGTGAATAGAGAACAAAATCTGGAGTATGCTAAGTTCATACCTATTTATATGGGCTAATGGTAGAAGCTTGCTGAGGGCTACATAGTGTGCCCCTTACATGATTGTGATGTTTAGGGAAGATATCCTTGTCATCAAGTTTATCTATCTTGTGATGGCATGTGTCTATTTTGTTATGAAGTTAGGATGAAAGTGCCCTAGTTGGTCGGTAGGGGGTGGGTTGGTAAGATCAAATGCTCCCTATGATAAGTAGAGGAGTTATGGTTGGATTGGATGACTTTTACCTCCCTATTGGGATGTGTTCAGTTTTTGGCTGAGTATTGGGCTTCATTCATAATAATCTGTGTTTTTCGCACACCTCCCTGGTTCAGATGTTTATTAAAGGTGAATTAAGAGCTTTTTAGGTTGACGGGTACGGTCTGATGACCTTCCCTTAGGTTGTAACCAGATTGCTAAAATGTCCTCTTACGATTCAATAATGTATAGACTCTGGCATTATGTTTGTTTTTCCATTCTTGTTTTTAATATGTTGCATTCATTCACATTATATTATGCTTTTGTTGACAGAAGTCTAATATAAGGCCGAGAATTAGGAGCATGCATTTGTCTCATCATTCAAAATGGTGTAAACCCCATCCAAGTGTATCATCATTCGAGATTTCCTTTTTCTCTCATGCTCTTGTTTGTGTTTGTTTTGTTTCAAGTAGGATGTGGACTTTGTTGAGGATTCCAGGAAATTTTTTATTTATGAAAATGCTATTGGATTAAGTAGATATTGTAGTGACCCAAATTATATGCTTTAGTTGTTGCATCAAGATACATATTGAGTAAGTGTTAGTGTTATGCTATTAGTACATTTCCTATACTACTAAAACATATTTCAATTACCATGGTGTTCTTACACCTTATTTCCTACACTTCATTAGAGATAAAAGAAGAAATTTGAAAGGCTTTGAACTGGAAATTGAAGGACACACTTTATTGATGATAACATTCACTAAATAAAATAAATTCGTGATGGCATTTGCTAAGAAATTGTCTGGAAGAACCAATTAGATGGTTTAGTCTTTTCAACGGCTTTCAAGATTGAAGAAGTCCAATAAATTGGATGATTTAGGAAGGGTAGTTGCACAGAAACCTTTTGTTAATGATATCTTGTGTTCTACTTGTACTGCAAGTAAGTTGTCAACCTTGTGCTTGCATTACCTTTACTATATGCCACCTCACTTTTATATCTTTTTCTGTTTGTAATAAACCAGGTTTGGTGAAATCACTGAATGGACCAATAAACCAACAGTAAAGGTAGCTGTGACAGTTGATGCTCCTAGAGTTGTAAAATTGGTCATGGATCGTCTTATGGCTTGAAGTAGCCACGAAGTCGTTCAAATAGCATTATTCATTCTTGTCTATTCACTTGTATCTGTTCTCAATGTATTAAGTAGAAGACTATGCTCACATAAAATCTGTTTAGGTCTTTCTCCGTGCTATAATTGTGTTTTGGAGCTCTTGAACACTGTACATTTTATTTGGATTTCAATGTGAGAGGAAGGAGTATCATGCTCCCTTCTCTTGCTATTCCTTTCCTTTTCATCCCCCATTTTATCTCTTACTTCTCTCTCTTATCCTTCCCCTCTATCTCAAATGTAGAAATTGAGCATAAAATGATCATGTAAGTAGAGTTTTCTATGAATAGAGAGCAAAAATTTCCAAACTTCCCCTTAAAGTATATAGCATTAAGGGTTAGAACTAGGGAAGGTTCTAAAAACATATCAGATAGGGGGGAAAAGGTTTAATGATAAATATTACATTTATTTTTAAAAGGATTAATAATATTACATAAATATTAATTACAATAATTATATATATATATATATATAATAATGATATAGTATATTTATGTTATGCTTTGGGGCGATGAATACTTGCCCCCCTCTATATCTGTTCCGTTCTTGGTTACATTGGCGAATCCACCTTGTATTCCTTTGTCCTTAGTGCAAACAGTTAGGGTGGGGGGATAGGTGAAAATGGAGTGTCGTGGATTCGAACCTGCGCTCTCAGTGTCCACAATACACTTGTGTTTTACCAATAGGTTGTGCTCTCGGGACAGATCCACCTTGTATGGTATTAGGCAATTTTACCCACAAAGTAACATTTCGTTTAAACAAACTTAATAAATGTATCCACCCCATAAAAAAATTAGGTGTTGAATTTCGAACTTTTAAAAAATGAATGTAAACAAAACAAATCAGATTTCAGAGTTTTGAATTTTGAATTTTGTCACTGAGTTTGTGTATTTTGTAAAAATTTATAATATTTTTCTTGTATGAAAATATTAAAGATTATTTTTTACTTTCACAATAGAAAATTTATGGATTCTCAACTGCCTCCCTCGTTAGAACCTTAAAAGTGCATTTGGATTTTGGATGGGGCAATTTTTTAGGATAATGAAACTTTTGGATGTAATTAAAATACTTTGTTTTAAAATGCCTTGTTTAGATAATAAATTTGGAGAATTTGTAAAATGAGAGGTTTTCATAAGGTATTTTATTAAAGCTAATTTTAGGGAATTTCAAATACCAACTATAACCTAAGAATTTGAAATTCCCTATTTAGCTTAGAAAATATGAATCTTAAAATGGGCCTATAATTCTTTCAAATTTACAAATTGGTCCCTTAAATTTTTTACATTTTGCAAAATTGTCCCTAAAATTTCCAATTTTTACTTTTATTTTTTTTTTGAAACTTTAAAAAAAACTACTCAAAAAAACAATTACTCTATCTAAACCAAAAAAATCATAAATGAAGGGAATTCAATTAAATCATTTGAACTGCTTTGAATTTTGAATTCTCTTAAATTGTAAATTACTGCATCCAAATATACTCTTATAAGAAAAGTGCGTGTCTTGCAACAACTTATTACAAAGAAAGAACTTTTTTGAAAAAGTCAAAGAGATGGTCAATTACTTGATAAGGATACTGGGAATGATTTGGAGCCAATATCTTTCGTTTGGCACCATTAGGAATGATTTGTCAATGGCGCTAAGTATGTTTGCAACCCACTTCAAGGCCTCTTGGTCATCCATGTTGATTTCATTGCGATAATGTATGAACGATGGTTCGCTTACCGTGTATATTGTTTACGAAGAAGGAAAAATGTTAGAATTGTTGTGAAAAAAATAAATAAATAAATAAATGCAATGTATATAATTTAAATGAGATATTACCTATCTTTTCCAAAGTTCTTTGTCCTTGAATTGTCACATGAATTGATGGAGGATCTAGCTACCCATTACGTGGTTCATTATTGGCACTTCTAATTGATTTGTGTCTATCTAAAATCAAGCTTATGTTGGCTTGGGGTGTCACGTTCTTTCTCAAATTTTTGAAGATGCTCCAAATGCCACTCGTCTCACCTTCAACAAGTACAAAAGTAATGAGAAAAAGTTTATTCTCATCCGTTGCAACAACCAGCAACGAAGTCCCCATGTACTTTTTGTACAGCCAGGTTTCATTAACTTGAATAACTAGCTTGCAAAATTCAAAGTCAGTGGGTGCAAAGCCCATAAAAGTCGATGGAAGATCTTTGAACCATTTGTCCTCATACCAGGTTGGAAGCGTTTGCATCTTTACAAAGGTTCCATGAAGAAAAATTTGCATGTTCTAAGATGATATGGTCATTGCTCATAAGATCTTTCAGTCTCCCGAGCATAGAGGAAATGGGAGTCCAAATATTGTGGCTTTGAAGTTAGATATGAGCAAGGCGTGTGATGGGGTGGAGTGGGAGTTTTTGAGACTTAGTTTACTAGCTTACCTCAGTCTCCAATAGGTTCAAGGTGAATGGGTTCATTAGTGATAGCTTTTAGCCTTCAAAGGGCCTTAGAGTAGGGGACTCACTCTCTCCCTACCTCTTTATTTTCGATTTTGATGTCCAATCTTGTATGTTGCAGGATGATTTGGAGTCTAGCAGGCTTGTAGGAGTGAGGGTGGTTATGTAACCCCCTCTTATATCGCACCTTTTCTTTGCTAATGGCACATTACTCTTGCTAAAGTCTCGAGGCCGAGTTTTCATCAAATTGTGCACAACTTAAATATCTTACTGTTGTTCCTGAAACGATAATCAACAAAGAACCAGCAGCCAATTCCAGAGAAATTGAAAACAGAAATCGTAAAACACAAATAACGAATACTGAAAACAGAATTAAAATTGCGAAAAAACAGAAATTAAAGAAAGCGAAAACAGAAATTTAGAACGTGAAACCGAAAGCATAAAAGGGGAAGGAAGAACACCAAGAATTTGGTAACCCAGATCGGATTTCTCCTACATCTGGGGGTCTGAATCCGAGCAAAAATCCACTATGATGAATGATGATTACAACACTGAATCTGTTTCTGTTTTTCTATCTCACGGTTCTCTCTGTTTCTATCTCACGAACAGAACAACAAGGAGAAGGGGAGAAAACGGTTGTACAACAGAAACAGAAAAAAACTCTCTTCGCGATTTACATCCACTCCTCTCACTATGCATAAAACTCCATGGATGCGACTCTCTGTGTTTTTGCAATTCTGGAACGCACGCAGATGAAGATGAAAAGGACGCGGAACGGAGAGTGAATAAACTCAGCAATTTCTGATGATTTAACTACCCGGCCCACGAAGCAAAGCAACATAGCGAGGCCCAACCAACTAACACACAGCCCAATCACCATTATTTGATATTTGCACCCCTCAAAATTAATTTTCACCATACACCACAAATCTCCACCTTGGTGCAAACTCCATCATAGTAGAATAACTCCATTAGCTCGAATTCAAAGACCATGACATCACTTACTTGATGTCAACACCGAGCAAGTCTAGACAATGCCTAAACTTACTCACGGGAACCGGTTTGGTGAGCATATCTGCGGGGTTCTCACTTGTGTGAACCTTGACAATTTCGACTTCCTCTTTCTCCACAATGTCCCTAACGAAATGGAACCTAACATCTATGTGTTTGGTTCTCTCATGGTACATTTGGTTTTTGCTCAAGTGAATAGCACTTTGGCTATCACAAGATATACATACAAGATCATCACTTATGCCAACTTCACTAACCAAACCTTGAATCCACAATCCCTCCTTGATTGCTTTTGTGATAGCAACATACTCCGCTTCGATAGTTGATAATGCCACAATGTGTTGTAGGCTCGCTTTCCAACTAATAGTATTTCCATACAAGGTAAACACATATCCGAACAACGATCTTCTTTTGTCAAGATCGTTAGCATAGTCGGAGTCTACGAAACCATGAACCGCCTTTGCATCTTCTTCACCCTTGCCATACACCAAACCAACCTTTGTTGTCCCTTTCAAGTACCTTAGAACCCATTTAACCGCTTGCCAGTGATCCTTGCCTGGATTTCCCATGAACCTGCTTGTCACACTCATTGCTTGAGCTACATCCGGTCTACAACAAATCATAAAATACATAATACTACCAATTGCATTGGCATATGGAATTGCCTTCATGTATTCTTTGTCCTCCTTATTTGTAGGAGCTTGAGTGCTAGACAACTTGAAGTGTGGTGCTAGGGGCAAAGAGGTAGCCTTAGCATCACACATGTTGAAACTTTTGACCACTTTATTCAAGTAACTCTCTTGAGATATGATTAGCTTCCTTTTGTCCCGGTGCCTTGTTATCTCCATACCTAGAATCCTCTTAGCCGGACCAAGATCCTTCATATCAAACTCACTTTTAAGTTGATTCTTCAATTCTACAATAGGAGTCATACCCTTTCTTGCAAGCAACATATCATCAACGTACAATAACAAGTAGATACCATTATCATGAGATAGATGTTTGAAGTAAATGCAACAATCAAATTTACTTCTAACATACTTATTCTTTGTCATGAAAGAATCAAACCTTAGGTACCATTGTCTACGAGATTGTTTGAGTCCATATAGAGACTTCTTTAGATGACACACCCAATCTTCTTTCCCTTTGGCTTCAAAATCTTCCGGTTGTTGCATTAAGATACTTTCCTTCAAGTCTCCATGGAGAAATGCGGTTTTCACATCCATTTGCTCCAATTCCATGTCATGGGGAGCAACCATAGACAAGATGACTCTAATGGAGGAATGTTTGACTACCGGTGAAAAAATTTCGTTGTAATCCAAACCTTCCTTTTGAGTGTAGCCCTTTGCAACCAACCTTGCCTTGAACCTTGATTCTTCAACTCCCGGAATTCCCTCTTTTCTCTTGAATATCCATTTGCTACCAACCACCCTAGCTCCTTTTGGCTTAGGAACTAGTTCCCATGTGTTGTTTGTGAATATATGCCTTGACAGGAATAATTTTGTTTTGATGATTGACAAAAGAAGTTCAAAAAGGACAAGACGGCAAAAAGCGGAAAATGAGATCAAGCTTTCAAGTCAATAGTTGTTTATTGTATTGTGTGTGTTAGGATAATTTGTAAGTAGAAATAAAGCTCTCTAAAATAAAATAAATCACACACTCACAATATTTTTCATATAAATAATTTTGCATGAAAATATTTTTTAAAAAAATCTCATGCATGCATAAATGATTTTAGAAACAATACAATCGATTATAAGCATGCCACATTCAAGCATACAATCGATTTTAGCATGCCACATTCAAGCAATAATCGATTTCAACACTTCCTTCATTCAAGCAAAGAATCGATTTCCTTCTCTATGAAAACAACCACATAATCGATTCTTTCTTTTTCCCTTTGAGGCACATAATCGATTCTTAGGATTTAACAGAGCACATAATCGATTCATTCATATTTTAACAGAGCACATAATCGATTCATCCATGTTTTAAGGAAAGCATCTAATCGATTGTCATCTCCAAGTTATTTAAGCACACAATCGATTACCTCATCTCCAAAAATAACTCAACGTCATGTTTTTTTAAGCCTATAAATAGAAGCCTCGCTTTTCACTTTCTACACAACTCATTCTTGCATCTGAAACTCTATCATTCTTCGCATCACTCTCACTCTTCTTACACCTGCTAATATTTTATTTGAGAGCTTTATATTCCATATAGTTTGAGTTGTATTACTTGTGCTTCAATTTGTTTTATCTACACTATTGAGTGTATCATCATTTTCGTTTTCATTTCTTATTTTTGGGTGTGATCCCAAGGTATTCAAGAGAGGTGATATCTCTTGGCTTTTAAGCTCTTTTACATAGGGAGGTGATATCCCGGTTTTGTGTAAAGAGGTCTTAGTTTTGGGTGTGATCCCAAGGTATTCAAGAGAGGTGATATCTCTTGGTTTTAAAGTTCTTTTACATAGGGAGGTGATATCCCGATTTTGTGTGTAGAGGTCTTTGGTTGTAAAGGTTTCTAGCTGAACCTGTTTTAAAAGCTAGTGACTGATTAAAATCCCTTGGAGTTTTCCTTGGGCACTGGACGTAGGTCACTGGGAGGTGACCGAGCCAGGATAAATCTATGCGTGTCTTCTTCTTTCCCTTTATCTCTTTTATTTTCCTTGCAAGCTATTTTATTGCCTTATCGCTCTTATTCTAATCAAAACATTTTCTTAAGCGCTTTATTTTAAATACATTATCTGTTAATCGCTATTTTTTTTAATTTCACAATTCAACCCCCCCCCCCCCCCCTCTTGTGTTTGAAGTCACTTGGTCAACAAGTGGTACCAGAGCTAGACTCTTGGTAAAGACTAACTGTCTCAAGAGGCAAGATGACTTCAAACAATGACTCCTTAAACAGGCCCCCGTCTTTCAATGGTGAAGGGTATGATTATTGGAAAACAAGAATGAAATTTTTTATTGAAGGAGTAGATTGTGATATTTGGGATGCTGTCATAAATGGTCCATTTGTTCCCACTCATCTTGTTAATGATGAAATGGTGAACAAGCCTAGATCTCTTTGGACCAAAGATGAAAAAGAAAAGGTTCAATACAATTTGAAAGCTAAGAACATCATCACAACTGCGTTAAGCATCGATGAGTTCTATCGCGTATCACATTGTAAAACCGCCAAGGAAATGTGGGACGCCCTTCAAGTGACCCATGAAGGTACTACCGAGGTCAAAAGGGCTAGAATGAACACATTAACTCATGAGTATGAGCTATTTAGGATGAAACCGGGTGAAACCATCCAAGAACTAAACAAACGTTTCATCCATATAGTTAACCATCTTAGAGGCCTTGGAAAATCTTTCGAAAATGAGGACTTGACCAATAAAGTTCTGCAATGCCTAAATAGAAATTGGCAACCCAAAGTGACAGTTATCTCGGAATCAAAGGATTTATCTTCTATGGACTTAACCACTTTATTTGGTAAATTGCAGGAACATGAGCTCGAATTAAATCGACTCATTGAAAGTGAGGAAGGTGAAAAGAAAAAGAAAAGACTTGCTCTTAAAGCATGCACCAAAGAAAGTGACACGGAAGACATGACAGCCTCAATGAAAATGATGAAGACATGAGCCTAATGGTTCGAAGATTCAAAAAGTTCATGAAGCACAAAGGAAAATCAAAACAATTGGCTAATCCTCAAGAGAAAAATGAGGAAGGAACTTCCTTCAATCCAACATGCTATAAATGTGGTAAGAAGGGACACATAAACCCGAACTGCCCTCAAAATCAAAAATATGAGAAACCGGATAGAAAACCCCGAAAGGAATCAAAAGGAAGAAGGGCGTATATCACTTGGGATTAAAATGACATGGAATCGTCCGATGAATCTGAAGAAGAGGAAGCAAAACTATGTCTCATGGCAGAACATGAGGAAGATGAGGTAAACTCCTTTGAAACTGAACTTGATTTAACTTATGATGAGTTGCTTAGTATTTGTGAAGAACTAAATAATGAGTCAACTAAACTTAGGAAAATTGTTTCAAAATCTAATAAAACTGTTTCCACTCTTCAATCCAAAGTTGAAACTTTAAATAAGGAAATAGATGTTCTTAAAGAGAAACAAATTTTTGTAAGTGAGGTCTCCTCTTGCAACTCTTATAAAAATAAAAAGGAGAATATTCCCAAGTGTGAAGAGTGCAATGTTTTGAAAAATAAAGTTGATGATTTGCACAATACTCTTGCAAAATTCACCATGGGAAGAGATAATCTAAATATCATTTTGGGAAATCAAAGGGGAACTTATGATAAAAGCTGGTTTGGGCTATCAACCAAAGAATCATGAAAAATCTTTCAAAAAAATTTTTTGCCCAAACAAAAATACTAGGAGCCCTTTCACAAAATGTTATTATTGTGGTAGAAATGGTCATAGATCTTCTATTTGTAATGCAAGAAAGAACATTGATGTGGATGACAAAAGGAAGTGGTTTCCAAAGGGCACAATTCCTAAGACTAACCCAAAAGGACCCAAAATGATTTGGGTACCAAAAGTTAAAACTTGATCTTGTGATTGCTTGAAAGCCAAGAGTTCAAAGTGGTATCTAGATAGCGGCTGTTCAAAGCACATGACAGGAGACAAAGATAAGTTCTCTCATTTGACTCCAAAAAGCAGCGGCTTTGTGTCTTATGGTGACAATACAAAAGGTAAAATTATTGGTGTCGGCACTATTGGTAAGAAACCAAATCCTGTTATTGAAAATGTATTATTAGTTGAAGGCTTGAAGCATAACTTGCTAAGCATTAGTCAACTTTGCGACAAAGGTAATAAGGTTGTGTTTGATTCTTCTTCTTGCAAGGTAAAAAATACTGTGGACAAGCAAACCCTTTTTACTGGTGAAAGAGTTGGAAACACCTATACTGTTGATCTAAATGATCTTCCCTCAAATGATGCATGTTGTCTTATTAGTAAAGAGGATGAAACTTGGCTATGGCATAGGAGAGCAGTCCACATCCACATGGATCTTTTAAATAAACTTGCTCGTAAGGAATTAGTAATTGGCCTACCAAAGCAACATTTTGAAAAAGATAAATTATGCGATGCGTGCCAAAAAGGAAAACAAGTAAAGGTCACTTTTAAACCAAAAAATATTATTTCTACAAATCGACCTTTACAACTTTTACACATGGATTTATTTAGTCCATCTAGAACTATGAGCCTTGGTGTCAATTACTATGCACTCGTTATTGTGGATGATTACTCTCGCTATACATGGACCTTGTTTATTTCTCATAAAAATGACGCTTTTGGTGCTTTTCGAAAACTTGCTAAGATCATTCAAAACGAAAAAGGTTTAACTATTGCATCTATCCGAAGTGATCACGGTGGTGAGTTTCAAAATGAGGTTTTTGAAAATTTTTGCAATGAAAATGGAATTGACCATACCTTTTCCTCACCACGAACTCCTCAACAAAATGGAGTAGTGGAAAGGAAAAATAGGTCTCTTGAAGAGCTAGCGAGGACGATGCTCAATGAAACTAACCTTCCTAAGTATTTCTGGGCAGACGCGGTAAGCACCTATGTAATGAATAGAGTCCTCATAAGGCCTATTCTAAAACAAACGCCCTATGAAATTTACAATGGAAGAAAGCCAAATATCTCCCACTTTCACGTATTCGGATGTAAGTGCTTTGTTTTGAATAATGGGAAGGACAATCTTGGTAAGTTTGATGCTAAAGCTGATGAGGGCATTTTTATTGGATATTCCAACTCTAGTAAAACTTTTAGAATTTATAATAAAAGAACCTTGTCTATAGAAGAATCAGTGCATGTTACCTTTGATGAAACTACCCCAAAATTGTGGTAGAAAAGAATGTTGATGAACTTGCAGAAATTTTGGGAAACAGTCTTCTAAAAGAACGGGACAAAAGCAAGGAAGATGAAGATCAATCACCTCATCAAGATCTACCCAAAGAATGGAGAATGTCAAAGGACCATCCTCTTGACAAAGTGATAGGTGATATCTCTAAAGGGGTAACTACTCGAAACTCTTTAAAGAATGCATGTAACCATATGGCTTTCGTCTCTCAAATTGAACCAAACAATATTGATGAAGCTATTTTTGACGAACATTGGACCCTTGCCATGCAAGAGGAATTAAATCAATTTGAGAGAAACAATGTTTGGGAACTCGTTCCTAAACCTAAAGACCATCTAGTGATTGGAACCAAATGGGTTTTCGGAACAAGCTTGATGAAAACGGCATTATTATTAGAAATAAAGCAAGACTCGTTGCCAAAGGTTACAATCAACAAGAGGGCATAGATTTTGATGAAACCTATGCCCCCGTGGCTAGGCTAGAAGCCATTCGCATGCTTCTTGCTTTCTCTTGCATCATGGATTTTAAACTTTTTCAAATGGACGTAAAAAGTGCGTTTTTAAATGGTTATATTCAAGAAGAGGTATATGTTGATCAACCCCCGGGTTTCACAAATTTTGAGTTTCCCAATCACGTTTTCAAATTGAAAAAGGCATTGTATGGCTTGAAACAAGCACCTCGAGCTTGGTATGATCGCTTAAGCAAATTTCTACTTGAAAAAGGTTTTGAAAGAGGTAAAGTTGATATAACACTTTTCATCAAACATTCAAATCATGACATCTTACTTGTTCAAATTTACGTTGATGACATTATCTTTGGAGCTACTAATGAATCTCTTTGTGAAGAATTTTCTAACATCATGCAAAGTGAATTTGAAATGTCCATGATTGGTGAGCTTCGATACTTCCTTGGATTACAAATCCATCAAACAAAGGAAGGAATTTTTATAAACCAATCTAAATACTGCAAAGAGCTCCTTAAGAAATTTGGAATGAACAATGCCAAAGAAATCTCAACTCCCATGAGTACATCATGCTCTCTTGACAAAGACGAGGAAGGTAAGTCGGTGGAGGTAAGCAAGTTTAGAGGTATGATTGGCTCTCTTCTCTATCTCACTGCTAGTCGTCCTGATATTATGTTTAGTGTTTGTATGTGTGCACGTTTTCAAGCTAATCCCAAAGAATCACATCTCTCTGCGGTCAAACGCATCATGAGATACCTCATTGGCACACAAAACATGGGTTTATGGTATCCTAAAGGGACGGATTGCACTTTGGTTGGGTACTCTGATTCTGACTTTGCAGGCTGTAAAATGGATCGAAAGAGTACCAGTGGAACGTGTCACTTGCTTGGAAATGCCTTAGTGTCTTGCCACAGTAAGAAACAAGCAAGTGTAGCGCTATCCACCGTCGAAGCGGAATACGTTGCTGCGGATAGTTGTTGTGCGCAAATAATTTGGATGAAACAACAATTAAGTGATTTTGGTATGGATCTCAAAACACTCCCAATTAAATGTGACAACACCAGTGCCATAAATCTCACAAAAAATCCGGTTTATCACTCACGGACTAAACACATTGAGATTAGACACCATTTTATCAGAGATCGTGTTCAAAAAGGTGATTGCTTGATTGAGTTTGTGGAAACATCTGATCAACTTGCAAATATTTTTACTAAACCTTTGCCCAAAGAAAGTTTCTATTTCATAAGAACAGAATTAGGAATTCTGAACCAATCGTGCATTGAGTGACTGTGTGTTTTTTTTATTGCTCCATGTTGAATATATGCTTTAGACTGCTCTTTTTCGATTATTTTCCGCTTTTTGATAATGCCAAAAGGGGGAGAGTTATGTGATTTGCACGTTTCAGGGGGAGCATTTTTTTAATGCTTGCATATTGAAAGGTGGAGTATAATCTGCGCTTATCTCTGATATATACGTTATTACTAAATATTTCTATCCTAACCCTTTCATTGAGAAAATCCCTTCTAATGATGTTTGTCATCATCAAAAAGGGGGAGAATGTGAATATATGCCTTGACAGGAATAATTTTGTTTTGATGATTGACAAAAGAAGTTCAAAAAGGACAAGACGGCAAAAAGCGGAAAATGAGATCAAGCTTTCAAGTCAAGAGTTGTTTATTGTATTGTGTGTGTTAGGATAATTTGTAAGTGGAAATAAAGCTCTCTAAAATAAAATAAATCACACACTCACAATATTTTTCATATAAATAATTTTGCATGAAAATATTTTTTAAACAAATCCCATGCATGCATAAATGATTTTAGAAACAATACAATCGATTATAAGCATGCCACATTCAAACATACAATCGATTTTAGCATGCCACATTCAAGCAATAATCGATTTCAACACTTCCTTCATTCAAGCAAAGAATCGATTTCCTTCTCTATGAAAACAACCACATAATCGATTCTTTCTTTTTCCCTTTGAGGCACATAATCGATTCTTAGGATTTAACAGAGCACATAATCGATTCATTCATATTTTAACAGAGCACATAATCGATTCATCCATGTTTTAAGGAAAGCATCTAATCGATTGTCATCTCCAAGTTATTTAAACACACAATCGATTACCTCATCTCCAAAAATAACTCAACGTCATATTTTTCTAAGCCTATAAATAGGAGCCTCACTTTTCACTTTCTACACAACTCATTCTTGCATCTGAAACTCTATCATTCTTCGCATCACTCTCACTCTTCTTACACCTGCTAATATTTTATTTGAGAGCTTTATATTCCATATAGTTTGAGTTGTATTACTTGTGCTTCAATTTGTTTTATCTACACTATTGAGTGTATCATCATTTTCGTTTTCATTTCTTATTTTTGGGTGTGATCCCAAGGTATTCAAGAGAGGTGATATCTCTTGGCTTTTAAGCTCTTTTACATAGGGAGGTGATATCCCGGTTTTGTGTAAAGAGGTCTTAGTTTTGGGTGTGATCCCAAGGTATTCAAGAGAGGTGATATCTCTTGGTTTTAAAGTTCTTTTACATAGGGAGGTGATATCCCGATTTTGTGTGTAGAGGTCTTTGGTTGTAAAGGTTTCTAGCTGAACCTGTTTTAAAAGCTAGTGACTGATTAAAATCCCTTGGAGTTTTCCTTGGGCACTGGACGTAGGTCACTGGGAGGTGACCGAGCCAGGATAAATCTATGTGTGTCTTCTTCTTTCCCTTTATCTCTTTTATTTTCCTTGCAAGCTATTTTTATTGCCTTATCGCTCTTATTCTAATCAAAACATTTTCTTAAGCGCTTTATTTTAAATACTTTATCTGTTAATCGCTATTTTTTTTAATTTCACAATTCAACCCCCCCCCCCCCCCCCTCTTGTGTTTGAAGTCACTTGGTCAACAAGTGGTACCAGAGCTAGACTCTTGGTAAAGACTAACTGTCTCAAGAGGCAAGATGACTTCAAACAATGACTCCTTAAACAGACCCCCGTCTTTCAATGGTGAAGGGTATGATTATTGGAAAACAAGAATGAAATTTTTTATTGAAGGAGTAGATTGTGATATCCAAAGAATTTATTTCTTCGGTCATGGCAACAACCCATTTATCACTATACTTGTGATTAATAGCTTCATTGTAGTTCCTTGGTTCTTCAATAATAACCTCTTCCGCGGTATAGAGAGCACAACTTACCATATCTGCATTGCCAAACCTTTGGGGAGGTTTCACTACTCTTTTGCTTCTATCTTTGACTAAGTTGTAATCCGTGAGATCTTGATCACTGTCTTCACCATCTGTTTGATGTCCCGGATCCGGTTCCACTTCCTCTTGAGTTTGGGGTGGGGCATTGTTAGTGGCTTCATGCTCCACCTCAAGCTCAAAACTCTCTAGCTCTTGCTTGTCTTCAACTAGCTCTTGATTGTCTCTAATCCCCTTGAACAATTATTCAACTAATGATGCACTTTTTGTCTTCTTGGCTCCATATCCTATAGCCTTTCACACCTGCAGGATAACCAACAAAATACCCTTTTCTTGCCCTAGGGCTTAGCTTTCCTTCATTCACATGATAATAAGCAACACAACCAAAAACTTTCAAATGATCATAACTAGGAGTCCTATTTAACCAAATTTCTTGAGGTGTTTTTAGTTTGATAGCGGTGGAGGGGCTCAAATTAATCAAATAGCAAGTCGTATAGACGGCCTCGCCCCAAAATTTAGTAGGCATCCCAGAATTGGAGAGAAGGCACCCCATTCTCTCCAATATGGTCCTATTCATCCTCTCAGCAAGGCCATTTTGCTGAGGTGTGTGCCTAACAGTTCTATGCCTAGTGATTCCATGTTCTTTACAATAATTTGTAAACACATCATTACAATACTCTAAGTAATTATCTGTTCTTAGCACCTTAACCTTTCTATTGGTTTTATTTTCAACTAAGATTTTCCATTCCTTAAATTTTTAAAGGCTTCATCCTTAATTTTTAAAAGATAAATCCATACCTTGCTACTACAATCATCAAGAAAAGTAATGAAATACCTGTTTCCCCCAAGAGTGGGAATCCTTGCCGGTCCCCAAATGTCGCTATGCACATAGTCCAGCAAGCCTTCTGTATTGTGTTGTCCCGTGTTGAACCTCACCTTGTGCATCTTGCCAAATACGCAATGTTCACAGAAAGGTAACCCTCCAAGCTTGTCCTTTCCGAACACACCAAGCTTTTCCAATATCTGCATACCCTTAGAACTCACATGCCCGAGTCTTTGATGCCACAACCTTGCCCTTTCGGAATTCACCGATTCCGTGCTTGAGGTAGCCACATCCACACTACCGGTAATTGTTGTACCTTTGAGAATGTATATGCCATGATCCTTATATCCTCTCATAACCACTAGAGAGCCTTTGACTTTGATCACCTTCATAATACCATCTTCCCCCTTAAAGGAACAACCCGCCGCTTCAAGCATACCAAGAGAGATTAAATTTCTCTTTACACCAGGGACATACTTCACCTCCGGAAGTATCTTTATAGTTCCATCATCCATTCTAAGTCTTACAGAACCTATCCCTTCAATCTTGCACACTGTGTTGTTTCCCATTACCACTTGTCCGCCATTCACTTGCCTATAGCCAATCAACCACTCCTTATTGGAGGTCATATGAAACGAACAACCTGTATCCAACACCCAGTGATCCTTGTTGATGGATGATGAGGCCATCAACACATCACCATCACAATACCCTATAACTTCGCTTCTTGAAGTTATATGATGACCAAAGCCAGAGTCCAAAATCCATATTTTCTCACTTGTGGAATTTGACCCAATGACTTCTTCCGCAATCAAAACGTCTCCTTCATAGTACTCGGAAGCAATTGAGACGCTTCCTTCATCATCAGTGGAATCACCCTTTTTCTTAGACAATCCTTCTTCCAATGACCCTCTTTCTTACAAATGTAGCACTTGTTATCCTTCTTACCTTTTTCTTTATCCCATTTCTTGTTCTTCTTATTCTTGCCTTTCTTTTCAAAATTCCCTTTCACAAATAGACCTTCATTCTGTTCTTCCTTAGTCTCGGATTTCCTCTTAAGTTCCTTTGATATTAGTGCGGATTGCACCTCATCAAGGGTTAATGTTTCGTTACCATAAAGTAGAGCATCGGTGAGATGTTAATACGTTTTAGGTAAAGAATTTACAAGTAGGATAGCCTTATCCTCATCATCAATCTTGACATCAATATTTTCGAGGTCAAGAATGACTTTGTTGAATTCGTCAATGTGCTCTTCTACGGACTTTCCCGGTTGCATCTTGAAGGTGTAAATCCTTTGCTTCAAATACAAACGGTTGGCAATTGTTTTACCATATACAAGTCTTCCAATTTCTTCCAAATAGCTGCTGCCGTGGTTTCTTTTACCACTTCCCGGAGAGGCTTGTCACCAAGACTCAAGATTAGCGCACCATGTGCCCTCTCTAAATCCTCTGCCTTTTCTTTCGCGGACATTTTTACCGGCAAGCCCCTTTCTCCAAGTAGCGCACCCGCGAGACCTTGTTGGCCTAGCATTGCTTTCATCTTGACACGCCATAACCCAAAGTCGTTCTTCCCATTGAACTTCTCGATTTCGTACTTTGTTGAAACCATCGTTTCTTGATCGCAAACCAAAGCTCTTGATACCAATTGTTGTTCCTGAAACGATAATCAACAAAGAACCAGCAGCCAATTCCAGAGAAATTGAAAACAGAAATCGTAAAACACAAATAACGAATACTGAAAACAGAATTAAAATTGCGAAAAAACAGAAATTAAAGAAAGCGAAAACAGAAATTTAGAACGTGAAACCGAAAGGATAAAAGGGGAAGGAAGAACACCAAGAATTTGGTAACCCAGTTCGGATTTCTCCTACATCTGGGGGTCTGAATCCGAGCAAAAATCCACTATGATGAATGATGATTACAACACTGAATCTGTTTCTGTTTTTCTATCTCACGGTTCTCTCTGTTTCTATCTCACGAACAGAACAACAAGGAGAAGGGGAGAAAACGGTTGTACAACAGAAACAGAAAAAGAACTCTCTTCGCGATTTACATCCACTCCTCTCACTATGCATAAAACTCCATGGATGCGACTCTCTGTTTTTGTAATTCTGGAACGCACGCAGATGAAGATGAAAAGGACGCGAAACGGAGAGTGAATAAACTCAGCAATTTCTGATGATTTAATTACCCGGCCCACGAAGCAAAGCAACATAGCGAGGCACAACCAACTAACACACAGCCCAATCACCATTATTTGATATTTGCACCCCTCAAAATTAATTTGCACCATACACCACACTTACAAAGGGCTTAGGCCAAAAGCTTAACATTGGTAGATATGGCCTTATATTTGGGAGGCAAATTGAGGGTCATAAGAGGGACAACGTTTTTGCCCTTTTGTGAATGTCTATAAAAGGGCCATCCAGGTAAATGTTGGGGGTGCCAAGTGAGTGGGATAAGTTAAAGTCAGATATTCCAATGCGGATAAAAGATAGGGTGTTAGCAAAGGAGGTTTTAATCAAAATTGTCATCCGAGTTGTTCTTTCTTATGTTATGCGATTTTCAAGTTCTCTAAAAGTTTGTCATAAATTAGGTGAAACTGTGGCTAGATTTTTGTGGAGTTCTAGAGAGAAGGGGATGGGAATGCACTGGAAGAGTTCGAAAGAGATGGCTAGCCAAACAAGCTTGGGGATCTTAAATAAACCAAATGGCAAATGCCTTATCTGTGAAAACCCTTAAAGGCATATATTTCACTAACGATGTTTCTTTCTGTAGATTAAAAAATGCATGAATTGTTAGAGGATTTGGAGCATCATATTGATTGGAAAGACCTTATCAAAGTTGAAGGAAGGTGGGTTGACATTAAGAAAGATATATTGTGAATGGAAAATGGAGTGAGGGTGGTTTAAAACCTAGATAAGCTACAGTTGAGGGTGTGTTCATTGTTTGAGGATGATGGTAAGGAGTAGGACAATAAATAAAGGGAAATTTTTACCGCTAGTGTTGTTATCGGGGTAATCCAAACTTTAATTAGCTAATCTTTGGTGGCCTTTTACAACTTCTGAGGAGTATTCAGTGAAATCAGGGTATGTGGCAGCAGCCAACAAGAGCTTGTATCCAGAGAATAGACCATCTAGCTTAATTGGGACCCCCCACATCCACTTGGAAGTTGGAAGAATATGCGGAGCGTTATTGTCCCTCAAAAAGTTAAGACGTTGATATGGAAAATCGTTCATAAATAGTCTTCCAGTGCTACTACTGAATTACCATTGCTACTATTGAATACCAGGGGATGGGTAAATACACCCTCCAATTGTAGTAGCATACACTCCCTGTCCGGAAACACATTTTCAAACAACACAATTTGTCCATTTTGGGAGTGTAGGACCCAAAATCATATCATATTTACTATTACCCTTGAATACATGTTTGTGTCCTGTTGTATTATTTCGAGCTTTTGCAATTCATTCAAATTCAAACCAAAAGAAAATACAAACCATGTTTGGGGATAAACATTGATCTGACATACCTGATAAAATAAAGTGGCATATACCAAAATCGAATTAGATTGGGAAATATTATGCCAAAAATAATATTCACCTTCGAAAAAATAATGCATTCAAATCTGCCGATACATGACTATCACCGTCCATTGATAATAGTAAGTCATCTACTGCATAATTTTACAATAAAGCCAAGCAAAAGTTTGCCAGGTTATAAGAAATATGGAACGCCTGTCCTGGGCCCTCTCATTTGGTTGTTTTCCTCTGTTTCAGTGAAAAACTTAACTTCTTTCTCCTGTTACAAGAAAACATGCAAGCGTATATAATATAACCAAAATACCGGTAACATGTAAGTACCATCACAATCATCAAAATCAAATGTTACAAGATTGCATATATTACTTCTGAGCACATCCATTACACCAACAAATGTTACTTGAAACACTCATGCAAGTTAAATGTCAGTAATTTTGATTTTGATTCGGCCTGACAGTGAATGCTGTACATTTAACACCGTAAGAACAAATAAATTATGTAAACATTTACTTGTGTCTCGTATTCAAAATAAAGAGTTCAGGGGAGTGTTTGATGCACCTTGAGATTCAGTACATGCAATGCAAGTAGCAGAATTAGGGTACAATTTTTTCTTTCAGCCACTGTTAGGTGATTGATGCACAATACAAGTAGGGAGATAAGGGAAAGAAAGAATGAGGAAGAGATGCATCGGAAAGAGTTATCAGGAAGAGGAAAATTTTGCATATTTTTCTCCTTTGAAGATGTTTAAGCATGAGACAAAAAGCCATCCCAAATGTTGCCAAGTAATTTTATATTTTTGTCCCATGCTTCATCTTCTGCATTGTTCTATCCTGTGATTATTTTTTAAGATTAAACATAGAACAGGTATTTTTGTACAGACCACTCCATTTTTAGCAAATCAAACACAATTGTTCTTTAAGGTCATAGTTTAGCATCAATAAACTAGTCTTTTGTTTTATATGCATTGTATCCCAGGACCACACTAGTAAATAAAAGCCACAATAAACTACAATCTAGTCAGGAGAAGAATCCTGCCTAAGAGAAACACCTTTCAGCTGCCACGCCATGACATATTCATATTTCAGAGCTTGAGGGAGCCAATACCCCCCCCCCCCCCCCTCTCTCCTTTCTTCCTTGATGACCTCCCCCTAACCCTTAACTATACTATTACAAGAGAAAATCCTCTAACTAGTATTAAAGTGATCATCTTGGACCAAGAAGAAATCATGTGCAGAATCCAAACTGCTGATTCCACCAGCACTTGATAAATATCCACAAGTCATTGAAAGGAGTATTTTCTTTGACACCTCATATGTGACGGACTATTATAAATTGATCAGTGATCAAACTGTAGTACTCGCCAACTATCCCTCAAGAAGCATTTTTCATCTGAACGGCACCATTCAAATTTTAAGAATAAATGCCTTCTACTTCCAACAACTATAGCAGTAAGGAGAAGGTATTCTCCTGTGTCTCTTGATTTCTTTAAAACGAAGGTCATACAAGAACAAATACTAATCGATGCGATAAAGAAAGATGACATGAATTAGTAAGCTTTTTACAGATGAGATATGCAAAAAACAAAGGCAACACATACATCGTGAGACTAAATGAAGCAATAACCAAAAGGATCCTGAATATATATTTAAAATAAAATAAGCTTTAGGTGACTCACCATGTTTTCATTGAAACTAAGAATAGAAGCAACATTTCCACAACGGTAACAGTAATTAGGGGCAGACCATACCTGCAAATTTCAGAAATAATTAATTTATTGACCCTCGATATTTTCAAAGAAAATTGGAATTTAAATTTTCAGAAAATAAAATACAATAGCAACCAAGCCTTATACAACAAGGTGGGATTGGCTAAATGGATTGATCCATGGGAAAAAACTCTTCTCAAGTGAGTTTGTCTGTAACATGAGTAAGTACAAGTATATTCACCCATAGATCTTTATGGGTTAAAATTACTATGCACATCTAATTAAATCAATGGTAATTTTAGTTTTACATTTTAACTTCAGGCACGCTTTAGAGGAACCTTATTCTAATCAATGATACCACACCATTGGACTCTTTCAAAAACCAAGGTTTTAGTAAGAACAAATTAGAGCTGTAAAGAGTTATTATTAGTGCTATTATTAGGGTTGAGTCCGCAATAGACTATTGAGACTATATGGGATGAGCTCAATTTTGTACAACATTGTTCCACACTTTTGACCTAGTATTATACATAGGGAGACTGCACTATACAGTTTATCATATTGCAGTATACCTTTTTCCCATTCCCTCTTACCCTCTTTGCTCCATTTACATGGTATTACAAGACTACTCCTAGTCCTAGGGCCGGAAGTGAACCGTCTAGGGCAACCATTTCCTAAAAAAGTAAAGAAAAACTGCTAGGCACATCAAAGGACAACCAGGGCTGCGAAAGGGTCATAAATTGTATGGTGTCAGATGTAGTCGAAACCAGTCAGATTCAAGAATGCGGATATGAGTGTAAATGCATAAGCTTTTTGGCCGTCCTAGAGGCCTGAAAATTGCAAAAAAATGCCTTGAAAATTGGGTCAAAAATGCGCAAAAAGATGGTCAAGAAAAGAAGCAACTATGGCTGCGACATTCCAGAATAGCAGTCATAACTCCAGCTACTCCAAAATGCTCAGCAACAGAGCATCCATAATGGCCTTACCGTGCTCTGTAATTCTTTTCCAACAATCTATGACTCTGACAGACTGACACTGCTCCTTCTAATAAGTGCTATTATGCAAGTTAGAACTCTAGACATTGCAGAGACCCCTTGCTTTCTTACAAAATACACCTATTGTGGGTTCCCTCTTCCTCTATTAATCGGCTTCAGACTAGAGCCTCTATAGGGCTTTTCACATGACCAAAACCCTCAAGACCAGTTGATCATCATAAAATATAACATCAAAGAATCAGATACTCACAGTTACAAGGCCTTTATCTTGGAACATGTACTTGAGGCCTTCTTGAACAAGTTGATGTGCTCGACAAACAAGGTCAAGGTTGTTTATGTGATTGAACTGCACGAAAACTACATGCTTGTAAAAACCACACATAAAGTTCAATTCAATGAGCAATTGACAATTTAGTACATTACCTCAGTGGTGACCCGAGATCCGAAAAGCCAACCTGCTCCACGTGGACTGACTGCCCATGTTTCAATATCTTCAGGATCACTCCACATTAGATCACAAAATGGCCCCTCGTGAGGAATTTCACAGTTCCGTTCAATGACCCTAATCTGCCATAAAATTTATATTACTATATTTAAAACAACATACATAACTGTTCACCTTTTAAAAAAAGTAACAAAAGCATTACTTCAGTTATACAGTTAGCAGTAAATGACCCAACAATAGCATATAAAGTTCTTGCCTATTGTAGTGATGAGAAAGTAACTTAATAGAATTTATATAATATTCCTGTATCAAGACTGACATTTTGTTATTGTTAAAAATTAAACCAAACAAGCACATAAAATGAAAAACTGGAGGCTTTCTGAAGTCAAACAATCATAGAACACATCAGTGCTTGTTTGGTTTGAGAAAACAATTTCTATTTTCATTTCATGTTTTCAGTTTTAATTACAAAAATGCCACCTTGACTGTTCCAATGCAAATTTTGAAATCAGGAAATAAAGTGAAATACAACGTGGCATTTTTGGAAGTAGACTGGGAAGCAGAAAATGATAACAGAAAACCTCTTTTCAAACAAAATAAGCATCTTTTTTATCTACTAGCATATAGTAAGGAAAAGGGGATATAAATAGCATCCAATAATGTTCAGTATTATCAATATATTCAAACAGCAATATTTTCTACTTTTAGGAATCAGGGAAGCAAGGGGCTGACAAGAGAAGCAGCAGGCTAATTTTTAAATAAATGCTGTACGATGTGAAACGAAAGTCAAGAGGTACCAGAAGTACAAGCACATCATATAAGAAACCTGGCCAAAATACATGCGCAAGTTGAAATAGCACACATTTGGTTTTGCCTAATTTTTAAACAAAGACATATTTTGAGATGAAAGCTAATCCAAATGCAGTCTTAAACTTAGATAATACTAATTTTGACCAGCAACTGAGAAGAGAGCTAGCGAACCTGGTCAATTGTTCGAATGTCTGGAGAAAGGCCACCGTGAACACAAAGCACCTGGGTCAACCAAGCATATAAGAGACTTATGTTTTCTAAATACAGAATTAAAAAATAAAAAAGCTCATGCACTGCTTACATGCGGATAGAGAATAGAGAGAGGAAGGAAGGAAGGAAGGAAGGAAGAAAAGAGTAAAAGAGACTTACAGTTCCGTCTATAATTGCAGAAAGTGTAAGATAGTCGAAAACATCTGTACAATATCTCCAAGCATTTGCATTTCCATACTTTCTTTGGCACTCATCATAAAATCCATAGACCTAGCAAAATATTAAATTCTGAAATTAACATAGATTTGCAAGATAAATTTGATATTTCTAGTATGTAATATTTGTTTACATTTTCTAAACTATCTAATCTATAAGATCTTGCTATAGAAATCCATAAAATTTGGCATTCCTTACTACAACAGAAGAAAAGAAAGTAAAATTAGATTGATAGTCGGTGAGTCCTTAAACCACAGAATCAATTATATTAATCAACACACCCCCTAAATTTTTAACAGATCAAAGTTTCTTAATTCTTCAGTTACAAATCCAGTCCAGCTACATAAACCGGTCATAAAAGACCTATATATGTCAAAATAAAAATAGGCATCATTAGCATGCTAGAATGACACGGAGCAAAAATCTTAACTACATTATCCCCTTTTGTGTAAGTTCTTTAGCTAAACCTAGAATAATTCATGTCACATTTGTAGCCAAGTACATGAGAAAGAATAAAAGCATACCTGTGTTAGTTGTCTACTTTCATGGTTTCCACGTAGAAGTGTAATATTAGCTGGGTATCTATGAAATTAAACAAAAACAAAAGGACCCATAAATAAATTAAAAAGTAATTAGTTAGAATTAGAAAGTGACAACAATTCTCAAATTTGAGATCCAAACATAATCAATAAACTAGAAAGTCACAAAACTACAAAGTAAATGTAAAGTTGCATGGAAAATTCAAGAAATATGCAAGCAAGCATACGTGGAAACAACATACCTAGCTTTTAGAAGCAAAAGGATGGTGAACACTTCAAGACTATTGTAACCCCGATCAACAAAGTCTCCCTAACACAAATTCAGGAACATATAAAGCAAAAATGCATAATAATGACATCATCCAGATCCAAGAGTAAATACATAACATAGTACACACCATAAAAATGTAATTCGTCTCGGGAACATGACCACCAGTCTGGAAAAGTTTCATTAGATCATGAAATTGACCATGAATATCACCACAAACAGTTACTGGACTATTCACTGGCTGCACATTAGACTCCTCAATAAGGATCTCTTTAACCTGAAAAATTAATCATCGCATTAATTTAAAATTAAAACTAAAAAAAATAAAATTAAACCTGCAAATTTCAGTATAGAAGGCTTAAATTCTCCCGAAGTAACAGAAAATGCACCGAAAGCCCTAAAGTTTGTTTCTAATACAAAATCGCACTCTTCGAATGGAAAATTTCAAAGCAAGCATGAAATCGATCTGGTTCTTCTAAACGATTGAGGGAGTTGGAAAAGAAAAAGGAAGTCGCTGTGTAAAATAGTAAATCGAAAATTGAAATTGAAAGTGAAAGTGAAACCCTAAGTGGAGAAAGTGAAGAAGGAAAAAGGAAGCATACGTATTCGCAAAGAAGTTGAAGCTCATCTTCGAGAAGGTGTTGACCGTCCTTCACCTTCGAGATCCACTGGTCCAAATCCATTTCTTACTCTTCTCTTCTCTCTTTGCGTTGGTTGCCCTCTGCGCTGCCAAACGCAAACGAAGAAATAGTGCCAAAACGGGACAACGAGGAAGAGCCTACTAACTACTACTACTTTTCTTCCCTCTACTACAGTCGACAAAACAATAAACACCTCTCTAAATCTAAACCAATTTTTAATACAATAAGAATATATTTTTGTTAATTATTAATTTTTTTCTATTTCCTAAACCTAATGGAAAAATGCCTTATGAGAATATACAATAAGAATCTATATCAATAAGACCTCCCTCCTAGTAGTTGTCAAAAAAAAATAGGCTAAATTATAGTTTTGGTCCTCCTATTTTTAAAAATTCAGACATTTGGTCCCTCTATTTTAAAACTCAGACATTTGGTCCCCCAATTTTAAAAAATCAAATACATTTAGTCCAAAGAGGGACCAAATGTCTTTGATTTTTTAAAATTGGGGGACCAAATGTCTTTGATTTGTTAAAATTAAGGGACCAAATGTCTTTGATTATTAGCCATAAAAAACTGAAAATTCCTCTTGGGACTAAATGTCTTTGATTTTTTAAAATTGGGGGACCAAATATCTGAGTTTTAAAATAGGGGGACCAAATGTCTGAATTTTTGAAAATAGGGGGACCAAAACTATAATTTAGCCAAAAAAATAAGACCTCCTATTAATATATGATTTTAATTGTTACGTTAGTATGTTACGGATATTTTACACTTATAATCAATCACAATTCATTATATGAGTGATATATAACCTAATTATGAGTAGATCCGCTACTATGAATGTGTAAGTCGTAAGGCATCGGCTACTATAAATGTTTTTAAAATTAAAATTGAATTTCAATTGGTATCTCTTTTTAACCTAATAAATATTTAAATGCAAATATTCACATATCAATATTAGTTGTATAATAACGGAACTAAAAATATAATGACACAAATTTTTCTTTATTATATATTAGATTGTCATTACATGTTACTTCACGGGGGCTTAAAATTATGAATATCAATAAGTTTAATATTAGTTTTTGTTAACACTAAAATTTTGCTAAGTTCTTAGTTGAGGGAAATAGCCTAGCCGAGGCTAGGGAACGGTCGAGTAGGCATAAGCTGAGGCACTTATGTGTGGCATACAAGGAAGGGCGGGTTGCCTAGTGGACGTAATTCACCCTATCCTCCCAATTTCTACCTTTTATTTCTAGTGAGAGCAACCATATAATTCAGGATGGTAGCCTCAGTGGAATATAACCGAGGGGAGGTTAAGATATTGGAGCAACAATGAAGAAAGGCTTGTCGAGCTAGGAAAAAAGTAACTAGGGACAGAGGAATTTGGTGGAAGATCTCAAATAAATATGCTTATGCTTAAAGACAAATCATGAGCATGGACGCCAAATGTATGATGAAGCTTGTCGAGTGTAGCAACTCAGTTATAAAGGACCTCGGCTAAAAGACAAGTCAGGTTAGGAGCTAGTGGTCGAAGACAGAATAGGTTACATAGCTGAGGAGTATTTTGGCCGAGGCGAGAAGGCTTGCTTGGGAAGCAAGTATTCAATGCACGTAGACAGGTTTAGACGTTGAAGCGGACAAGAGAGGTGTGGAGAAGTGCCGAAGAAACCGGAGCGAATATATTTTTACCCCACTACCCGTGCTAGTGGGGGAGTGTAGCGTGTCTCCGAATTTTTAGGACCTAGGCGTAATGTAACACGTTGATCTTAGCCGATCCAACGGTGGTTAAGTTGTAGGCTAGTCGAAGTGGCGAACAGAGTCCATGTATATATGTGTGTGTGTGTGTGTGTGTGTGTGTGTGTGTGTGTGTGTGTGTGTGTGTGTGTGTGTGTGTGTGTAGACTGTAGAGAAAGTCACACATCAATTAAACATCTACAATTTATTTCAAAGTTTTTTACTTTCTATCTTTACTCGCGTTTTATCCCTTATGCTTTACGCTAGTAGGTAGTCCAATTACACGTTATTCACACCTAACCTAATACTCTTTAGAGGAATTGGGAAACTCATAGCTGAGGATTCGAGTTCCGTCGGCTGCTTTGAGAGTTTGATGGCAACAAAATTGACACGCTCAGTGGGACCAACATAGGAACAAACTTCTGGGTTTGATTCGTCTTGTTTGGATTATCAGTGGCGTGTGTACGTTTGCACTGGTAGGAGTGTAAGTATGGAACTGTCTTGAGCTACTAAGAAGACTCAGACACCAACTAACAAGCCTAAACCTCACGAGCAACCTAATACATCAGAGTTTATCGTGTAGAATGTCACCCCAGCTGATCCTAATGATCAGACTCAACCTGTTGGCGTGGAGCATCCCGTGGTTTTGACCACATCCTTCATTCGTGAATAAATTGACATGAGAATACATGACATTATGTACCAAGTCTCTCAACAACTGGGTGACATAGTTAAACCTATGGTGCACAACGAAGTGCAACAGACCAGACAGTTGGAGAATAGGAGGGCTGCTCAAGGAAGTAGCTCGGCCACATGTGGTACCCCTGGCCCGGGGCAAGGAGTACACTCGAATCCCACGGGGAACGTACAATAGGTTCCACCTTGTCCTCATATGGCAGGACCTTAACAGGTACCTCCTGTTGGACTATATGATAACCTTAGAGGGGGTGAATAAGGTTATATGCTAAAAATGAAATCTTTTGATTTTCATAAAATTAACGATGCACGTTTAAATCGAATGCGAAAAATATGATTTAAACTATATGCAATTTCTAAGCAAGCTATAACTATGACAGAGCCAATTACAGTGATATTGAACGCTAACCACAATAATATCAAATGTAACGATAAACAAAAATAATGAAAAGCAAAGTAAAGATAAGAGAAAGAGATACACCGTGATTTTTATGAGGTTCGGGATAAAAGCCCTACGTCCTCGATCTCCGGCTTTGCAACCTTTGGACTTGATAATAACCACTATATGAGAAGAACTTCTTCAACGTCTTACAAGCAAGCAACTTCCCTATAGCTACCACACCAATCTCAATTTTCCCCAAATTGAAAACCCAAGCTCCCCACTAAGGATTTCGCTACAATCCAATCTCCCCGATTGAATTACCCAAGAGAACTTCCCAGGATTTCACAACAACCAGGAATATATGAATACAACTGAAAACTAGGATCCAATCATTCAAGCAGTATAACAGTATTGTAGTTGAGAGAGATGAGAGATTTGGATTTAAAGATGAAGAACTTGAAGTAAGAATATGACAGTGAGAGTTCTGTTCTTTTCTTCTTTTTGATTTGCAAGTTGTGCGTTGTTGTTCTATCTTTAATGTGAAAACCCTAATCCTATTTATAGGGATCGTAAAAAATATGACCGTTGAAACAATTCTCACAAATGAAGAATCGATTGTTTGCTTAAAAAAGAGTGTATAAAAAATCGATTTATTGCTTGAAAAATAAGATGTAGAAATCGATTTTGTACTTCACAGTTGCAGGTGGAGAATCGATTTCTTGCCTGTGGGAAACAGGTGAGGAATCGATTTTCCTCTTTAAGAAACATGTGAGGAATCGATTTTTCTTCTCTTTAAAAGAGAGCAAAATCCATTTCTAGCTTTAAATGCACAAAGTCATCAATCGATTGTTTTCTTTCCAAAAAACAAGTTCTTTCAAAAACCAGGGGTGAGAAATTGATTCCTGGCTCTAAAAGCAGGAGGGAAATCGATTTCTTGCTTTAAACAAAGAAGAATGAAATCAATTTCTAGCTTTATAAATAAGAGGAAATCGATTTCTAACCTGAAGCAGCAAATCAAGAATCGATTCTTTACTTCAAAAACAAGTTCTTTTAAAAACACTAAGCGATGAATCTGTTTTCTTTAAAACAACAACTCTTCATGTGTCTAACCTATTAGCATGCTTTTATATAAAAGATTTTTCCATGCTTTTAACAGAATAGATATATTTTTAAAGATCGTCTCTCAACTACAAAAGTCATAGAGCTAAAGTGATAGGATCTTACACATGTCCTATCGAAAGCAAAATAACACAAAGTCTTGAACGCTTGAGTAGCTTCTCCTCCGAGCCGCTACACTTTAAAATATCCTATGCTTTGATTCTTGCCCTGTACTTTTGTTCAACTGTAACTATTAGTAGACAGATTGTAATTTGTTATCATACAAAACAAAGAGTGTTTAACATTGGTTCAACAAACTCCCCCTTTTTTATGATAACAAATTACCTTATGCATAGGGAGGCGATAAACAATAAACAACGGCAAAAGCTCCCCCTTAGCATAAGCATAAAAAAAAACTAATCCAATGACATTGAAATAAACAAGCAGAGCAGCAAGTCTTTCTCCCCCTTTGTTTTCATAAAAAAAAGGAGGGAAGACACATAACTAGCACATAGCACATTATAAGCTGGCAAAATCAAGCATACCGAGCTCTCTCCGGATCTTACAAAATTGAGCTTCGACTAGTGGTTTCGTGAAGATGTCTGCTAGTTGGTCATTGGTGCCTACAAACTTTAATCGATGCTCCCCCTAGAAACGTGGTCTCTAATGAAATGATGCCTTATTTCTATATGCTTAGTTCTAGAGTGTTGGATGGGGTTCTTAGCAATGTTAATGACACTAGTGTTATCACATAGGACTGGCACATTTTCATATAACAAACCAAAATCCTCTAAAGTCTATTTCATCCACAGAACTTGTGCAATGCAATTTTCAACCGCCACATATTCGGCTTCAGCGGTGGACAAAGCAACACTGTTCTGTTTTTTACTAGACCAGGAAGTCAAACAAGGCCCTAAGAAATGACAGGTTCCACTAGTACTCTTCCTATCTAATGTACATCCTGCAAAATCAGCATCACAGAAACCAACCAAAGAAAATTGACTCGATTTCGGGTACCACAATCCAAAATCTATGGTTCCCTTAACATATCTAAGAATCTGTTTTACAGTTTTTAAATGTGATTCTTTGGGACATGCTTGAAATAGAGCACATAAGCACACAACAAACATAATATCAGGTCGAGAAGCAGTTAAATACAAGAGACTACCGATCATACCTCGATACATCATTTCATTGACTGGTTTACCTTGCTCGTCCTTATCCAACTTTGTTGCAGTCGCCATGGGAGTACCAATCTCCTTTGCATCACTCATGTCAAACTTTTTTAGTAGCTCCATTGAAAACTTGTTTTGACAGATGAAGATTCCTTCCTTCATTTGCTTCACTTGAAGTCCCAAAGAGAAATTCAGCTCCCCTATCATGCTCATCTCAAACTCGCTAGTCATCATTTCAGAAAACTCCTTGCACAGATCATCATTAGTAGACCCAAAAATAATATCATCGACATAAATTTGAACTACTATGATATGTTTGCCATTGGTTTTAAGGAATAAGGTAGAGTCAATCTTACCGTTTTTGAAACCATTTGCAATTAAATGTTTGCTTAGTCTCTCATACCAAGCTCTAGGAGCTTGTTTTAATCCATAAAGTGCTTTGTCAAGTTTGAAAACATGGTTTGGGTTTTTGAAATCTTTAAAACCAGGGGGTTGTTTTACATATACTTCTTCTTCTAAAAAAACCATTTAGGAAGGCACTCTTGACATCCATTTGGTGTAGTTTGAAGTCCATGTAACTAGCAAATGCCAATATTATACGAATGGACTCCAACCTAGCCACCGGAGCAAAAGTTTCTTCAAAATCAACCCCTTCAATTTGGTTAAAACCTTGAACAACTAAACGGCTTTTATTTAATAAAATAAAACATTTTCATCAAGTTTGTTGCGAAAAACCCATTTAGTACCAATAACGGTTCTGTCAACAGGTTTTTCAACTAAATGTCAAACTTTGTTCCTTTCAAATTGTTCAAGTTCCTTTTGCATTGACACAACCCATTCTGGATTATTTAAAGCTTCCTTAATATTATTAGGAACTATTTGAGAGACAAAAGCACTACGAAAGCATAAATGATTAAGAGAAGAACAAGTTGTTACCCCCATTTGATGGACTACGAATAATTTGCTCCATGGGATGATCTCGAACTGATTTCCAAGTTTTGGGCAAATCATCATGTGTTCTTCCATGGAGATGGTCATCGATGTCTTGGGGCTCTCGTTCCACTTCAGCTTCTTCTTGAGGTTCCACTTTCACCTCGGCTTCTTCCACACTTTCACTGTTTGATTCAGGTATTCTGTTTTTGATCACTTCAACCACTTCAACCACTTCATCCTCATCATCAACTTTCTTAGCAAAAGGGTTAGTCTCATCAAAAGAAACATGTATTGATTCTTGCATACATTTATCAATTTTATTGTAAACAATATATGCTCTACTATGACTTGAATAACCCATAAAAATACCTTCAGTTGATTTTGCATTAAACTTACCCAACTTATCTTTTGTGTTGAGAATGAAGCACTCACTTCCAAAAACCTTGAAGTATGAAATATTTGGAGCTCTACCATTCTACAACTCGTATGGCGTCATGTTAAGAGATAGCCTCAGGTATACCCGGTTGAGCACATGACATGCTATATCAACTGCATGACCCCAAAATATTTGGGTAGGTTGTGCTCGTTCAACATTGTTCTTCTCATCTCTTGTATGGTTCTATTCTTCCTTTCCACCACACTGTTTTGTTGAGGGGTCCTTGGAGCTGAAAAGTTATGATGAACACCATATTTTCACACCAAGTCCTGAATGATGAATTTTCGTATTCTCCTCCATAATCACTTCTAATTTCCTTGATGGCTAAGCTTGTCTCATTCTGTAACTTTTTGCACAATTTAGCAAACTCTTTGAAAGCATCACTTTTATTTGCAAGTAGAATGACCCAAGTATACCTAGAATAATCATCTACAATCACGAAGACATACTTGGACCCTCCTAGACTTACAACATCAATTTCACCAAATAAATCAAGATGGAGCAATTCAAGCACATTGTTAGTGGAAATAACCAGTTTTGGATTGAAAGAAGATCTATGCAACTTACCTAGCTAACATGCATCACACAATTGACCCTTTTCATATTTCAACTTGGGTAAATATTCTATACTAGCATGTCTTAGACGTCTATGCCATAGATTCACATCACCAAGAAAGGAAGGCATGCATACAATATCATTACTCACATTGTCAAAATCAACATAATACACATTATTTTCTCGAAAGCCAGTAATATAAAGTTTAGAAGTCCTATGAGTAATAACACATTTATCAACAGAAAAATACACATCAAAATCACTATCACATAATTGGCTAACACTTAGCAAGTTAAATTTGACACCATCAACTAGTAAAGCATTTTTAATTTTGATTGTGTTTTCCTTACCCACACAACCTTTACCTATTACTTGAGCAGATTCATTATTGTTGGTTGGCAAACTTTACAGATCCACTAGCTTTGTTGCTCAACTTCAAGAATAGTCAAGCATCACCAGTCATATGCCTTGAGCACACACTATCAACCATCCACACATTTTTCTTCTTGGATGACTGACCAACCTGCAAAAGGAACATTAACAACTAGTACGAGGTGCCCAAATTTTATTGGGTCCTTGGGGGTTAGTTCTCAAGGGGTTTGTTTTCACAATCCACTTTGGTTTCTTACAAGCAGGTATAAGGGTACCAAACTCACACAATCTACGAATAGGGCATCTATGAGAGCTATGGTTCCCTTTTTGACAATAAGTGCAAGAGAAAACAGTAGGTGTCTTACTTGAAGTGGTGTTGCACCCCGAAAAATCCCCGTTTTAGGTTTCTCGATGTACAACATGGGAAAGGTTTGGAGCCGCCACCAATATTTTAGTTTTAAGACCAAAACATTGAAAAAAAGTCTTTTCAAAGAAAAGGCGGGTGGTCTTTGAAAACTAGAGACATAGGTTCGGGGGTCGATTACACGTGAGGAAGGTATTAGCACCTCACATGTCCTTTCTACCGAAAGGGAACCTTTAACTAAAAGGTGTGGTTTCAACGTTTGATTTGGAAAATATACCTAAATTTGCCTATTCATTTCTTAAAAAAAATGCATTGAAAAAGGACTTAATGAAAATTTTGTTTATTATAGAGAAAGGAAAAAAAAGTTTTTTAGAAAAAGTGCTTGACGGGACATGGCCCGCTCCTACGTATCTCCCGGTGCGATGGAGAACTCAAAGCTACGTAGTTCTTCTTTGGTTTTTGTTTTTTAACTTTTTAGGTGAGTTTTCGAAATAGGACGAGTACTAGCGAGTGATTAAACTAGCTAAGGCTATGGGTAATCACCGCTAAGTACTCAAAAGGAGTCGCTACCGCTAGTCAAACGAACTAAGGTTCTGGGTGACCGTTGGTAACAACTTGTTTTTATTCTCTTTTTGAAAGCTTTTTTTGAAAAGGATTGATTTGTTTGATGACCAAACTAGCAAAGGCTATGGGTGGTCAGCGCTTATTGTTCTTTTTGGAGAAAGGACATCGATGTCAATAGCTAGACGAACTACGGTTCTGATTAGCTACTAACAACAATGGGTTTGAAAACATTTTTTGTTTGTTTTGAAAATGGAGGTTTTTTATTGTTGTGAAAGTGAAGATTTTTTTTGATGTGCTTGACGAGAACAAGTCTCGCTCCTACGTATCCCAAGTGGGAATCAAAGCAACATAGTTCTTGGCTTTTTTGTTTGGAAAACGGCTTAAGGGTTTTTCGCAATTGGGTGACAAAATGAAGATTTTTTAAAAGTGTGCTTGACGGGTTACGACCCGCTCCTACGTACCCTCTCTGGAGGAGGGATCAAAGCTACGTAGTTCTAGGCTTTTTTTAAAAGTGTGCTTGACGGGTTACGACCCGCTCCTACGTACCCTCTCTGGAAGAGGGATCAAAGCTACGTAGTTCTAGCTATTATTTTTTAAAACAAAGATTTTTAAAAGGGTGCTTGACGGGTTACGACCCGCTCCTACGTACCCTCTCTGGAAGAGGGATCAAAGCTACGTAGTTCTAGGGAACAAAACAAAGTTTTTTTTGAAAGTGTGCTTGACGGGTTACGACCCGCTCCTACGTACCCTCTCTGGAAGAGGGATCAAAGCTACGTAGTTCTAGGTTTTGGTTTTGAAAGTGTTTTTGAGTTTTTGGAAATAAGACTCGAGTGTTCATGAATGCCAAACGAGCAACGGCTTCGAGTGGCGTTCATTACTAACTCGAAAGAAAAGAGTCGAAACCGGTAATCAAACAAGCAAAGGCTTCGAGTGACTACAAGTAACAACGTTTTATTATCCTTTTGAAATCGTTTTGAAAAAGGGTGAGCATCAGTGATAATTATCACTAATAGCTCGTGTTGTTTTTGAAATTGGAATTTATTTATTTTTTAGTTAAGGTGTGGGAGCTTTCATGATAGCCAAACAAGCAAAGGCTTCGAGTGACCACCACTAATAACTCCTCATTAGCGATCAAACAAGCAAAGGCTTCGAGTGATGACTAATGATTTATTTAAGAAAAATGCCTTAGGTTTTTTTTATTGAAAAAGCATTTGATTTAATTTGAAAACTAGTTCTAAGAAAAAGATGATTTGGAAAAGGATTTTGGAAAAATAAGTAGAACATTTCAACCAACTCCGAGTCCATAACCAAAAGATGCGACATGAATGAATGAAATACAAACACATTCACTAATCAAGCAATTATGAACGTGCTGATCACTAACTGAGATTAAACATGCCAATACAATCAAGAGATACAGTTATTGAGGATGCAAAGTAGAGTTCTCAAAACAAATGTGTGTGTGTAGGAAGGGGTGTATTTACCCTAATGACTCTATGCTACAACATGCATGTAGACTTACGTCTTCATTAGGAGGTCATACACATGGATGGAATGGCATATAATTGAATCAAGACATTTAAGTGGCATCAACAACAAAAGAATACAATTGATCATAGGCATAAAATAGTCTAAGTTAAATGGATGAGCATGTAATCATGATATGCTAGATTAGATAAGCATGAATGCATGTAAATGCATGAACATTTGAGAATGAATGCAAGAATGAGTATATACAAAGATGCATGAGCATACAAGAATGCATGAGCATTTGATTAATGAATGCATGGACATGTGAGGATGAATGCAAGAATGAGTATATACAAAGATGCACGAGCATACAAGAATGCATGAGCATTTGATTAATGAATGCATGGACATGTGAGGATGCATGGTTATTTAATTATGAATGGACATGTGAGAATGCAAGAAGTATAAACAAGTAAGGATGCATGAGGTACTAACAAGTGAGAGTGCAAATGAATATGCAAGAGATATGAATATATGAAAAGGCATGAAGATTAAAACAAGAGAGTATGCAAGAGATACAAGCAAATGAGAATGCAAGAGAGTGAATAAGGTTTTATTTAAGTGCAAGTGTGTGAGAGTGTGTCATAAAAAGTGGTAAAAATCTAGTTACCTTATTCTTAGGAAATGGTGAAATGTTTTGGTGTTTTTAGAGTCTTAGGAAAAAGTGGTAAAAAAGTATTTTTGGGTTGATTTTGTAAAGTTGAAAAGTTATAAATGTAAACTAGAAAATGTTTTGGGTCTTTTTGTAATTTAAGAAAGGTAAAAAGTAAAGGTAAATTATTAATGAAAGGGTAACTTATCTAAGTGAAGGTGGTGAATTATTTACGTGAAGGTAAATGGTAAAAGTAAAAGGTAAAATGTTTTTTAGGGTTTTAAGTGAAAGGTAAAAAAGGGTAAGAAAATGTTTTTTTACTATTTAGTAATACTTAAGTGAATGGTAAAAACTAAAAGGTAAAAAGTGAAAAAAACACAATTCACAACAATTAATTAAACAAGATCAAACAACAAATTTGAGTAAGTAAATTGGTCACAAAAATGGCTTTATGGCCGAAACATACATATACACAATAAAGCTCAAATTCAACAAATTTCTTGCAACCAAATCACGTCATTAGACACACACACATAAACCCTAAGATCTACACATGTATATCACACTCAAACAATCATCATTTCATCATTTATTAACATAAAAACAAGAGGGAACAAAAAGTATAAAAACCCTAATTCTACACTATCAAACCTTAGAGCATGAAGGACTAACTTAACCAATTTTATTCCATCAAACTTCAAGGAACAAGTAAGAAAACATGTTATCCAACAAGAGAGGCTCTAGGCCGAAGCAAAAAGGTAAGGAAAAATAAATTTTTATTTGGTGAAAATCGCATGAACAAAGAGCAAATCACAAGAACAACACATAATCAACACATAGTCACAAGAACACATTTATTTAGTGGGTGAGATGCCAACTCTCACCCACAACAGCCCCTAATCTACATTTAAATGATGTTATGAGATGCAAATATAAGTTGAAAAAGGATTTTGATGCAAGAAAGTGGATGAAAATGCAAAGGGTTTTAAGTTATACCTTAGTTCCAAGCTAAACAAGAGTAGAAATGAAGATCAAGAGTAACCAATCACCAACAATATTCAAAATCACCAACAATAACCACGCAACCTTGAAGGATCAGCCCCTTTGATGATGTAAATGTGGAATCAAAGATGGAAGGAAGAAGATATATGAATATGGAGTGAGTTTGAGGTGAGTTAGTGGATGGAAGTTGAAAAAAATGGAGGAGAAGGAGTGAGGGGGCTACGGCCAAGGGAGGAGGGAGGAGAGGGGTTGGTGTGCTAGGGTTTTTGAATGGAGAGTCAGACTAAGAAGAGGTGTGGGCTGGTCATATGAAGGTATATATAGTGCTCACTTATCATTAAGGGCTTCTAGGTCATTTTGATTTCCATTGTGCTCTAGGATTGCATCTAAATTTTGAACCAAGGGTCAAGATCAAATGTCACATGGATTAGGGGCAATTAGAAAGCACAAAGTGAGGAGAGAGAGGGCTGAGGGGTGTAGCTTAAGGATGGTGGTGAAGGATAAGCTTAATTACAAAATTGTATTTTTCTATGAAGCTTATTACAAGAGTGCCATTTTAATTCAAATGAAGGGTGAGGATTGCATTTAGCATTTGGATGGAAGGCCATGATTTAAACACAATTTGCAATCAATAAAATAAATCAAAAATGGGGAGAAAAGGGGTGGAATTCGCAGCCAAGGAGAGAGAGTGAGTGGAATTGCAACTTGTACTATTGTACTACACTTGACCTTTCAAAAATTCAAAGGGATATTCCTTATTCCCTTCTAGATAATTCTTCTAAATTCTTGCCATTTTGGGCTATGTCCCATGATTCAATGATTGGGCTCTGAACTTTATGATCTCACCAATCCCAAAATTGATTTATTGACCCCACTCCAAAGGAAATGACCATTTTGCCCTTTTGTTCAAAAAACCGAATTTCATGCCAAAAATACTCCTATGATGCATAAAAAAATGCACAACTCCACTCACTTGGACTCACATAAATTCCTCAAGAGATGCATAATGGTTTTTACCGAGAAATTATTTATTTTAGTGAAATGACCAAAATGCCCTTTTGGTCTCAAAAACCCTAATTTTGCTCCAAACTTCATTTCCACTCTAACAATGATCCTGAGACCCTTTGGATGACTCTAAAACTCTAGAAATGCATGCATGATGAGAAAATAAGTCTTTTTGGCGAAATTACCAAAATACCCCTTGAACTAGGAAAAACCCTAGAAACCCTAGAAATGCTCTAAAGTGCTCTAAAATGCCATGCAATGTTTTTCTAACCCTAAAATGCATTCTGAAACTTCTAAGATGCAAGCATGATGCTCTTCCTAACCTCTAGGATGAATACCAAGACTTGATTTATTTATTTTTGATTAAAAATTAGGGTTTTGCCCTAAGCCGGACAAAATTAGGGTATGACAGCTGCCCCTCTTTATCTAGATTTTATCGAGGAATATGAATTGGCCGAAACATATTCCGAGGCAAAATAAAGATAAAGAATTCAGAAATTGTACCGATTTGTCTGCTTAGGGAAACCCGAATTTTCCTTTTCTTATTTTTGGATGAATCGCCAGCCCTCAGGCGCCGAAAGCAGGAAATAAATTGATGCCAACCCTCAGGCGGCAAAAGCAGGAAATAAATTGGTGCCAACCCTCAGGCGGCAAAAGCAAGAAATAAATTGGTGCCAACCCTCAGGCGGCAAAAGCAAAAAAAATAAATTGGTGCCAACCCTCAGGCGGCAAAAGCAGGAAATAAATTGGTGCCAACCCTCAGGCGGCAAAAGCAAGAAATAAATTGGTGCCAACCCTCAGGCGGCAAAAGCAAAAAAATAAATTGGTGCCAACCCTCAGGCGGCAAAAGCAGAAAAATAAATTGGTGCCAACCCTCAGGCGGCAAAAGCAGAAAAATAAATTGGTGCCAACCCTCGGGCGGCAAAAGCAGGAAATAAATTGGTGCCAGCCCTCAGGCGGCAAAAGCAAAAAAAAGGGAGGTGTCGGCTCACAGTAAGCCGACACCAGAGGCTGCCTAAAGCCTTTTAACGGACCGCGAACGATCCGAGCTTGCCCATGGGCATGGTGGTCTTTACGAGCGACCGGGGTAGGGTACTTTATCAAGTCGCGATCTCGATATTTCCCTAGGACTGCGCCATGTCTTAGGCTGACACAACTATCCTTTTCGTCTGGACCTAACGAGGTCTGAAGGACTTACCTGTAGCTCGAATACAGGGAGAAGTCTGAAGGGATTCACTAATCCTGTTGGTTGATTGGCACCTGGCCTGAAGGGACACTGGGTCCTGAAGGGATTCACTAATCCTGTTGATTGATTGGCACCTGGCCTGAAGGGACACTGGGTCCTGAAGGGATTCACTAATCCTGTTGATTGGTTGATTGAGGTACCTGCATACGTCAGCTGATGCAAGGTATGGCGCATGAAGTGTGGATGCATGTTATGCACAGGCTTATCATGCAAGGGCATGTTATGCATGTGCGTGCAATGTGAGTGCATGCGATGTAATGATTTGGTGGAATGATGAATGCAATGGGATGCTATTCTTGATTCTTCGTTTCTTTTGTCAGCTTTTTTTTTTTTTTTTTTTATCTTTTTTGATCAGCTTTCTTTTTTCTGATCGTTGTTTTTTTTCTTTTGCTCTTTTTGCTATGTGAGGACGCAAATGCAATACTCTGATGCATGATATGAAATAGTTGATTGGGAAACATAGGCATGCGAATGCAAATGAAATGTTTGGATGCTAATGTTATGATGCATAGTGTAATGATATGAAATGATTGATTGGGAAACACAGGCATTTTGGATGACATGCAATGAAAGCGTGAAATGCGAATGTGAATATGATGCGAATGAAATGCTGGGATGCAAATGTTATGACATGGGATGACGTGTTTTTGCTTTTATGATGCAATGCTTTGATGCTTGATGGAATGAGATGGAAGATTTTTGTTTTTATCCGATGCTTCTTTTTTGTTGCCTTTCATGAAATGATGATGTTGGCACGATGTAAACTATAATAAACAAAATGGAACGCCTAAATGCATGAGGATATGAATGATTAAACACTTTTGTGATGATGAGATGCGAGACTTTGAATGCAAGGGATTGAGATGATTATTGACCATTTTGTTGAGAAAAAATGGAATTTGGTTCAAACTCCGGTGTTCTCAAGATTTTATTTACAAACAAACTCACTTGTTTTCTCTTCCTTCCAATGACGACTGAATCTTAAATATCGCAGGACTAACTTGTGTTCTCCCTCTTTGAAGCATTATCTAGTAAGCACGCATAGGGGTGCAAATGTGAATGAGTGAGTCAGTTAACTTGGAATGGACTTTTATGGCAAGTGAAGGAATGACCGACATGGCTATTGCCGAAGCTTATGAGGGACCAAGAGATACAAGACTGCCCCAATTCATGTTTTTGATGAGTGAATAGTTTGCCCCTGTCTTGTGGTGATAATGACTAGGGGTGTAGGAGATGATGAATTGGGAACGCTTCGGCTCTTGGGATGAAAGGTGGAATAAAAAGGGTTTTGTTTCAACCCACAGAGTTTGGTGTTGCCCCAGTCAGGACGAAACGAAGTTGCCCCAATTAGAATGACGAGGCCTTATTTAGGATAGTGAGTTGAGAGATTGCCTCGGTGAGGTTTTTATGGGAATGAGTGAGGTGGAGGAATGGGAATGCACTTGCCCCACTTTGGAATGACATTTCAAACGGTTTCTTTGAGTGAGGTTGTGAAAGGTGATAGAGTTATGGTGACGGTTATATACGGGGGGTGGTATGTGAACGGGATAGACGACGAACAAATCTCCCTATGGTTGAGTGGAGTGAGAGGTGAAGGAAATGTCCCCTAGTACACATCTTTGATTCTCTTTAAGAAAAACTCAAATGCAATGAAAGTTTTGACTTTTAGTATGAAAGAAGCCTCACTTGGTGATCACTAAACCTTGTTTTAATGCAACTTGAATGCGTCTTGAAGTGCAAGTCTTCCTTTTTCCGTCAGCTTTCTTTTTTCCGACTGTTTATTTTTGTTCCCTCATCTCTTTTTCCTGAGGGTTTGTTTTTCCTTGATCAGCTTTCTCTTTTCTGATCGTTTGTTTTTTCTTTTGAGCAAACACATTGTAGACAGATAAACTTAGTTGTCCTAAGATTTAAAATTTGAGAAAACAACAGCATTCGATCATTGATCGGAATGGACTTTTCGGGATTGTGGTGTTTTGTGGAGGAGGGATGATTGGGCTTAATGAAGAGCTTGGGGGCTAATGGTAGGATGATTTTTATTCGGCGTTGGCTGACGATCGATGATTTATGATGGTTAATTGGCTTGATGAGGTGTTTGGAAGTTTTATTCTTGGCTAAGGGTTTGTGGAGGGCGGGCTACCGAGGTCAAAGGGAAGTGTTTGCGGTTTATGGAAGGAGGGGTGTATGGGAATGATGAAGTGTTTGAAGGTTATTGAGACAAGGATCTCTCGTGTTTTGTGGTAACATGTACCAGCTCACCACTTACATTTCTTTTGTATTTTCTTTTGTTTTGGGATTTTTATTTTTGAATCCCTTTTTTGATTTTCTCTTTTCTTTTTGTTTTATGATTCTTTTCCTTCTTTGACTCGGGTGAGCTGATAAAAAGTGATGCACTTTTTTTCTTTTTTTTTTTGGATATTGAGGTGATCCTTGTCTAGGGTGATTTTTGGATTTTGGTTTTTCTTGGCTTAAGGTGGGTAGGAAAGGGAACTTTTGGATGGCCAAACTTCATTTCAAATTCCGATTGCTTATTTTTTCGTAAAACTTGACAACAATTTATCTATCTATATGTGTTTGCTCTTTTCTTTGCATTTTTTTTATGCCCTAATTTTTGCCTGGACCGCTCTTTGCGAGTTTTCAATCCACCGGGCGCTCCTTTTTGCCTAGGCTGCCCTTTGCGGGTTTTCAACCTAGCGAGCTTGTTCTTCTCATTTATCTCTTCTTTTCTCTTTTTTTTTGGAAAGACTTGCACTAAGGGAATATAATGCCGATAAAGAAAGTTAGTGATCACAGAATTGCCCCAGCATGGAGGACTTAGAGTGTTAGTGAGAATGAACCAAAAAGTCAAGTATGCACTGATGGGAGAGAATATGCGCCTTATGGATGGACGGGGCGGGGTTAGACTTGGATGGTGATGATGACAAGGAAGGAAACTGACTGACTCAAACAAGAGAAACTGCACGTGTCATGCACGTTCACTATAGGAATGCTTCACAGAGAGTCAACGTTAGTTAGAACAATGAATTGATGAGCTGCGTCAGTTTTTTTTTTTGTCATGGAATGGATGGGATGCAGTGCTTTTGAAAGACATGCAAATGAGCTATTGATTTGAAAAACTGAGTGCCTTGGAACACCTTGAGTTTGCAACCAAGTAAGGATAAACTTTTTCAAAAAAGGATGATTGTTTTGCAAGAACGTCCGCTTCTCATCACAACTTTTATTTTATGCAATGAATGAATGAACAAATTATGATATGCAAGTATGATGCAAATGCGTGGAGAACGACTACTCGAAAAGTGTGGCCTATTCTAAATTATTTTGTTGTTTTTAATGCAAGACAAAATATGGAATACCAATGCGAATGATGCAAGAATGATGCCCCCCTTTTTTTCAAAATGATTTTTGATTTTTATTTTATTTTTTAGAGGCGAGACAAGATGCGAAATGCCAATGCCCCTTTTTTGAATGATGAGAGATGCAAGAATGGTGATATGAGGCAACTGATTGTCGTTACCCTGAGTAACTTGCCTGAAACATTGAGTGGATCCTGACTCAATACTTCACACAATGTACTGAAACGTTTCGACAATTAGTTGACTCAATTTAATTTCCTACTTGAAATTAAAACACGTGCGACTGGGTCAAAGTGCTCTGACATCGTAGAGTAACATCTCAAATTTGTAGTCGACAAACAAATTTGAGACATTACCCTTCGTCGTTCAAAGGTGCACTTCTATCCATTAAGCCATCACATGAGAAATTTTTCTTTGTTTCGAAAGGATGCATGCAGGGAGAAATGATGTATTCGAGCAAAGTGATGAGGTTAATGAAATGATGCATGAGTGCCACATTGACACGATGTCCGTATTATTTGATGATGATTTTTTATACATGCACCCGGATGAATGTGATGCTTAGGCAATGCGGATGATAATTGCTTCCTGTTTTATTTTGTTTTTATGCAACGAAATGAAATGCATGATACTCACAATTATTTTTAACGCGTGGAAATGCATGCAAAATGAAACGTTCAAGTGTTTATTTTTTATGCCATGAAAAAGGGAAAAGGGGTACATGCGATGCATTTTTCTAAATTCTAGTAGAAAACATACATTTTTGGATTTTTGTTTATTTGTTATGATATGAAAGAGAAAAATAATAATGCATGCAGAAAATGGTTCATTTGAGCTAAGGCTGCATGCAATATTGATGTGATGCCCACCTTTATTTGATGACAGCTTTTGCATAATCAAGGATGAATGAAATGCAATATGGATGATAGCTGCTTCTGGTTTTCATTTTTCTTATGCAATGAAATGAAATGCGTGATGCTAGCAATTACTTTCCTAATGCATGAGAGATATTGAAGGAAGGTGCATGTGAGATGAGACGTTAATGCTTATTTTTGATTTGCGACACAGAGAAGTATTAATGCGATAATGTGATATGGATGGACGACGGAATGAGTGGGTGAATGAATGAACGAATGTGCATTTTGAATGAGGATACCGTAAATTGCATCACTTGATGATTTTTCATGATTATGAATGAATGAAATACCATAGGGATGATAATTGTTTTTTTTTCCAAAATTTTGTTTTATGTAATACATGATGCCATGATGCAAAGTGCGGATGATGAGGATGCTTTTTCATGTTATTTAAAGAAAGATATTTACAGGTGGGGGTTTGAAAATTTAGGGCAGTATACCCTATATGCCACCTCATATAGGTATTTATGAAAGAGAAGGAAAAATATATTCTTTTTGATTTTGTTGTTTTTTTCGAAAATCGTTGAAGGAAAAGAAACTAAACTAGATGTAATAATGCAACACACAATTTTGGAAAAGCCCTTGTGACCTAAGAAGAGGTGAGACCTACGATCTAGGGCAATTTAAAGGGTAATCCTCCCATATGGCTCTATTCACTCCCTCACAAGGCCACCAGAGCCACAGTCTCTTTCACAAAACTCCCCACAAATGCAGCAAACTGCTAGGTGTGAGGCATCATGAAAGAGCACGACTCTGGTTGAAACTTTCGCAAATAGCCAAACGGACAAAGGTCCTGATGGGCTCTCACTACTCGAATCCACTCTCCTAAATTTGCAGACCTGGATTATGGTCCCACTCAGAATATGTAATCATATGGTACAAGTGTAGTGTGTGTCAAGGGCATTTTCCCTAACACTACCCCACCTGCAAATGAAAACCAGACCAGTCCAGAAAATAGCAATCAATATCAAGTTGTCTACCCTAGGGTTTCATTCCTAAGATATCTACAAACAAGGATATTACTTACCTTAAGAAGAGGAGCCAAGAAGAGGGAACATAATAGAATAGGGGGAAAGATGCATAAACTTACCGAAGAAAGGGAGCGAAGAGGAAGGGATCATGGGGATTAGAAGGATGCATGTGCATAGGCAATAAAAGAAGAGGGGTAGAAGAAGACAAATGCCTATGCTTATAATTATCTATAAAAAAGAAAGGCAAACAAGATATTAATCAACTCACAATACATTGAACCATACGTTTTAGTTAGTTAGGCTTGACCCTCGTCTTTTTTTTAAAAAAAAAGGTTCCCCAGTGAAGTCGCCAGCTGTTGCACCCCGAAAAATCCCCGTTTTAGGTTTCTCGATGTACAACATGGGAAAGGTTTGGAGCCGCCACCAATATTTTAGTTTTAAGACCAAAACATTGAAAAAAAGTCTTTTCAAAGAAAAGGCGGGTGGTCTTTGAAAACTAGAGACATAGGTTCGGGGGTCGATTACACGTGAGGAAGGTATTAGCACCTCACATGTCCTTTCTACCGAAAGGGAACCTCTAACTAAAAGGTGTGGTTTCAACGTTTGATTTGGAAAATATACCTAAATTTGCCTATTCATTTCTTAAAAAAAATGCATTGAAAAAGGACTTAATGAAAATTTTGTTTATTATAGAGAAAGGAAAAAAAAGTTTTTTAGAAAAAGTGCTTGACGGGACATGGCCCGCTCCTACGTATCTCCCGGTGCGATGGAGAACTCAAAGCTACGTAGTTCTTCTTTGGTTTTTGTTTTTTAACTTTTTAGGTGAGTTTTCGAAATAGGACGAGTACTAGCGAGTGATTAAACTAGCTAAGGCTATGGGTAATCACCGCTAAGTACTCAAAAGGAGTCGCTACCGCTAGTCAAACGAACTAAGGTTCTGGGTGACCGTTGGTAACAACTTGTTTTTATTCTCTTTTTGAAAGCTTTTTTTGAAAAGGATTGATTTGTTTGATGACCAAACTAGCAAAGGCTATGGGTGGTCAGCGCTTATTGTTCTTTTTGGAGAAAGGACATCGATGTCAATAGCTAGACGAACTACGGTTCTGATTAGCTACTAACAACAATGGGTTTGAAAACATTTTTTGTTTGTTTTGAAAATGGAGGTTTTTTATTGTTGTGAAAGTGAAGATTTTTTTTGATGTGCTTGACGAGAACAAGTCTCGCTCCTACGTATCCCAAGTGGGAATCAAAGCAACATAGTTCTTGGCTTTTTTGTTTGGAAAACGGCTTAAGGGTTTTTCGCAATTGGGTGACAAAATGAAGATTTTTTAAAAGTGTGCTTGACGGGTTACGACCCGCTCCTACGTACCCTCTCTGGAGGAGGGATCAAAGCTACGTAGTTCTAGGCTTTTTTTTAAAAGTGTGCTTGACGGGTTACGACCCGCTCCTACGTACCCTCTCTGGAAGAGGGATCAAAGCTACGTAGTTCTAGCTATTATTTTTTAAAACAAAGATTTTTAAAAGGGTGCTTGACGGGTTACGACCCGCTCCTACGTACCCTCTCTGGAAGAGGGATCAAAGCTACGTAGTTCTAGGGAACAAAACAAAGTTTTTTTTGAAAGTGTGCTTGACGGGTTACGACCCGCTCCTACGTACCCTCTCTGGAAGAGGGATCAAAGCTACGTAGTTCTAGGTTTTGGTTTTGAAAGTGTTTTTGAGTTTTTGGAAATAAGACTCGAGTGTTCATGAATGCCAAACGAGCAACGGCTTCGAGTGGCGTTCATTACTAACTCGAAAGAAAAGAGTCGAAACCGGTAATCAAACAAGCAAAGGCTTCGAGTGACTACAAGTAACAACGTTTTATTATCCTTTTGAAATCGTTTTGAAAAAGGGTGAGCATCAGTGATAATTATCACTAATAGCTCGTGTTGTTTTTGAAATTGGAATTTATTTATTTTTTAGTTAAGGTGTGGGAGCTTTCATGATAGCCAAACAAGCAAAGGCTTCGAGTGACCACCACTAATAACCCCTCATTAGCGATCAAACAAGCAAAGGCTTCGAGTGATGACTAATGATTTATTTAAGAAAAATGCCTTAGGTTTTTTTTATTGAAAAAGCATTTGATTTAATTTGAAAACTAGTTCTAAGAAAAAGATGATTTGGAAAAGGATTTTGGAAAAATAAGTAGAACATTTCAACCAACTCCGAGTCCATAACCAAAAGATGCGACATGAATGAATGAAATACAAACACATTCACTAATCAAGCAATTATGAACGTGCTGATCACTAACTGAGATTAAACATGCCAATACAATCAAGAGATACAGTTATTGAGGATGCAAAGTAGAGTTCTCAAAACAAATGTGTGTGTGTAGGAAGGGGTGTATTTACCCTAATGACTCTATGCTACAACATGCATGTAGACTTACGTCTTCATTAGGAGGTCATACACATGGATGGAATGGCATATAATTGAATCAAGACATTTAAGTGGCATCAACAACAAAAGAATACAATTGATCATAGGCATAAAATAGTCTAAGTTAAATGGATGAGCATGTAATCATGATATGCTAGATTAGATAAGCATGAATGCATGTAAATGCATGAACATTTGAGAATGAATGCAAGAATGAGTATATACAAAGATGCATGAGCATACAAGAATGCATGAGCATTTGATTAATGAATGCATGGACATGTGAGGATGAATGCAAGAATGAGTATATACAAAGATGCACGAGCATACAAGAATGCATGAGCATTTGATTAATGAATGCATGGACATGTGAGGATGCATGGTTATTTAATTATGAATGGACATGTGAGAATGCAAGAAGTATAAACAAGTAAGGATGCATGAGGTACTAACAAGTGAGAGTGCAAATGAATATGCAAGAGATATGAATATATGAAAAGGCATGAAGATTAAAACAAGAGAGTATGCATGAGATACAAGCAAATGAGAATGCAAGAGAGTGAATAAGGTTTTATTTAAGTGCAAGTGTGTGAGAGTGTGTCATAAAAAGTGGTAAAAATCTAGTTACCTTATTCTTAGGAAATGGTGAAATGTTTTGGTGTTTTTAGAGTCTTAGGAAAAAGTGGTAAAAAAGTATTTTTGGGTTGATTTTGTAAAGTTGAAAAGTTATAAATGTAAACTAGAAAATGTTTTGGGTCTTTTTGTAATTTAAGAAAGGTAAAAAGTAAAGGTAAATTATTAATGAAAGGGTAACTTATCTAAGTGAAGGTGGTGAATTATTTACGTGAAGGTAAATGGTAAAAGTAAAAGGTAAAATGTTTTTTAGGGTTTTAAGTGAAAGGTAAAAAAGGGTAAGAAAATGTTTTTTTACTATTTAGTAATACTTAAGTGAATGGTAAAAACTAAAAGGTAAAAAGTGAAAAAAACACAATTCACAACAATTAATTAAACAAGATCAAACAACAAATTTGAGTAAGTAAATTGGTCACAAAAATGGCTTTATGGCCGAAACATACATATACACAATAAAGCTCAAATTCAATAAATTTCTTGCAACCAAATCACGTCATTAGACACACACACATAAACCCTAAGATCTACACATGTATATCACACTCAAACAATCATCATTTCATCATTTATTAACATAAAAACAAGAGGGAACAAAAAGTATAAAAACCCTAATTCTACACTATCAAACCTTAGAGCATGAAGGACTAACTTAACCAATTTTATTCCATCAAACTTCAAGGAACAAGTAAGAAAACATGTTATCCAACAAGAGAGGCTCTAGGCCGAAGCAAAAAGGTAAGGAAAAATAAATTTTTATTTGGTGAAAATCGCATGAACAAAGAGCAAATCACAAGAACAACACATAATCAACACATAGTCACAAGAACACATTTATTTAGTGGGTGAGATGCCAACTCTCACCCACAACAGCCCCTAATCTACATTTAAATGATGTTATGAGATGCAAATATAAGTTGAAAAAGGATTTTGATGCAAGAAAGTGGATGAAAATGCAAAGGGTTTTAAGTTATACCTTAGTTCCAAGCTAAACAAGAGTAGAAATGAAGATCAAGAGTAACCAATCACCAACAATATTCAAAATCACCAACAATAACCACGCAACCTTGAAGGATCAGCCCCTTTGATGATGTAAATGTGGAATCAAAGATGGAAGGAAGAAGATATATGAATATGGAGTGAGTTTGAGGTGAGTTAGTGGATGGAAGTTGAAAAAAATGGAGGAGAAGGAGTGAGGGGGCTACGGCCAAGGGAGGAGGGAGGAGAGGGGTTGGTGTGCTAGGGTTTTTGAATGGAGAGTCAGGCTAAGAAGAGGTGTGGGCTGGTCATATGAAGGTATATATAGTGCTCACTTATCATTAAGGGCTTCTAGGTCATTTTGATTTCCATTGTGCTCTAGGATTGCATCTAAATTTTGAACCAAGGGTCAAGATCAAATGTCACATGGATTAGGGGCAATTAGAAAGCACAAAGTGAGGAGAGAGAGGGCTGAGGGGTGTAGCTTAAGGATGGTGGTGAAGGATAAGCTTAATTACAAAATTGTATTTTTCTATGAAGCTTATTACAAGAGTGCCATTTTAATTCAAATGAAGGGTGAGGATTGCATTTAGCATTTGGATGGAAGGCCATGATTTAAACACAATTTGCAATCAATAAAATAAATCAAAAATGGGGAGAAAAGGGGTGGAATTCGCAGCCAAGGAGAGAGAGTGAGTGGAATTGCAACTTGTACTATTGTACTACACTTGACCTTTCAAAAATTCAAAGGGATATTCCTTATTCCCTTCTAGATAATTCTTCTAAATTCTTGCCATTTTGGGCTATGTCCCATGATTCAATGATTGGGCTCTGAACTTTATGATCTCACCAATCCCAAAATTGATTTATTGACCCCACTCCAAAGGAAATGACCATTTTGCCCTTTTGTTCAAAAAACCGAATTTCATGCCAAAAATACTCCTATGATGCATAAAAAAATGCACAACTCCACTCACTTGGACTCACATAAATTCCTCAAGAGATGCATAATGGTTTTTACCGAGAAATTATTTATTTTAGTGAAATGACCAAAATGCCCTTTTGGTCTCAAAAACCCTAATTTTGCTCCAAACTTCATTTCCACTCTAACAATGATCCTGAGACCCTTTGGATGACTCTAAAACTCTAGAAATGCATGCATGATGAGAAAATAAGTCTTTTTGGCGAAATTACCAAAATACCCCTTGAACTAGGAAAAACCCTAGAAACCCTAGAAATGCTCTAAAGTGCTCTAAAATGCCATGCAATGCTTTTCTAACCCTAAAATGCATTCTGAAACTTCTAAGATGCAAGCATGATGCTCTTCCTAACCTCTAGGATGAATACCAAGACTTGATTTATTTATTTTTGATTAAAAATTAGGGTTTTGCCCTAAGCCGGACAAAATTAGGGTATGACAAGTGGCAGCTACAAAAATCACTTTTTTTTTTCAAAACAGAGGAGGTGGAATTACCTTCATACCCAATACCTCTCCTATCAACATATTCATGTTGGGAGTGAAGTATCTTGGTTAAGGTCTTTTCACCAACCTTAAACCTTTTTAAGGATTCTTTCAAAATTTCATTTTCAACCTTGATTTTTTCAAAATTTTGTTTAGGCTTAAGAAGCTCAAGGTTGAAAGGTTTAGTTTTATGTAGCTCATTCTTCAACTTAGCTACCTCATTCTCAAGAGTCTCAATTTGAGTGAGCATGCTTTTGTTGCTCTTTGTCAAATTCTTAGATTTAACCAAAAGAGTTTCATGTTCATTATAAAGAGCTTCAAAAGCCTCACTCAAACCTTGACTACTACACACATCATCAAATAAGTCATCATGCTCAAGTGAATAAGAAAGACTATGGTTAGCAAGGATTACCTTATGCGTGTTATTTGCCATAAGACAAACAACATTGGCAGCCTTCTCTTCTTCATCTGTTTCACTATCAGTGTCAAGATTGTCCCATGTAGCCTCAGGTGTGTCATTTGCCATAAGAGAAACAACATTTGCAACCTCCTCTTCTTCATCTGTATCACCATCAGTATCTGTGTTGTCTCATGTAGCCTTCATGGCTTTCTTTTGTTGGTACTTGGATTTTAGCTTTGGACAATTCACTTTGAGATGACCCGGTTTGTTGCATTCAAAACATTTTGGTTGATCACCTCTTTTCTCATAACTGTCTTCTTTGTTGTACCCAGATTTCTTTGAATAGTCACCCTTCCCAAGCTTGTTGAATCTCATAAATTTTCTGAATTTCTTGGCAAACATAGCCATGTCTTCATCAGACTCAACCTCTTTCTTTGCCATCTTAGGAGTCTTGGCAGCAGCAAGAGGAAGAGACTTCCTTTCTTTGACGGCTTCTTTTTCTTGAGCCTTCTTAGCGGCCAACACCCCCTCAAATGCAAGAAGTGACCCAATCAAGTCTTCTTGAGGTAAAGTGCCAATATCTTTGACTTCAGTGATAGCACAAGTCTTGGGAAAGAACTCACTAGTCAAGGATGCTTTCGTTGAATACTTCTTCCCAAGTGCTCTCAAGTTATTCACTATCAGGTTCAATCTTTGGTGCATAGCTGCAACAGATTCACCTTCATTCATCTTGAAAGCTTCATACTCAGAAGTAAGAACTCTAATATTTGTATCCTTCACTTGACTCGTACCAACACGTGTCGCTTCCAGACAGTCCCAAATTTCTTTGGCTGTCTGACATCCTTTCACCCTTCCATACTCTTCTTCAAATAGAGATAGGTGAAGAATATTCATTGCATTGCCATTGAGAGATATTTTTTCTAGCTCAGACTTTCTCAGCTCACTCAAGTCAATGGCATAAATATCTTCAATAGGTACTTCCTCAGCTTTACCAGTAGCTTGAGATTTAGCAGTATCTCCCTCAACAACAACATCAGGTTTAGTAATCTTGATTCTCATAGGAGTGAGTGGTCCATCAATAATGATTCTCCATAAAGTGAAATCTATAGCCTGCACATGACATTTCATTCGACTACTCCAATAGTCATAGTTAGTCCCATCAAATAGGGGTGACCTATTGAAGGACATCCTCTCTTTCATAAATGAACCCATAATAAAAAATTGCGAAATGTTAAGCTCTATATGCAATTTCTAGCTACTGATACCAATTGTTGGACTATATGATAACCTTAGAGGGGGTGAATAAGGTTATATGCTAAAAATGAAATTTTTTGATTTTCATAAAGTTAACGATGCACGTTTAAATCGAATGTGAAAAATATGATTTAAACTATATGCAATTCCTAAGCAAGATATAACCATGACAGAGCCAATTACAGTGATATTGAACGCTAACCACAATAATATCAAATGTAACGATAAACAAAAATAATGAAAAGTATAGTAAAGACAAGGGAAAGAGATACACCGTGATTTTTACGAGGTTCGGGATAAAAGCCCTACGTCCTCGGCCTCCGGCTTTGCAACCTTTGGACTTGATAATAACCACTATATGAGAAGAACTTCTTCAACGTCTTACAAGCAAGTAACTTTCCTATAGCTACCACACCAATCTCAATTTCCCCCAAATTGAGAACCCAAGCTCCCCGCTAAGGATTTCGCTACAATCCAATCTCCCTGATTGAATTACCCAAGAGAACTTCCCAAGATTTCACAACAACCAATAATATATGAATACAACTGAAAACTAGGATCCAATCACTCAAGCAGTATAACAGTATTGTAGTTGAGAGAGATGAGAGATTTGGATTCAAAGATGAAGAACTTGAAGTAAGAATATGACAGTGAGAGTTCTGTTCTTTTCTTCTTTTTGATTTGTAAGTTGTGCGTTGTTGTTCTATCTTTAACGTGAAAACGCTAATCCTATTTATAGGGATCATAAAAAATATGACCGTTGGAACAATTCTCACAAATGAAGAATCGATTGTTTGCTTAAAAAAGAGTGTATAAAAATCGATTTATTGCTTGAAAAATAAGATGTAGAAATTGATTTTGTGCTTCACAGTTGCAGGTGGAGAATCGATTTCTTGCCCGTGGGAAACAGGTGAGGAATCAATTTTCCTCTTTAATAAACAGGTGAGGAATCGATTTTTATTCTCTTTAAAAGAGAGCAAAATCGATTTCTAGCTTTAAATGCTAAAAGTCATCAGTCGATTGTTTCTTTCCAAAAAACAAGTTCTTTCAAAAACCAGGAGTGAGAAATCGATTCCTAGCTCTAAAAGCAGGAGGGAAATCGATTTCTTGCTTTAAACAAAGAAGAATGAAATCGATTTCTAGCTTTATAAATAAGAGGAAATCGATTTCTAACCTGAAGCAGCAGCAAATCAAGAATCGATTCTTTACTTCAAAAACAAGTTCTTTTAAAAACACTAAGCGATGAATCTATTTTCTTTAAAACAACAACTCTTCATGTGTCTAACCTATTAGCATGCTTTTATATAAAAAAAAATTCCATGCTTTTAACAAAACAGTTATATTTTAAAAGATCATCTCTCAACTACAAATGTTATAGAGCTAAAGTGATAGGATCTTACACATGTCTTATCGAAAGCAAAATAACACAAAGTCTTGAATGCTTGAGCAGCTTCTCCTCCAAGCCGCTACACTTTAAAATATCCTATGCTTTGATTCTTGCCATGTACTTTTGTTTAACTGTAACCATTAGTAGACAGATTGTAATTTGTTATCAGGTAACTCCTAATTTAGTATTTCCTCAGCCTAGTAATGTTGCCAATGCCAACACTGGGGGGCAGTTTATGGCGAATGTTACTAACTCGACTACTCTTCAACATGGGCAGGTGCAAGTGACTAGAAGGTCGCCCGAGGCAATGGCACCGATTGGTTTGGCACAGAGATCGTCTTATGAACCCCTTGTAGTCGCAAACAATCCACCCTATGCAGGGGGCAAGCCTTCAGGACAGACAGAGGACTCGGAAGGTCTGGCAGTTACTATCTGGTTCAAAAGCCATGGGTCACGATCCCACCTAGATCAGCTAGTTCGCCACTGACTCAACCTTATTCTTGAGCATTTGTTAAACCTTTTGTGGGTTCACATCCATCCCAACAGTTGTTTGGCAACACTGGTGAGCATACATGGAACAATGTTCCACCTTACGAGGGTAGTCATACCACTGTTCAAGGAACTGGCTTTGCAAACCTCAGCCAAGTGGCTCCAAGGCAGACATGGACTAATAGTCCACCTCCGGTACCCCCTCAGTCAGGAATGCACGGTCCCCCAGGCTAACTATGGCGTCAGTCTGTCCCAGCTGAGTCTAGGCCCTCGGGGTCCCAACTCTTGGACCCTAATCTCATTGCCGACACTATCAAGAACTTCTTTTATGTTCAACTGAAGCCACTTGATAGGCCTGTCTACAGAAAGTCTTACCCTGAGTGGGTGGACAGACTAGTGCCTCTGCTTAGGGGATTTAAAATTCCTGACTTTGCTACATTTTCCAGAGATGATGGCAAGTCAACTATGGAACACATCGGTCGATTCACGGCGCAATGTGGGGAAGGAAACCAGAACATGTATCACAAGTTATAGTTGTTCCCTTTATCGTTCACAGGAACAGGTTTTACATGGTGTTCCTTGTAAGACCCAGATAGTACATTGCTTTTAATGTTCTTAATTTCGTCTTCAGTAGAACTTCCTGTAGTGGACGTGATTTTTGATTTGTTTTGAAATTAAATCAAGTTGTCAATGTTTTTGTAGTTTAAATGATGTTATTAACTGATGGTGAATTTTTCTTTGAAAAATTTAGAAAAGTGAATTTTACTGTGTTTTGGATAATCGAGTAAATTTTCCCCGCTGCGTAATTTTCAAACGGTTTCGGAATTCGACGATAATTAAAATGAGGTTTCTCCAAATGGGATATGACTTGAGGAAATGAAAGTAATGTTTTTCTGGTGGAAAACTATTCTTATTGATTTAAATAATAGTATAACTATTCGGCGAATAAAAATTGTTTCCGAGTAAAAATCGTCGATAGAAATTTCAATACTAGACAGCAGTATAACTTACACCGTTATCAGACAATACTAATCTTGATGGGATGGGTGTCATGACTTTTGGGCTTAGTCATGATAACTTTAGTGGTAAAACTACTTTTAAACTAGAATAAATAAATGGATTAGAAATACAATATATTGCATATGATTAAGGGAAGGATAAAAAAAAATAGGTTTAAATATATATTACCCCCTGCAAATATACCCATTATCCAGTTACCCCCCTACAAAAAAAACATTTAAAACAAACCTTGCAAAATATAAAGTTATCCAGTTACCCCCCTGCCGTTAAATTTTCTGTTAAAAAATGTAAAATGTCACATATCCAGTTACCCCCCTGCCACGTGTCACCATATTATTGGGCCTCAGTGACACGTGGCACTGACTGCCACGTCAGCATCCTTGTCAACAGTGCCACGTCAGCAACCAATGGATGGCTGCCACGTGGCACTACTTATATCACTCAAAAATAAGAAATTTTGTCCCCAATGAGTGTTGAACCTGTGACCAGCCACTCACACACACACCCCCTAACCACTGAGCCACGTTATCACTTGTGATTATTAACACAACTACTAATATATATTACATTATTGTCAATAAAATTAAAAAAAAAATCTCGTTTCAGATGAAGAACAACAACAACATCGTAGCCTATGAAGAACAAATCTGGAAATTTACCCAGAAAATTTCGTTTCAGATGAAGAACAAATATGAAGAACAACATCGTATCACTCAAAAATTTACCCAGAACAAATATGAAGAACAACATCGTATCACTCAAAAATTTCAGATGAAGAACAACAACAACATCGTTTGCCCACTGAACGAACTTCAATCTTCTGAAACGATCATCGTTCATCAGCAACAATCCCAGAAACGATCATCGTTCATCTCTCTCTCCGTTCATCTCTCTCTCCGTTCATCTCTCTCTCCGTTTCCAGATCTCCGAATCTCTCTCTCCAGATCTTCGAATCTCTCTCTCCGTTCATCTCTCTCTCCGTTCATCTCTCTCTTCGTTTCCAGATCTTCGAATCTCTCTCTCAGATCCAGTGCGAACGAAGAAGAAGAAGAAGCTCAGATCCAGTGCGAACGAAGAAGAAGATCCAGTGCGAACGAAGAATAAGAAAAACGATGATGAATGAGGAACGGTGATTGAGGATTCTGGGAACGAGGAACGGTGATTGAAGAAAAACGATGATTGAAGAAAAACGATGATGAATGAGGAACGGTGATTGAAGGATTCTGGGAACGAGGAACGGTGATTGAAGAAAAACGATGATTGAATGAGGAACGGTGATTGAGGATTCTGGGAACGAGGAATGGTGATTGAAGAAAAACGATGATTGAAGAAAAACGATGATGAATGAGGAACGGTGATTGAAGATCCAGAATTTTTTTAAAAAAAAATTAATTGCCAAATACGTATTATATATTTGTAACAGAGTTATTAAGCACAAGTAATAACGTGGCTCAGTGGTTAGGGGGTGTGTGTGTGAGTGGCTGGTCACAGGTTCAACACTCATTGGGGACAAAATTTCTTATTTTTGAGTGATATAAGTAGTGCCACGTGGCAGCCATCCATTGGTTGCTGACGTGGCACTGTTGACAAGGATGCTGACGTGGCAGTCAGTGCCACGTGTCACTGAGGCCCAATAATATGGTGACACGTGGCAGGGGGGTAACTGGATATGTGACATTTTACATTTTTTAACAGAAAATTTAACGGCAGGGGGGTAACTGGATAACTTTATATTTTGCAAGGTTTGTTTTAAATGTTTTTTTTTTGTAGGGGGGTAACTGGATAATGGGTATATTTGCAGGGGTAATATATATTTAAACCAAAAAAATAATTAGAAAGAGAATATCTTCTACCTTTTAAACCTTCCGGCCGTGGATACCTTTCTCCCCACAAATACAATTTAACTTTTTTGAAACACTCATTTCCTCCATTTTAGAAAGCTTGAGTGTGGGTTCATAAAAATCTAGAACTTTGGATAGGATTTGGTGAAGATGGAGTTAGCTTTTGGAGAAAGTTCCTAAAGGAAGCTTGTTGCTTGTGGCTAGGAGATGCTATTAGAGCCCTCATTTGGTAAGTTCTCTCCTTCCTTCCTCATTTTTTGTTCCTAGCCGTGGGTGGGGTTTAAGATGTAAATGGGGTGTGTTGATTTTTGTTGTTTCTTCTTCTAAGCTTGTGATTAAGAGCATGATAATGTTGTATTAGATAGGAAAGACAAATTTTTGCTTTCCTTGATGGGTAGAACTTATAAACCCTAGAAAATGAATTGGGGGTTTTGATTTTTAAGGTTCCTAGTCTTATATAGGAGTGTGGAAGCTTGATAGTATGTTGTTGTTGATGATTTTTCTTGTTTGTTGTTGTTGTCATTGAACTTGGGGGTTGATGAGATTACTAAAGTTTAGTGTTGAAATTTTTGTTGGGGAAGCTTTGGAAACAAAAGGGCCATGGCATTATTTTTTTGCAAAACCCCAAGTTGAGTTAGGGAACTTAGTAGGTGTAATTTCAATGTTGGCTCAAAATTTAGGGAGAAAAAAACATTTGCATTGAGTATTTGAAATGATGTTGGTGTTGTTTTTGAAAATCTTAGGTTATATTGGAAACCTAATGGCTAGTAGTTCAATTTTGTTTCTTTAAATTAGGGGAATGATGTTTTTGAAGGAAGAAAGAAAATTAGCATGGATACTTGAAATATGTGATGTTGAAAGGATTTTGTAAAACAAAAGGGATTTTGGAAAAATTGTACAAAACTTGCCATTTTGAGGTGTTAGGATTTTTACTAACAAGAGTGAAATTCTCATCAAATTCCATTTTAAAATGTGTTACTATATTGTGTTAGCTTGGTGAATTTGGATTTATTCTTACAAAGGAAATTTTTGGGGGAAACGAGAGTTTAGATATATGATTGAAAGTTTTGATCCTCAATCCATTCAACATTGGAAAGAGTGTTAAAATGTTTTAAAACAAAGTGTTAGCGATTTTGAAAAATTGTGATGAAGATGAATGATTCCAAATAGCTTTGTTGTGTTGGAGTTTAAAGAAAATAATTTCCTAATGTGGTTCTGAAAGTAGTGGGTTTGGAAGATTGTTGATCTTTGGAGTCTTTTACTAACAAAGAGGTTATGACAATTTTTTTTCTAGAAAAGAGTTATGTTAAACTTCTATGAGAATGTTTTTATGTGAGTTTGAAGTTCATCTTGTACTGTAATTTGATATAGATTTTGAGTCTTGAAGTGTTGGGAAAAAAATGAAGGAAAATTAAAGTTATAAGAAAGTTATTTCCAATGTGTTTGTAGAAACTTTTCAAAGATAAAGTTATGCTTGGAATATTGGGGTGTTGATATTAAAAATTAGAATCCTTTATGAATTTGAAAGGGAAAATGTGTTAAGGGTTTTTGAATTGAAGTGATTGGAAATGTTGAAATGTGTTAAGGGTTTTTGAATTGAAGTGATTGGAAATGTTGAAATTTGTTGTTGGGGTGTTTGCTTTAGGAATAAAATTGATGGTCATTGAAAAACATGAATCTTGGTGAACAAAAACTCTTGATAATTTTTATTAATGGAGTGTGTGAAGAGGAACTCAATAAAATCAATCTTAGCCTTATTTTAGTGTTTAGGCCAAAGCTTATGTGTGTAAATGAGGTTGAGAGTTTTTGATTTTTACTTGGTAAATTACTTGTGTGTGAAGGTGGAAGAAATATTTACGGAGTTTGTACCGATTTAAAGCGAGAAGCAAAAGTTGGTAAGGGCACCTTCCTACTCTTAATAAACGTTACTTAAATTATGATTGTTGTGATGATTTGTGCCGGTTGGTTGTGTGGTGTTAAGATGTTTGTTTTGGTGTTGGTGTTTAGTCACTATTCTTGATCAATGTGATGATTGGTTGAATAATGCTTGGTGTGATGAAATTATGCATTAGGTGTTGATGTATAATCATGCATACATAGGCGGTGTTGTTCTTTATTGGACATCACAAATGGTGTTGTTGTTCTTTATTGGACCTCACAAATGGTGGTGTTGTTCTTTATTGGACCTCACAAATGGTGGTGGTGTTCTTTATTGGACCTCACAAATGGCGGTGTTGTTCTTTATTGGACCTCACAAACCCTTATGAGGGAGGCGATATTGCGGAATCATTCGTACTAGCATATAGTCATGGCATTAGGGTGTATTGCGTGGTGTATTGTGGTACTGAACTTTTAAGTGTTAACTGTGCTTGTTTATGTATATGCATATGTAAATTTGTTACGTATATATGTATGTTGTTTTTGGTTGGTGACCATTGCTTTTGTTGTTTGGGCTTATTGCCACCCCCAGTCAATGAGAGAGTCCTTGCTCCAGGAGATTGTCGCCTCAACAGAGATGATGTGAGTTTTTTTCCATTGGGATTTGCTGCTAGTCGGGCGAGAAGACCACATTGAGTCAGACAACGTACACAGGAATGTGGTCGAGTCTATGTTAGTAATGATGGCGTCGTGGGATGCCAAGCGTTAACTGGTTGGGTCGTTGATGTTTATGTGGATTGGGTTATTATTGCAACATTGTGTACATGTTGTGGGGAAGTGTGTTATTATGGATTATGTTGTAGTTATGATCAGCGTTAGGTGGTTAGATTTGCAGGTATTTTATTTGAGTCAGTAGTGTTGTCATCTGTGTAATGAGTTTAAGTGGATGTGTATGACTTTACGAGGTTGTCCGTATGCCTTTGTTGCATTTTAAATCATGCATCGCGTTTCAAAATTGTTGCAAGTACTCTGATTAGTGTTTTGAAAACGAATTCTGAAAAAGAAATATATTTACACGAATTTTATGAAGGTAAAAGAGTAACTGTCATTCTTTGTGTTTAAAAGGAAAAAAAAGATTGGTCACATTTAGAGGTTAGAACTTCACCAGTGGCCTCCGAAAAATCGGGGTGTTACATTCCTCTTGTTAAGGCAAAATCTCATTCTAGTTTTTATGGTTAACAAACTTTGTCATGAGAAGCTTAAGTTATCTGATTTCATATGCTACTAATGTTTCTTTTTGAGTGCAATATAAGAATAGGAACTGTTAACTCACTCTCAAGAAGATATCTGCTTATAAGAAGCATATATGTTGAGAAAACTAGAAGCAATGACAAGAAGTGTTGACTAAAGGATAACAAATAAGAAGACCTCTCTTGACATGATCAAAAGTCAAGACCAGATGGGTTATCTTGAGAAAAATCATCATAAGAAGAGTAAACATAAGAAGGATCATCATGAGTAGAGTCATCATGAGTAAGGTCAACATAAGAAGACTCATCATTAGAAGAATCATAAGATGAGTAAATCATGAGAAGAGCCATCATGGGAAAGAGTCATGAGAAAAGTCATCATGAGAAAGAGTCATGAGATGATTCACAATCAAGTTGAGAAACATCATGACAAGAAGGGTCATGATGAGAAGAGTCATGATGAGAAGAGTCAAGTTGAGAAGAGCTAAGTTGAGAAGCATCATGATAAGAAGAGTCAATATCAGAAGGGTCATGATAAGAAGAGTTAAGTTGAGAAGCATCAAGTTGGGAAGCATCAACTTGAGAAGACTCAAAGTTGAGAAGATTCAAAGAAGATCGAGAAGAGTCATGACAGCTGTAATGTGCTGTCTCCTGCAAGTAGTGCTGCAGAAAGTGCAGAAACAGCTGTCCACCTTTCTCAACGGCTATATTTACTTGGGAAACCCCTCCAACGACTCTAATTGATTAACCAATGGTTAATACACATTTATTTCGACTCAATGGCTACAAATACCATCAAGGATAATTGCTGAAGGTTTTTGTGAGAGAGAAATCTAATTCTTCCCATCCTTCTCAAGTAGAAAGTCTTCTCTCACTCATACTGAAGTCATGCTTTAATCTAGGGATTCTATTTTCTGAGTATGTATTTCAGCTTGTTGTTTAGGATTCTTTTGAATCTATCTTGTTTAAATCATACTCTTGTAATCCCACAAAAACAAAACCCAAATCGTATAGTGTAAAACCTGAAGAAGCCTTCTCAAATAGCAAGGTATTTCTATGGCTAAAGAGAATCCTGTTAGAAACATTCTCAAGTAGCATGTGTTGTGTAGAGCTTGAGCAGTGAGTTGCTTCTGTGATAGAAGCTACCTAGTAGATCAAAAGGATCGTATTAGGTGTGAGAACAGTAGGTTGAGATGTGCAAAGAAAACTACCACAAGAAATAGTAGGTAGAGCTGTGCGAAAAAACTACCACAAAAAACAGTAGGTAGAGCTGTGTTAAGAAAAATACCACAAGAACTTTAAGCCTAGGTTGGTTGTAAAGTTGTAACTATTTTGAAAATAGTGGAAATACTCACGGGGTGTGAGGAGTGGATGTAGCCTAGGGATTTGGGTGAACCACTATACATCATTGTATTTACCGCTTTTCTAAGTTATTTTACACTGCGCTTAAAACTCTCAATCTAGAGAAGGTTTTTGGAAAACTGAGAAGACAACTTTTGCTGACCCTTCTCTGCTACACACAGTTTTTCTAAAAACACTGTTTTTACAACCTTTCTCAAATGTTTTCAAAGTGGTAAACTTAAAGCACTATTCTTAAGTACTCCACACTTAAGATATGATTTTCAAACACTATCTCTTACCTTGGAAAACTATTCTGAAAATCATCTCGTTCTCTTTACTGATAGTTGTTTTGAGAAGAAAGAACTAACTGACCCTTCTCAACTCAGAAACATAGTTGAGAAGACAATTTCATCTCACCCTTTTCTAACTAACCCTTCTCAACTCAGAAACATAGTTGAAAAGACAGATTCATCTCACCCTTCTCTCTTCACTATCATAGTTGAGAAGACTGTTTTCACTCACTCTTCTCAACTTGGCATTTACACACACAATGTCTAACGATACTTGTGAAGTTGTTTATGTTCTTTCAGGTTAATTTTTAAAAGGGCCACAATTCCAACCCCCTTCCTTGTGCCACTCATTGACTTCACCTCTCTTCCACCCAATTCTATTCGGACCTGGGCATAGATGGAATGATGTTTCCGTGATAGATTTTACTGGCCTCAACCAAAAGTTACTCCAACCGATCTTATGAACTTACGGCAACAGGTGGATGAGCTAGTAGCTGATTTTATTGAAAGGTTCAAAAAGACGGGCGGAAAGTGCTCAGTACAATTCCCCAAGTCACAGTTTACTTCCATAGCTATCTCTGGAATGCACCATCAACTAAAAGAGAAACTTGTGGGACAAACTTGTATTGACCTCAGTAGTCTGGCTTCAAGGACTGTTCAAATTGAACATTTCATACAAAAGAAAGAAAAGAGAAGAGCTACTCGTGGCCGAGGCTTACATCTAGTGGTTGTGGTGGATGCCGAGGATGACTCAGACTATGATGATTCAGTCGAGCCCACGGCAGACGTCATGTCAGCCAAGAGAGGGAATGTCTACTCTTGCCTCGCTCTAAGACCTGCTAAGTGTAAAGAGAAAGAGGACTCCTAAAACAAGACCGAATATTCCTTTGACATTTCTAAGGCAGACCAAATCTTTGACTATCTGCTTAAGGACGAACATATTCAGTTACTTGATGGCCATAAGATTCCCCCTACTGAAGAGCTGAAAGACAAAAAATATTGCAAGTGGCAAAAAAGATGTGAATCTAATTGATTCCATATGATTGAAGGATCTAACCAAGTGTTTTCTTGAATCAAAAATATCAATTAAGATAAAAAGATAAGGGGAAAGAAACATACAAATGGAATTAGGCAAGAAGATGAGGAAATCGCCACATCCAAGAGGATGATAGGATTAAGGTAGAATCACCACAAGAGTAAGAGGCTCTTGATAAGATTCAAATTTGGTTCTAAGAAGAACCCTAGAGAAGCACTCTCTATTCTCACAATTCTATTTCATCAAAGTTGTGAAATTAGGTTACAAAAGTTCCTTAAATACCTAGGGTTGTGCCTAAGCTACACACCATGGTGCCTATGCCAAAGGTGCATACACACAAACACCAAAAATCCTTTAATGTCAATATAAACTAAAATAAAACCCTCTTAAAATAAAATAAACTTCATTCTAATTTAAATAAATCAGATTCTCTTGATGCTCCTGCGGTCCACATCATTCCCTCCTTCTTGAAGAAATTCGACCTCGAATTTGATCTCCATTGTATCCCTCACTTTGTGACAGCACCTCCACTGTATCCTACATAAAGAAAGAACTCAAATCAATTCCAACATACCCCCGGGGTCAAATGGAAATTCGGAAAAATCAACACACGTGACAAATATAAACAACACCCAACACCATGAAAAAGTAATCTTTGAAATAGCAACATGAGAATTGTTTTTAAAATTAGCCCACGTAGATTCATTCACGATAAATGTCTTGGTATTGTCAACCCTTTTTAAAATTTCAACACATTGACCTTGTATCAAAGATGGAGTAAGAAAATCAACATCACAATGATTATAGGGAGCACACAAGACACAACTTGGAGACAATATATTTTGTAAAATTTCTTCTCCCATTTCAAACAATGGCAAAAGATACAAGTTAGACATTCCCATCATCAAATTTGTAAAATCTTTAAGCACATGAGAAAACTTAAGCAATGCAATAAACAAGTCATCCAACATGAATTTAGAAAACTTAAATGATTTGAGACTTTTGTAAGAAATCAAATCAAAAGAAACTTCCCTTGAATCAATTTCTTCAAGCGAATGGAGTTCCTTGGAACCCTGCAAGTTGGGAGTAGCGCCAAAAAGCACCAAACCATGGGGCGCCTCTCTTGAATAGACATCTCTATGCATGCTCAAAAATAGATTAACAACACTAGAGAAATTGTTGGCATAAGAACACAAACAATGAAATGGAACTTCAAGTTTAAGCATAGGTTTTACCAACAATGCTCTATTGAACTCTATCTCCCTTTTTAAAAGATTTTTATTATTCCCCCACATCTTTCTTTTCATTGGTCTTATTTTCTCTCTTTGTCTCTCTTTTACCACACTCATTTTCATTCTCTTTCAACTCTTGTTTCTCTTTTTCTATTTTAAGTTTCAAAACCAACATGTCTTCTTTAGCCTTCTTTGGACCAAGAGGGTGAAGAGTAAATTTAATTTTATTGTGAACAAAAGTGTATATATTGGATTCACCATCATGAATAACTTTCCTATCAAATTGCCAAGGTCTCCCTAGCAATATGTGGCTAGCCTCCATGGGTGCCACATCACATAAAACCTCATCACAATATTAATGGAAAATGATATCTTGACTTGTCTATTTATCTCTAATTCTCCATGATCACTTAACCATTGAACTTTATATGGACTAGGATGTGGAGTAGTTTCAAGATTGAGTTTTGACACTAACCTAGTACTTGCAACATTTACACAACTACCTCCATCAACTATCAAAGAACATACATTTCCAAGAATGAGACACCTAGTTTGGAAAATATTATTTCTTTGTGAATCATTCTCATATTTCTCATAGGCTCCCAAAAATTTACTAACCATGAACAAATTTCTCTCTTGAGGATTTTCCTTACATTCATTCTCATGTGAACTAATGCACCCATTTTTCTTAGTACCATAAGTCTCTTAGTTGGGCAATTTAATGCAATATGCCCATACTCTAAACATTTGAAACATTTCATGTTCTTTAACTTAGGGTTTAAAGAAGAAGAGTTAGAATTTGTACCTTTACCATTAGATGTTGCAACATCATGTCTTTTGGGTGGAGACCCCTCCTTCTTGGAATTGTTCTTCCAGCTTGAAGAGTGGTAATTTGAAGGGGATTTCTTACAGGTCTTCTTTATTTGCAATTGTCTTTCCACCTTAACGGCTTGGTGGACAATATCTTCAATTGTTACAAAATGGTGACACTCAACTTCCTCCATTATATCTTCATTTAGACCATCAAAAAACCTATCTACGGTATCCTCAAAATTCTCCTCCACATTAGCTCTAGTCATAGCCACCTCTAACTTCTCAAAGTACTCATTAACACTTTTACTTCCTTGAGTAAGCCTATGAAACATGTCACACGAATTCATATGAGTATGAGAAGGAACATGCCTCCTCCTCATCATGGCCTTCAAATCCTTCCATTTTTCTATAGGCTCAAGTTCACAATTCCTCCTAAGCTTTTTTTCTTGATCCCACCAAATAAGTGCATAATCTCTAAACTCCAACACAACCAATTTCAACATTTGCTCTTCACTAACATCATAACAAGAGAAAATTTGTTCTACTTGAAGCTCCCAATCAAGATACGCTTCGGGGTCACTCTTTCCATGAAACTTTGGAATGCTCACTTTTTCTTTCAACTCATTTTCTCTCAAATAATCTCTATGATTTTTCTCTTTTTCTCTATCTCTCCTCTCATAGCTTCACTAGTGCAAAATCAGGAAAAGAATTGGACATTTAAAGTCAGGCGCTCAGATGCCTGACTTTATATGTTGAGGCAGTGGCAAACTTGTAATTAAGAGGCAAAACTCGCGAGTTTTAAAGTTAAGCGAATACACGCCCGACTTCTAAAGTGAAAAATAGGAAAAAAACTAGACTTTTAAAGTCATGCTATCAGACGCGTGACTACATAAGGAGACATGGTGGCAAACTTGTAATTAAGAGGTAAAGTTTTAAAGTCACGCGAATACACGCCTGACTTCTAAAGTACTAAAATAGAATTAATTAATTCACTTTCATTCGCGTTTCCTCTCGCATTCTCAGACCCTCTCCTTCGCATATTCTCAGAACCCTAGCTATCTCTCTCAAAACCTATCTCCTTCGCACACTCTCAGGACCCTCTCCTTCGCAGTACACTCTCAGAACCCGTTCTCACGCCTCACTCCTCTTGTGTTCTCACGCCTCACTCCTCTCGCGTTCTCACCGGCATATACTATCTCCGTCGCACTCCTTACGCCGCTCATGGACCCCCTGGCGCAGGAGCAAGAAGCTAACACGCAGATCGGTGTTGCGCTGTGTCTCGCTGCTGCCCTGGCGTAGATCTGGTGCTGATCGGAAACGTAGTGGTCGTAGGAGGTGCGGCGAGCCGTGGAGCGATGAATCGGAAGCGTAGTGGTTGGTGAGGATCAGACGATGGCTTCTGTTGTCAGGCCTAACACAAATTCTTTCGTTTGTAAGATTATTTCGTTCTCTTCAACAAAAAGTCACCGTAATTTCTCTTCTCTCTCTCTCTCTCTCTCTTGTTGACTCATAAACCCTAATCCGATTCATTACCATTGAATTTTTTCATTAATTTTTAGCGCTCATTTTTTGACACGAGTTATTAGATACTAGCTGTTTTGTTCTTTTGATTTTGGGATTATTAGCGAGTGGGTTACCACCAAGTTCAAATTTATAGCCCCTAAACGCCGCATTATTTGAAGAGACCTTACTATAACCCATAATAATGCTTGTTATACATACTCTTTAAGAAGTTGTATGCTTTCTATTGCAGTAATAGGATCTATGATGCTCTTTTAGTGTTCCCACTTCCCACTAGATGCCATGCGTTGTATGCGTGTCCTCTTGTGTAGATTTTTGCTCCAGATTGTTATAATGAATTTTTGGGATTGAACTTTTATGACACTTGCTTTGAATATATTAATTTACACAGAGCAAAAAAGGTGAGGTTTCCAAAGGGTAAGAAAGTGAAGCCGGGAGTTGAAATAGTGGTGGACAAAGTAAAAGTTGAGGAGGAACCAACTGACTTGACAAACCCCGTTGTTGCTGCCAAAGAGCGGGCGAAACGCAGGAGTCAAATTACTGCCGAGCTCTTTAGTGAAGACAATCGAGGTATCTCAAACAACATATCAGCTGCTGAAGTAACAAATGAGGTTTGTTTTTTAAATTTCTCCTTGAGTTATTATGTTGATGGATAATAATGTTTCTTAGAAAAGAAGTTAAATTATCATTATGTTGAGTGACTTGTACTTTTATTTGAAAAATTAAAACTAGAGTGACTAGTACGTTGATCAATGTACAATTTTTTCATGTCAATGAAATTAATGCAGCTTAGGTGATGTATGGATGTTGATGAAATTTTCATTTTCTGTTTCTGCACTCTGCTGTCACTTTGAAATTTAAATTTACTCTATTTTATACAACATGTTAGTATATTCCAATTTTCAACACTTGGAAAGTTTCATTAATTTGCAAAGCTTGGTACGGATAATATTTTTTCTGTCTAAAATAGTCTTTTTTGTTGGATAGAGTACTATGGAGTATTTATAATGGATTCTAGTAGTATAAATGTATGCTTGTGAAGTTTGTGGCTTGTTGGCTGTTGTTCGAAGGTGTTTTCTTAGTGTGAATCCTTCCTGAAGTCACAATAATTTTAATAGTCATTTTGTTTCCATATTCATCTGTTCTCGGGTCCATGTAAACGATAGGCAGGAAGTGATAGTTGATGTGTGTTGGCAGGAAAATGACAATTTTGTTGACGATGGGATTCAAATTGAACCTTTTAACCTAGATAAAGAAAGGGAAGAAGGTTATTTTGTTGAATATGTAAGAGATAATGATTCTGTTACTAAATTGTCAAAGGCTCTTACAGGATGCATGGCTCGATAATGTTGAATTTGATCCAAGATATGCTGCATTAAGCTCTGCAGCAACAACAAATGATGAAGAGGAGATCGACTATACATTATACATATTGCCTTTATTCTATTTCTGTTTTCTTCTATTGTTCACATCTTTACTTTTATGTTTTTTGTAACATGAGTTACTTCATGAACAGGATGGAATAGGTTGTTGAATTGACTAATCTAACTAATTTATTCAGCTATATCTTTTGCTGACATAATTCTGTTCCACTCGTGTTTTTATTATGGCCGCGATGTGAGATGGAACCTGTTGCCCTATCATTATAGTGTTTCAATATCAGGAAAACCATTTTTGGACCTTCACAATTAGGCTTTAGATTTTGGGGAAGTTGGTCCTTGGCAGTAATTTATCTCAACATTTTTCTTGTCTCTCCTTCCATTGATGATGATGTTGATGTATAGATTTATGAGAAGAAAAGAATGGTACCTGTTTGCATAGGTGCACTAATTGCTTAATGCTTATGCCTTTTATAATATCCCTTTTTTCAGAAGGATATGAGAAGTTAGCCAGGGAAAAAGAAAAAGGCACATCTCTGCACTCAGGTGAAGGGAATTCTTATCTGAATGGGGAGGATACCTTGCTTTCTGATGTTCGGGATTCGGGTGTGGCCTCTTCCATATTCCCGACAACATCCATGGGCGCTTCAAATCCAACTTTGGCTGGTGCAGAAGTCTCTGGCAGTGGTGCAGATGTGGAGACCATTCATTCACTCAGTGGCTGAACTTGTAGATGTGGAGGGATTAGGGGCTGTTTCTTGATTTTGGGGCTCATAACGTCGTGGGCTGATTCAGTTCAATCGCTAGATAGAGCATCAAGGGTAAGAACTCTAACTAGCAAAGTTATTAAGATTACTTTTGTAGTTGTTTTAAAAAAAAGAATAGAAAATTTCAATTGGATTGTTTTACTGATAATTCTTGTGTCACTTGATAATTCTGGTGTTCTGTTTTAGTTTGTCTGTATTTGTGTTTCTGCAGCTGCCTTAACTTGGTTTTATGATTTTGTAGGAGAAATATGGACAAAGCCATTGATCATTTGATGGGAAACATGAGGCAGAGGCCGCTCTTTTCCTTAAATAGAGATCTCTATTAATTTGGTATCCTTCTGCAGGGAATCTGGTCAAACTGTTGGAAGCACTGGTATGAAAAATAACCCTTCATTCTCTTAGTTTCTGTGACTTAAATCTGTGTATGTTATTTTGCTATGGTGTTGCATTAGCAATTCAAATTGCTTAACTATGTCTTAAGATTATCCATCCATACACGAGTCATAAATTATTATTGTTAATTTATGATTGAAGCTAAGGTTTCTTCATACTTGTTTGGCTAACAAAGTTTAGGATGGTTGAAAATTTGATTGAGGGCACTGTCTGTGTTTGAGCATTTGACACTTTTTTGTTTCTTTTTCCATCCATTTATTTTCTGCAAATGATTGGGAAATATAATTCTGCTATGTATATGATAACTGAATTTGTAGTTTTGTAGATAGTTGTTTGCTAATTGCTTTTTGCTATTTTGGTTTATGTTTAATGTTTGCTTTTTGCTATTCTGTATATAGTGGTTTGTTTTGACAGATTGTGCAATTTTTGTGACGAACAGATTGTGCAATTTTTGTGCCAATTTGCGGCTTGAGGAGTTTTCGAGGTGTCTCTCAGATTCGGCCCTGAAAGTTCAAACAAAACCATCAATGTTGTTGTACCAAAAAGTAAAGGGGCTGATTTCCGCCATCTTGTTGCTGAGGCTCAGTCTCATGCTGACAAAACTCTCGACGGATTCGATGGCATTCATCCTTGTAAGTGTTCTTGCTTGCTTCATTGTTATTCTCTACTAGTACCACTGTCATATTTGTAATTCATGTTTGATGTTTGATGATAAGTGAGTGAGCATTTGTAATCAAGTAATTGGTCACTGATACTTTTGTTTTTGCAGGGGAATTGGGTCTGGGATTAAGCTCTATTCTTGCAGTTAGGGGAGAGGGAATTCTTTCGTGGGCTAAAGATGATAATTTTGTAGTACAGGATAAGACTAGTGCATATCAGGAGGTAACTTATCACTTCATTTGCTATTCTTGTTATGCTTGTTAAATAGTACACTTGTTGGTTGGTTAGGAAAATACTAACCAATCTGCTACAGCTTAGGAAAATGGAAGTACAAATATGAAGTATAAGATAAGGTCGGAATTCAGATCTTAATCTAATTTAAACTGATTCAAGTCGTTAATTTAAACAGACGTTTACAGACTTGTTGTCGTTCCACAGTATTTTCTTGAGAATCCTTGTCAAGAGTTGTTTTATCATTTATTGTTTGCCTTACTAACCATGAAATGGGTTTTCATGCAGGCATCATTTACTTCCTTACTAATCTTGCAGTAGCTTTCTTTCCGATAGGAGTTAATTAATACAGCATATTCAACATATATCTTCCACAAAACTATGAATATTTACAGATTTATCAGCAAAACAAGGACAACTACCATTATCTCATCAATAAAAGTTATATTTTATAGATTTGATTATTTTTTAATCATTTGATTTTAGTCTAGGTGTATTTTTGTTGATGTTTATACATGACACTGCTGCGTTCTTGTTTTTCAAAATCTTACATCCTAAAAGAATTGTAGTCTAATTGTATGATTCGAACCTCTCTAGGTACTTTCGTGATTTTGAGGTAGAAACTATTGGTTTGAAGGAGACACCAAGGCGTTGTTCAGATGCAAAATGTGGGAAAAGACTTAAGGATACAGTCCTTGACTGGGAGGTACATTAGTGTTCATTTGATGATGTTTGATTAAGTTTCCGTACATGATAATTTCCTTTTTCTTAGAAGTTAAAGGGCAGCTTGGAGATATTTAAAAAATGGAATTTTATTTGCCACATCTTTTAATTTGTTAATTTTCCTCTTATTGTATTTATGATTGTATATGAATTTTCGTGAATCTACAACTTTTTGTTTTTAATCTGAAGGTTAAAGAACTTGATATTTTTTTAATGTAGCATTAAAGCACCCTGCATCAACAGAAATAAAATGGCCAGCAGCAGAAACAGGGGCAGAGGAGGTTCTGGGACAACAGGGGGAGCTACTGAACTGCACTGACATTGTCCTTGGTACTTTGTATTTTGCTTATTATAGTGCTACTATGTTAGGAGTATCTTCAATGGTTTAGGCATCACAAAACATGCTTTCTAGCGCCATATTTGTTCGGGTAAAGTATAAATTGTCCAAAGACTGGTGTTGTCCTCTGTCTATTTTGCTTAAGTGATGTTTATTAGGACTGGTGTTGTCCTCTGTCTAGTGTTGTTCTCTGCCTTAGGGGTCAAATGTTAATTTTCTTAAGTAGCTTTGGTTATAAGTTATAACTTTTTGAGCATGTAAAAGATAAATTACAAATAGTAGTGAATACTTAAGTGCAGCATTTTGATAATTGATTTAAATAATGTTGCACAGATGATCAAATTAACTATCAGTGTACAACTGGAGATCATATGGGTAGTAGGTTTGGGGGTGTTTAAAATTGAAAACTTGAAATGTTTCCTATGCCACTAAACACTAAATAGATTATGATTCTACTCACTCAGTTGTTAACAGTCTTGTTTGTTTGCTGTATAAACTACATCCTCTTGCAACTTGCATGCACAATTTACAACTTGAGAAAATGGCCATTGGATTACAAATATCAGAGCCTTGGCTACGTGAATACCAGGTATATGTTATTCTCATCAATATTGTGAAGTTGTACATGTATTATAAAATATGAACTCATTTGTTATGAAAAGCAAATAGAGGGGTTTTGGGCAGGGTGGGATATTCAGTGTGAATTTTTTTCTATTGTTCTCCCAAATTTTTCTACATTTTTTACAATTTAATCATACATTTATGCAGGTGCTTCCATCAAGGACTCACGCGTGCATGCAAATGAGTGCATTTGGGGGCTACATTCTCAGTGGTACTAAGTGGTACTAAGATATGTGGCAGCTGATTCCAGCTCCACCAAAGGCTAAATATATGTCAATGTCCATTAGTTATTTATTTTATTTTACTTCTTTTCTGCCTACAAGCCTTTTAGACATGTACTTGTTGCAAGCAATTCTTGCAGCTCCACCAAAGGCTAAATATATGGTATTACATTTGATGTATAAGTACTTGCATGCCTGCAAAATTCTATGGCTGTTGACTTAGTAATCTTTTTAGTAGGAATTGCACTCAAGTATTGCTTTTGTATGATATTCTCACATTATTTTGGTTTAATGAATTTAATGCATAATGTAATTTGGTGATAGGATGCTATAGAACCATTTCTATTTGTATCATATATTATCTATTTTTTATCCTTGAGCCATTATCTATTGTGCTTCAAATATTCTCCTAATAATATTATCAAGAGAACATAATTCGTATAACCAGGGTGTATATGAGATTAAACCAAAAATTTGATTTTTTTTTTTTAAAGTCAGGCGCAATAATGCTTGACTTTAAAACTACTTACGAAGTCAGGCAAGAATAAATGTTTGACTTTAAATCTTACTTACGAAGTCAGACAATAATAAATGCTTGACTTTAAAACAGATTTACGAAGTCAGGCGAAATAAATGCCTAACTTTAAAACTGACTTACGAAGTCAGGCAAAATAAATGCTTGACATTAAATTAGACTTACGAAGTCAGGCTATCGTTTGACTTTAAAACTCCTGACATACAAAGTCGACTTAATAAAAGTCAAGCGAGCGCCTGACTTTAAATCCCCTTTTCGCCTGACTTTAAATCCCTTTTTTGCACTAGTGCTTCTTTCTTTTTTATACTTCCTAACTTTCTCTCTCACATTTTCTTCATATCTCTCATGCATCTTCCGGAGCAAATCACTAACCTTATACTTCTTAAGTGTGTTTGTAACACATTCTTTTTTATAGTCCAAACTATTCATGACTCCAACAAGCTAACAAGTACCACAATGATAAAAAAAAATAACAAAAATAAAAGTCATCACCACTCACTAAGTGTTTACGCTCAAGAAATGTATCACTCGTGTATGTCACTAAATTATGGCTTTTTCTTTAATGTTCACTCTAGCCTTTTTCCACTCCCTAATGCAACTCTTCAAGTTCTTAAAACAAACCAAAAAAGTCTCAATCAAGTTTGTGGAAAACCTCTACACAATTGTGACAAAACACGCATGAAAGTTATCATTCAAGAGGCCAACGAAGACAAGAGAAACTTTGAAGACAAAACTAAGGAATTTAAAAGACGGAAAAGAAAGAAAAGCAAAGGAAGACACACTCAAATAGTTAAACAAGAAGACGACTCAAATAAAACTAAATGACTAAGTGGTTCAAATATGTGGAAGGTAAGATACTAAAATCAACTTGCAATGTCTAATAGCAGCATCAAAGATGCAAAGTGATTGATGTAATCGAAATGAAGAATTCTGGAATTTTTTTTTTTTGTGGAATTCTTTTTTTTCCTACAAGTTCTTTGGTGTAGAATCACTTTTTTTACGACACTTATCTTTTTCAGTTTTGTTTTTTTTTTTTGCATATTTGAATTCTTTTTTTTTTCACATCAATTTAGGCTTTTGAATTTCGAGAATCGAATATATATGAAAGAAATAACCTCAAAATCAAATTTGTAAATTAACTTTTGAATCAAAAAACCGCAAGTGAAAGGCACAGAAACAAACCAATAACTGAAAGACACCCAAACTATGTTGCTTTTAATCGTGAGCTGCTCCAAAATAACTCAAACTAATTTATTGGCCAATTGAAGATCAGAAGCATAGTTCGTGAGTTACTCCAAAACAAGCAAACCAATTTAATTAGTCAATTGAATATTAGGTCAAAGAGCCGCAATCACATTCCAATTTAATTAGCCAATTGAATAGCTGATTTACGGTGTTAAATCGTGAACAATTTGACACTTGAGCCAGATATGGGATTAGGAAAAAAAGTAATTAAGGAAAACTCAAAGCAACAAAGAATGTCGAACAAATGTGCGAGAACCTGCAGATTTTTCTTTTCAACTTTGTTTTGTTTTTTTGTTGATTCAAGAACACAATAAGACTTGGTAATAGCTCTGAATACCACTTGATGTGAATTATTGTTACTAATTCACTCAAAATAACGGATCGTTCCATAATCAAAGAGATAACTAGACAATAAAAGGGAAAAAAATCGAAAAGATGGAAAGACAATGAATAAATCTATGTGGTGAAGAGAAGCCACATCTTTCATGGAAAGATGATAATCCTCATGTTTGGATCGCCACAAAACCCCTAAGCTCTTGATAAGATTCCAAAGATGGTTCAAGGAAGAACCCTAGAGGGAGCACTTATGCTAATTCCTCTCAAATTAAAAATATGACCAAAGGTGCATACACACAAACACCAAAAATCCTTTAATGTCAATATAAACTAAAATAAAATCCTCTTAAAATAAAATAAACTTCATTCTAATTTAAATAAATCAGATTCTCTTGATGCTCTTGCGGTCCACATCACCACGCCACGTCAAACTGTATAGTTTTCATAAAAGCTATTCAGAAGGCCATCAAGGGGGGATGGTTCAAACTGGCTGGCAAGGGTGTGGCCGAGATGACTGTTGACACCAACCCTTTCCCAATGATGGTTATCAACATGGTATCCTTCTTAGGAGCTAATAAGAGGAAGGGTAAGAAAAAGTACATGTGGGTACCAAAACAAGAGGTCCCTATTAAGGTCAGACAATCAAGTTTTGACCGATTGTAAGCCCATGTAGACGGTTCCTAGGTATCAGATCGCAGGACTTACCTTCACCACAGACTAGAAGTAGGAGGACCGGGCCAGCCAGGGAAACCATCTAAAAAATTACACAAACCTGGTAGGCTCACACAAGAATTGAGAGAACTCCACTTGTTTATGAAGAATCCCAAGGGGCAAAAACCTCTACTAAGGGAGGCAAAACCAGAGCCTAAACACCTCCTGCTTGGGGGGCAAGGTTTATTAGTTGATAGAGACATCAGGCAGTCTGCTTTGTCTAGCCTCAACAATGAACCTATCCCAAAAGGAAAGAGGCAAAGCTCACAACAGAGCAGGGAGTGGCTTCTGTTGACATTACAGTCATGAACGACAAAGAGTTAAGAGATGTTAGAACAGTAAAACCGCCATCGGTAGTGCCTTAGAACCAATTGGTAGCCAAGCAGGCTTTCAAAGAGCCACTCTCCAAACTAAATGCGTTTGCTTTAACATACGTGCCTTTAAACCGATTTCCTCGCCCAACACCCTTGTGTGGAGATAAACAATCCACCATCCGGGCCTATACACTACGTTGGTCTAAAGCCATGGATCCTAATGTCTGATGGCTCGAGCACTTAGAACGACACATGTGTTGGGGTAGTCTTATATAGCCCTTGTGGCAAGGTGTGGAAATTCATGTGTAAACTAGAAGATCAGGCTTCCAATAATCAAGCCGAGTAAGAGGCTTTGATCCTAGGACTTGACATTCTAGCTACCATGAAAGCCGATTACATTGAAGTGACAGGGGATTCTCAGTTGGTAATTAAGCAACTCACTGGCGAGTTCAAATGTTATAATGCCAAACTGAAGAAACTACATGTGACATCTATGGCTGACGAGGGCGGGAAGTGATCGCCGATGCTCAAAAGTTGGCACGACAAAGAGCGACTCCTGGTAGCTTCTAGGTGAAGGGATACATGAATGAGCCGAATACACACCAAAATGAGAGGGGTCATGAGGCTGTGTAGGTATGGGACTGTACAGTTGAAGGAAGACTTAAAAGAATTGATTTGGACTACTTATACCAACATGATGCATTATCTTTTCGGGAGCCCCTCCCATAGGAACTCCATAGTTAAGCGTGCTTGACTGGAGTAGTTGTGGGATGAGTGACTTTCTGGGAAGTTTCCTAGAAAGCATGTAAGGGAGGACAACGCATGTTGCAAAGACATGTTGGTTTGTGGGGGCAGTCGACAGTTCTGAAAGCAGTTTGGGATGTTACACTGCGTGCCTCGACTCATAACTTGTTAAAGTTGTTTGCCGATGCTATCATTATGTATATCCCTAGAGACGAAAACCTAGATGCAAATGATCTAGCTCAACAAGCCTCTGGTTATAGAGAGATGGCGGTCGAGTTATGCAACAAGACTCGACTATAATTGCTAACTTAGACCCAACCGATTCATGGAAAGACGATGTTAATAGACTATTTGCAAAACCCCTCAGCTGGAACTAACTTTAAAATCAAGCTGAGGGCCCTGAACTATGTTCTTGTGGGTGAGGAGTTGTACAAGAAGAGTGCCAATGGGGGTGCTCTTGCAATGCCTTAGCCGAAAAGATACTTACAAGGTCATGGCTCAGGTTCATGATGGTATATTTGGCTCTCATAGATCAGGACCTATCATGAAGTGGATGATTTACAAGCATGACTATTACTGGCCAACCATAACAGCCGATTGCTTCCAATACGCCAAGGGGTGTGAAGCTTGCTAGCTCTATGGTCCCATTCAAAGGGTACCAACTGATGAATTCCACCCAATTGTCAAGCCTTGACCATTCAGAGGATGGGCCATGGATTTGATTGGCAAGATATATCCTCATAGTTCTAAAAGCCATAGCTTCATCATTGTAGCCACAGACTATTTCACCAAATGGGGGGGAAGCCCAGCTGATGGTCAACGTGAGCCAAGACACGATGAGGATTAAGGGAAGCCAGTTCAGTTTATAACTTGGAGATGGTTTCTTGGATGGTCTCGACACGTTTGCTGATTCTCTCCTTCTCGGCTAACGTGGCATTCTTTTCTCCGTCTAAGGATAGGAAAGTCGTTTTGTAGTCGCCTTTTTGGGCTTGCAAATCTGACAACTTCTTTAGAGAGGCTTGAGCCGCCCCATGGTTGGTCTTTGCTTTGGAAAAGAGGATCGAGATGCCACCGAGTTGGAGAGTTATCTGCCGAAAGGCTTACTTCTTCAAATCAGGCACCTCGGCAGATTCTGGAAGCTTGAAAAGGTAGCCCTGAGCTCGGCTACTTGTGCTTGGTCCGTTGGGATCTCCCCAGCTAGAGTGACTTCAACCTCCTGCAACTCATCATCCGTAGGAGTGTAAACGGCGCGAGGAGCGTCCAAACTTAGGAAGTACCGGGCAAGCTCTTCCTCGGTCACCACAGGCTCAGCTTCACTTTCTTGATGAGTTGAAGGCGAAGGCACCAAAACGTCATCCTTAAACAAGTTTCACTCGAGGTCCCGCAGTGGTTCTTCGTTCGTTTGGACCTGAAGAAAGGTGAGGAATTGATTAGTCTCGATAAGGATAGCAGAAGTGCTCGGCAAGCTAAGTTAGATTTGGCTTACCGTAGCCTACCGAGGAGTATGGCTTGGCCGAGAAGAGGGGTCGTGGCCTAATTTGTCAAAGGTTTTCTATAGAAGGAGCAAGAAACTTTGGTTAAATGAACTTTTGGTTGAAGGTTAAATGAACTTTTAGCCTGTATAAAAAAAATACAATAAAAGTAACATTTAAAAAATCGCCATAAATACCGATCACCTCTAAAATCAAATAAATTTATAAATTTATCAAATAAATATAAATAAGAAAATAAATAATGAACAGACATAAATTGGTGGTCAATCACCATGGTGAGTGTGAAAAAAACAACCATGATTTTTAGACATTCCAAAATTTTTAACTCCTATTCAACACCTCTGCCTTTCCATATAGCATTCCCTAAAGCCCTTGATCCCCTGATACCACTTTCTCTATATGTATTCTGCATTCGGATCCTCGACAACAATTTATCTGCTGCAATTCTCTACGGCAATATCCAAGTCGTTGGATTAAATGAACGACATCCAATTAGAAAACATCAATAATAAAAACTAATAAAAAACGACACGATACTTTTTATTGATTTGGCTCGAACATCATTCTTTTCAACTGCCACTTCTTTCTCGCTACCTTCATCATTCTTGTTCTCACTGCACAAAAACTAATATTTTAACATTCAAAATAACCGATTTTAAATGTCTTTGCCCTAACGTGTATTTGGTTCAAAGGGGAGTATTCCACTCCTTATATTTATAAATTTAAGTCTAGAGGGATTCATTCACTTAACCGTAACTAACGAAAAATAAGAATGAGTAAATAATTTATGGTGTAAGCAATATTTTTAAAACTAGACCAGAGATCAAACCGGTGAGACATCTGAATCATGGTTCAATCGGTTAACTCGGTTCAACTATATGATTAATAAATAAATAAATATTAATTTTTAGAGAAAAAATAAATAAAAAAAATGCAATTTGAACGGTTTGACCGATTAAACCGTCTGGTCCGATCTTACAACAGTTGGCATAAATGGGAGAAAAATAAAGTGAAATCAAGAAAACAAAAACGAAAAAAAGAAAGAGAAATAAGTAGAAGAATTGTCCATGAGTGATCTTTCACTCTCAGTAGTACCTCTTCGTTTGTTGGGTTGTCATCTCACTCATTTATTTTGTCTCCTTCCCAACAACACAAGACCAACACGGCAACACAACACTACTTTTGTTGCTCAATATATTATTATTGAACATTCTTCACCCTTCACTTCAACAAAACTCCATTAACAACATTACATTACAATGCCTTCTTCAACTTCAAGCCAATATCTCCAAACCCTCTTAGACTCAGCTCGACCTTTCCTCCGTGGCGAGCTCGAATCCATCGACGAAAACCTCCCTTCATTAATTAAAATCCTTCGTTCTGTTGGTGCTGGTGAGTGTTGGCACAAACATGGTAGCTTCCTCGACCACCTTGTAGACATGTATCGCATTCTTAACCTTTGGAAAGCTCCTCACGCTGTCTCTCTTTGTGGTCTTTTCCATTCAGCATACTCAAATTCCTATGTTAACCTCGCAATCTTTGACCCTTCAACCGGTCGTGAAGTTGTTCGTGGATATGTAGGTAAAGAAGCTGAACATTTAATTCACTTGTTTTGTGTTGTTCCAAGACAACCCCTTATTCATGATAATCTTCTTTTTCACTACTCCGATGATGAACTTGCTGATGACCTTAAAAAATCTCAAGTGTCTCTTAGGGATGCAAAGGAGAAGGGTGTGTTTGGTGAGGAAAGTTGGAGGAAAAAAGTGCAGGGTCTTGTTCCTGCTGAAGGTTTGAAAGTGAAACATATTCGTACGGGTGAAGATGTGCATGTTTCAAGGAGAGTGGTTGCTGTTTTCATTATGATGACTATGGCTGATTTTTGTGACCAACTATTTAGTTTTCAGGATATGTTGTTTGATAATGTTGATGGTAGGCTTGAGTTTAAAGGGAACAATTTTGGTGCTATTTGGCCAGGAGATGGTAAACCAGGTTTGTGGTTGAATTCAATTTCGAGAATGGGTGCACTGTACACTTTGATTGTGAGAGAGGAAAAGATTTTCTTGGAAGAGAGGAAAAGGGTGGTGGCTGATTTTGTGAGGGATGAAAATGAGAGAGATGAAGATATTGAGTTAGTTTTGCCACCGGTTTTTGAGAACTGTACAAAGGTTTTGGATGCTGAGGATCAGATAGTAGCAAGGAATTTGTACTGGGAAGCTGTTTGTGATGTGAATAAAGAAGGGTTGGGGAGGAGTGAGGAGTTGTTGGTGAAGAGTATTGAGAAGAATCCATTTGTGGGAGAGCCATATGTGGTGTTGAGTCAGGTTTATTTGGCAATGGGGAGATTTGAAGAGGCTGAGAAAAAAGCAGAGAAAGGATTGACTCTTTTGCTGGAATGGGGATGTCCTTGGGATAAGAGGGTTTCTTGGGAAGGATGGATTTCATGGAGTAGAGTTTTGTTAATGAAGGCAAAGGAGAAATCTTGGCCTCATACCTCATGGGGAATCCTCAATCTGGGTCTTGTTAGGTAACTCAAGTATGTAGCTTTGATCATATATTCGTGTTTATGCCAATAAAAATTCAGAGTTTGAATGTATTGTACTGTGTTTATTTCTGTCTACAGTACTTCTTGATCTTTGATATCTCAGGTTTATTGTGCAAGAAAAGATTTAGAGTCCTTAACATGAAACTTGTGGGAGGGTTAAGTCTCACAGAAGAGGCTAATGTATTGTACTGTGTTTATAAGTGACAGACATGAACTGAATACATAGTAGTATTATGTTTTTATTTCTGTTTCTACTTCTATGATCTTTGATATCTTAGGTTTATTGTGCAATAAAGGATTTAGAGTACTTACAATCAAATTAGTGGGAAGGCTGAGTCTGACAGAATGAAGAAGGAGGCATGGCAACGAAACCCATACCCGCGGAGACCGAACCAAACCCGCCCCGATTTGACGGGTTTTCCCCGCTTTGACTGAGTTTGGGTTTTCCTTGAAATTGAAAAACGGAGATGGGACGGGTAATGGGGATATAGGTCCCGTCCCTGAACCCGCCCTGAATGTAAGAAGTTATAATTGATTTGATATTGCAAATCTATTATAATTGATCTGAATAATCTGTTAGTGACTTAGTGCAATTATAATCTGTTAGTGCAATGATTTTATTTCATAATTGATTGTATTTTGTTTCATAATCAGAATAATGATTTTATAATCTATTTCATACTCTGTTAGTGCAAGAAAAATCTGTTTTTCCATAGTTACTTATTGGTTTTCTATTTATTTATCACCACGTTCCAATTTTATCAACTTTAGTGTTTATATTTAACATGTATTTTTTATTTTGTAGGTAAAATATTGACTAGTTGTGTCACTTCCCACTTTGAAGAGTGAAGACGTCAAAAGCATTTAGCGAAGACAACATTGATGTGGCACCTTGTTTTACGAATTTTAAAATTTAGATGAACAATTATGTAATTTAGATTACCGGTTAACTTAGAACCTTGATTTTTATATGTTGATATGCAACGTCATTGCTATACGGTGACATTTTGGATAATTGATATTTTGGTTATATGTTGTAGTATTGCATTGATTTTATGTTGTGTTAAATTTCGGGTTTGGGGTGGGTTTGGGTGTGGGATAAGTTTTGGGTTTGGGGGCGGGTTCGAGTTTGGGACAGGTAAAAACTACTTTTAAATTTTAAAAAATGAATTCTACTGCGGGGACGGGGTTGGGGCGGGGATTTCCGAACCCGTTGGGTACGGAGATGTGGATCAATTCTTCATCCCTGTTGGGTTTGGGACGGGGAACGGGGATGAATATGGGAATCGGGAATGGGGAATGTTAAACCCGTCCCCGCCCCATTGCCATGACTAAGGACTAATCCCTGAATATGGCTAACCACGTTTAGGATCAACCTTGTCTCAGATTTTAATTGCCTTTGGTAAAATATTCATGCTGGAAGCCAAAAAAACACATGAAACTTGTGGATGTAAGCATAAGGTGAATTTCTCTTTCTTTCAAAGCTGAAATAATTTGAATCTAGAGCAATCCAATATTAAAATGCTGTACAGACCTTCTGAACCATCAAACTTTGTTACAAATTTCCAAGTGAACTATTTCAAGTCGAACTAAGGATTTCTTTGATCACGAAATTTCTTTCTGTTTCAATCAATGTTTTAAAAACTGGACTGGACCGGCCGGTTCAACCGGTTGAACCGGAAACCGGACCCCCGGCCGGTTGGTTCAACCCCATTTGAACCGCAGTCTCATTGAACCGCCCAGAACCGGATCGAATCGGGGGGAACCGGGTTGAACCGCGGTTCAACCGCTTTGAACCGGAAATCGAACCGGATTGAACAGCCCGAAATATATTTTTTTATTTTTAAATTTACTTTTTTCTCCAAAATTTAATATTTTTTATTTTTTATTTAATAAATTACTCATCCGGTTCAACCATGGTTGAACCGATTAAACCATGAACCGGAGACCTCGCCGGTTCGATCTCCGGTCCGGTTTTAAAAACATTGGTTTCAGTAAAAAACTTCATTTACTTTGGTAATGATAATAAATAAGAGGCTGCTGAGTCCTACATGCGGATTTTTACCTGCAGGTTTTTTCATTCCTACATTAGTTCTCACAAAAAGCTGCACAACCTCAAAACAGGCTTATCTTTCTAGCTGTAAAAATTTATGCATTTGATAGGACACAGCAGAAAAGTGAATATTTATGAAAAAACTCACCATGGTTGCTTAATACGTTGTTCTTCACTCAAAAATGTCCATAACTGTCTGTAGTTACAGAATAGCAGTGCAACTTCAAATCCATGAAGTTGCACATTAAAAAATGTTCGATAAAACATGGTATGCATATGCGCTTAAGCTAAATGACATGGCAGCAAATCTGATCTCTTTGAACCTATGAGCCTGAGGTACGTGAATCTCCAGTCCCTCATGTATATAAGTTAATCCTTGAGCAGCACCAAGCATGAGAATCTGAATTGCAGTAGACAAATCCAATCCATGAGAATTGCAGTAGACAAGTACACTAGACTTTACTGTGAGTGTGAAACAAACATATGTCAGTAAAGTTACCAGCAGATTGAGTTCAACAAAATTAGGTACGTTTAAGGGAATAAATCATTTGCTACCAGCAGATGACCATGAAACAAGAACATTGGCAGCGAAAGTTCATTGAAGACAAGAATACCATTTGGATATATAAATCAATAATATCACAGAAGAGAAATGATAGAGTACCTGATGCAGTGGACCAGGTTTTAGACTTTGGCCAGAATGTGAAAAAGCCCACCATCTGGAAGGTATATTCCAGGAGAAAGAAAGTGAGGTCAGGGAGTGGAAATTAGTTAGTCAGGTGGCAGTTGATCTAATGGTGATTCTGTTAGTGGGGTGAGGTAGTCTATATGGGTCACATTGTGTGAGAGAAAGAGTATTCAGGAATTGGTATAGTTAGTTGAAGGAGAGTATCCTCTCTGAAAGGAGCATATCTGCTCTGGTTGTCTTTTCCATTGTGGAGCTTGGATCAATTTTCATATTCCATTAATATACACATATACATACCATATTCTCCGTTTTGCTTGTTCTCTGTTTGATTTCATTTCTCAAGTCTGTACCAATTCTATCAAGAAAATAAAAGAAGGAAGATGGTATCGATAAGTGATCAGTAGGAAAAAATAAGGAAGATGGTATCAATAAATGATCAGTAGGACTGGAAAAACTGAAATTTAAGGCAGTAGAAACAGACATTGTTTTCAGCAAACTGAGTTACTATAGAGATGGTTCCAACGAATCAAAGAAAACCTTATCACGTAGCAAGGTTGGTGAAACAAATAATGGGGAGTTATGAGCTCACAAGTCAATGTATTGGAAGAACTGAGAAACTTTTCTGCATCCATATACTACAATCTCAAACAGGTTCACAAATTATTGAAACAGGACAAAACAGGAAAACAGCTTCAAAGGCAACAGTCTCTCATAACTTTTCTAGCGGAAAGGGAACGGATCTAGTAATAAAGTTACTAGTTTATCATATATCGAAGAGCTGCAGGATGGCACTCTGTTTCTGGACTCTAGGGCATCCTACAAAGGTTCCTTTCTTTCACTTAGTTTCATCTCTCTCCTTTTTTTTTGAAAAATAAAAAATTGCTCAAACTGGTTTGTGAATTTCATCACACGGCAACTTTTGGATTTGGCACCAAAAATGTCTTTGACTGTTCAGACTTGGGTTACAATAATCTTTCGGGTGGGTTTGTGAATTTTATCCTGATTTTATTTGATGGTGTATGTATGGTTCTGTTGTCATTTTTGAGGTTTTCCTGTTTCTGGAAATTATAAGAAAACACAGTTCTGAAGATTAGACATGGGCTGAAATCATAAAACAAGCCAAATGCAGTAAAAATGAAAACACTCAGCTCATTAATCAATGCATTGTCATCACAAGAAATTATTAGATTTTCTCAGATCTATTATTGTCATCCAAAGACTAAGACTGGAACATCCATTAAGCATTTCATCAAACAGCATAGAGCATACACATTTTTTGACCAAATGCAAATTGGCGTGAAGAAGATACATGAGAAAATTCACTTAATGATCAGAATCAACATTCAAAGTTGGAGGTCAGAAGCCAAATGTAGGAGATGATGGTGGCTGCTAACAGTAAAAGAATATTAGCACAAGATAAAGAATAAATCTGAAGAGAAACCTTGCAAAGGAAAGAAAATAACACATTGTGTCGAAATGGTCAGGTTGGTGACACCTGCAAACTCGACAAAAGCCTTCACAGTACTTCGATGATGCAGCAGCTTTGCATCGAATAAGATTCACATTGATTTGAAATTGTAGGTATGATTGTGATACTGATTGGTGTGATGGCAGATGATTTGGTACTTGTTCTGGATTGGGCCGAGGGCCCAACCCTCGAGGAAGGCCCAACCCAACCAGGGCACTGTAGCTTACTAACAAACAGCGCGCCTAAGCGAGCTGGGAACACCTCAACGGCTGAGATCGAGCCGCATGATCGTACGGCTAGGGAGCTTCGCCGAACTCTATAAATAAAGGCCAACCCCCCGTAGAAAGGTACACTTTTGAACTCATCTCTCATTTCCTGCTTTGACTTCTTCCTCCCTGACTTGGGCGTCAGAGTGTCTTTGCAGGTACACTCACCATGAGTTCTGCTCGCGACACAAGAGGCCGGTATTGATAAATAGTGAAAATAACAGCTTCAGGTTCAACTGAAGGAAGCATAAAAGCATGCTAATTCTAATGTTGATTATCAATATTGATAACAGTTGTTGTATAACAAATTTTCAGAAGTATAAATAAATTGTCAAAATGAATTCAAATGCTCTCTTCTAAATCCAATCACAAAATAGCTATAAATTTGTGATGTGTACTAAAAGAAGATAATTACCTCTCTCATAGCAAAAAAAGTTATATACTGATAAATGGAACGGGTCGATTCCTTTTTCACCAGTACCCTTTGCAAGAGCATGACCCATTTTTGAAATGATGGAAGCGACTTGAGTCTCTTAGTATGATCTCATGTTCAACAATCATGGATATATAGGTAATGGCACTATGGCAATCACCACAAATGCGTAAATTCTTCGTGATTCGAATAGGTGCACCTGGTGGTAGTGTTAGGATGGCATAGGCAAGAGCCAACTTCTCACTATGTTCAGAAAGCATGTCACCTTTTTCTTCATCATCCACATCATGAAGAGCAAAGTTTGTTTGAGGAACATACCCAAGAGCCTTAATGCGCTGAATCAAGTCTGCAAGTGTTTCATATATCTGCTGAGATTGTGAGTGAGTTCTGTCTCCCACATAGAAGGTTTCGGTGCCTTTCTTTCCTTGGACCCAACTGCAACCAGGTCTTTTCTTGATTCCAGTACGTTTCATCAAATATCTAATCCTAGCCACATCTTTCCAGCGTCTGGCATTAGCATATATATTTGAAAGCAATGTGTATGATCCATCATTGTCAGCCTCCAATTCTATCAATCTTTTTGCCGCAAATTCCCCAAGTTCCACATTTGAATGTAATCTACAAGCACTAAGCAAGGCTACCCACACTACGGGCGTTGGTTCCATTGGCATTTCGTTAATGAGTCTCACAGCTTCATCTAGACGACCAGCACGACCCAAAAGATCAACCATACAAGCATAATGCTCCACTCCCGGATTCACCCCGAAATCCTTGCTCATTCTATAAAACAGATCGATTCCACGATCCACCATTCCTGAATGACTACAAGCATAAAGAACAACAACAAAGGTTATGCCATCAGGCACTAGAGCCACTTTCCTCATCTCATCAAAAACCCGGAGAGCATCTTCGCCGCGTCCATGCATGCCATATCCCGTGAGTAACGAGGTCCAAGAAACAGCATTTCTCTCCGGCATGTTGTCAAAAACAACCTGAGCAGTATCAACATCTCCAGATTTGGAATACATATCTATGAGACAATTAGCCACAAACAGAATTCCAGAACCACCACGATTTCGCAAGACATAACCATGAATTTGCCTACCAAACCTCAACGCTGCCAAACGAGCACAAGCCACAAGTGCACAGGATAAGGTAAAATTATTAGGAATGATACTGTTATCAGTTTTGAACATCTCGGAGAAAAGTTGCAGGGCATGGTTAGCATCACCATGCTGAGCATACCCACCAATCATCACAGTCCATGTCACCACATCTCTAGCTTTCGGAGACACCAAATCAAACATCACACGAGCCACTTTTGTACACTGGCATTTAGCATACATGTCAATCAAAGCATTAATCACCATCATATCATCATCATCATCATCATCCCCTTTGAGATTGAGAATCATTTTCACAGCATAACAATGAGTTTCCTTTCCATGAATCAAAGCTCCAACTCCAACAGACGCACAACCAGAAAGCAATGACACGAGAGTAACCACATTAGGCCTAGAACCACACTTACTCATTTCCCTAAACACATCCATAGCCTCACAACCATGTCCTCTCTGAGCATACCCAGCAATAACAGCACTCCAAGTCACAACATCTAACTCAATTTTTTCCTCCCTCATTTTCCCAAACAAATCAAGAGCATTCTCAAATCTACCAGTTTGAGAATACCCAGTAACCATAGCATTCCATGAAACAACATCCTTAAACCTCATCCTCTCAAAAACCTTACTAGCTTCCTCCATTTTCCCACACTTTGCATACATATCAACCACAGCATTGCCCACAAAAACATCATCCACCAAACCACTTCTAACAGCATAACCATGAACTTGTTTCCCATGCAACCACACACCAAGTGAACCACAAACAGGAAGTATATTAACAAGACTAACAGCATCCGGGGACATTCCATGACTCGCCGTCATTTCACGGAAAAGCAAAACAGCAGCATTTGGAACAGAACCATGTGAATAGGCAGACACAATAGAATTCCAAGAAACCAAATCATGAATCCCTCGAGTACACAATTCATCAAACATTTGGCGCGCATGAATAAGCGCTTGGCACTTTCCATACATAGAAACGACAGCATTGCAAACGAAGACATTGGAAATAAAGCCAGAGCGATAAATGGCAGCGTGAAGTGAAGCGCCGAAGTAGAAAGAAGAAATGTCACCGCAGGCTTTGAAAACGAAAGGGAAAGTGTAATGATCGGGAGTCCAACCAAGTATTTTCATACGACGGTAAAGACGTAAAACGACGTGCGGGGTTTGATGATGAAGTGCGCGTTTTATTAATTGGTTCCACCAGTAAACTGAAGAGGGACATGGATTGAGGCGTTCTAGAAGTAGAATTGCATTTGCGGTGGAATTGCAGGATATGTATGTGGCTATGAGATTGCTGATATTTGCGTAGTCGACAAGGCCTTGCACTGTGGTTTGTTGATGTAGGAGCTTTGCGTGGAGTAAGGAATTGCATTGTTTTGAAATTGAAATTGTAGGTGCGATGGAAGACGATGAAGTAGTGGTGGTGGTTGGAGTTGGATTGGTAGAACAACACAAGAAGCGAGTATTTTTGAGCTTCAAATTTGATGGAAGACAACAGCGCAAAAGCATGCTAGTTAGTTCAAATGTCCACAGCACAAGCACACACTTGAAGTAATAATAGTAGTATAACTGCAAAATAGTCCCACATCGGTAGGTTGGACGCAACAGCGAGGTGAATGAGCTATAAATTAAAAGCGCATGAGATTGAGCAACATACTTACCTGGATAGGGTTGATGGGTGATCAAGAAGGCCCATGGCCTAGGCGAGTGACCTCCATTGCACTTAGGAGGGGTGCTGGTCTAAGGTCTGTCCAAGTGGTGGAGCCTGCGTCATAATTTGTGGCAGTGGGGGCCTGTGTTCGCGTGGCCCCTCCCAATTCTAGTTTAAAAAATTAGCGTTTGCGTGATCCCTCTCAATTCTAGTTTGAAAACTAAGGCTAGACTTTTTCTAAGGCCATCACTTTTATTACACCCTTTTCTATTCACTCCACACCTCCTAATTTCTTTAATTCCCAAATTACTCCCTCACTAAAAAACACCATTTCTCTCTCTCTCTCTCTCTCTCCCTCTCAATTGGTGATTTCGATTTTCTTCTCTCTCGATCGTTGACTTTAATTTCCCAATGCCAGTTTTGCACGCAAAACGGATTCATTCGGTTGAGGTCAGTCGAATCATATTGATACTGATTGTGTTTGATATGTTTGGTTGTAGGTATGATCCAATTCGTTACCCTCATTGAACGAAATGTTGGGAGGATTTCCATTCCAAGAGATTTGGAGACTAGAGTTGCCTTGTTCCTTTTATTTTGTCTTGGAAGTTGGCCCTTGTATTCGTGGTGTCAACAACATGCGCTATGACAATATCCTTACTGATACGCATGCCATCTGCCAAGCGTATGAGGGTGTTGAGAGTGTGGAAGCCTCGTTAACATACTATCAGACTGGGAGCTTCAACGTCGCCAGGATTATGCCCGCGGTTGCCTCTGATGGGAGTGGGAGTCGCCAGGATCCGGCTCTGTTGTTACTCAGTTGTAGTTTTTTACTCTTATTTTGTTTATCAATAATTGTAATTGAACGTCACTGATTTAGTAATGAATAAATATTGGGTTGATTATTTTTTGGTTTACAGTACCGTTTAAATTAAACAACAATTTTATTATTAAAAAGCGTCACCGTACATAAAACTCGAAATACACAAAAACGATAAAATGACAAACTACTGAGCTGGTGGAGTTAAATGACTAAGGATCTCAGCGACTGTCCGTGTGGTTTCCATGTACAAATGCAGATAACCCTTCCATTTAAACAGGACATCATTGCTTGGACGTCATCGTCGTTCTTGACATCCATTGTAAACCAGTGCACACGTCCATCAGACCAATCAGGTTTCCGATAAACTATATAAGTTATCTCTCGCTCGTCGCGCTCCACTTGCACCATACCTAGTAGTTTATCTTTTAGGACAGCGAATGTTATGTTGTGTTTAAGCCTACACTGCATTGTGTCTCGCCCCTCCAAACAGACACCATCAACTTTGTTGGTGATGATGCCCTGATGATGAATGATAGTGAGGGAAGAATCCTGAGTATTGTGTTAGGGGCATTTTTTGTGTGTTTATACGATTTGGTGGAGAAGAAGCAGAGAAGGGGTTAGGGTTTTTGTGAAGTAGAAAGGAAAGCTGAAGCCCAATTTATAATAGGCGTGGGGAAACATGAGCCGTTGATCAAAATTTTAGATCACAAATCTAAGCCGTTTATTTTCTATCCGTTGGGGCACAATTTCCAAAGGAAATGCCATCCACTCATTTTCCTGACACGTTTGACTGGTTGTGAGCTGTTGGTTAAAAGTGTCAATGGAATCTGAGCAGTTCAATTTTTTTTTTTAAAAAACCCGTATTCGGCTTCCTTGATTCGAATTTATTCAGTTGGGGTCAGCCGAATTATCTAAAAAAGGAAAAAAGGGGTGTGTGCCAAAAAATACACCTTCGGTTGCCCATAACTGAATTATTTCGGTTGCCCGTAACCGAATCGGCGAAAAATGCGCATTTCATTAATGGCCTTTTGGTCATTTCGCAGAATTAGGGGGTGTGGGGTGAGTAGGGAGGGATGTGGGAAAAGCATGGGCCTTTTACAATTCTCTTACTCACTGCCTCTCCATACTCTGAAAATACATAGCTACCTTCTTTTCTCCACTCCATCTCCTACACACACCCCCTCCTAACCCCACACCTCCCTTCTCTCCACTTCAAACCATAACTTACTCACGAACCTCATTCACATTCTAACTATATTCCCCATAGAGTAAACCATCTTAAGGGATGATCTCTACTAACCTTTTTTTTTCACACAAACTGGTTTCTGTTTGTTTTATTTTACTGGTTTTGTGCTTTGTTCGGTACTGTAGTACTGTATCATTTCGAAATCCAACCACTGTACCTTAAATTTTTTCAAAAGAGGATGTTTTCAGAACCAAAAGCCAAGACAGTATGATGTCGAACATGTTCGGTGACATGGTACCGAACCTGTTCGGTATCTCAACATTGTACCATCACTGTTATTTAGAATTTCCTATTTTTTAAAATATGTGTTTTATTTCTGTACAGTCTTTGGAGAATAAAATGGCAGAAATTGGAACAACCTCAAGAGAAGATGACATCCCAAGCGACTCAATTGTTGTGGACTATACTAGTTCATTCACAACTGAACATGTATATTACTTGGTCTAATTTTTTTTGAGTCTAGGTTAATTTGTTTGTTTAGTTTTAAGGACCTAATTGACCGTTACTTTTTCTTCCAGTTATTTGCTACTCGTTATGAGCTGTTCGCATGGGTACGTTCTGTCGGACACTCGCTTGGAATGGTGACTGTGATATCTAGATCTGACAACGGACGGAGGTCGGGGAAAAATATTGCGTCTTGATGTGTGAAAAAGCCGAAAAGTACAAGTACGCTCATATGGTTCCTACCGGGAGTAGAGAATGCTGCTGCAAGTTTAGGTTGAAAGGTAAATTTATTAAGAAACTTGGAGGATGGATAATGAGTGTTATGTGCGGAACACATAACCACGCATTATGCCACTACCAAAGAACTCACCACCACTAGAAAAGAAGTCATGTTCCACTCCAACTCATAATCCTACTCCTACTCGAATTCTAACTCTAAGTCGTAATTCAACCCTGACTCCTACTGCTAATCATACTCCTGCTATTATTCATACAGATGACTACAATGAATTTATTAGCGGTATGGCAGAGATCATGCATTCTTATGTTGAAGATACAGTAAGTGTGGAAGTTGATGGTAACTGTGGATTTCGGTGCATTGCTGCACTCCTTGGTAGGGGTCAGGATGCTTGGAAGTCTGTGAGAAAAGATTTGTTGGAAGAGCTTAAGCAAGACTTTGAGTTCTACACTAAGTTGTATTCTAGGATGGGAAAGTCACCCATATTATGAAATACACAAAGGTATTACAAAGATAATTGGATGACTGCTCCAGAAGCAGGTTATTTGATTGCCAATAAATACAAAGTGATACTTGTTTGTTGGTCAGTTAAAGGGTCGTTCACAATTTTCCCCTTTAATATTGCACCTTCCAAAAATGGCTGTGTTCAACATTTGTTTTACTGATAAATACTTTGTACAGGTTGGTGAACCACATATTATAAACCATATCTATATTCTAAAAGGTTAGGTCAAATAATAACAATGTTGTCCTTGTAGGTATTTATGAAGAAAGGAAGTCCAATACCCCTGACCGATTATTTCTGGACTAGACACAGGGCAGATATAGCAAATGATTGAGATAAGCCATTTACGGGTCGCATGCAACAGCGAAAGTCGTTACAAATAGAGAAAGAACCCTCTGCTCATGTTGACTTAAGTAAAGATTAATAAGATTAAGGCTTAAATATATGTTGGCCCCTGCAAATATGACCATAATCCATTTAAGCCCTGTAATTTTATTTTAAAATGGCCCTTGCAAATATTAAGCGTTTACAGTTAAGCCCCTCTGTTAACTTTCCATCCAAAAAAATTGACGTGGCTAACGGAGATGACGTCAGCATGACATCATCAATGATTAACAGAGAAAATTGAAACGATTCTGTTCCGCTTCAGACTGTTCCAAAAAAAGGGAGTAATTAACAGAGAAAGATTGACACGATTCAAAAACGATAATCTTTCTCTGTTAATCATTGATGATGTCATGCTGATGTCATCTCCGTTAGCCATGCCAGATTTTTTGGATGGAAAGTTAACAAATGAGCTTAACTGTAAACGCTTAATATTTGCAAGGGCCATTTTAAAACTTTTTTTACAGGGGTCTAAATGGATTATGACAATATTTACAGGAGCCAAACATATATTTAAGCCTAAGATTAATGTTTAGTTGAATATTTTGCTGAATTCCTATTCAAATTTGTATTCAAACGAGACATTTTCCACGTAATTCATCTTAGGTTCATCATTTATCACAAATTTAACACCTGTCTATACTGTACACTATCAAAGCGCGCTAACACAAATATTACAACAACTTCTTAAAAATGGTAAGAAGAGTTTCGACCTTTGAACCTCCACTATGTGAATGTAAAATCTTACCACTACTGTTGCAACAAATTTTGTATCAACAATTATATATACGAAGTAAAATTAAAATCAACTTAATTTAAAATTGTCTTTTTTACAAACAACTTCAATTGAGTTTTTATGTGAAATTAAAATCAATTTTTTACTCATTTAATTTTTTTGGTAATTTTTAATTTATATTTATCGATTTTAATTGTATTTTTATTAAGCTACACTACTATTCTTACCCACGCTTTACTCTTCTTCTCGCTCTCACGCTCCCTATTTTTCATCGTCGTCGGTTTCTACCTCCTCACTCCTTCATGTTCATGTCTCTTTCATTGGCGGCCCACCCGAGGTTTTTGGTCAAGATCCACCACTGCGTACATATGTTTTTGTTGACCCGGTACCAAAATGCCGTATCGGGACGTTATTTAACTACCGTACCAATCATCAGACCAACGTCTCTTGGTTTGCATGCGTGTTCCACGTGAGGGTATTTTTGGAACTTTTAAAATTGGGGATGTGTAGTGAGTAGAGGGGGGTTGTAAGAAGTCTAGCCCTCAAAATTTAACTTTTGGGCCAAATATCAGTTTTGGGTATTGCTTTTCCCACACCCCCTCCTACTCGAAACACGCCCCATAAGGGTGTGAAAAGACCAAAAGGCCAGGCCAAACCTCTTTTTTTTCACGAATTTTCACCTGTTCGAACACGGGCATTCGAACAGGTTCGAATGACATCGTTCGAGTGTGTTAAATTTTGACTTCACACCCTTTTGGGCGTTTTTCACCTGTTCGCATGAGGTCATGCGAACCTGTTCGCATGACCTCGTTCGAACACATTCGAACGACATCGTTCGAATGTGTTAAATTTTGACTTCACACTCTTTTGGGCGTTTTTAAACTGTTCGCATGAGGTCATGCGAACCTGTTCGAACAAGGTCGTTCGAACAGTCATAAAACACGTCCTCGCAGCGTCTCACGCGAGGTTATTTTTGGAATAAAATTTGTTAAGGGGTGTGAAAGAGTAGGAGGGGGTGTGGGAAAAGCAAAACCCTCAGTTTTTTACAAGTGGCCCAATCTTAGTTAAGTGGCCCGAATACAATATTTGATCCCTAGATGAATTTGGCATAGGGATGGTATAAGAAAATTAAATGTTGCTTCGCTGCTGCCCATTTCTATCCCGTTCAGTTCTTAATGTGTGTGCGAATATTATTTGTTTTTTAAGAACAGATATGTTCCTTGACCAAAAAAAGAAAAGATATGTTCCTACCTTAAAATCACATTCTCATGTGTATGATGGCTGTTATTTCCAATAGAGCATCTCCAAATACCATATTTAGCAATTTTTAACTGATTCATCTATATTTTACTTCAATGATAGAAAAAAAGGTGAACACTCCCATATCTATTATTGAGTTTTCCATTGTTGCTTCGACCTACCATTGAAGGCACGTCTAATTATTTGCTTACGCCTAAGAAATAGTGCACTTGCATGATTGTTGCAAGCCTATTCTTGAGATCTCGATTATTGTTCACCATTTGGAAGCCTAAGGATGGGTAACTTGTTGATCACCCTTCACTTTAGAACGCTGATGACTCAGTTATGCCACAATCACATTTGTTGGGTCATGGGTCTTCATTCACACCTCTTAACACTCCTAACACAATATAGTTTCATATGCTCTTATGGTTAGGGCCTTTACTAGCGACACCTCCATGGCCCATTCGCAAAAGTCACATTCAAGAAAACAAAATCCATTCATCAATGACCAAGATCACAACACATGATCGGACGGTCCAGATCCATCAGGTCAAGCACCACCAAACTCTATAAATAAGCATTCAATGCTTCATTAATGGTAAGCAATCTCACCAGAATATCTATCCGTAGTTGACAACCTCCCTGACTTGAGCGTCAGAGTGTTTTTGTAGGTACCACACCCCACCTCGGATCGGACAACGGTTGATCAAGGACTTGATCTACCAACTATCTCGGATCCCCCCAACAGGATTGGAGATACGGTACAGTACATTGGCGACCACAGTGGGAGGTTCTCTTTCTCTATTTCCTCTCCCATTACCTTGATCGGTAATGCCTCCCCAACTTCGTCCGAGGACCCAAAGTCTCATTGTAGGACCGGCCATGCGGCGATTCTGGAACCCGTTTTGCAGCAGGTCGTACCACAGGGCACCCCGGAAGGGCATGTGGAAGACCTTCCAAACTCATCCCAAGCTCAGAACCCAGGGAGGGCTATGGTCCCTGGGAGCTCAGGGAGAAATCGCCCCCTCCTCCTCAGGCAGTCCCGGTCGATGTTGTTCAACAGCTCGTCCTTCTACTGAACCATCAAGCTGAAGCGAACCAGCAGCGGAGTTACCGATATACCGAGCTCGAAGCCGAGGTAGCTGAGCTCCGGGCTAGAAATATCCCGGATCAGATTTCACCTCAGCGCAATTCTCCCGAGAGGAGAAACCCCGCACGGAGGCGTCACCAATCTCCCGCTCGGAGAAGCCATTATCATCGATCTCCACCTCACCGGTTGAGGGGGGAATGATTCCCGTTCTCCCCCCAGCCGGACAGAAGACGAAGACAACCCCGCGTATTCACCCCAAGACCGCTCATCTTTGGCTTCTTCCTCCCCAAGACGACGTTCCCGAAGTCAAGAAAGGTCACCGAGACAGGACCGACCTCCCCGGGAGAAAATAGCAAAGCGCAAAGGTCCTTTCATTGAGAAGATTTACTACTTTCCAGTACCTAGGCATCTTGAGAAACCACCGGAGGGATTGAAGCTACACGATGGAACGGGCAACCCTGACCGACACCTAGACTGTTTTGACACCATAATGCAATATCGGAATGTTCCTATGGAAATGAAATGCTGAATCTTCCCTCGGACCTTGGAGAAGGTAGCTTCGGATTGGTTGAGATCCCTCAAACCAAATTCCATCTCTTCTTTGGATCAATTGGCGAAACTCTTCTCGGCCCAGTTCGCCCACTCAAGAAGTAAGCCCAAACACAATAAAGTATTAGCATCCATCGTTCAAGGGGAGGACAAACCTCTAAGGGATTACATAGAGAGATTTAACAAAGAAGCTTCCCAAGTTCGAAATTTGAACGACGAGTTTCGGCCTTACTTCATGACAGCCGGTCTCCGGGAAGGAAGTTTATTTCAGACTCATATCGGGACCTTCGAACCCAACACCTTGCAGGAGTTCCTCCAAAAGTCCCAATGCTTCATCGATCACAAAGAAGGCCTCAAGGCCGGAAGAACGGTAGCCCGGGCCAGATCATTTAAACCCCGCGGCGAGAAGGACAATCGGAATGATAATCGGAACGACAGCCGAGGTAACCGGGATACCCGCCCTCAGAATCGTCATCAAGTCTATACCGATCTTAATGAAACCCGGGAAAGGATCTTAGGTGAATGCATGAACACAAAGTTCGGGGATGTGAAGTTTCCCAATCCTCTCCCCATAGGCCGGGACATCGTTCCAACAAATACTGCAGGTATCATCATAGTAATGGTCATGATACCAATCACTGCAATGCCCTGAAAAACGACATTGAAGAGATGATCAAAAGAGGAAAGCTTGCCGGTTATATAAAGAAGCCCAGACAGCAGGGAGTCGAAGTTAAATAAGAGAAGGAAAACCCCAAAGGAAATCAAAAGGCCGAAGACTCGGAGGATGAGCCGGACTTTCAAAAATTGAAGGGGCGAACTGTGATGATGATTTCGGGGGGCTTCCCCGAAGAAGCATCGGGAAAAACAATGAACCAACAAGGTTGGTCCAAGTGGTAACTGGACTTGGATCTCACCCCAAGGTCTCAGATTCGAATCTCGTGTGTCGCAAAAACTCTGTTGGGAGGGGAGAACCACACGGGCCGGCGAAGCCGAAAACTCATGGTCAGCCAAGTTGCACGGCGTAGATTAGTCACAAGCAAAACCGGTGGAAACTACGCACCAATGACATGATATATAAAACTCAAGTACAAACTAGAAAGTGAAAGCCATATGCATGCAAAGAAAATCCACTCATCTACACTATCTACACTATATTTATACAACTTAACTACATATGATTTTACCAATACCCCCATTCAATCTAAAAGACACCTCAAATTTTTTAGGGTAAAAATGTCATTATACTTTATTTCTTCTTTTTTTCTCTTTATTCTTACACATTGTTTCTTACTTTTCACTTTTATCTTACATTCTTTTTCTTCCTTTTTTTCTCTTTCTTCTTACACTCTCTTTCTTCCTTTTCAGTTTTCTTTTACACTCTCTTTCTTCCTTTTCTTCTTTTTACTTTACTTTTCCCATAAATAAATATTTTCTTTCTCTTATCACTTCACTTTATTTCTTTAAACTAAATTTCTAAATTTATACAAACACTACTTTAATTAAAAAATTTGAAGACTACTACTATAAACCTACTATCTAAAAAACAAAAAGACTTAATGACTATTTAAGTTAGTAATTAATATTTAAAACAAATATTTCTTATTGATAATCTAATATCTAACTTTTATTAACTACTATAATCTACTAATCAACTAAAATAATCAAGTGAAACTACGATATAACTGCACTGATAAATAAAAAACACGGGATAACTGCAGTGATATATAAAAAAAACACGTGATTAATATTTACCATTGATATTTATAATTTTTTTGACAATTTATAATTAAAAAAACACGGGATTATAATATTTTGGAAAACTACTATAAACCTACTATAATCTACCAATCAAATCAAATAATCTAATATAAAAACACGGGATATCTGCAATAATCTATTATAATCTACTAATCAACTCAAATAATCAATTGAAACTATGAGATAACTGCAATGATATATACAAACACACGGGATAACTACACCAATATATAAAAAATTACAGGATTAATATTTGTCATTGATAATTATATTTTTTGAAGACTACTATAAACCTACTATCTATAAACCAATACTATTTAATGACTATTTAAACTAATGATTAATTGTTAAAATAAATATTTCTTATTGATAATCTACTATCTCTATTTTACTATCTACTATAATCTACTAATCAACTAAAATAATCAATTGAAACTACGAGATAACTACACTGATATATAAAAAAAACACGAGATTAATATTTGTCATTGATAATTAATCTCGAGTATCCACCGCACTGACAGCAGTGATTAATCTCCCGCTCATTGTAGGTACCTCGAGCGGCAGGACAGTTGGCCCAGAATTTTAACGCTGCTTCATACCCAATCGTTGAATCTCACGCTATGTGTTAGTTATGTACATTGTTTAAAACTAAAAAAGTCAAAAATAGATAATACTTGTTTTTAAAAAAAAAATAAGTTTTCAGAACTATTCGATAAAACAGTTTTAAAAGCTAAAAATCAAAATACAATCAAACAAACTCTTAAGTATCAATACCAACAAGGTTGGTTCAAGTGGTAACTGGACTTGGATCTCACTCCAAGGTCTCAAATTCAAATCTTGTGTGTCGCAAAAACTCTGTTGGGAAGGGAGAACCCCACGGGCCGGCGAAGCCGGAAACTCATGGTCAGCCGAAAGCAATGCTTGATAATTTCAAATCCGAAGCTCCCCACTTAATACCAGGGACAAAAAGAGTGGACTTCTGTTGCGCCCGAAAAATCCGGTTTGGGACTTTTCGTTTGACAACGTGGAAAAAGTTTGGAGCCGCCACCAATATTTTAATTTTAAGACCAAAACATTGAAAAAAAGTCTTTTGAAAAGGCGGGTGGTCTTTTGAAAACGCAGAGATGTAGGTTCGGGGGTCGGTTAGGTACGGGGAAGGTATTAGCACCCCGCACCTCCTTTCTACCGAAAGGGAACCATTAACTTGATGTGTGGTTTAGACAAAAGTTCGAGTTGAAAGCAATTTATTCTACTTCTTTTCTTTTTTTTTCTTTAAGGTCCGTTTTATTGAAAACAGGAGGGAAGAAGAATATTTTTGGTTATCTATGATAATCAGGACAAAACAAAGATTTTTTTAAGAGCGTGCTTGACGGGACAGGACCCCTCTCCTACGTATCTCCCGGTGCGATGGAGAAATCAAAGCTACGTAGTTCTCGGGTTATCTTTGAAAATCAGGACAAAACAAAGATTTTTTGAGAGCGTGCTTGACGGGACAGGACCCCGCTCCTACGTACCTCCCGGTGCGATGGAGAATTCAAAGCTACGTAGTTCTCGGCTTTTTTTTTTAAAAGTGTGCTTGACGGGACAGGACCCCGCTCCTATGTATCTCGGGGTGCGATGGAGAATTCAAAGCTACGTAGTTCTCGGTATATTTTTGGTTATCTTTGAAAATCAGGACAAAACAAATATTTTTTAAGAGCGTGCTTGACGGGACAGGACCCCGCTCCTACGTACCCTCACTGGAAGAGGGATCAAAGCTACGTAGTTCTCGGCATATTTTTGGTTATCTTTGAAAATCAGGACAAAACAAAGATTTTTTAAGAGCGTGCTTGACGGGACAGGACCCCGCTCCTACGTACCCTCACTGGAAGAGGGATCAAAGCTACGTAGTTCTCGGTTTTTGGTTTTGAAAAAGGATTGAGCTTTCGCGAAGACCGAACAACAACAGTTAGAATGGTTTTGCTACTAACTCCTTTTGAAAACAACATCATCATTAACAACCTAATCGGCAACGGCGCGATTGGTGTTTAATGACAATTGGTTTATTTTTTGAGAAATGAATAAGTTTTCGAAAATGGGATAGAGCTTTTGCGAAGACCGAACAACAACGGTTAGAATGGCCTCGCTACTAACTCTTTTGAAAACAAAATCATCATTAACAACCTAATCGGCAACGGCGCGATTGGTGTTTAATGACGATTGATTTATTTTTGTTTTGAAAGTAAAAGTTTCTTTTTGTTTTGAAATGATTTTAGGAAATGGGTTTTAGAAAAGAAGTAGAACATTTCAAGTCAATTCTAAATCCATAACCAAATGCAAATGAATGAATAATACTCAAGCAAACATGAACATATTATTCATTAACCAAGATTAAACATGCCCATACAATCAAAGGATTCAATTATTAAAGATGCAAAACAAAGTTCTCAAAGTAATTGTGTGTGTGCAAGAAGGATTGTATTTACCCTAATGGCTCTATGCTACAACATGCATGTAGACTAACGTCTCCATTAGGAGGTCATACGAGTGGAGAGGAGGGCACACAATCAAGTCAAGACATTTACATGGCATCAAGAACAAGTGAATACAATTGATTGTAAACATAGAGTATTCTAAGTTAAATGATTGAATATGTAAGCAAGGATGCATGATTAGGTAAGCATGTAAGTGCATGAATGTACAAGGAATGGATGCATAGCACTTTATTTATGAATGGATGGCATACAAGGATGCATAAGAGGATGCAAGAGATATAAGCATATGAGGATGCATGAGAGTGTCACATAAACTAAGTATGAATGAAGATGCATGAATGTGAAAATGTTTTGGGTATTTTTGCAAGTTGATAAGTTGTGAAACTTTAAGTAAGAAGTTAGTGAAAAGTAAAGTAAAAATGCATGAAGTAAATGGTAATTATTTAATGAGATGGTAAAGTAAAAATGCATGAGGTAAATGGGAAGTGGTAAAATCTTTTTATGTTTTAGTAAAAAAAAATTAATGAAGTGGTAAAAACCAAAGTAGTAAAATATTTTTATGTTTTGGTAAAAAGTTAATGAATGGTAAAGTAAAAAGTAAGTGAGTGGTTAAAAATAAAAAAAACACATTGACACAATTGCATTCATTTACACAAGATCAAACAACCATTTCAAGCACAAAAATAGGCACAAAATAGGCCTCTAAGGCCGAAACCACAACATGCCCAAATCATCAAATTATTTCATGTCAAGATTCACAATCAACATGTAGAACAAAGCACATGACTAAACCCTAAATTTTTATGATATGCGAAATGCTAAAGCCCATAAACAACAATTTTATTTATGAAATCTAGTGCAAAATATGTAAAGATGCAAGGGAAACTAATCAAGTAGAAGAACAACTCCTTCAAGGCCAAGGACCCATCTCAAACACCCAAGGCTCCCTAAGTCCTTGTCAAAATGTTTGAAACGGATCCTCAAGGCGACAACAACAAGCAATCAAGAAGGAGTTGGGAGTAGAGGAGAGATTATGCAAGAAAAACTAAATATGAGATGCAAGGTTTCAAGGCTTACCTCAAAATCACAAAGAAATGAAGAAGGAGATGATATAGACTCAAAATGAACTTGGATCTACCCTTGAACCCACAAAGATTGCTAGCTCTTAGCAATTTGATGATGCAACCTTGAAGAGAATGGAAGGAATGATGATGATCTAGCAAGAAATGGAAGATTTGATGGTGAAAGATGAAAAGAATGAAGTGAGGGAGTGAGAGAGATTTCGTGGAAGAGAGGAAGAGGGAGAAGTTTTTGGTGTGCTAGGGTAAAAAATGAGAGTGTAGGAGAATGAGAGGCCAAAAGATCAAATGAGAAGCCAAAAAAAAGGATCCTTAGGTGTGGGAATGAGGGAGGTATTTATAGGATGAAACTAGGTCTAAGGGTAATTTAGTCTTTGTGCTTTTAATGTGCTCTAGGATTGAGTATTAAAATTAAATGGAGGGTTAGGATTGATCCTCACATGGATTGAGGGTAGGAAGAAAACACAAAATGAGAGAGAGGGAGAGAGGGGGGCGAAAATGAAGAAGGAAAAAAAAGGAAAAGAAAAATGAATTTCTTATTTTGGGAAAGGGATCTCATGTGAGGTAGGGTTAAGGGCATTTTAGGGATGGATTGTTACCAAAGAGGGAAATTTGTGTTTTCTTAGGAATAGGTTAGTGTAAGTGAGTGAGGTAATTTACCAAAGAGGGCATGAATCCTCATGAGAGTGAGTGAGAATTGGTGATATGCACCAAAGGAGAAGGTTTAAGGATGGTACAAGGCATATTCCTTCAAGATAAGGAATAATAGTACAATAGAAGAGTGTGGAAAATTTTGTGAGAGGGAGAGAGAGAGAGAGGATTTCGAAATTGTGGGGAGGGGGGAGAGAGAGAGAGAATTTCGAAATTGTGGGGGGAGAGAGAGAGAGAGAGGAGAAAAAAACTTGTTTTTGGTCTTTTGTCTTATTGAGGACACTTCCTTTTTTTTGAGTTTTTGAATTTTGGTCATGGGAATAAAAGTGCACCTATTGGAAATGTGTCACATATTTTTTGGGCACCATAAAATATTCCCTCTAGTCACTTATGACAATAAAATTGTCATTTAATAATTGAGGAGTATTTAATGGTCCTTTTTATTTTTCCTATGCACTAAAAATGGAAAAATACATTTTTAATTATTTTTGACTAGGGTTTTCTTTCTAAAAAAATTGTACAAAAATTATCCTTGATAGAATAAAAATGTACTTTTGGTGGATGTGCATTTTTGGCGAGAAAATCATCTTTTTGCGAAAAATGACCAAAATGTCCTTTTTGACCCTAAAACCCTAATTTGCCTAAAAAGTGCATTCCAACCCTAAAAATGATTTTAAAGACCTTGGGATGACTTCTAGGACCCAAAATGCAATGCATGATGCTCTTCATTCTTCAATTTATTTATTTTTGTGGAAAATTAGGGTTTTGACCTAAGCCGGACAAAATTAGGGTATGACAGTTGCCCCTCTTTATCTGAACTTTAACGAGGAATATGAATTGGCCGAAACATATTCCAAGGCAAAATGAAGATAAAGAATTCAGAAATTATACCGATTTTGTCTACTTAGGGAAACCCGAATTTTCCTCTTTTTCTTTTTCTATTTTTATTGGGTGTTAGCCCGAGGTGAATGCAATGGATGAATCGTCCACTCTCAGTAAGCAGGAAACTAAATGGCGCCAACCCTCAATAAGCTAGCGGAAAGCAATAAAGAAAGCAATAAAAAGGGAAGCAAAAAGGGTGCCGGCCCTCGTTAAGCCGGCGACGGAGGCTGCCTAAAGCCTTTTAACGAATCGCGAATGATCCGAGCTTGCACTTGGGCCTGGGAGCACGTGGGCTCCAAAGGGGTGGTCTTGCGAGCGACCAGGGGAGGGTACTATATCAAGTCCGGATCTCGATATTTCCCTAGGACTGCGCCATGTTTTAGGCTAACACAACTATCCTCTTCGACTGGACCTATTGAGGTCGGGGGACTTACCTGCAGCTCGAATACAAGGTGAAGTCAATCTTGCTGGGGACACGTGGGTCCAGAGGGGATTCCAAAATCCAGTTGGTTTCCTTTAGTCGGCCAATGCTTCCACACCGATCCAGGATGCCTGTTCAGGTTAGCGGACTTTTCTTCAGCTTTCTCTTGATTGATGATCAATACCATTGCACTGATCCAGGATGTCTGCTCAGGCTAGCGGACCTTTCTTCAGCCTGCTCTGATTGATGATCAGTGCCATTGCACTGATCCAGGACGTTTGCTCAGGTTAGTGGACCTTTCTTCAGCTTGCTCTGATTGATGATCAATGCCATTGCACTGATCCAGAATGTCTGCTCAGGTTAGCGGACCTTTCTTCAGCTTGCTCTGATTGATGATCAATGCCATTGCACTGATCCAGGACACCTGCACACGTTAGCAGATGCAAGACATGGTGCATGGAATATGAATGCATGCTATGCAAAGTCCGTTATGCGAATGCATGTCATGTGAGTGCATACGATGTGATGATTTAGTGGAATGATGAATGCAATGGGATGCTATTCTTGATTTTTCGTTTCTTTTGTCAGCTTTCTTTTTTCTGACTGTTTGTTTTTTCTTGGCTTTTCATTCTTTGATCAGCTTTCTTTTTTCTGCTTGTTTGTTTTTTCTTTTTGAGCTTTTGCTTTTTTGGCTTATTTTTGTTGGTTCAGCCAACCCGCGACACTCATGGCACGAGACTGAGGAGCCCACTGGAATCGCGGGGATCATGGGCCGAGTGCATGTTGGTTTTGACTTCGCCGTTTGAAGCAATCGTGAGTGCAATCGCTTTCTCTTGCATGATTAACTGGTTTTGGGGAATTGCTTTTTTCCGCGACCTTTAGGGATTTTGCAATAATTGTAATGCTCCATGATTTATGCACATGTTTTACAGGTCATAATCATCATCATTATAAAACGTTTATTTTGAGCAAAAAAAGCAGAAAATAAAAGAGTGAACAGATATGAGAAAGTTGAACTTTATTAATGTGGAAACCGGTCGCACAAGAAGTTACGCCGATTGTTTATTACACTTGAAAGTTTAAACTATAAAAAGACACGAAAAAAAGTGAGAAGTTAAATTCTGAGTGTCCGTCTCTGTGGAGCAGTGGTAAACATTTACGTCCTTGACCTTGATCACTCCCTCATCCAAGTCTTCAGAGGAGTTGTATGCCTTTCTTTTCATGCCCAAGTTTTCTGACCCTAATTTTTGCCTGGATCGCCCTTTGCGGGTTTTCAATCCACCGGGTCGCTCTGATTTTGCCTAGGCCGCCCTTTCGGGTTTTCAACCTAGCGAGCTAACTCTTACTTGGCTTGTCTTTCTCTTTTTTCGTCTATTTCTTTCAGGCATAATACTTCTTCACTTGATCGGAATTGACTGGGTTCCTTAAATCCTCTCCGTCCATGTTCGTGAGTATCAGTGCTCCTCCAGAAAAGGCTTTCTTGACCACATACGGGCCGTCATAAGTGGGTGTCCATTTCCCTCGGGGATCAGTCTGGATGGGCAAGATCTTCTTAAGCACCAAATCTCCCTGCTTGAATTCACGGTGCCGGACTTTCTTGTTAAAAGCTGTTCTCATTCTCTGTTGGTACAGCTGCCCATGACACAAAGCTACAATTCTTTTTTCCTCAATGAGGTTTAGCTGATCCAGACGAGCCTGCACCCACTCTGCTTCTTCCAGTTTAGCTTCCATGAGTACCCGTAGGGATGGTATCTCAACCTCGATTGGGAGGACCGCCTCTGACCCGTATACCAGAGAGAAAGGGGTTGCCCCAGTTGAGGTACGCACTGAAGTACGATAGCCATGCAAAGCAAAGGGAAGCATTTCATGCCAATCCTTGTATATGACCACCATTTTTTGCACAATCTTTTTGATGTTCTTGTTAGCTGCCTCCACTGCTCCATTCATCTTGGGCTGATAGGGGGAAGAATTATGATGCTGAATTTTGAACTCTGCGCACAGGTCCTTCATCATTTTGCTATTCAGATTGCTGCCGTTATCAGTGATGATCTTGTTAGGAAGACCATAACGGGAAATCAGATCCTTCTTCACAAATTTGGCAACCACTGAACTGGTTACACTGGAGTATGAGGCAGCTTCAACCCACTTCGTGAAATAGTCAATGGCGACCAAGATGAAGCGATGCCCAGTTGATGCTTTGGGTTTAATGGGACCGATGACATCCATTCCCCACATTGAAAACGGCCAGGATGCAGTCAGAACATTCAATTTGGCAGGCGGCACATGAATGTGGTCAGCGTAGATTTGGCACTTGTGGCACTTTCGGACAAAGCTGTAGCAGTCACCTTCCATCTGCAACTAGTAATAGCCCGCCCTTAAAATCTGTCTAGCCATAGTATGGGCACTGGAATGAGTTCCGAATGAGCCCTCGTGTACATCTTTCATGATTCTTTCAGCTTCTTCTTTAGCAACACACCTTAAGAGGACCATGTCATAATTCCTTTTGTAGAGAACCTCACCGCTGAGGAAGAAATTCCTTGACAGTCGCCGAAGAGTTCTCTTGTCATTTTCAGATGCCCCAGGAGGGTATTCTCTGCTGATGATGTACTGTTTGATATCATGATACCAAGGCTTGTCATCCGGCTCTTCATCTATGGTTGTGCAGTAGTGATGCGCAGGTAGACTTCGGTGCTGGATTGTGACATTAGTCAAGCTTTTATCACAATTGATATTGAACATGGATGATAAAGTTGCCAATGCATCAGCCAGCTGGTTTTCGCTTCGAGGGATGTGTTTGAAAGTGATTTTGTCAAAAGACTCCATCAACTCTTGCACATAAACACAATAAGGGATCAGTTTGGGATCTCTGGTCTCCCAATCGCCTCTTACTTGATGAATAACCAAGGCTGAATCTCCATACACATCTAGCCTTTTAACCTTCCATTCTAGGGCTGCTTGAATACCCAAGATGCACGCTTCATACTCTGCTATGTTGTTTGTGACATAGAAGCTCAACCTTGCAGTGACAGGAACGAAGCGATTGTCAGGAGATATTAACACAGCACCTGCCCCATGCCCCCATACATTTGACGCACCGTCGAAGATCATTCTCCACCTTTCACTTTCTTGGGGCTTCCCCTCATCAAACAGTGCCATGATATCTTCATCAGGAAAATCATGCTGCATTGGTTGGTAGTCTGAAATCGGCTGACATGCCAAATACTCAACAAGTGCACTACCTTTAACTGCTTTTTGTGTGACATACAGGATATCGTATTCTGATAATTGCATCTGCCAACGGGCAATTCGTCCTGTAAGAGCTGGCTTCTCAAATATGTACTTGATTGGATCCATTTTTGACACCAACCAAGTGGTGTGACTCAGCATGTACTGCCTTAAACGGTGAGCAGCCCAAACTAGAGCACAACAAGTTTTTTCCAGCATAGAATATCTTGTCTCACAATCGGTGAACTTTTTGCTAAGATAGTATATGGCATGCTCCTTTTTCCCGGATTCATCATGCTGCCCCAACACACAGCCCATTGAATTATCTAGCACTGTAAGGTATAAGATGAGAGGCCTGCCTGACACAGGTGGCATTAAGACTGGTGGATTCTGCAAGTACACCTTGATTTTCTCAAAGGCAGCTTGACACTGGTCATTCCACTTCAACTCTTGATTTTTGCACAGCAGTTTGAAGATCGGCTCACAAGTAGCAGTCAACTGGAAGATGAATCGGGAGATGTAATTCAACCTTCCGAGGAAACCACTGACTTCTTTCTCTGTTTTGGGCACCGGCATCTCGAGGATGGCTTTTACTTTGTCTGGATCCACCTCGATTCCCTTCTGGCTGACAATGAAGCCTAACAACTTCCCTGATCTCACCCCAAACGTGCACTTGGCCGAGTTTAACTTGAGTTTATATTTCCTCAACCGTTCAAAGAGCTTCTGCAGATTGACAATATGCTCCTCGTCGGTTTTAGATTTTGCGATCATGTCATCCACATAAACCTCAATCTCCTTATGCATCATGTCGTGAAACAACGTGACCATGACCCTTTGGTAGGTTGCACCAGCGTTCTTTAACCCGAATGGCATGACCTTGTAACAGAACATTCCCCAAAGCATTATGAAAGTTGTCTTTTCCATATCTTCGGGGTCCATCTTGATCTGATTATATCCTGAATATCCATCCATGAAGGAGAATAACGAGTGTTGAGCTGTACTATCCACTAAGACATCAATGTGGGGCAAAGGAAAATCCTCTTTAGGACTAGCACGATTCAGATCTCGGTAGTCAACGCACATTCTGACCTTCCCGTCCTTCTTCGGAACCGGGACAATATTGGCAACCCACTGTGGGTATTTGGCCACCGCTAGGAATCCGGCGTCAAACTGCTTTTTTACCTCATCCCTAATCTTTAGGGACATCTCAGGCTTCATCCTTCTAAGTTTCTGCTTCACAGGCGGGCATTCAGGTTTGACTGGCAACTTATGCATCACAATGTCGGCATCCAACCCAGGCATATCTTGGTAGGACTATGCAAACACATCCATATAATCGTGCAACAGCTGAACCAACTTCAAGCGATCCTCGTCATTCATGGTGGTACCCACTTTGACCTCCTTCTTGCTCTCAGCTGTACCCAAGTTGATCACTTCAGTAGATTCTCCGTGTGGCTGAATTACCCTTTCTTCCTGTTTCATTAACCTCATGAGTTCTGGAGGAGCTTCCCAGTCTTCCTCAACATCCCCCTCAGCTTGATTAATAGGGTGATCAAAGTCAAAATATGGACTGTTGGCACTGTTATTTTGGGAGACAATTGCTGTGGATCTGCATTTTGCCGAAGCGAAAAAGCAGAATGAAAGGCGAGACAAGCAAGCAAACAATAATAAAGCGAGGAAAAGACACATGAAATGAAAAGGATTGATTTTTATTGATTGAAATTCAAAAACAACGTTTTTATTAATGATGATGATTCTGAAAATAAAAACATGCTCGCCCCTAACAACTTGTCCTATGCCCTTGGGCAGAGCCACAGGGTTGCATTACAAATGATTACTTTAAATTGAAATTCACAGGAAGATCAGCAGCCTTCCAATTCTTTAATTTCTCACTGGCACCGCAGCGTCGAACCAAACTTGCACCACCCTCTTCAGACACAGAACCATCCTTGATGACAGCAACTTGATTGGTAGCTGGCCTCTGATGACCTGGCAATGGATTAGTTGTTGTATTCGGGCTGTTCTGCTTGAACGAGATCCACCCAGCATCTACTAGATCTTGCACCACATGCTTGAAGGCTTTACATTCCTCCACAGTATGACCGACCCCGTTTTCGTGGAAACTGCAGGTAGCATTAGCGTTGTAACTTCTAGGAAATGGCGGCTGCAGGGCCTTCATTGGCCGAGTATTGATCAAGTTCTTGGAAGTCAAGTGATCAAACAATTCAGTGTATGTCATTGGTATTGGATCAAAACTGGTCCGTTTCTTGTACTGATAACCCTGAGCCCTGTGACTCTCACTGCCTTGCTGGGATGGCACATGAGCAGAAAATGGAACAGTTTGCGGTGGAGGGGTACCAAAGGATGAACTTCCTCCCGAGATTACATTTGTTTCCCCTTCTTTCTTCTTCGGGAAATGGGAGTGAGGCTTCTTCTGATTGCTTGAACCACCAGAGCTTCCTGCATTACTGAGGTGATTCGAAATCTTCCCACTTCGGAGACCATGCTCAAGTCTTTCCCCGAAGACTATCATATCGAAGAAGCTAGTTGAAACACTTGTAATCAACCGGTCATAGTAAATTGCTGGCAGAGTTTCGAAGAACGTGTACACCATTTCTTTTTCAGTCAAAGGAGGTTGGACCTGGGCGGCTAGGCTTCGCCATTTCTGGGCATATTCTTTGAAAGTCTCCCTTTCGCCCTTACTCATGTGTTGCAATTGCGACCTGTCCGGAGCCATGTCCATGTTATACTTATATTGTCTCATGAATGCTTCGCACAAATCTTTCCAACAACGAATCTCAGAGGATTGCAGTTTCATGTACCAATCTAGAGGAGCTCCAGCCAAACTGTTTTGAAAGCAGTAAATCAGCAGTTTGTCATCATTGGCGCAAGGACCCATTTTTCGGACAAACATCGTAACATGGCTCTCCGGACAGCCTATTCCTCTGTATTTGTCCACTTCGGGAGCTTTGAACTTTGGTGGCAAAACCAAATCTGGGACTAAACACAGCTCACGAGCTTCCTTGGCTCTGACACCAACAGCCTCCATTGCCTTTACTCTTTCTTCAAGTGCACGAATCGGGTCATTTGGCTGTGATCCCTCAAACATATGTCCTTGGGGGTGACTCCCCATACTGTAATAATACCCTCCAAGCTGAGGAACATTGTGAGGGTGTGCTGCAAGCCCCGGAGTAGGACTGGGCACAACATGAGGACTAGGAGTTTGGATCTGCGGTCCTCCGGCAGCCCCCCCGGACACGGCTGCAGTGACCTGATTAGGCGCAACCATACTGACGTAGATAGGTCCAACAGTTCGCGGCATGTACCCAGCAGGCATACCCCAAGGATATCTTTGTGAAGTGTATTGATTCGACCCATTCATTCCTGAAGCAAAGACGGGATGACTGACCCCGGATCCCGGAGGAACTGTGGCTGATATTGGAGGAGGAACGAAAGAAGTGACACCATCTGGACCCACGACAGCGACACCTTCAGCAGCTGTCCCACTCTTTAAACTTTGCAGCATGACCATCATCTCATTCATCTGGGCCTCCATTGCCCCAACCTTATCCTTAAGCACTTGGTTCTCTTGAGCCAGCTGCTCAGGATTCAGAATTTGTACGCCCAAATCTTCATGTTCTGGATTACTTTCAGTTTCAATCTCTGAATGCCCTTGAGGATCAGCCATCAGCTTTGCTTGTAATCGAGTGAAGTATCGGTGGCGGCGAACCAGCTTGCCTCTCGCTTCTATTTGTAGAACATTTTTATTAAGTGAAAGAGCAAATTAATGAATGCAATGCGTGCAATGCAGATGAGTGTTAGTTTTAGTTTGTCTTATGCCGTGAACCCCAACGTGTCATATCTTGCCATAGATTTAACAGTGAATTTTGATTTGTTTAGAACATAACAAGAGTGGAATCAACAAATGAAACAAACACGCCCCATACATTCAACCGGATATCTCGGGGGGTGCACTGTCTCACTTCTTGATTCCATACTGTACCTATGGCAAGATTATTTGTCACTTTGGGATTCTCGGCAAACAAACTTTGATGAAATGCAAGGATGCATGCATGAACTGTAAAAGCTTATGTTGGATGCGATGCGAGAATGCATGCAAAATGATGATGATGTTTTATGCATATGCAGATTAGGGCAAAACCTTTGTTGGCATTAGTTCAACTTTTTTTTTCTTTTTTTTGAAAAATGCGGGCCGTACGTGGTTTCATATGGACCAAGTAAGAGAAAGACTACAACGGCAGCTCGTTCTCTCTTTTTTTGAAAAGAGTGGGCCGTATGTCACTTCGTACGGACCGGCAGAAGAAAGGCTACAACGGCAGCTCTTTCTGTACTTTTTATTTGAAAAACCTCATACTCTTTTTTGAAAACATGTCTATATTACCATGCAACACACAATTTGGTATGCCCCTTGTGTCCTACGAAGGTGGGGACCTAAGTTCTAGGACAACTCAAATGTTCCTCCCATGCGGGTTCTAGTCACTTCCTCACCAGGTTACCAGAGCTAATTCTTTCTCACAATAGCACCCACAACGATGGAACGCCATCTGGTGTGAGGCCTCATGAAAGAGCATACCCTGGCTGAAACTTTCGTGAGAGTCGGAAGGACAACAGTCCAATTGCCAGTCACTACTCGTTTCCACTCTCCTAAGTTTTGTCAGACCTTGGGTTTTAGGCCCCTCTCAAAGCATAGTAAGCATAAGGTGTGAGTGTGTGCAGCAAGGGCATACCGCCTAAAACTACCCACATATACCCCACCTGCAAAGGAAAACCCAGAACAGTCCAAACAATAGCAAGCAATAACATGTCGTCTACCCTAGGGTTCAATATCACAATACCAATAATCCAACCTAGGTTTCAGCAACAGTCATATGCACTGCTTACCTCAAGAAAGGGAGCAGAGAAGAAGGGATCATAATAGAATGGGAGGAAATGCATGTTTTTACCTTAAGAAAGGGAGCAGAGAATAGGGGACATGGGAATTGAGGAATGCATGAACACAGCATTGTGAACAAATAGAAAAGGAGTAAAACAAAGCTTTCAACTCAATTAATTTTAAAACCACACATCAAAGTTAACTAGGCTTGACCCTCGTCTTTTTATTTTAAAAAAATGTTCCACAGCGGAGTCGCCAGCTGTTGCGCCCGAAAAATCCGGTTTGGGACTTTTCGTTTGACAACGTGGAAAAAGTTTGGAGCCGCCACCAATATTTTAATTTTAAGACCAAAACATTGAAAAAAAGTCTTTTGAAAAGGCGAGTGGTCTTTTGAAAACGCAGAGATGTAGGTTCGGGGGTCGGTTAGGTACGGGGAAGGTATTAGCACCCCGCACCTCCTTTCTACCGAAAGGGAACCATTAACTTGATGTGTGGTTTAGACAAAAGTTCGAGTTGAAAGCAATTTATTCTACTTCTTTTCTTTTTTTTTCTTTAAGGTTCGTTTTATTGAAAATAGGAGGGAAGAAGAATATTTTTGGTTATCTTTGATAATCAGGACAAAAAAAAGATTTTTTTAAGAGCGTGCTTGACGGGACAGGACCCCGCTCCTACGTATCTCCCGGTGCGATGGAGAAATCAAAGCTACGTAGTTCTCGGGTTATCTTTGAAAATCAGGACAAAACAAAGATTTTTTGAGAGCGTGCTTGACGGGACAGGACCCCGCTCCTACGTACCTCCCGGTGCGATGGAGAATTCAAAGCTACGTAGTTCTCGGCTTTTTTTTTAAAAGTGTGCTTGACGGGACAGGACCCCGCTCCTACGTATCTCCCGGTGCGATGGAGAATTCAAAGCTACGTAGTTCTCGGTATATTTTTGGTTATCTTTGAAAATCAGGACAAAACAAAGATTTTTTAAGAGCGTGCTTGACGGGACAGGACCCCGCTCCTACGTACCCTCACTGGAAGAGGGATCAAAGCTACGTAGTTCTCGGCATATTTTTGGTTATCTTTGAAAATCAGGACAAAACAAAGATTTTTTAAGAGCGTGCTTGACGGGACAGGACCCCGCTCCTACATACCCTCACTGGAAGAGGGATCAAAGCTACATAGTTCTCGGTTTTTGGTTTTGAAAAAGGATTGAGCTTTCGCGAAGACCGAACAACAACGGTTAGAATGGTTTCGCTACTAACTCCTTTTGAAAACAACATCATCATTAACAACCTAATCGGCAACTGCGCGATTGGTGTTTAATGACAATTGGTTTATTTTTTGAGAAATGAATAAGTTTTCAAAAATGGGATAGAGCTTTTGCGAAGACCGAACAACAACGGTTAGAATGGCCTCGCTACTAACTCTTTTGAAAACAAAATCATCATTAACAACCTAATCGGCAACGGCGCGATTGGTGTTTAATGACGATTGATTTATTTTTGTTTTGAAAGTAAAAGTTTCTTTTTGTTTTGAAATGATTTTAGGAAATGGGTTTTAGAAAAGAAGTAGAACATTTCAAGTCAATTCTAAATCCATAACCAAATGCAAATGAATGAATAATACTCAAGCAAACATGAACATATTATTCATTAACCAAGATTAAACATGCCCATACAATCAAAGGATTCAATTATTAAAGATGCAAAACAAAGTTCTCAAAGTAATTGTGTGTGTGCAAGAAGGATTGTATTTACCCTAATGGCTCTATGCTACAACATGCATGTAGACTTACGTCTCCATTAGGAGGTCATACGAGTGGAGAGGAGGGCACACAATCAAGTCAAGACATTTACATGGCATCAAGAACAAGTGAATACAATTGATTGTAAACATAGAGTATTCTAAGTTAAATGATTGAATATGTAAGCAAGGATGCATGATTAGGTAAGCATGTAAGTGCATGAATGTACAAGGAATGGATGCATAGCACTTTATTTATGAATGGATGGCATACAAGGATGCATAAGAGGATGCAAGAGATATAAGCATATGAGGATGCATGAGAGTGTCACATAAACTAAGTATGAATGAAGATGCATGAATGTGAAAATGTTTTGGGTATTTTTGCAAGTTGATAAGTTGTGAAACTTTAAGTAAGAAGTTAGTGAAAAGTAAAGTAAAAATGCATGAAGTAAATGGTAATTATTTAATGAGATGGTAAAGTAAAAATGCATGAGGTAAATGGGAAGTGGTAAAATCTTTTTATGTTTTAGTAAAAAAAAATTAATGAAGTGGTAAAAACCAAAGTAGTAAAATATTTTTATGTTTTGGTAAAAAGTTAATGAATGGTAAAGTAAAAAGTAAGTGAGTTGTTAAAAATAAAAAAAACACATTGACACAATTGCATTCATTTACACAAGATCAAACAACCATTTCAAGCACAAAAATAGGCACAAAATAGGCCTCTAAGGCCGAAACCACAACATGCCCAAATCATCAAATTATTTCATGTCAAGATTCACAATCAACATGTAGAACAAAGCACATGACTAAACCCTAAATTTTTATGATATGCGAAATGCTAAAGCCCATAAACAACAATTTTATTTATGAAATCTAGTGCAAAATATGTAAAGATGCAAGGGAAACTAATCAAGTAGAAGAACAACTCCTTCAAGGCCAAGGACCCATCTCAAACACCCAAGGCTCCCTAAGTCCTTGTCAAAATGTTTGAAACGGATCCTCAAGGCGACAACAACAAGCAATCAAGAAGGAGTTGGAAGTAGAGGAGAGATTATGCAAGAAAAACTAAATATGAGATGCAAGGTTTCAAGGCTTACCTCAAAATCACAAAGAAATGAAGAAGGAGATGATATAGACTCAAAATGAACTTGGATCTACCCTTGAACCCACAAAGATTGCTAGCTCTTAGCAATTTGATGATGCAACCTTGAAGAGAATGGAAGGAATGATGATGATCTAGCAAGAAATGGAAGATTTGATGGTGAAAGATGAAAAGAATGAAGTGAGGGAGTGAGAGAGATTTCGTGGAAGAGAGGAAGAGGGAGAAGTTTTTGGTGTGCTAGGGTAAAAAATGAGAGTGTAGGAGAATGAGAGGCCAAAAGATCAAATGAGAAGCCAAAAAAAAGGATCCTTAGGTGTGGGAATGAGGGAGGTATTTATAGGATGAAACTAGGTCTAAGGGTAATTTAGTCTTTGTGCTTTTAATGTGCTCTAGGATTGAGTCTTAAAATTAAATGGAGGGTTAGGATTGATCCTCACATGGATTGAGGGTAGGAAGAAAACACAAAATGAGAGAGAGGGAGAGAGGGGGGCGAAAATGAAGAAGGAAAAAAAAGGAAAAGAAAAATGAATTTCTTATTTTGGGAAAGGGATCTCATGTGAGGTAGGGTTAAGGGCATTTTAGGGATGGATTGTTACCAAAGAGGGAAATTTGTGTTTTCTTAGGAATAGGTTAGTGTAAGTGAGTGAGGTAATTTACCAAAGAGGGCATGAATCCTCATGAGAGTGAGTGAGAATTGGTGATATGCACCAAAGGAGAAGGTTTAAGGATGGTACAAGGCATATTCCTTCAAGATAAGGAATAATAGTACAATAGAAGAGTGTGGAAGAATTTTGTGAGAGGGAGAGAGAGAGAGAGGATTTCGAAATTGTGGGGGGGAGAGAGAGAGAGAGAATTTCGAAATTGTGGGGGGAGAGAGAGAGAGAGAGGAGAAAAAAACTTGTTTTTGGTCTTTTGTCTTATTGATGACACTTCCTTTTTTTTGAGTTTTTGAATTTTGGTCATGGGAATAAAAGTGCACCTATTGGAAATGTGTCACATATTTTTTGGGCACCATAAAATATTCCCTCTAGTCACTTATGACAATAAAATTGTCATTTAATAATTGAGGAGTATTTAATGGTCCTTTTTATTTTTCCTATGCACTAAAAATGGAAAAATACATTTTTAATTATTTTTGACTAGGGTTTTCTTTCTAAAAAAATTGTACAAAAATTATCCTTGATAGAATAAAAATGTACTTTTGGTGGATGTGCATTTTTGGCGAGAAAATCATCTTTTTGCGAAAAATGACCAAAATGTCCTTTTTGACCCTAAAACCCTAATTTGCCTAAAAAGTGCATTCCAACCCTAAAAATGATTTTAAAGACCTTGGGATGACTTCTAGGACCCAAAATGCAATGCATGATGCTCTTCATTCTTCAATTTATTTATTTTTGTGGAAAATTAGGGTTTTGACCTAAGCCGGACAAAATTAGGGTATGACAACTTCTCTTCAGAATTATAGAAACCGGTAAGCTAGCAAAAGTACAGGTATGCCTTTCAAATTAATAATTAGGAGGTATGTGATTGGATTTTGCTTGTTTTTTGATAAGTACAAACTAGAAAGTGAAAGCCATATGCATGCTAAGAAAATCCACTCATTGAAGTTTGAAAGCTAGTGTGAAATGAATCTTTCATATTGCCTCACCTTGTTTTTAATTGAGATAATAATCAAGTACATTCCTACTTTATTATCACCTAAGTCAAGGCCTAACTAATACCATTTACTAATTAAGGAGGGAGACTCGGTCTTATTAATAACTATCTTCATCTTGCACTGCCAGGAAAACATTTGATCATTAAAAAGAATTGTAAACACACGTTCATGAAACTTCCAGAAAGCTTCCTTCGAGACATATAACACTGCTCTTTTGTAAATATCAAATATTTGAGTACAAATTAAAGTTTTGTTCCCTATCTTTTCTTAGCAAAATCCACGGTTTATGGCTCAAAAGTTAGGGAGTTTTGTGACTTATTGTCAATGCATACTTTTCAAGTGAAATAGTGGTTAAAAACATGATCAAACCTTTGATGAAACTTTCATCAAAGCTTCAAAACTAAGACTAGAAAATAAAAAGCAAAGTTGTGAAATCTCCTTAGAGAGAGAGATCCCAAAATAATTCTTTTAATTACTTTATTGATTGAGTAATTTAATTATTTACCATTGATTGTGGATTGATACTTTTACGAAATTGATTGCATAAATATGAAAATTTTGTGAATTGTGTGTTGATTGCTAAGTGGATTGTTTGATTAAATTGGGGTTAATTAAAGAAATAGAGGAAGTTAAGGGTATTTCAGGAATTTTCGATAGCCAACACTCACTAACACTCACTCATTAGCCACACAATCAGCTGAGCATTTAACCCAACATTCCCTCTCTTTTAGCAAAAAGTTTTCATTTTCAAAAAGAAGGACAAACATTTCATTTTTAGAGAGAGAGAGAGAGAGGAGTCGAACAAGAGAGGAAAGAGAGAGCTCCACTACCAAACTCATTTTAGAACAATCACACCCAAATCCTCCCTTTCCTTCACACTTCACCATGGATTTGAGGTCCCGAGAACAATAGTGGAGCTGGTATCTTGAACATGGCTGTGTGGTGAAAATTTCTCTTGAAAATCATGATGTATTTCTATTCAAATGAATTGATGTATTATGTAAGTTATGGGTGATTGCTTGTTGAGCAATGATTTATTTGTGTTATAATTGTTGTTTTGTACATATGTTGGACTGAACTTAAGGGTAACAATATGGCATTTCGAGTTGGGAACAAGATTGAGTTGAGTTGGTACCAAATGGGATGTTCAAAAGTGTTTTAAAGACAGAGTTTTTGGTTTACTGCACAGGTTAAGAATCTGTTCACATTATGTGAATCTGTTCCCATTTTGTGAATCGATTCCCAAGACTGTGAATGTGTTCCCAGATTGTGGATATGTTCCCATTTCGTGAATCGATTCCCAAGACTGTGAATCTATTCCCAGATTGTGGATCTGTTCCCATTCTCTGAATTGATTCCCAGGACTGTGAATCTGTTCCCAGCTTTTAAATACTGCATTATAACATGATTTAGTTTACTTCGCAAAATCTTTTTTTAAATATCACGATTGTGGTCTTATTGCGATCTATATTTCAATTGAATGAGATAAATTATTGTATATACGATGATAGGAGAACTTTGAATATACGGTAATTACGTTGAGTCTAATGATGTATGACCGAGTGAGAATAAACAAAGAGGTTAATTAAATGCATAATATACGAGGGGGTGACAATCCCAAGAGGTTAAAAACACACTTGGTGGCGAGAAGTCATGAGCCCATAAGCCAAGGCCTAGCATTACTCGGTATAGCTATTCGAGTTGGGTTCTCCGTTGAGATTAAGAAATTTAATCTCTCGGGTTGTGCTAAGAGGAAAAGAGGTAAAACGAGGTTAAGCGGAAACAAAAGTATTAAGAAAACACCGAGAGGAATTGTGAGGGGTCGCGAAGGAACTCATTGAGATTTGTAATCTCACTGTTTTATATGTGGTATTTTCAGATGGACAGGGCAAAGCGAAGCAAACCGATGAGAAGTAGCTGTAGTGGTAGTTGCTTAGTTATCGAGGGATCCTTTCAGACCAATTTTATTATGTTTGCTTAGCTTTACCGAAATGTATTTGGGTATTGCCCTAAGATTGTAACACTTGATTTTGTAATCAAGCTATGATGTATTGTAAACTTTACTTTGGGTTTTTGGACATCTATGGTATCATGACTGAATTATTTTATTATCGGCTATGTTTTGTATAGTTTCGATATCGGTATCTTACCCTAAGGAACTCAAGGTGATGGTAATTCCCGTCAATTCAAGTCGTGTCCAAATTCTGAAGTAGGTTTATAACTCTGATTTTATGACGTCTAAAGACTAGGATGTCACACACACACACACACACACACACACACACACACACACACACACACACACACACACAGAGAGCGGGAGAGAGAGAGAGAGAGAGAAGAGGCCGGGTTTTGAAGGAGAAGAGAGGAATAGATGATTTGCAGATGATGCCCCCAAATGCTCCTTTATGATCCACTACAAGTCTCCATTTTCTTCAACCTTAGTCATGCCCCCTTTGATGATGGAAAATAAAATAAATGAAGAGGAGCGGATGAGGAAAGAAAACTTATGGAAATGGTGGAGGAAAAAGGGAGAATAGAATGGAGTATGAGATGAAGAATTTTGAGAATGAGTGAGGACGGGGGCCTAAAGTTTTAACCATATATATATATATATATATATATATATATATATATGTCGATATGTTAAGTCCATTATCTAAATGTGTACACATAAATGGTACTTCTCTTTGCAATTTCCCAATAAGATTTTCAAAGAATCATTAGTGAGAAACAAATCTAGGCACCCAGAACAACAAATAGGCAACAGTTTTTAAGCAGAATTTCTTGGGCCCCATCCCCACTCATTCTCAAAATTCATCATCTCATATTCCATTCTGTTCTCTCATTCTCTCTTTTTCCTCCACTATTTTCATAAGTTTTTTTCCCTCATATTCCTCTCTCATAAAGGAGCATTTGTGGCATCATCTGCAAACCATTTATTCCTCTCTTCTCCTTCAAAACATGACCTCTTCTCTCTCTCTCTCTCTCTCTCTCTCTCTCTCTCTCTCTCTCTCTCTCTCTCTCTCTCTCTCTCTCTCTCTCTCTCTCTCTCTCGGTAAGGAGATTTCACAACTTTGCTCTTTATTTTCTAGTCTTAGTTTTGAAGCTTTGATGAAAGTTAGATCAAAGGTTTGATCATGTTTTTAACCACCATTTCACTTGAAAAGTCTGCTTTGAAAAAAGTTACAAAAACCCCCTAACTTTTGAGCCATAAACCGTGGATTTTGCTAAGAAAAGGAAGGGAACAAAACTTTAAGTTTTACTCTCATATTTGATATTTACAAAAGAGCAGTGTTATATGTCCCGAAGGAAGCTCTCGGGAAGTTTCACGAACGTGTGTTTATAACTCTTATTCATGATCAAACGTTTTCTTAGCATTGCAAGATAAAGCTACTTAAATAATAACACATTTTGAAAAATAGTGGGTTTTGTTATTTTGTACACATTACACATTACAGGTATAGAGTATGAGAAATGAACTCTGGATCTGTATATTGGTCTCAAAGGTTTGTATTTACAGTACAATGGTGATAATTGTTATTCATTACACTTTATGGCTGATAAGCCGTTACAGACAGATAGGAGAGAAATCTGGGATTTTCCCCTACGATCTCGCTAATTGCTATAATGAGATGGAAGCCAAGCAGATAAGAGCGGGGAAAATGGTGTCCGATCGGTCAAGCTGATCCGGTTGGGCAGATGAGTGTGGCCGAGCTAATATATATACCGGCCGGTTCGATTGGGAACAATGTTCTTAGTTCTTATAGAAACTGTTATTTGTAGTGTCTTTACATGTCAAACACGTACTCTGATGATGCAAAAATAAGTACCAGTATTCTTAAACTTATTTTTTACCAAACCAACTCTTATATACTTCAAGACCAAAGTAAGAACACGCATTAAAAAGATATGTATTGTTGTTTGGAAAAAAATTTGCTCCCCTACTTCAGATATTACAAGTTTTCCATGTTTTCACCTTTATGTGGTATGGATTGTACTTTTCTAGAGGTGTAAAACACAACTATAAGTAGGTTCTTGATCTACAAATATTTTATACAAATTTCAATATGCAAAAGAAAAATGTGTGATAAAAAATAACTCTATCAAATAAAAATAATTTTTTACATGAATAAAATGTGCACAATGTTTTGACTAAGTACATTTTAAAGAGACATATATTCAAGTTGCCTTTAACATTTTTGTCCTTCATAATGGAAATTTCTTTTTAATTTCCTCTTCCAAATTTCAATGACACCTTCAAAGTATTACTATATTTTAGATTTTTTACAAAAGATTATTACAGTCATCGTTGATGGATTATTATCAAAAAAGAAATTTATTATTGATGGATTATTTTCAAACTTATCTTTCTTTATTTTTTAATGACGTATATTTTTCCTTATTGCAAATTTCGCTTGAACATATTTGCAATTTATCCTCGGATAGTAGCATATATGTAATTTTCTAAAAGATATTCAAAATTATCAAGGACACTAAGGTGATTTGGGGAAGGCAAACCCACATGGTCCATGTATCATAAAATTGTGAACTGTACCCGACAGTTTTGGATAAATAATTGGATTTGATAATTCTGCTTCAATTAACCTGTCAATGTCTTCATGGTTCAGGGTGTCTAGATTTGTTTCTCACTGATGATTCTTTGAAAATCTTTTGGGCAATTGCAAAAAGAAGTACCATTTATGTGTACGCACTTAGATCATGGACTTAACATATCGACATTTATGGTTAAAATTTTAATTTATGTTGCTTCTTGTGGTTTTTTTGGTCAAAATTGCTTCTTGTTGTTGAGTGCTGTAAGAGTAATTCACAATGTAACAATAATGCAATTAAAAAATAATAAATGGATATGAGGTAAGTACTGTTCTATTGATGAGGGAATCAATACAGTACAATTAGGGCAACATAAATTGTTCAGATAGAAGGAAGAAGAGTACAGTTAGAGGAGAGAGAAATACAATTCATCAATGATCAGATAATTCCCCTCACTCCGAGGCATTACTTAAGTATGTAGTCGCCCAATCTCACGTTTGCCACACGCCCTGTTACTGGCTCTTGCCCTCTCAGCATTTGGCGCCCCATCACTTGGCGCCTCGCCCTAGTATTGTTGTTCCCTTTGGCTCCCTTGCACAATTGCATCTTCATTCATTACAATACCACCCCCTTTAAAACTAATCATGTCCTCAAGATTGAAAAGGGGGTAATGAGCTCTGATCTCTTCCAAATCTTCCCATGTAGCTGCCTCAGTATCATCATCGTCCCATAAAACCAACACTTGTTGAAAATGAGCATCACCTCTCAGCACAACTCTCACCTTCAGAATTGCTTTAGGTTGCAAAATTGGTCCCAGTTCAGTTTTAGTTAATGGCAGAGGCAAATATGGTTCTGATATGTGCCCTTGGAACAGCTTCAATTGAGATATGTGGAACACTGGGTGAATTTTGGTTTGCTCAGGTAAGCGGAGTTTTTAAGCTACCTTACCAATTCGATGTATCCCCTTCAAGGTCCCAAAATACCTGATGGCCAACTTTTGGTTTCTTCTTTGTGCTACAGAATGTTGCTTATAGAGCTGCAGCTTACCAATACTAAATTACCAACTACCATTTCCAAATCTATTCTCTTCTTGTCAGCTTGTAGCTTCATTCTCTGCTGTGCTTTTTTCAAATTACTTTTTAATTGTTGTAAAAGCATCTCTCAGTCACTAAACTGAGCAATTACTTTTGCTGGTTCTCTGTGTAACATCCTCAAAATAATTAATTGAATTAATTGGATGTTAACCCAATTGAATTAATTTGGTGCTTAATTGGTAAAATTATTGAGTGCTAAAATTATTCATTGACCGTCACAGGATCGTTAACCGAATAATACGGATCAAGTACGTTTTGGATTTGTAATAAGGAATCGAGACCAACATGGTAATTGGACCACGCTACCACTTAATTATTAATTAATTATGTGTATATGTGTGTGTTAAGTAAAAGAAAGAAAGAAAAGAAGGAAAGAAGCGCTGGAAACAGAAGAAGAAAAGAAGAAGAAAAGAGGAGAAAAGAGAGAAAGAAGAAGAAGAAAGGAGAAGAGAAAGGAAGGAGAAGAAGATCATCACCCATCATCCCAAAATTCCATCCTCATCATCATCCTTGTTTCTCCTTCCATAGGTAAGCTCATACCCTTATTTCCTCCCTCTTCTCTTGATTTCGAATTTGAGAGGGATGATGAATAGTGAACCAAGTTTGAGTTGATCTTCATGGTTGAATCATGTCTAGCAGCAAGCCCAACAACGGTTGTAAGCGGATTGAAGCTAAATTCGAAGTTTGGAGCGGATTGGAGATTCTAGGGTTCGATTGGGGATTTTTCGTGTCTCGGTGATTTCGGCTCGACAACGACTCTCGCTTCAAGGGTGAGTTTTACTCACGTTTAGGTTTATTCCGTTTTGGTATAATTTGTGCGTTGATTGGTTCCGACAAATTTTGAGTCAAAAACCGTTATTCGAAAAATAGCGTTTTGGATAGAACTCCGTTTAAATTACGTTTTGGATTAGATTGATTGATTGTGTGATTTGTACTGGATTCATTATACTGGTTGTTGGATCTGTTTTCGATCGGAACTGAAATCGGAATTGAGCGGAATAGCGGATTTTGCGAAAATCGCAAAATCTGCACCAGACAGGTCTCCATCGCGTCGCGACCCGCAGGGCATCGCGTCGCGACCAAGTGCAGTTTTGTCACGCAAAATGTTTCTGTCGTTTCTCGCGTCGCGACGGTAGCAGTTCGCGTCGCGACGTTTTGCAGATTTTCAACTGTTTTTCACTGATTTTGTTTTCGCGATATCTTTTGATTCCGGAACCCGATTGAGGTGTTCTAAAATGCGTTGGAAAGCTTATTCAGAGGCCTAACTGAATATTCTAGTTTTAAGGCAAAATAAACTGCTTTCGAAGTTGTAAATTGTGTCGAAAAGGGGTGAACTAGAGTGCGAGTGTGAACTTGGTTTTATAAAAGCGTGGGTTAAGTGCTCTACTGATTATCTGAGGTGATGGACTATGAGTTCATACGATTGTAGATATATATATTATATCGAGTTTGGGTGACGACCCATGTTGACATACTAGGAGGGGCAGTCATGATCCCCCACCCTAGGCTCCGATGCCAATAGTTAAACTATTATTGGTCAGGGGTTCGCCGAAAGATGCAAGGTTTGCGGCCGGTGGTGTGTTAAAAAGTTATCGTACTGCGTCCGCCGGAAGATGCAAGGTTTGCGGCCGGTGGTACGTAGAAAGGCCTAGGATGTTAGTTCATCGGGAGACGCAAGTGGATTGCAGCCGGTGTCTTAATAGGTCGAAGCCTTATTGTATGGTACACCGGGATTAGCAAGTGGATTGCGGTCGGTGTCGTGTCAAACCTTAAAATGTTTTAAACGGACCGAGAGTGTTAGTAGGGGTTCCGGTAGAACTCACTGAGATTGTATCTCACTGTTTAAATGTTGTTGTTTTACAGATAAACAGGGACAGAAGAAAATTCAGAGGCACGAGTAGGTGGCCCCGGGAGAAGAATGATGACTTAGTTTATGTTTAAATTTAATTTCCTTCTGTTGCCTATGTATTACAACACTATGGCATTAGTGTTTTGTTTATCTTTTCCGCTTTCTTGTATGACTCTGACTACCATAGTGCTGACAGTATATGGTCTGAGTACCGTATGGTCTTATCTGTAAATAAGATGGTTATGTTATATTTCAGCAAAAATTTTATAATGGTATTCAGTGTCTAAGCAGGAAATTATTATCTCTGATGTTTATACTTTGGTACGCTTTGGTATTTTTACAAGTTAAATATACCGGGGTGTTACAGTTGGTATCAGAGCGGTTCGACCTAGTCGGACTTAGCTTTTAGGGTCTTTACTTTCTCCAGTCGTGATTTTCTTAGTATGCTATTAGACATTGAGCTTGATCAACTTAATACTTTGTGCATATTTCGCAGAATCATGGCCAGAAGAGGTAGAGGCGTTCCTCCTCCTGTTGATCCAAACTTTGAATGGATGCAGAATATCATTGAGAATCAGCAAAAGATGATGCAGGATATGTTGCAAATGCAGCATGACCAGATGGCCCTTCAGCAGCCCAATGTTCAACCTCATCAGGAAGATCCTAACCGGGCATATTTTCAATTTCAAAAGATGAAGCCCCCGACTTTCAAGGGAGGATCGGATCCAATGACCGCCTACTATTGGATTGATTCAATGGAGAAAATCTTTCAAACCTTGCAATGCGGGGAAGAAGAGAAGGTAATATTTGCGGCAAATGTGCTAGATGAAGATGCCCACACCTGGTGGTGTAATGCAAGGCATATGATGGAACTCCAAGAAACTCCCCTAATTTGGGACAACTTCAAGGAATTGTTTCTGAAGCAATATTTCCCTTCGGTAAAGAAACTGAATAAGCAAGCAGAGTTTGTAAATCTTAAGCAAGGTGATATGTCGGTTGGGGAGTATGCTGCTAAATTTGAAAGACTGTCTCAGTTCTATGAGTTGGGGAGGTATGCCCCAAATGATATGTGGAAGATGCAAATGTTCAAAGAAGGTCTCCGAGCTGATGTGAGCCAAGGACTCAGTTCTTACACTTTGGTTAATTATCCTGCCTTAGTGCAACAAGCATATGTTGCTGAGGAGGATCTGAGGAAAATGTATGCTGAAAGGAAAGACTACTGGAAGGGTAAGAAAAAGGTTGCTGAATCTTCTACTCCATCCAGGCAGTTCAAAGGAAGTAATTATAAAGGGAAACAGGTGCAATCCCATGAACCGTCAAAGCCCCAAAAGTGTAGCACATGTGGAAGATACCATCCGGGTGAGTGTTGGCAGAAATTAAATCGGTGTTATCATTGTAACGAAGAGGGCCACTATGCAAATCAGTGCCCGACAAAGAAAAATTCACAAGGAGCACCGAATGCGCCAAGACAAGGACGAATCAACACATTGGATGCTCGAACCATCACACCAACAGATAATCTTCTAAGGGGTACGGGATCTCTTTTTAATAACTCAGTCAATATTTTATATGATTCCGGTGCAACTCACTGTTTTATATCACAAGCATGTGTGGATCGGTTGGGACTAGCAATATCTGAGCTATCCGAACCGATAACTATTTTAACCGCTGCCAAGGGTCGTGTCCAGACCCAATCCTTGTGTGAAAATTGCCTACTTGTCATAGGGGACAGACAATTTGTTGTGAAATTTATTTGCTTGCCTATGAGGAGTATGGACATTGTTCTGGGTATGAATTGGATGGCTGACAATCATGTGACAATTAACTGTGCCGATCGGACCATTAGCTTTGCCTCCGAATCCGTAGGATTGACACAGGCAGATTCTGAAGCGATGATCTCTTACACAGAGGCAAGCCAGTCATTATTCCAAGGTGCGGAAGCTATTCTTATTATGTTGTCTGCATCTACTGAGACGGGTTTAGACCTGTCATCCGTGCAAGTGGTAAATGAATTTCTAGATGTCTTCCCAGAAGAAGTATCATCCTTACCTCCTGACCGAGAGGTCGAATTTTCTATAGAATTGGTTCCTGGTACAGGGTCAATATCTATTGCTCCTTATAGAATGTCTCCTTTAGAATTGAAGGAATTAAAGTCCCAACTTGAAGAATTAATATCAAAAAGGTTCATTCGACCGAGTGCCTCTCCATGGGGTGCTCCGGTGTTGCTAGTCAAAAAGAAGGACGGTAGCATGAGATTGTGCATAGATTATCGTCAACTGAATAAAGTGACGATCAAGAATAAATATCCCTTGCCGAGGATAGACGATTTGCTCGACCAACTTCGAGGTGCCGTGGTATTTTCAAAAATTGATCTGAGATCGGGTTATCATCAGATAAAGGTACGAGCCTTAGATATTCCGAAGACAGCGTTCCGTACGAGGTATGGACATTACGAGTTTGTGGTGATGCCCTTCGGATTGACTAATGCTCCAGCGGTATTCATGGATTACATGAACCGAGTGTTTCATACGTACCTTGATCAGTTTGTGGTAGTTTTTATTGATGATATCTTGGTGTACTCTAAGACCATTGAGGACCATGTTCAACATCTCCGCATTGTTCTGAACGTACTCCGTGAAAAGAAATTGTATGCGAAGCCGTCGAAATGTGACTTCTGGATGCCGGAAGTAAAGTTTTTGGGACACGTGATTTCCCAGTCGGGAGTTGCAGTAGATCCCAGTAAGGTGGAAGCTGTATTGAACTGGGAAAGACCAACATCTGTTACCGAAATTAGAAGTTTCTTGGGTCTAGCTGGTTACTATAGGAGGTTTATTCAAGGTTTTTCACAATTGGTCCTTCCACTTACTCGGTTGACTCGTAAGGCCCAACCGTTTACATGGGATGCCGATTGTGAGGAATGTTTTCAAGGATTAAAGGTTAGGTTGACTTCTGCTCCAATCCTAATTCTTCCAGATCCGTCTTTGGAATTTCAAATTTTCAGCGATGCTTCTGGCAAGGGTTTGGGATGTGTCCTCATGCAGAACCAACAAGTTGTAGCTTATGCCTCCAGACAGTTGAAGACTCATGAAGAGAATTATCCGACTCATGATCTAGAGTTGGCAGCCATTGTGTACGCACTGAAGATTTGGAGACATTACCTGTATGGGTCTCGTTTCGAAGTCTTTAGTGATCATAAAAGTTTGAAATATTTATTTGACCAGAAGGAGTTGAATAACAGGCAGAGAAGGTGGGTGGAATTTCTGAAGGATTATGACTTCGAGTTGAAGTATCATCCGGGAAAAGCTAATGTTGTAGCTGATGCACTAAGTAGGAAATCCATCCACATAGCAGAGTTTATGATGCATGAGATGAAATTGTTGGAGTCCTTTAGGGACTTAAATGTGAATGCAAGATCAAGGAAAAGCCGGTTAGTGTTGAGCCATATGAGGATCTCCAATTCATTAAGGAATTCTATTCGCTTGGCACAGGGAATTGATGTGAAGCTACAATCGCAGAAACTGTTGCCAGATTTTATTGAAGATAGTGATGGAGTGATTTGTTTCAATGGTAGGATCTGTGTGCCCGATAATAAAGATATTAAAAAGCAAGTGCTAGAGGAAGCACACCGAAGTTTATTTTCTGTACATCCTGGATCCACCAAGATGTATAGGGATTTAAAGCAGATGTATTGGTGGCACGGAATGAAGTTAGAGATTGCTGAGTTCGTATCTCAATGCTTGACTTGCCAAAGGGTTAAGACAGAACATCAGAAGCCTGCTGGTCTGCTACGGCCACTAGATGTGCCAGTGTGGAAATGGGAAGACATTTCCATGGATTTTGTAATGGCATTGCCAAGGTCTCAAGCCGGTAACGACTCCATTTGGGTAGTTGTAGATCGGTTAACTAAATCAGCTCATTTTATTCCGGTTCGTACGAGCAGTAAAGTGTCCAAGTTAGCTGAGTTGTATTTGAAGAACATAGTGAGGTTACATGGGGTTCCTACCAGTATAGTGTCGGATCGAGATCCGAAATTCACTTCTCGATTTTGGAAGGCTCTAAATGAAGCATTGGGGACTAAAGTGCTTCTTAGCACCGCTTATCACCCGCAGACGGATGGTCAGACCGAGAGAACTATCCAGACATTAGAGGATATGCTTAGGGCTTCGGTACTTGATAATGGGAAGAAATGGGAGGATCACCTTCCATTGGTGGAATTCTCTTACAACAATAGTTACCATTCTAGTATCGGAATGGCACCTTTTGAAGCGTTGTATGGCAGGAAATGTAGAACTCCATTGTGTTGGTGGGAAATCGGTGAGAACCGATTGTTAGGACCCGAGATGATTCAGGACACTACGGAAAAGATCCGCCAGATCAGAGAAAGAATGAAAACTGCTCAAAGTAGGCAAAAGAGTTATGCCGACAAAAGGAGAAGGCCGTTAGAGTTTGAGTCAGGTGATCATGTGTTTTTGAGATTATCACCAACAATTGGAACAGGTAGAGCATTACGGGTGAAGAAGCTCAGTCCTCGGTATATTGGACCCTTTCAAATTATCGAGCGAGTTGGGCCTCTTGCATACCGCATCGCCTTGCCTCCTCCATTATCAAGTTTGCATGATGTATTTCATGTGTCTCAGTTGCGAAAGTACATTCCCGATCCAAGTCAACCGTTAGACTTTGAAACGATTGACCTCCGACCGGATTTGTCTTTCCAACCTAGTCCGAATTACATCATGGAACGTGGCGAGAGGACGTTACGGGCAAAGTCAATTCCCATTGTCAAAGTGGTTTGGGATGGTTTCTCCGCCGAGGAAGCTACTTGGGAGTTGGAGGACGATATGCGGACTCGGTATCCGTATTTGTTCTCTTGAGGTATGTTGTGTTTAATTTTGAGGACAAAATTCTTTCAAGTTGGGGAGAATGTAACATCCTCAAAATAATTAATTGAATTAATTGGATGTTAACCCAATTGAATTAATTTGGTGCTTAATTGGTAAAATTATTGAGTGCTAAAATTATTCATTGACCGTCACAGGATCGTTAACCGAATAATACGGATCAAGTACGTTTTGGATTTGTAATAAGGAATCGAGACCAACATGGTAATTGGACCACGCTACCACTTAATTATTAATTAATTATGTGTATATGTGTGTGTTAAGTAAAAGAAAGAAAGAAAAGAAGGAAAGAAGCGCTGGAAACAGAAGAAGAAAAGAAGAAGAAAAGAGGAGAAAAGAGAGAAAGAAGAAGAAGAAAGGAGAAGAGAAAGGAAGGAGAAGAAGATCATCACCCATCATCCCAAAATTCCATCCTCATCATCATCCTTGTTTCTCCTTCCATAGGTAAGCTCATACCCTTATTTCCTCCCTCTTCTCTTGATTTCGAATTTGAGAGGGATGATGAATAGTGAACCAAGTTTGAGTTGATCTTCATGGTTGAATCATGTCTAGCAGCAAGCCCAACAACGGTTGTAAGCGGATTGAAGCTAAATTCGAAGTTTGGAGCGGATTGGAGATTCTAGGGTTCGATTGGGGATTTTTCGTGTCTCGGTGATTTCGGCTCGACAACGACTCTCGCTTCAAGGGTGAGTTTTACTCACGTTTAGGTTTATTCCGTTTTGGTATAATTTGTGCGTTGATTGGTTCCGACAAATTTTGAGTCAAAAACCGTTATTCGAAAAATAGCGTTTTGGATAGAACTCCGTTTAAATTACGTTTTGGATTAGATTGATTGATTGTGTGATTTGTACTGGATTCATTATACTGGTTGTTGGATCTGTTTTCGATCGGAACTGAAATCGGAATTGAGCGGAATAGCGGATTTTGCGAAAATCGCAAAATCTGCACCAGACAGGTCTCCATCGCGTCGCGACCCGCAGGGCATCGCGTCGCGACCAAGTGCAGTTTTGTCACGCAAAATGTTTCTGTCGTTTCTCGCGTCGCGACGGTAGCAGTTCGCGTCGCGACGTTTTGCAGATTTTCAACTGTTTTTCACTGATTTTGTTTTCGCGATATCTTTTGATTCCGGAACCCGATTGAGGTGTTCTAAAATGCGTTGGAAAGCTTATTCAGAGGCCTAACTGAATATTCTAGTTTTAAGGCAAAATAAACTGCTTTCGAAGTTGTAAATTGTGTCGAAAAGGGGTGAACTAGAGTGCGAGTGTGAACTTGGTTTTATAAAAGCGTGGGTTAAGTGCTCTACTGGTTATCTGAGGTGATGGATTCTGAGTTCATACGATTGTAGATATATATATTATATCGAGTTTGGGTGACGACCCATGTTGACATACTAGGAGGGGCAGTCATGATCCCCCACCCTAGGCTCCGATGCCAATAGTTAAACTATTATTGGTCAGGGGTTCGCCGGAAGATGCAAGGTTTGCGGCCGGTGGTGTGTTAAAAAGTTATCGTACTGCGTCCGCCGGAAGATGCAAGGTTTGCGGCCGGTGGTACGTAGAAAGGCCTAGGATGTTAGTTCATCGGGAGACGCAAGTGGATTGCAGCCGGTGTCTTAATAGGTCGAAGCCTTATTGTATGGTACACCGGGATTAGCAAGTGGATTGCGGTCGGTGTCGTGTCAAACCTTAAAATGTTTTAAACGGACCGAGAGTGTTAGTAGGGGTTCCGGTAGAACTCACTGAGATTGTATCTCACTGTTTAAATGTTGTTGTTTTACAGATAAACAGGGACAGAAGAAAATTCAGAGGCACGAGTAGGTGGCCCCGGGAGAAGAATGATGACTTAGTTTATGTTTAAATTTAATTTCCTTCTGTTGCCTATGTATTACAACACTATGGCATTAGTGTTTTGTTTATCTTTTCCGCTTTCTTGTATGACTCTGACTACCATAGTGCTGACAGTATATGGTCTGAGTACCGTATGGTCTTATCTGTAAATAAGATGGTTATGTTATATTTCAGCAAAAATTTTATAATGGTATTCAGTGTCTAAGCAGGAAATTATTATCTCTGATGTTTATACTCTGGTACGCTTTGGTATTTTTACAAGTTAAATATACCGGGGTGTTACACTCTGTTAGTCCTTGCAGGCCTAGTTAATGTGGGGGGATCCCTTCCATACAAAGCCTTGAATGGAGTCATGCTCAAACTAGTGTGGAATGCTGAATTATACCAATATTCAGCCCAAGCCAACACCTTGAACCAATTCTTTGGATTGTCAACGGTAAAACACCTTAAATACAGTTCCAAACATTTGTTCAAAATTTCAGATTGACCATCCAATTGAGGGTGATAAGAAGAAGACATTGCTAATGTAGTGCCTTGCAACTTAAACAATTGCTGCCAGAAGGCACTGGTATAGTCATTCTTCATTGCAACAAAGTGGCCATATTTTGACAATCTATCAACTACTACCATAATCACAGTAAAACCATGTGAGTTAGGTAAACCTGTAATGAAGTCCATTGCTACGTCCTCCCAAGCTTGAATAGGAATAGGCAGGGGATTGAGCACGCCTACAGGCAAGGTGTTGGATGTTTTTGCTTGTTGACAAATTGCACAAGTTCTGTACATCCTCTTTGAGAGTGGACCAGTGAAATTGTGCACTGATTCTAGCAATAGATCGAGTTACACCAGCATGAACCCTTATAGAAGAAGTGTGATACTCATATAGGATCTTATTAATCACATTAGCATCATTAGGAACCACCAATCTATCCTTCCAGTATTGCAACCCTTCTCTTACTCCATAATCATATCTACTACTATTGTTCTCTGAGCACTGCTGCATAATTTCTGCCAAAGCTGTGTACGTCTTTATTCACTGCTATCTTTAGCTCGTGTAAAAATTGAGTTTGAGGTTATGACCAAGACATAAAGAACACACTGCTCAATGCATCAGCAGCTATATTCTCCTTCCCAGGCTTATATTCAATCTTGAAATCATACCCCATAAATTTATGTAGTCAGGCTTGCTGTTTCAGAGTTTGTAGGGACTGATCCAATAAGCTTCTCAAACTCTTTTGGTCAGTCTTGATCACAAATTGATGACCAAGTAAATAGTGCCTGAATTTAATGCCTTGGCCATTATGAATGGCTTGTCATGCCATTTGGCTTAACAAATGCACCAGCAACGTTTCAGGGTTTAATGAACCAGATATTTCCAAAAGAGCTGAGAAAATTTGTATTGGCTCTAGTATATGCAGACTGCTTCTGCATTCTGTAAACCATTTACTTAGAAAATAATGCAATAAGGTGGCCATTTTGACTCAAAACATATCCCACACCTATGCCAACACAGGGGCGGAAATCATAGCTTCTTTCAACTGGTTAAAAGCTAACTCTTGCACCTCAGACCATATAAATGCATCTTTCTTAAGAAAATCTGTCAATGGGCTTGCAATGGAAGCATAATTCTTAATAAACCTTCTGTAGTAGCTAGTGAGGCCTAGGAAACCACAGACTTGTTTGACACTTGCTGGTCTTGGTCAATCAGTGACAGCTTGCACTTTGTTAGTGTCCATAGATACCCCTGCTCCTGACACTCTATGACCGGTAGTCCATTTCTAACATGCCAAAAGAGCATTTCGACAATCTAGCATATAGATGGTGCTGCTGTAGAGTTCTCAAAACTAACCCAATGAAGTAAATGAGCCTTCCATGAAGAACTATACACCAAAATGTCATAAAAAAAGCCAATACAAATTTTCTCAGCTCTTTTGGAAATATCTGGTTCATTAAACCCTGAAACGTTGCTGGTGCATTTGTTAAGCCAAATGGCATGACAAGCCATTCATAATGGCCATGATGTGTTCTGAATGCTGATTTATGTCTGTCCTCGGGTTGCGGTAAGATTTGGTGATAGCCAGCTCTCAAATCCAATTTGGAAAAGTATGTGGCTCCATGTAGTTCATCAAGTAATTGATCTAGAATAGGCATAAGGAAGGAGTCCTTTATGGTGATTGCATTAAGAGCTCTATAGTCCGTGCAAAACCTCTAATTACCATCTTTCTTCTTCACCAAGACAATAGGAGAAGAAAATGGGCTATTACTAGCCTGAATGATCCCTTGGTCCAACATCTCTTGAACCATAATTTCTATCTGCTCTCTGGATATGGGGATATCTATAGGGCCTGGTTTTCACTGGTTTGGCGCCTGATTGTAATGTGATTGCATGGTTTCTTTCTCCCTCAGGAGGTAATCCCACAAGAGTTTGGAAAACTGTCTTGTATGTATGCAGTAATGTTGCTAATTCTGGTTCCATATCAGTTGGCAATTCCAACCATTGATCATCCTCAGAAACAGGACTAATTTTCTGAACAACAAACATTTCAGAAATTGCATCAGTGGAGCACATTCTCTTAAGCTGATGGAAATGAGCTTGTGTAGATTGTAGAGTTTTCTCTCCCTGTAGTGTAATGAAATTGCCTTGGTGTAAAAACTTGATACTAGAAGCTGCATAATCAGCTACATGAGGCCCCAATGTAGCTAGCCAAGTTGAGCCCATAATTAAATCAGCTCCAACCACTGGAAGCAAGTCAACAGGAAGCTGTATTTCTTGTCCTTGCACTTGTACACATAAGTCAGGAATCCAACCCTCAGTTTTCATATGTTGACCATTACCAATTAGCACTTTGAAACTAGGTTGTGGCTCAATTGGTAGTTTGAGAAACCGGGCCATCCTTGGCTGTAAAAAGCTCTCAGAACTACCACCATCCAACAATATCTGAATAGGAATGTGGCCAATAGTACCAGTAAAGCGAATTGTCCTTGTGCCTGTGCCACCTTTCATAGCACTCAGTGACAGATGATGCTCACCAGTAGTAGCATTGTCTTGGGTTTGGTTTATATTTGGGTCAGGGGGTTCAGTGTTTTTGTTAGGGGTGTCCTCCTCCTCATCAATTTGCAACATCAACACTATATGTCCATTGGCACATTTATGAGTGTAAGAAAAGTTTTCATCACAAAAAAAACATAATTCCTTATCTCTCCTTAGTTGAATTTCAGCTAGTGACATGCTTTTGAGCTGTTGTGTTCTTTGGTTATTGTTAAATGGTTTGGTTCCAGGGGTAGGTAGTGATGGGGCTGAAGTGTTTGGTTTGGTGTTCTGTACAGTATTTTTGGGTTGGGTGTTTGAGTATGAGTGTTTATTCTGGTTTTGGGTAAAGTTCTGTTTAGGTATAAACACTAATGGAAAAAAGGCATTTCATATCGGTTAAAATTGACATTTCATATCGGTTCCTGAACCGATGCCGAAAAAAGAGATATAAAAAATAGGGACATTTCATATCGGTTCCTGAACCATTATGAAAAGTTGTTTTTATATCGGTTGCACCTAGAATCGTTATGAAAAGTCTGTTTTTATCAAATATAAGCGTATTTTTGACATCGGTTTTTTGCTGGAACCGATATAAAAAGTACTTTTAACATCGGTTATCCAGAGGAACCGATATTAAAAGTGGAGTTTTTTTAATAAAAAAACGAGTTTCTAATCAGCATACATGAGACAGGACTATATACTGTATAATCTCAAATATTCATATAATTAAAAAATGAAACATCACAATCTCAAGTACATATTACAAAATCTTCGGCACAACATCAATTCTTTTCCATAAAAAATGTTTTACATGATGGTGCCTGACGTACATAGTCATAACATATTACCAAAACTACCCAAAAAATTACTTCTAACATAAACTAAGCAAAACTATCATAATGAACAAAAATTAATTTCATTAAAAATTACATTTCAAAATGAAAAAAAATTAAAGCAGAGTACTACACTGCACAAAAGTTTCAGATTTACCGGTATGTTCCAAAATCCTTTCTCTCAGCGCCATCATAAGTTGCATGTCCAAAGTTTTCTCAAATGTTATCTGCAAAAATATTCACATTCAAACAAAAGATAGTTCAAGACACGTGACCAGGTCAGTGGCGCATTTTAAAGCAATGTCCATTCATGAATTCTTCAAAAAATTTACCAGCTATTCACAGATATTCAAATGGTAATTGGTAACTCAATCCTTCTAGGCCAAAAAGGCTGCAACAGTGCCAAATGCTTATGCAGAAGCACTAAACATGATAGATGCCACAGTAAACAAAATTAAAAAAGTTGCTATAGGATTAGAAAATCTATTTTGTTTACAACAGATTTCACACATCAAGAAGGTTTGTTTTTGTTGAAGTTATGGATTTTAGATTAAAGAAGGAATAGAAAGAATAGAGACTCTAAACATGATTATGATTGTGATTTTACAATGCCAAAAAGATTAAGCACTCCCCTATTTATTGGGATACAAGACTCCTAATCCTAACCCTAGGGAAACAAATCATGATAAATATAACTAAGTGACAAGAAATTAATCCAATGAGATAAGTCAGGATATTGTAAGATAAAAATAAGATATTTTCATATATTCTGACAGTTATCAAAAGTGGAAATAGCAAAACTTCAACCTATTAATCTTGGAAAAATCACTTACTTCAGGAATAACCCACAAAGATAATTTAGCATAAAGGAGATTTATAGAGACACCATTGAACTTGAGCCTCATCACTGGAACATGAGCATCTGGCACACGGTGCAACTCTGTCACTTCTGGCATCTCAGATAGCATCTTATGCAGCTCACCAAAGAAATCTTCCTAAAGCCAATTGTCCATTCATGAATTCTTCAAAAAAATTACAAGCTATTCACAGATATTCAAATGGTAATTGGTAACTCCGTCCTTCTAGGCCAAAATGGCTGCAACAGTGCCAAGTGCTTATGCAGAAGCACTAAACAATATAAATCCAGAGGTAGTATGACATCAGCGCTGATGTCATACTCCCGCCAAATTCTCCCCCTTTCCTTCCCTTTTGGCGCCATTTTCCCCTCTCCCTCCTTTTTTTTTGTTTTTTTCCCCAAAAAAATCATTCCCTTATTTTTTGTTTTATTTCTTTCCCCAAAACTCCCTCCTTCTCTTTTTTTATCCTTTTTATCACTCTTTTATTTCCTTCATATTTTTTTTAATGTAGAGTAATTTGTGATGCAACAAAAAATGTAATTGTTCAAATATGTGCAAATTTGTTCCTCTATAATCCATATTTTTATGTTTTAAGAGTATTTTATGGTTCAGTAAAAATTTTAGCTTTTCAAATAGCTGAAGTCTATTCCTTCATAATTAGGTTAATACATTCTTCTCTCTTTTCCCCCTTTTTATCTCTCTTTTTTTTCCTTCATTTTTTTTTAATATAGAGTAATTTATGATACAACAAAATGTTCCTCTATAATCTATATTTTTATGTTTTAAGGATATTTTATGGTTCAGTAAAAATTTTAGTTTTTCAGATAGCCGAAGTCTATTCCTTAATAATCAGATTAATTAAAACGAAAAGTAATTTTGTTACAAATTACGTAAAGTGTGATGTTAGTCAATGTGTTTTGGGATACTTTAAGGTCCAACAAAATTTTTAATTCTTCAAATATTCGAATGTTGTTCCTCCATTACCAATTTTGTGAAAAGAAATAATTTTGTAACAAAATATATAAAGTGTGATGAAATGCTTGTGTCTTATAATCCATCATTGGACATATTAAAATGTCTAGCAACCTGTTCAGTAGAATCCATCCAGCGCTTCTGTTTTTGCAGATGGTCTAACCCCTTATAGCCCAATTATTATGTAGGGTAAAATATGTTTTTAGTCCTTACAAAATTGGGTCTTTCTAAGTTCAGTCCCTACATTATCGAAATAGGTGTTTTGGTCCCCATCTTATTTTACTATTTTCATTATTAGTCTCTAACGTTAATTATTACTGACTGGGCTGACAGAAATCATGACTGGACACGCCACATGGACATTTTAATTGATGTGGCGTCCACGTGGCATGCTGACTCATATATTTTATTACTTATATTTATTTTAGTTTAAATTAATTAATTTTTAAATTAAAAATTACAAAACTAAAAAACCCAAAAAAATCATCTTTCTCCTCTCTCGCTCTCGCTCCCCCATATCTTCAATTTGCAATCCTGCTCCACCATTTTCATCTTTAATTTCTGCAATCGTTCTCTGTTTTTCGATTTGGATTGCGTCTCTAATTTCATTTCCGATTCGTTTCTAATTTTGTTCTTATCTTCGTTTCTGATTTCCTTTCTTTTTTCGATTTCGATTTCGTTTCTTTTCTGATTTCGTTTTGATTGTGTTTCTGATTTTATTTTTGAATCAATTTCTGATTTCGTTTTCTGATTTTGTTTTGATTGCGCTAATTTGCTCATGATGGCAGCGAGAAAGAGGGCGATGGCGGAGATGGCAGAAACGCGATTCCAGAAAGGCACAGAAACATGATTCCATTTGTGGTTCGTTGCCTTCCCTCTTCTTCAAGAACGCGATTCTAGAAACGCACAGAAACAAGATTTGTTCTTGAGTTAATAGGCATTTTCATTAACCCACAGAAATGAGATTTATTAATAGATATTTAACAGAGACCTTGGTTTTCTCATCACCTTGAATTTTACCCCTTTTGTTTTCACTTCTTAGAGTTAATCTCTTGAACAAAGACCAATGGAGTTTCTGTGATGGGCCAAGGAGAGTAACAAGTTGGATTGAGAGATGTTGAACAAGAAGCAAATGTTAGGGTCCTGGACAGTTTCGTGAAGATGGTGATGATTTAGGGAAGAAGAAGACTAATTTTTATTTTTGAAAAAAAAACAAATTTAATAAAACAGAGAAAAATAAATAAAAGTACACATGGATAAAAAAAGCCACCTCTAAATGACACGTCAGCATTCTGTTAGCCCAATCAGCATCATTTAATTAACAGCAGAGACTAATAATGGAAACGACAAAATAAGTTGAGGACCAAAATGCTTATTTCGTTAATGTAGGGACTAAACTTAGAAGGACCCAATTTTGTAGGGACCAAAAACATATTTAACCCTATTATGTAATAACTAGCATTTCTACTACTATTATCGTTTTTCCTTTCGCTTTCATCCTTTTGAATCTTTTAAACAAACTTTTAGTTGTTAAAATTTGACTTCAATTACTATTAATCTAATTTTGGTCTTATAATGCTTTCGTAGACCCTAAAGCTTTGGCCCCGTGCATCGCACGGGTCACGATACTAGTCTAGGTTTATAACTAATTAGTAGAAGACCCGCGCATTTGCATGGGTCACTCTGTTTTCACATATTTTTTACAATATACCTCGTTTAAAAAATAAAAGTTTTACCATGTGCCAAATATAATAAATTATTTTAGTTCTATAAAAATGTAAAAAGAATGAGAGAGTTTTCGAACAGTGAAAAATATTATATTAAATGCAAAGAAACTATACCGACAATATATAATGTTTCTCTACATTGATTAAAAACCAAAATATTTATTTATAAAAAGTAAAGCTATTTATAAATCAAAATAAAATAAAAAGATGATTATACCAATAACATATAATTTTTCTCAAAAAACTCAAAAGCTAAATAATTATTTATAAATCATAAAGACATTCATGATGACACTACCTAAAAATAATTATGTTAAAAATATTAATATTTCCAGTTATTTATAAAGATAAAATATAAGAAATAATTATATAAAAAACATGTAATGTTTTCCCATCTGGACTCGAGAAAAATAATCATCTATAAAGAAACAAAGATACTTATAAAGACAGAATATAAGAAATGCTTATACAGATAACATATAATATTTTCCCATCGGGACTACTTAAAGACAATATAGTTATACCAAGAATCTCAAAAAAAAAAAAATAGTTATACCAACAACTTGTAATGTTTTCTCGTAAGAAGTCAAAATATAAATATTCATTTCTAAAAAAGAAAAACAATATAAAGACTACATATAAAAAATATTTATTCCGAGAATTTGTAGAACTTCTCGGTCGGTAATCAATAATAATGAAACTACACCACCAAAAGATATAAATTAAAATACAAGTATAAATTATAGTGCTCTTTGTTTAGTGTAATGATATACAAAATATATAAAAAAGAAAATATAAAATTCATAAAATATGTGAAAACTTGTTCCATTGATAATATATATATATATATATATATATATTATTTTTTGCAATTTATAACTATTCATCTACTTGGCTTAGTGATAAATTTGCTTTTGATTTTGACCCCTTACTCCTAGGTTCAAAACTCATATTTAGAATATCAATGTAAAGTCTACGGCCACGTTAGCATGTCATGTATCTGCTACGTCAACACCCAATGATTATGTCAGCATGACACGCGTCTGTCGTGTCACCACCTTACATCAACACTTCCATCAAAAATCGGATGGCGAGTTAACTTGAGGACTAAAATTGCGGACTTGGTAAAATTGGGGGACCCAAATTGAAAGGAAAAAATGGGGGACTAAAATTGCGTATTTCATAAAATTGGAGGACCAAAATTGCAAACAAAATAAAGGGGACTAAAATTGCATATTTGATAAAATAGGGGCACCAAAGCTGTAGCTAAGCGATATATTTATAAAGACAAAATACAAAAATAGTTATACAAAAAGCATGTAATTTTTTCTTGTCGAGACTGAAAAGAAAAATAATTATTTAATCTATAATAAAAACATTCATGAAGACAAAAACGTAAAAAATGATTATTTCGATAATAGGTATTGTGCTCTCTTCGGAACTCAAATGCAATATAATAGTATTCTTTTGTTGGTAATCAAAACTAGTGAAATTACACAAACAACACGATACTTTTCCGTTGGAACTTAAAACCCAAAATATACACTTATATAAATAAAATATAAAAAATAATTATTATTACAACAATATGCAATGTTCCCTCTTTAAGACTCAATGCAGTATAAGATTTTAAAAAATAAAATAATAATTTATAAAAATTACAAATATTAACAAAAGCAAAATACAAAAATTGTTATACCAAAAACATGTACTTTTTTCCGTCGAAAGATAATCATTTATAAAAAAAGTAAAGACATTTATGAATACAAAACCTAAAAAAATAATTGGCTAAATTATAGTTTTGGTCCCCCTATTTTTAGAAATTCAGACATTTAATCCCATTATTTTAAAACTCCGACATTTAGTCCTCATATTTTAAAAAATTCAGAGTTTTAGTCCAAAGAGGATTTTTAATTTTTTTTTGCTGATTTGGAGGTCTGTCAAAAAAAAAAGCTGACGTGGCTCACCTCCTTAATAAAATATTAATAAAAAGCTGACATGTCATAAAATCATTAATAAAATATTAAACCTAAAATTAAAAAACAAAAATTTGAATTAAAATTAAAATCAAAAAATCCCATAAACCATAAACAAGAACATCAGATTGTGTATCTTCTCCCACTCTCTTCTCTTCTTCCTCTCAAAAAATCAAAAAAATTCTCGCTGCCTACCACCATCAAAGCCACTCTTCTTTTCTCCCACTCTCTTCTCTTCTTCCTCTCACCTCCTTCTCTTTCTCATTGGTTCTCATTATAAAATCGTGATCTGTAATATCTTGAAGACCCAAAAATCTCGATCTGATTCTCTTCCTCTTCGCACCATCTGTTTTCGATTTGGGGTTTGTCTCTTCCTGGTGAAAACCCTAATATCGCGAAGTGGTTCTCACTCTCTTCCTCTTCGTAGCCACGCCATTGTTTTCGATTTGGGGAATACGGGTTTGTGTTGCTTATGGGTTTGAAGGATACGGATTTGTGTTGCTTATGGGTTTGAAGAACATGTTTGAAGAATACGGGTTTGTGGTGAACGAAAGGGTTGCTCACGCCTCACAGTGTTGTCCATTTAAGATTTGAGTTTTAAATCTCACCCTGAAATGCATTTTTTTTGCAGATTTTTAAGCATCAGACATATATGTTTCTGTAATTTTAGTTTTGTAATTTTAGAGATCTGTTTCTGTAATTTTAGTTTTGGTTTTGTATATGTTTTGAAGAATGAGAGATGGAAAAGAAGAGGGGTCGAAAGAAATCTGATTGTGTATTCTACTATCTGAAATAAATCTGATTGTGTATGTTTTGAAATAAATCTTTTTCTCTATGAATGTTTTGAAATAACGATTTGGAACGATGGGGGATTAGGGTAATAAAGATTTAGCAGATTCTAGGGAGGAGCTGAGAAGGAGGACGAGTTGAGTGGAAGAAGAAGAAGAAGATGTAGAGGGAAGAGAGAAGAAGATGCAGATGGAAGAAAGAAGATCTAAAAGAAGATGTTGAGGAAATAATGTTAATTTTGTTAATTTTGGAAGATCTAAAAGAATATCTGGGAGAAGATGGTGAGGGAAGAAAGAATATGTTAATTTTGTAATTAAATTTTAATTTTAATTTTTTATTAAATAAATAATGACGTGGCGGTCACATGTCAGCATTTTTTGTTTGGCAGAATTCCAACTAAGCAAAAAAAATTGAAAAACCCCTCTTTGGACTAAAACTCCGAATTTTTTAAAACATGGGGACTAAATGTCTGGATTTTAAAATAGGGGAACCAAATATCCAGATTTGTCAAAATAGGGAGACTAAAACTATAATTTAGCCAAAATAATAATTATACGGATAATAGTAATATTTCACCGACTGCATGTAATATTTTTCGTATGTACTAAAAAACAAAACCACCGTTTAGTAATAAAGCTTGTCAAAAAAGTCGTTTAGTAATAAACTATTTATAAAAAAAATCCACAAATACTAAAATTCAACCTCTTCTCTTGACTTAAAAAAATTCCACAAGTTCATGAGTTGTACTGCAATTCATCATGGACGCCTCTACGAGAGCTACGAGCAGCACCGGCATCCTTTTCTGCCCATGAATGATTTCGTTTGTAGCACCCTCACAAAAATCCCTCCAATCGTGCCTTTTGCCGAAACCCTCATTGTTAGAAAAAAATAAAGCTTCATCGTACATGTTCTAACTAACAGTTTTGATAAAAAACAATGGTGTCTGTATCTCTCTCCCTGTTCTTCTTCCACAATCAGTGGCGGATTTACATAGGGGTGAGGGTGTGCCTGCACCGATACCCCTATTATAACTTTTTTTGACCCTATATTTTTTTTATTTTGCACATCCTCCCCAACTTAGTCTCTACTATTTGCACCTCTCACTAAGCCCAAAACAGCAAAACTCATTTAGCCCAACCCAAAACTCCAAAAAAACTCAAAAACTCTTCAGAGTTCAGACTCAGTAAGACAGTAACGCGTTCCCTTCCTTCACGCTTCCATTCACGCGCAGCACGCTCATCTTCTTTCTTCAACCCAAGGGTTCGATTTCAAATTTCTTCCATCTTTCAAGTTAGTATTTCAATCTTCATTCTAACTCTGCTCTTGTATTTCATTTTTCTAAATCTCAAGATTTCGTTTTGCCCTTTTTGGATTATTGCTTATTTTGGCCTGAATGGGGATTCTATTCGTTTCTACTCCATTCATAGAGCTTAATGTTCCATTTCAATATCAATTTGGGAATGTCAATGTTCCATTGTGCTAAAATGCATCACAATTTTAATATTGCTCTGAATTTCTTTTCAGGCTGTGAAAACCCTTGCAAAACGCCCTTCTGTGTCTAAGGATCCAAGACAATTGCAATTTGAAGCTGACATTAACCGCTTGTTCCTTTATTCAAGGTTAGTAGTTTTCTGTTGTTTGCATTAACATTCAAATTCAATCTGAGGTGGAATTGTCAAGTTCTTTGAGATGTTACTGTTAATTAAATTTGAACTTTAATGTGTTGGATCTTTATTGTTAATGGATGAGAGTCCTTGCTGCACGAGGTAACTTTATTTTGCACTAAACATGACATTGACATTCCTAACATGGAAGATGTATTTTATGAGGGGAAATCACGACGTGGAAGCACATCTCAAGCTGTCACAATAGAGCATCACTATCGTGTTAGACTATTTTATACTGTATTGGACATGCAGCTTCAAGAACTAAACAATCGTTTTTCTGAAACAAATTCTCAGCTGCTAATTTATATGGCTTCTCTTAGTCCAATCAACTTGTTCTCTCGTTTTGATAAGGAAAAAGTTGTTGAACTTGCAAAGTTTTATCCACATGAATTCTCTTCGGCTGATTTGGTGAAGCTAGATAATGAACTTGGGAGTTACATCATTGATATGCGTAGGAATGTTGAATTTGCATCTTTGAAAGGAATTGGTGATCTATCAGAGAAGTTGGTTGAAAACGGAAGACATATTGTGTATCCACGTGTTTATCTTTTGTTGAAGTTAGCATTGATTTTGCCCGTAGCCACAGCAACCGTTGAAAGAGCCTTTTCTGCTATGAAGATTGTGAAGACTAGATTGCGTAATCAAATTAGTGATGAATGGATGAATGATAGTCTAGTTACTTATATTGAGAAAGAAGTGTTCATGGGTGTTGACATTGAGTTGATCATTCAACGGTTTCAAAACATGAAGTCGCGTAGGGGACAATTATAAATATGTAAGTGTTTTTTTGACTAGCTTTATGATTTGAACAATTATGTCTTTCCTTTTATTTACAGTAATATGAAATGAAATTTTATTTGCTTATTAAATTAGTCTGACCACTCTAGGCCAGGGTCCTAGATACGCCACTGTCCACAATGGTGGCTACTGTAAAAAGGTTTTAAAGTTTTAGTTTTAAATTTATAATAATTTCTCAAAGTTTAGTTTTTACTGAGAGGAAGAAATGGTTAGTAGAAACTTTAATTGTTCAAATTGAAGATATGAATATCCCAAGTAGGTAGTTCAGTTGGCGAGCTAAGGGATATCGAAGGAGTGCACCAAAAGAGTGCAAGAAGGAGGTCCTGGATTCTAACCCGGAAACTAACATTCCCCTACCCTCAGTAATATTGTTTATCAAAAAAAAATTGAAGATATGAATGCCACCCCCGTAGGTGGATCCAAATGTAATTCTGGAGGGTCGGTTGCACACCTTGAAAAATAAATTTTGTACTTATTCCCTTATAAAAAAAATATTTTGACCCCTCTAAAATTTTGTTTTTGCACTTCAAACCTTTATTTTGCACCACAACTACAAAATAAATTTTGCTTTTACCCCTCGTAGAAATCTTTCATCTTAATTGAGAGAAATTTTGTAGAGAATGATAGGAGAATGTTTATAATTAATATATTTTTAATTTTAAAACTATTATAAAAGAGTAAAAATGATTTGAAGAATTTGCCAAATCACCTCAAAACACGTCAAAATTCTCCTTCAATACATTTGATGAGTTCTTCCAAATTAGGATGACTTGGTTTTTTTGAAGAAAAATAAAGTCTCCATTTGTTGTTGGAAACCAGAAGACATATTGTTTATCTATTGGTTATCTTCTTTTGGAGTTGCCAATTATTTTGTAGTGACCTAAATTGAGAGAAATGTGATCATTGACGTCAAACTCATTATTCAACAATTTCAAAATATGAAATTACGTAATATAATTTAGTTATTTAAATATATTAAAGTTTTTTTTTATATTTTTAGTGAGGCGTGAATTAAAAAAAATTGACCCCCTAACCCCGCGTCCTAGATCTACCAACGTGAGGGTCCTCTGTTTATGCAGAGTGACACTTGTAGCCGAAAAATTTCTAAAGAAGATTGTGATGAGGGTTGAAAAAGAATGAGCTTATCTTGAAAAATGAGCAAATGCCTTATTTGACTAAATGTCTGAAATATTTAAAATAGAAAGTCTAAATTTAACATGAGGGACTAAATGTCTAAATTTTTAAAAATAAGAAGACCAAAAATATAATTTAGTCAAAAAGAGAAAAAGAGTCAATACATTCGATGAAGAGTCAGAAATAGCAAGAATCGAATAACAAAGAGTGTGGAAAATTTATAAAAATAAATTTAATGAATAAAATAATTTATAAAATTTGTAGCTGCCACGTTAACTTTTACACTTTGTTTGGTTGTCAAAAGAAAGCAAAAGAAGAGAAAGTGAAAGGAATGACTCTTGAAGGAATTAAAGTGAGTTGAAAATGGGGTGATTTTAGTTGTTTGGAATGAGTGAAAGTGAAAGGAAAATGAGAAGAAATAATGTTATATATTTGTAGAATGACAAAAATAACCTTACATAAAAGTTAATTATATATATATATATATATATAATCTGAATTTTATTAATAAATTTTCATTTTATACTAGACAATTTAATTTTAATAGTTAATTCATTATAAATGTATAATATTTTTTTAATATGATTAAAAAAGTAAATTAATGTTTTGTAAAATAAAAGAAAAGTATAACATTAAAAGAAAACATTATTAACAAACACCTTTTCCAAAGCAAGGGTACAAAAGACCATCTGAATAATTACACTCCTCCTCATACTTTCTTTCCAAATTGGATAGAAAGTGTAACATCCTTATATTTCAACTAACATGAAATATTCAGAATCAAAAATTTGATAAAAATTCAGAGATTTCACCGGTAGGGGTTTGAGTTCTTAAACATAAATAGTCATTAAGTATTAGGATACATATTGTATATATTACATAATTTGTAATTAGCTTAACCATAGAATAGTTTACTAACTACTCTAGTTAGTTTACGGTTACAGAGTTCTTCTTCTTCTTTCCGGATTGTATATAAACTGAGCTGATTCATTTGTACAGTTTAACATTCATTCAATAAACCCTCTGCAAGATGCAGTTTATTTCGTGTGTGTGCACTGATGCCAAGATGGTATCAGAGCTTCATTCTTGAGCTCTGGTTCATCGTTCTTGCTTCCGCATCGTGCTTCATCATTCGATTTTCCCTTTCTTCATCCTTTCGGATTCTTCTTCATTTCCTTGATTGTTTTTCTGTTGCCTTTGTTTCTGCCATGGCAACCGTTCAAAGTTTCGCTACTTACTTGGATTACGCAACAAACAATGCTAATCCATTTTATCTTCATCCAAGCGAGACGCCTGCAGCTATTCTCGTTACTCCCGTGCTTGAAGGAACCAAAAACTTTCAACCATGGATTCGCTCAATGCGTATGAGCCTGGTTTCGAAGAACAAATTGTCGTTTGCTGATGGAACCTTCAAGACACCTGAGAAAACCGATTCCGTTTTCAATCAGTGGACACGTTGTAACAGTACGGTGCTGTCATGGCTGCAACGTTCGGTTTCACCTTCGATTCAGAAATCTATAGCATATTTTGACAAAGCGTATGACGCTTGGAAGGACCTCAACGATCGCTTCTCGCAAGGTGATATGTTTCGCATAGCTGATCTTCAGGAAGAGATCTACCGTCTTGCTCAAGGAAATCTTGGAGTTTCTGATTACTACACAGCTGAAAGGACTTTGGGACGAGTTGGAGAATTTTCGTCCAATACCGAGCTGCAAGTGTTCGACGAAATGCTCGTGTGATGCTTTAACTTCTGTTCGCACTTTCAGAGATCAGGATTACACAATCCGATTCCTCAAAGGTTTGAACGAACAATATTCTCATGTCAAGTCTCAGATTATGTTAATGGATCCGCTTCCTACGATCTCTAAAGCATTTTCCATGGTCGTTCAACAAGAACGACAAATGAATGCTCCTATTGCTGCTGATATTGATGCTAACAGCAACACTAAACCTCCTCCTGCAACAGAAAACCAGGCAAATAATGTAAGTCAGCAACATTTTCAAGGTAGACGTGGTGGCTACAATAATGGCCGAGGCCGTGGTAGAGGTGGAGGTAGATCACAAGGTGGGAATAGACTTTGCACCAATTGTGGAAAAACAAATCACACGGTGGATTCGTGTTACTTCCTTCACGGCTTTCCTCCGGGTTATCAGAACAACAAGAACAATGGAAACAATACCAATCAGAACAGCAAGAATTCCTTTGCTAATAATGCAAATACATCTGTTAATGATGCTGATTCAGATAAGCCAACAGCTCATTCGAAAGGAAGCATCTCTCTCTCTGCAGAACAGTACCAGAACTTAATGGAGCTCTTGCAGGCATCCAAACAGCAAGCTGCTGCAACAACACACTCTGCCAACACCATGATCACACCTCTGCACTCTGCAAACTCTTCTATTGCATTTAACTCGTGTTCAAATACAGATTCTGGTAATCCTTTCTATCCTTTCTCTTCTCTTGAAGAATTTGAATCATGGATTGTTGACACCGGTGCCACGGATCACATCACGTATAACTTGAAACTTCTGTCAAACTGCTACTCTATTAAACCTATTCATATTAGTTTACCTAATAAGACCATTGCCATTGCTAATTTAGCTGGTTCTATCCATTTTAGTAATGGTCTTGTGCTGCATAATGTGCTTTATATACCAAACTTTCATGCTAACCTCATGTCTGGACCACAGTTAGCTAAAACCAGCAATTGCTCAGCCTTCTTTGACATTCATGCTCTCTTTATTTTGCAGGGGAATACAAGGAAGATTATTGGTACAGCTAAACTCATTCGAGGGCTCTACAGGATCAATCTTTCAGTAGCTAAGTCCAGTTTTAATTCTAGTGATTGTTCTAGCATTTGTAATAACACTACCACTCACCTAAATACACAATGTACCACTGCCACCAACACACCTAGTTCACTTCCCTCTCCCACACAGTGTAGTCTACCCACTGTTGCATCACACTTACAATGTAATACCACACCATTAGTAATTGATAATGTTGCTACTGTCTGCACTCTTGATTCCCTGCATTCTGATTTTACTATTTGGCATATGAGGTTAGGTCACATACCTCTTAATAGACATCATTGCATTTCCAAACAATTCCCTCTTATCACATTTCAAAATAATCACACACCTTGTGATGTTTGTCACCTAGCAAAACAAAAAAAGCTTTCCTTTCCCATTAGTACTTCTAAAACAACCAAAATCTTTGATATTCTACATGCTGATATCTGGGGACCCTATTCTCAACCTTCTATCCTAGGGCACAGACATTTCTTAACCCTTGTAGATGATTTTAGCCGCTTTACTTGGGTTATTTTGATGAAAACTAAAGCTGAGACACGTGCTCACCTCACCAACTTTATTGCTTACATTGAAACACAATTCCATACCAAACTTAAATGCCTTAGGAGTGATAATGGCCCTGAATTTCTCATGACTGATTTTCTTGCCTCCAAAGGTATTATACACCAACGTTCCTGTGTTGAAACACCTCAACAAAATGGCTTAGTTGAACGTAAGCACCAACATATCTTAAATGTTGCCCGTGCCTTGTCCTTTCAATCCAATTTACCACTTAAATTTTGGAATTTTGCCATACAACATGCAGTGCACCTTATTAACCGAATCCCTACTCCTCTCCTTCAAGACCTATCACCTCATCACATTCTTTTCAATGACCCTCCTTCTTTTGTTCACCTAAAGGTGTTTGGTTGCTTAGCCTATGCTTCTACATTACATGCCAATAGGACCAAATTTGATCCTAGAGCACGTAAAACTGTTTTCCTTGGCTATAGTGTTGGCATCAAAGGTTTCCTTCTGTATGACTTGGCCTCTCACCAACTACTTACATCTAGAAATGTCATTTTCTATGAATCTCATTTTCCTTTCACTAATGCCATATCCAAACCTGCCCTCACTCCTTCCCCTGCTCCAACTTCTATTTCCCCCACACTGTTTGATAGCCCAGACACCTTGATAGCTTCTGAAACTGGCCATTCTTTACCTCACCAGCAAACTGATGCTCACCCCCCCACACCAGTAACAAGTCCTCCAAACCAAGACTTGCCTGTTACACTTAATAATCCTGCTTCTCTTCAACCACCCATTATTACGTCTACTAGACAATCACAACGGGTTAAAACTGCTCCTCAGTATCTGGCAGATTATCATTGTAATCTCTCTAGCTGTACTGGTGATCCTCCAGGTATTTCCACTTCTCTCCCTTATCCTTTACAGTCTGTTTTATCTTACCAACATTGTTCCCCTTCATATAAAAACTTTTGTTCCAATGTCACTGTCCATACAGAGCCTTCCACTTTCTTACAAGCATCTAAACAACCCTGCTGGCAGCAAGCCATGCAGGCAGAACTCCATGCTCTTGACCTCAATCATACATGGTCTGTGGTAGAATTACCTCATGGCAAGACTCCTATCGGTTCTAAGTGGGTGTATAAGATAAAATATCATGCTGATGGCACCATAGAACGATGCAAAGCTCGTTTGGTTGCCAAAGGTTATAATCAAACTGAGGGAGTGGATTATTTTGAAACCTTCAGCCCTGTTGCAAAGTTAACAACTGTCAGGGTTCTTTTAGCTCTTGCTGCTGCCAAGCATTGGTTCTTGGAGCAATTGGATGTAAATAATGCTTTTTTGCATGGTGATCTTAATGAGGAAGTTTATATGACTCTTCCTCAAGGTTTTTCACCTAGTGATTCTTCCATTTCTAATCCTGTTTGCAAGCTGCATAAATCGTTATATGGACTTAAACAGGCTAGTCGTCAATGGAACTACAAGCTTACCTCTACTTTGATTTCACTAGGCTTCAAATAATCCCAGGCTGATCATTCTCTTTTCACACGGTATAATGGGGACATTGCTACTATCCTCTTAGTTTATGTGGATGATGTGGTCCTAGCTGGCAATTCTATGAGTGATATTGATTCTATCAAACAAATTCTGGACAGCAAGTTCCGTATCAAGAATTTGGGGGAACTTCGCTTCTTTCTTGGTTTAGAGATTGCGCGTAATAAAGCTGGTATTGTTCTCAATCAACGCAAATACACACTGGACCTTCTCCAAGACAGTGGTTTATTGGCTTCTAAACCTGTTCACACCCCCAGTGATCCCTCTGTTAAGCTTTCTGATGAGGGCTCCTCTCCATATATTGATGAGTTTTCTTATCGTAGACTTGTTGGACGCCTCCTTTATCTCACTAACACTCGTCCAGACATCACATTTGCAGTCCAACAGCTTAGCCAATTTGTAGCTAAGCCTCTGCAAACTCACTTTGCTGCTGCAACCAGAGTTCTTCGTTACCTTAAAACAGCTCCTGCTCAAGGTCTCTATTTTTCAGCGTCTAATTCTCTTCAATTATCTGGCTTTGCTGATTCTGATTGGGCGTGTTGTCCCTCTACTAGACGCTCTATCACAGGATATTGTGTGTTTCTTGGATCGTCTTTGATTTCTTGGAAATCTAAGAAGCAAAACACGGTTTCTCGATCATCTTCTGAAGCCGAATATCGAGCTTTGGCTAGTCTATCTTGTGAAATTCAATGGCTGCATTATCTCCTATCTGATTTACAGGTCCCTCTTGCTGCTCCTACTGCAGTCTATTGTGACAATAGATCTGCCATTTATCTTGCTCACAATCCCACGTTTCATGAACGCACCAAGCATATTGAGATTGATTGTCACGTGGTGCGTGAGAAAATTCAGAAAAGAATTCTACATTTACTTCCAGTCACCTCTGCTGCTCAACTAGCAGATGTGTTCACCAAGTCTCTGCCTTCACCATCGTTTACTTCACTCATCTCCAAGTTGGGCCTTGTCAATATCCATAGTCCAACTTGAGGGGGGATATTAGGATACATATTGTATATATTACATAATTTGTAATTAGCTTAACCATAGAATAGTTTACTAACTACTCTAGTTAGTTTACGGTTACAGAGTTCTTCTTCTTCTTTCCGGATTGTATATAAACTGAGCTGATTCATTTGTACAGTTTAACATTCATTCAATAAACCCTCTGCAAGATGCAGTTTATTTCGTGTGTGTGCACTGATGCCAAGATTAAGGTTTCTTATTTTTTTAGATAGTAGGTTTGTATTAGTAGTCTTCACAAATTTTAATTATCAATGACAAATATAAATATCGTGTTTTTTTATATATCAGTGCAGTTATCTTGTGTTTTATATATATCAGTGCAGTTATCTCGAAGTTTCAATTGATTAGTAGATTATAGTAGATAGTAAAAGAGAGACGGTAGATTATCAATAAGAAATATTTATTTTAAATATTAATCAGTAGATGAAATAGTCATTAAATATTATTGTTTTTTAGATAGTAGGTTTATAGTAGTCTTAAAAAAATTTAGTTATCAATGACAAATATTAATCCTGTTTTTTATATATTAGTATAGTTATCTCATAGTTTCAATTGATTATATTTGAGTTGATTAGTAGATTATAGTAGATAGTAAAAGATAGATAGTAGATTATCAATAAAAAAATATCTATCCCGTGTTTTTTTGTAACACCCCGATAAATTCTAACATGTAGAATTACCGAAATGCACTAAATGGCATACATCAGAGTGACTTCCTGTTATTGAAATATTGAACACAACTAAAATTTTCGATAATACATATCAAATGGTTCTCTGAACCACATTAACTTCCTGAAAATGCTCAAGTTTCATAACTTAAGACATATACAATCCTGGTGTTCAATACTCAAAACATAAAGTTGCGGAAACGATTTACAACTGATACAATGATAGTTATACAATCGATAACATAGAAGCGGTAAATGGGACAAAGGTCTAAACATGAAACTCAATCTTCAATGACTCCAAGAGTCGCACCGGCTAACCGTGCTTCATCACCTTTGCTTTCCCCTGTTTCTCTGTAAAAACCACAAATATGAAGGGTGAGATAAACATTATCTCAGTGAGTCCTATCGAGACCCCTTACTAACTCTAGCGGTTCATTATTCTTTACTTGTGAACTCATGGTCCTACTAAGCAACCATGTGGACAATGCATTTTACCTCTTGTGATTTGTAGCCCTACTAAACGACAACGCATTACCTTTCCTTTACTTTCATCATTCTAGCATAACACCTCAAGCCTACCTGTTCTTAGACACTTCTTTAGCTTTTGGTGAACTCATCCCACTATTTCTAGTGGGCGAAACCTTTTGAGTCTAGGTTTTGGGGCTCATGACTTCCCCTCCCCTAGTATGCCAATCCTTTAAGGGTCGTCACCCTTGACCTCAATTTATATATTTTATATAAATGTACCCGCATTGGGCCGTCTTATCATTTTCATTCATGTACCGTCTACCCTTACACAAGGGAATGTATCTTTTCTTGAGTTAAACATTGCTTATCTTGTCTTGTATGAATTGACATGTGTACACTCGCGTTTCACTAATGTACGGTTTTTCCCAACATTCTTAACTTTCAAAACAGGGCATTTTATAGTTTGAATTACACCTCTGAGTAGACCTTTCAATAAGCTTCAAAATGCAACTGAAAACACTTCAATCGGATTACCGGATCAAAAGTTATCGCGAAAACAAAATCGACAAGTTTTCCTGAAATTTACACTGCGTCGCGACGCGAACAAGTTCCGTCGCGACGCGAAAAGTTACAGAAACATTTTCGTTGCAATTTTACAAAGGGTCGCGACGCGATGGGGCACGGGTCGCGACACGATGGTTTCCAGATAGTTCAGAAAACAGGTTTTCGAAATGCGATTTTGTTCCGTTCCGTTTTCATTCCGATACCGAGACTTTCTAGGATATCCGAGACTTAAAACAAGCATAGCAAGCAATTATTCCAGACCAGCGAAAGCGATAAACTATCAATCAATGCATATCATCACAACATCAATCAACAATTCCATCAATTCGAACAATTTACAATTAACGGTTTTTCGATAAAAACGGTTTCGTCTACTTTTTCGAAAAGCGGATTTTAACGTATCGTTTCAGAAAACATTATGACTCGATATCAAAAAAGTCCCTAAGCTAGTATAGAACTCACCTCTTGCGATGAAAATCGCACACAATATCAAAACTCCGTGAACTCGAACGAATTGAAACTCGCGAACTATCCCAAATCCGCTCCAAAGTGTCACGAACTCGTCTAGGACTCGACTCTGACTTCGGAACAGCAACCAAACTCAAACCCCAGCTACTGGACTTCCTTCTTGTCTACAAAATTGGAGTCTCTCGAACTTTGGCGATTCGAACCGAAATTTGACGAACCAACATTTCCAGCTCCACATCCATCTTCCAGCATCAGTGAGCAGTTTTACAACACGTGTATCTTGGTCAAATCGTGGCCAAAACCCCTCAAACCAGTGCCCATTGTGTAGATAATTTTGTCTACTTTCTGATGGTCAAAGGTTAATACGCATGAATCTAGTAGCTTGGGAGGTATACCCGAAACAATGTGACTGGTCCAGGACAGTGGCTGATTCACAACTGGAACTTGTGGATACAATATCTTCTTCATTTCTAATTGGAATCCGATGGTTCTTGTGCCCAAAACGAAGAACTTTGTGTCTACTTTGCAGAGAAACAAAACTCGTGATCATAGGAGTTGTGTACTGGGAGATACGATGCAATCACTGAAGGGTACCCAAACTGTTTTTACCCAGAAATTTTCCAAAACTTCCGGCTTCTGTCTCCATCTTCCTCCTACTTAAGATGTACGAATTTAACCTCTAATAACCAACTTGCAGCTTCAATCTTCAAGGATTCCACCTCTTGTAACATCATACAAGTTCTTAAACCTTGAATCCACTCCTAAGCCAGACATGCAAAGCCTTCAAGTAAGCATCATGAACAAAAACGAAAATGAAGAATCTTAGCTTTTGGATGGGTTGTGGGTTCTGACTTTTATACTAACAGGAAGAGGAAGAAGAATGAGCTTGAATGATGGACTTAAATAGGACATGCATCCAAGATTCACAAATTTCCTTCTCCTCCTTTCCTCCTCACTCTCGCAACCCTCTCCCCTTCTTTCTCCTCTCCATTCTATTTCTGTTTTAAAAAATTTCAGAAGTGAGTTGTGTGTGTTGTATGGGTGTTTTGGTCAGCTGGAACCTCATTTAATGAGGGGAAAGGACCAAAATGCCCCTCTCCTCTATTGCACTCCTAACCACACCTAATTCCCCAATTATACTTTAACTCCCTATCTTAACATGATAGTCTAATTATGCACAACAATAAATCATCTTTTCCAAGCCTCACATAATTAAATAGTTTATGCTAATAATCGTCTCATAATAAACCTCTTGTGCTAAATATTTTATTTAGCCAACAATTCACCTTAACCTCTTTTCGCTAATTTAAATAAATTAAATTAGCTAATATTTCACTTTAACCTCTTTGCTAATTTAAATAAATTAAATTAGCTAATTATGGGATGTTACAATCACCCCAACTTTTAAAATTTGTCCTCAAAATTGACAAAACGTACCTCAATCGAACAGATGGGGATATTTCACCCGCATGTTCTCCTCTACTTCCCATGTCGCTTCGTCGGGTGAGGCACCGTTCCAAAGCACCTTGACAATAGGAATTGATCTCGTCCGGAGCGCTTTCTCGCCACGTTCGATGATCCTGACTGGAGTAGGCTGATAAGATAAATCCGGTCTGATGTCAATCGTCTCATAACTTAACGGTTGACTCGGATCGGGGATATACTTCCTCAGTTGCGATACATGAAACACATCATGTAATCTAGACAATGTTGGAGGTAATGCAATGCGATACGCTACTGGCCCAACTCGTTCGATAGTTTGGAAAGGTCTGACATACCGAGGACTGAGCTTCTTCACTCGCAATGCAATACCGGTACCAATAGTCGGAGAAAGTCTCAGAAATACATGATCTCCTTCTTCAAATTCCAATGGCCTTCTTCTTTTGTCGGTGTAACTCTTTTGCCGACTCTGAGAAATCTTCATTCTTTCTCTAATCTGTCGGATCTTTTCTGTAGTCTCATGGACCAAATCCGGTCCCAACAATCTCTGCTCACTTACATCCCACCAACATAATGGTGTCCTACACTTCCTCCCATACAATGCCTCGTATGGTGCCATTCCGATATTAGAATGGTAGCTGTTGTTGTATGAAAATTCCACCAATGGAAGATGATCCTCCCATCGGCCTCCACTGTCAAGTACATACGCTCTCAACATATCTTCCAATGTCTGAATTGTCCTCTCAGTCTGTTCGTCTGTTTGTGGATGGTAAGCGGTGCTAGCACACACCGTTGTTCCCAACGCCATATTCAACGCTCTCCAGAATCGTGATGTGAACTTGGGATCACGATCACAGATGATGCTTGTAGGAATTCCATGCAACCTCACAATGTTCTTGAGATACTCATCTGCTAATTTAGCAACTTTATGATTCGAACGCACCAGAATAAAATGGGCGGACTTGGTCAAGCGATCCACCACTACTCAAATAGAATCGTTTCCGGCTTGGGACCGTGGCAATCCCATGACAAAATCCATAGAAATGCTTTCCCATTTCCATTCTGGCACATTCAACGGTTGTAACTGACCGCCTTGCTTCTGGTGCTCTATCTTGACCCTTTGACAAGTCAAGCATCGAGACACAAACTCCGCAACTTCCACTTTCATACCCGACCACCAGTACAATTGCTTCAAATCTCGATACATCTTGGTAGACCCAGGATGTATTGAGAACTGACTCTTATGAGCCTCTTCTAATACTTGCTTCTTAATATCTTCATCATTCGGCACACAGATTCTACCATCAAAGCAAATCACACCATCACCATCTTCGGTGTAATTTGGCAACCTCTTCTGCGTTTGCAGCTCTAAATCAATCTCTTGGGCTGAGCGAATCAGACTTCTCAAGGAACTCGAAACCTGGATATGGCTCAACACCAACATGTTCCTTCTCGGCTTCACTTTCAAATTGAGGTCTCTAAACGATTCCAACAATGTCATCTCGTGCATCATCAACTCTGTAGTGTGGATAGACTTTCTGCTCAAAGCATCGGCCACAACATTAGCCTTACCAGGATGGTACTTCAATTCAAAATCACAATCTTTCAGAAACTCTACCCACCTCCTCTGTCTGTTGTTCAGCTCCTTCTGGTCAAACAAATACTTCAAGCTCTTGTGGTCGCTAAAGACTTCGAAACGAGACCCATACAGGTAATGTCTCCAGATCTTTAGAGCAAACTAGATCGCCGCCAACTCTAAATCATGAGTTGGATAATCCTCCTCATGCGGCTTCAACTGTCTGGAGGCATAAGCAACCACTTGTTGATTCTGCATTAGGACACATCCCAAACCCTTACCAGAGGCGTCGCAATAGATTTGGAATCCTACGGACGGATCTGGAAGAATCAGGACAGGTGCAGAAGTCAAACGATTCTTCAACTCTACAAAACAATCATCACAGCCTGAGTCCCAAACAAACGGCTGACCCTTGCGAGTTAACCGAGTGAGTGGAAGGACCAGCTGGGAAAATCGTTGAATGAATATCCGATAATACCCAGCTAATCCCAAGAAACTTCTCACTTCAGTAACCGTAGATGGTTGTTCCCAGTCTACCACAGCTTCGATCTTACTGGGGTCCACCGCAACACCGGATAGGGATATTACATGGCCCATAAACTTAACTTCAGACATCCAAAAATCACCTTTGCATGGCTTAGCATACAATTTCTTCTCCCGGAGTACGTTCAAAACATTCGGATATGTTGCACATGCTCCTCAATTGTCTTAGAGTACACCAAGATATCATCAATGAACACTACAACAAACTGATCCAGGTAGGGATAAAAATTCTGATTCATATAATCCATGAATATGGCTGGAGCATTGGTCAAACCGAAGGGCATCACTACAAATTCGTAGTGTCCATACCTCGTACGGAAAACGGTCTTCGGGATGTCCAAAGCTCGAACCCTGATTTGGTGATAGCCGGACTTCAAATCAATCTTTGAAAATATTGCAGCTCCCCTCAATTGGTCTAGCAAATCATCGACTCTCGGTAGAGGGTATTTGTTCTTAGTGGTCACCTTATTCAACTGACGGTAATCAATACACAACCTCATACTTCCGTCCTTCTTCTTGACAGGTAACACTGGAGCACCCCATGGTGGGGCACTCGGCCGGATAAACTGTCTGGAAATTAGCTCTTCCAATTGGACTTTCAACTCTTTCAACTCTAATGGCGACATTCTATACGGGGCTATAGAAATTGGACCAGTGCCCGGGACCAACTCTATAGAGAACTCTACCTCACGATCCGGAGGTAACGAAGAAACTTCATCAGGAAACACATCAAGAAATTCATTAACAATTTGCGCAGAAGATAAATCTAGACCTGTCTCAGTGGATGCAGACAACATCAGGACATAAGCTTTTGCGCCTTGGAACAAACAGTTACTGGCTGAAGTGAAAGAAATAACAGCTTCTGAATTGGTCGGTTGTAGCTCCACTGACTCGGAGGTAAAACCGATAGTCCGATGAAAACAATCAATAGTCGCATGGTCGACAGTTATCCAACTCATACCTAGGACAATATCCACATTCTCGGTGGAGTGTCTATAGTCTTGACTTTCTGAGTATCTGCAATGTAGACCCTCTCTCGAGCTGAAGTAGGCTTATCTGACTCTTTCTTTTCCTCTTTTTGGGTACTCTGGATTGAGTGACCCTTTTTCTTAAAATATTACCACTGAGTCGCACTGGGACGACATTCACCTTGGTGGCTTCCTACCAGCAAAACACTTGGAGAATCTTGAGGAATTATACAACTGCACTTTCTTTCCCTTGATAGGTTACCTTTTAACTTTGCATTCGGAGTTGATGGCTTAACTACCTCCTTCTTTCCAACATTCCCTAAGATGAAACGGGTTTTAAGGAACTTCGGTCTTGGTCGAGGACTACTTCTTGGTCACCCTTCCATAATTCCGCTTATGATACACCAAGTATTGAGTTGATCAGGCTCAATGTCTCTTAGCATCACAAGTGTAATCACAACAAGGAGTAACAAGGAATCGACTCAACCCTAAACTAAACTAAGCCCGACTAGGTCGAACTGCTCTGATACCATAATGTAACACCCCGATAAATTCTAACATGTAGAATTACCGAAATGCACTAAATGGCATACATCAGAGTGACTTCTTGTTATTGAAATATTGAACACAACTAGAATTTTCGATAATACATATCAAATGGTTCTCTGAACCTCATTAACTTCCTGAAAATGCTCAAGTTTCATAACTTAAGACTTATACAATCCCGGTGTTCAATACTCAAAACATAAAGTAGTGGAAACGATTTACAACTGATACAATGATAGTTATACAATCGATAACATAGAAGCGGTAAATGGGACAAAGGTCTAAACATGAAACTCAATCTTCAATGACTCCAAGAGTCGCACCGGATAACTGTGCTTCATCACCTTTGCTTTCCCCTGTTTCTCTGTGAAAACCACAAATATGAAGGGTGAGATAAACATTATCTCAGTGAGTCCTATTGAGACCCCTTACTAACTCTAGCGGTTCATTATTCTTTACTTGTGAACTCATGGTCCTACTAAGCAACCATGTGGACAATGCATTTTACCTCTTGTAATTTGTAGCCCTACTAAGCGACTACGCATTACCTTTCCTTTACTTTCATCATTCTAGCATAACACCTCAAGCCTACCTATTCTTAGGCACTTCTTTGGCTTTTGATGAACTCATCCCACTATTTCTAGTGGGCGAAACCTTTTGATTCTAGGTTTTGGGGCTCATGACTTCCCCTCCCCTAGTATGCCAATCCTTTAAGGGTCGTCACCCTTGACCTCAATTTATATATTTTATATAAATGTACCCGCATTGGGCCGTCTTATCATTTTCATTCATGTACCGTCTACCCTTACACAAGGGAAGGTATCTTTTCTTGAATTAAACATTGCTTATCTTGTCTTGTATGAATTGACATGTGTACACTCGCGTTTCACTAATGTACGGTTTTTCCCAACATTCTTAAATTTCAAAACAGGGCATTTTATAGTTTGAATTACACCTCTGAGTAGACCTTTCAATAAGCTTCAAAACGCAACTGAAAACACTTCAATCGGATTACCGGATCAAAAGTTATCACGAAAACAAAATTGACAAGTTTTGCTCAAATTTACACTGCGACGCGACGCGAAAAGTTACAGAAACATTTTTGTTGCAATTTTACAAAGGGTCGCGACGCGATGGGGCACGGGTCGCGACGCGATGGCTTCCAGATAGTTCAGAAAACAGGTTTTTGAAATGCGATTTTGTTCCGTTCGGCTTTCAATCCGATACCGAGACTTTCTAGGATATCTGAGACTTAAAACAAGCATATCAAGCAATTATTCCAGACCAGCGAAAGCGATAAACTATCAATCAATGCATATCATCACAACATCAATCAACAATTCCATCAATTCGAACAGTTTACAATTAACGGTTTTTCGATGAAAACGGTTTCGTCTACTTTTTCGAAAAGCGGATTTTAACGTATCGTTTCAGAAAACATTATGACTCGATATCAAAAAAGTCCCAAAGCGAGTATAGAACTCACCTCTTGCGATGAAAAGCGCACACAATATCAAAACTATGTGAACTCGAACGAATCGAAACTCGCGAACTATCCCGAATCCACTCCAAAGTGTCACGAACTCGTCTAGGACTCGACTCTGACTTCGAAATAGCAACCAAACTCAAACCCCAGATACTGGAATTCCTTCTTGTCTACGGAATTGGAGTCTCTCGAACTTTGGCGATTCGAACCGAAATTTGACGAACCAACATTTCCAGCTCCACATCCGTCTTCCAGCATCAGTGAGCAGTTTTGCAACACGTGTATCTTGGTTAAATCGTGGCCAAAACCCCTCAAACCAGTGCCCATTGTGTAGATAATTTTGTCTACTTTCTGATGGTCAAAGGTTAATACGCATGAATCCAGTAGCTTGGGAGGTATACCCGAAACAAGGTGACTGGTCCAGGACAGTGGCTGATTCACAGCTCGAACTTGTGGATACAATATCTTCTTCATTTCTAATTGGAATCCGATGGTTCTTGTGCCCAAAACGAAGAACTTTGTGTCTACATTGCAGAGAAACAAAAATCGTGATCATAGGAGTTGTGTACTGGGAGATACGATGCAATCACTGAAGGGTACCCAAGCTGTTTTTACCCAGAAATTTTCCAAAACTTCCAGCTTCTGTCTCCATCTTCCTCCTAGTTAAGATGAACGAATTTAACCTCTAATAACCAACTTCCAAGTAGGCATCATGAACAAAAACGAAAATGAAGAATCTTAGCTTTTGGATGGGTTGTGGGTTCTGACTTTTATACTAACAGAAAGAGGAAGAAGAATGAGCTTGAATGATGGACTTAAATAGGACATGCATCCAAGATTCACAAATTTCCTTCTCCTCCTTTCCTCCTCACTCTCGCAACCCTCTCCCCTTCTTTCTCCTCTCCATTCTATTTCTGTTTTAAAAAATTTCAGAAGTGAGTTGTGTGTGTTGTTTGGGTGTTTTGGTCAGCTGGAACCTCATTTAATGAGGGGAAAGGACCAAAATGCCCCTCTCCTCTATTGCACTCCTAACCACACCTAATTCCCCAATTATACTTTAACTCCCTATCTTAACATGATAGTCTAATTATGCACAACAATAAATCATCTTTTCCAAGCCTCACATAATTAAATAGTTTATGCTAATAATCGTCTCATAATAAACCTCTTGTGCTAAATATTTGATTTAGCCAACAATTCACCTTAACCTCTTTTCGCTAATTTAAATAAATTAAATTAGCTAATATTTCACTTTAACCTCTTTGCTAATTTAAATAAATTAAATTAGCTAATTAGGGGATGTTACATTTTTTATATACCAGTAACAATTATTTGTTCTTTTTTAGGTATTAGTGACAATTATTGTCACGTGTGTTTTAAATATTAATCAATTTAAATAGTCCTTAAGCCTTCTTGTTTTTTTAGATAGTAGGTTTATAGTAGTTTTCAAAAATTATAATTATCAATTGTAAATATTAATCCCGTATTTTTTTATATACCACTACAGTTATCCCGTGTTTTTTATATATCAGTGCATTTATCTTGTAGTTTCAATTGATTATTTTAGTTGATTAGTAGATTATAGTAGATAGTAAAAGAGAGATAGTAGATTATCAATAAGAAATATTTGTTTTAAATATTAATCAGTAGTTTATAAAAAGAAAGAGAGTGTAATGACATTTTTACCCTTAAATTAGATGTGTCTTGTTAATAAGAGATCCAAATTGGTAATTTAATAGGAGGTTTGTTTGTATAAATAGATATTAGATTAGGCGAATCTACCACTTGCTGTATGAATATTATAGTTGCTGTAAGAATTGCTGAAGTAAATATGTTAGTAGGTGTGAATGAAAAAAAAAGACATTAGAAATCGGTTATATTAAGAACCGATTCTAAATGTCTGTTTTTCAGGACATTTACAATCGGTTGTTTATTTAACCGATTTATAATGTCACTTTTTGAATCGGTTATTTAACCGATTCAAAATGTCCCAACTTTTAGAATCGGGAGTATACGAGTCGGCCAATAATCGATTCCAAATGTGCCAAACAACCGACTCTAAAAGCCTTTTCTGCAGTAGTGTACACTCGAATCCAGGGAATAGAAGTGCAGAAACAATAAAGGAAGAGAGCGCCCGATAGGAATATTACATCACACGTCATTCATGATCTCATATTCTCTCCACACAGTACTTATAGTTTCACCACATAACCTTCTAGCCTAGTATTTCCGGGGGCGGATCGTCTGACTTTAGCGCGGGAAACTGCAGCTGCAGTGTGTGTGTAATTTAGACATTTAAAGTCGGGCTGGTTGTTCACCCGACTTTAAATGTATGTGAAATCGAGACATTTAAAGTCGGGTAGGGAGTTCACCCGACTTTAAATGTCTGCGCTAAAGTCAGCCGATCCAAATCCAGTATTTCCCATCCACGCCCTTTGTTCCCACCTCAGCATCATTTCTTCATTTTCCACATTTATCCCATTAATCTTTGGGTTCATTGCATATTATACATTATAATTGAGAGGAGGGGACAACCCTTCCTTGCCATGGAGCCCTTCCTTACCATCCCCTCCCTCCATCCCTGACAGGAACCAAATAAGGAGGGGCAAAAACCATTGGACAGTATTTTCAACAATAAAAAGATGTCTGCATAATGCATTTTTTGGTTGCGTGAACTGTTCAATAAAATTTGCCGGTTTTTTTGCTTATAATCAAATTCAAAGAGAGCATCAGAGCACTAGCAAGTTTACATAATTCTGCTTGGTGTAATAATCATTTGGAGTGCATAATAGAAATCTCATGAACATATTGTCATGTAATGGGTTAGGAAACCCTTGTGTATATTTATAATTAATTCAATTTTTGTATTATAAAATTAATAATCCAAAAGGAGCATTTTTGTAGTTTTTCGGAGTTTTAGTTGCTGACTAGCCGAGTGAGACCTCGTTCGAGGTAGAGGCGTAATCGAGGCAAGATAAGTCGATAAGCTTAATTTCACGAAGAGTAGCTCCTCCTAGAGAGCCATTTGGAACTTCTAGCTTCTTAATTATTTTCTTCATTTTTTAATGACTTTCAAAGTAGCATTAAAAGAAGGTCTTTGATGAAGTTGTTTGGAAGCCCAACATGATAGGGTTTTTCATGATAGGCACTATGTACGTTATTTTTAGCCGAGCAACTATTTTTTATCATGGTTAGATGTAGGCTAGTGATCGTGACCAATAGACACACAACAATCAATTAAACTCTTAGCTTTTAAATATTTTAGACACACAACAATCAATCAAACTCTTATTTTCAAGCACATTTATGTCCCTTTTTAGGTAGAGCGTTAGAATTACCATTCAAATATAAGTCCTTGTAAACACAAAGGTACGTGACTTGTTTAGCAAAACATGCTCTCTTGATATCACTTTCCTTAGCAATAAGACATGCAACATTTTTCTCAATTACAAGACTTGGTCCTACTCTTATTTCTTTATCTTTGCATTTTCCCTTTGCTGCCCTTCTCTCCTCTTTCTCTCTTAAGTTTGAGGGTCACTTGATCTTCACAAGCCTATTTAGGGGTAAGGAGAACAAGGGTAATTTTCAAAGAATCGTGCATGAAATAATATTTGCTAATAAAACCATCTTGGATAGCATGTTTATCAAATTTCCAAAGTCTTCCAAGCAAATTAAATGTTGATAATCGCACGGCACAGAGGAAAAGGAAAGGAAAGTGAAAACTGAATTATCTTCATTCTGTATTGATTAGAGTTGCTGTACAGTGTATATATAATTGAATAGATTACAATTAATCTAACTAAATGTAACTGAATACTGTTACAGAACTAACTGGACCTACTAACTAGAATTAGAGTAAACTAACTATAGTTAAGTATCTACATCAGAATGTATATTTACAGTAGGTAATACCCCCCCACAAGCTGGACCATGGATGTTGATGAGGCCAAGCTTGGATACAAAGGAATTGAAGGCAGGGGATAGCAGAGGTTTTGTGAGAACATCTGCTAGCTGTGAGGCAGAGGGAACAGGCAGCAGGTGAATGAGGCCACTGTGAATCTTCTCACGAACAACATGGCAGTCAATTTCAATGTGTTTTGTTCGTTCGTGGAAAATGGGGTTATGTGCAAGATGGATTATCACAATAGACTGATGTGGGATCCTGAAACTTGAGGTGCAGATCAGTGAACAAATATTGGAGCCATTGGAGTTCACATGTTAGGCTGGCTAAGGCACGATACTCTGCCTCAGAACTGGACCTAGAGACAGTTGATTGTTTCTTTGATTTCCATGACAATAGAGAGGAACCAAGAAAAACACAGTAACCAGAAACTGATCTTCTGGTTGATGGACAAGTGGCCCAGTCAGAATCTGCGAACCCAGATAATTTCAGGGTGGAGGAGGCAGAGTAGAATAACCCTTTGGCAGGAGCATTCTTGATGTACTTGAGAACCCGTAAAGCAGCTTGGAGATGAACCTGTAAGGGTGTGGAGATGAATTGGCTAAGTTGTTGAACTATGAAGGCCAAGTCAGGTCTAGTAGTAGTCAGATATAGCAGCTTCCCAATCATTCTTCTATATGACGAGATGTCTTGACGAGGTGGAGAGTCAGTGTCATGTAGTTTGAGGGAAGAGTCATAAGGTGTTGAACTGGGTTTGGTGGCTAGCATGCCACTCTCTTCAAGTAAATCAAGGGCATGCTTTCTTTGGTTTAGAAAGATGCCTTGCTTGGTCCTTGCAACCTCCAAGCCAAGAAAAAAAACGAAGACTGCCAAGATCTTTAATACGAAATTTTGAATCCAGGAACTTTTTCACAGAGGAAATCTCAACAGAGTTATTTCCAGCAAGTACTATATCATCAACATAAACCAATAAAGCAGTAAAAGAAATACCATCCAGTTTGGTGAAAAGAGAGTGGTCAGCATTAGACTGAGAATAACCCAAAGAGATGAGAGCAGTAGATAGCTTGGAGTACCACTGTCTGCTGGCCTGTTTTAAGCCATACAGAGACTTATTCAGTTTGCATACTTGAGTGCTGGAGGAGTGTGCAGCAGGAACAGTCAAGCCAGGTGGGATGTCCATATAAACCTCTTCATTGAGGTCCCCAGTAGGAATGCATTGTTGACATCAAGTTGTTCTAGATTCCAGTTCTTAATTGCAGCTAAAGAGAGGACAGTTCTGATTGTGGTCAGTTTTGCCACAGGAGAGAAGGTGTCAAAATAGTCTACCCCTTCCATTTGGGTGTAGCCCTTGGCAACCAAACGGGCCTTGTATCTCTCAATGGACCCGTCAGCATGATGTTTAATCTTGTAGACCCATTTACAACCAATGGGTTGTTTTCCTGGTGGTAGATCAACAATAGTCCATGTGTTGGTTGATGCAAGAGCATCCAATTCAGACCTCATAGCTACCTGCCAGCAATCAAACTCACTTGCCTGTTTGTAGGTTTTGGGCTCAGTGATGGTAGTTATGGCTAAACAAAAATTTTTGTAACTAGAATTACAGTTAGAGTAGGATAAAACAGAGGAGAGAGGGTAGTTTGAGTTACCTGAGGGAGGGACTGGCAGCTCAGAGGCAAGCAAATTGCAGTGGTACTCAGATAGGTAGGTAGGTGGATGTTTAATTCTTGTAGATTTACGGGTAGAGGGAGTGGGAGGTGGATGCTGAGAGGTTTCAGGTGGATCAATTTGATCAGGTTGTGGTATAGGAGAGTCAGGTGTTGGGATGTGAGTGGGGTGATCAGGTTGAGGTGTATGGAAAGTGGGTGTTTGAAGGGGAGAGGGAGGGGGTGAAGAGATATGTGGAGGTAATGGTAGAACAGGTGTGTCATATGGTAGGTTAGAAATATCACTGGTGATTGTAGGAGTAGGATTGGTATGGTGTTTGATAGTGGCACCTTTGGTGAAAGGGAAAGTGGTCTCATGAAAGGTTACGTTTCTAGATACAAAGAATTCATTTGTAGCTAGATCATAGAGGAGGTAGCCCTTGGTGCCTTCTCTATAGCCAAGGAACACTGATTTTCTAGCTCGTGGCTCAAACTTTGTTCTATGGTTGTGCAATGTGGATGAGAAGGCAAGGCAGCCGAAGACTTTAAGGTGAGTGAGAGAGGGAGGTGTGGTGTGGAGGAGTTCATAGGGTGATTTGTTATGTAATAGGGGTGTTGGAAGTCTATTGATGATATGGATGGCTTGTTGAATGGCCAAGTGCCAAAGGTTAGGAGGAAGATTGGATTGGAAGGATAGGGCACGAGCAACATTGAGGATATGTTGATGTTTTCTTTCAACAATTCCATTTTGTTGAGGTGTCTCAACACAAGATCTTTGGTGAAGGATGCCCTTGGATGAAAAATACTCATTCATAAGAAACTCAGGGCCATTGTCACTACGAATACATTTTAGTTTCTTTTGAAATTGAGTTTCTATGAGTGCAACGAAATTGGTTAAGTGTTTTCTTGTTTCACCCTTGTTATGCATGAAGATAGTCCAAGTAAAACGGCTAAAATCATCTACTAAGGTGAGAAAATATCTATGGCCAGAGACAGATGGAGTGCCAAAAGGCCCCCATATGTCAGCATGAATCAAGTCAAAAATAGATGAAGAATGAGTAGTGCTATGGGAAAAAGGCAAATTTCTTTGTTTTGCATAATGACAAGTATCACAAGGATTAGTATTTGAATGAAAAGAAACAAATGGAGATTGGATTGAAATACATCTGTGTATAGGTGTAGACAAATGACCTAGTCTATAGTGCCAAATGGTGGCAGGATCCATACATGTGTGATCTAATTGATTGGAAGTAAAGGTGTTGCAAGAATCGGGATTGGAGGATGAAACATGGGAGGAGTCAAGTACATACAATTTGCCAACTCGTTTAGCTGTAAATCCAGTCTTCCTCGGATGAGATAGCTGCAAAATGTTACAACAATCAGAATGTAGCTGAACATCATATAAGAGAGAGTCAAATAGAGTTGTGACTGAAATTATGTTTACATGGAATGAAGGGAAGTAGTAAACATTGTGAAGTGTAAGAGAACCAAAGAGTAGAACAGAGCCAGCAATGGTGGTAGTCACGGTGTCACCATTGGGCATAGTCATAGTTTTGGGTGCAATGTGATACGTGCGAATGAAATTAGCAAAAGTGTGTGTGATGTGATCTGTCGCACCAGTATCAACTATCCAAAGGTAATTGTTTTTGCTAATTTTAATAAGTTTCATCTTACCAGAAGTGGAAGGAGAAGGGGAAGTGTGTGAGGAGGACGTGGTGGTGTAAATTGAGTTCACAGAGGCTGGGGTGGAGGCCTGCAAGTTTGATTGCTGAAGTAGCTGCAAGATTTGCTGGTATTGCTCTTGAATTGTGGTGAGGGAAGCAGTAGCTGCAGGAGTGGGGGAAGGAGCAGAGTCAGAGTTGGAGCTTGAATCTTGTACACTGCTTGTTGCTTGCACACTGTTGGTTGCAGAAGAGGTGGAACTTGGTTTGCGATGCTAAAAACCAGGAGGATAGCCATGCTTTATGAAGCATGTGTCAATTGTGTGGTTGGTGCGACCACAGTGAGTACAAAGCCGATTGCCACGACCACCACGACCACGGCCTCTACCACCGTAGGTAGGAGCGCGAGATGGATACTGAGAAACTGCGTTAACAGAAGATTGGTTTTCCACCGTAGAATCACTCGCAGTGGAGTTGTTATTTGCAAGTTGGCGTTCTTGTTGGAGAACCATTGAGAAAGCGTTGTCAAGAGACGGCAGCGGAGAAATCAGCATGATCTGAGAGCGAACGTGAGAGAGTTGATCATTCAATCCCTTCAAGAACTTGATGACCTTATCTTGTTCCTTGAATTTTCGCAGATCAGTAGCAGCACCACAAGTGTAAGGAATTGCGCATGTGCAATCCCTAAGTGGACGATAGTTCTCAATTTCTTCCCATAGAGTAGTCAATTTGGTGAAATAAGATGAAATGTCAAGAGTACCTTGATGAAATCTTGCTAATTCTTCCTGGATGTCTGCGATTCGGAAAATATCGCCATGTGAGAAGCGTTTTTCCAGACTCTTCCATACGGTGGATGCTCGATCGCACCAAAGCAGAGATTTGGCGATGTTGTCTGAGATGGAGCGTTGAAGCCATGAGAGAACGAGATTATTGCAACGGATCCAAGGTTCATACAGAGGATCGGAGGCGGAGGGAGGCGAGAGAGTTCCGTCAACAAACTTCATCTTGTTCTTGGAGATCAAAGCAACTTTCATGGATCTGCACCATGTTTGATAGTTCTGATTATCAAGGGAAGGTTGAACAAGAATGAGGGATGGATTCTCATTCGGATGCATGTAATAGGGATTTGAAGGATTTGTGGCGAAATCGGAGAACGATGCCGCCATTGATGATCGAAGAGAGCTTCTGAGGAAGAAGAAGGGGAAAGCGAAAAAAGCAAGGAACGAAGGAGCTGAGGAGTTAATCTGATACCATGTTGATAATCGCACAGCACAGAGGAAAAGGAAAGGAAAGTGAAAACTGAATTATCTTCATTCTGTATTGATTAGAGTTGTTGTACAGTGTATATATAATTGAATAGATTACAATTAATCTAACTAAATGTAACTGAATACTGTTACAGAACTAACTGGACCTACTAACTAGAATTAGAGTAAACTAACTATAGTTAAGTATCTACATCAGAATGTATATTTACAGTAGGTAATATTAAACATGGCCGACCTCCATTGGAATAACATCACACAAAACATCATCTTTGTATTTCCCAATTGTATGACTTACTTGTTGATTAACCAACAACTCACCATTTTCATGAAATGCAAACCTTGTTCGATGTAGCAAATTATTCATGCAATCCTTTTCTCTTAAAGTACGTTAGGTCCAATATCGTTGTAAGTTGCATTCACCCTCGTACAATAATTGTGTTTCTCCTTTTCCATTGCCATTGCATCGAAGAGCAACAACATAAACAAAACAACCATTACTAGATGAATTACCTATACAACCCTTTTTTGTTGCATAATCACGTTAAAAAGACATCCTAAAGTATTGCTAACTCAAATTAGCAAAATAATGAATAGTATGGAGACTAAAATATTAAATTATTCAAAATTATAGTCCAACTTTAATTTCATGTAGTTGTATATATCCCGTTAATATAAAGAGTTCACGAGTTGATCATGACTACTTATAAAGAGTTCCCACTGTACATACATACAGATTCTTTATTCAATACACAAGATGAGTTCTATTTTGTTGTGTTGTTTGGATACCAAGATGGTATCAGAGCTCTATCATTGAGCTCTGGATCATCGTTGTTCCCTTTTTTTCTTCGAACCCTAGGTTCGTTCCCTTTCTGATTTCTTCAAATTTCCTTAAGAATTCCTTCGATTTCTTATTCGATTTCACTTCTTATACTCTGAAATTTCATTGATTCCATTTCATTGATTCCGTTTCTTTGTCGGTCAACTTTGATTTCCGATCAAGAACATGATGACTCAGAGCGTTGTGTACTCTGATTTTGCCACAAACAATGGAAATCCCTACTACCTTCACCCTAGTGAAACTCCTGCGTTGATTCTGGTCACACCAGCACTGGAAGGAACAAAGAACTTTCAGCCATGGATCAGATCGATGTGTATTAGCCTGATCTCGAAGAACAAGCTTTCATTCGTTGACGACACATTTCAACCTTCGGCGAGGACCGATCCACTCTACAACCAATGGACACGGTGCAACAGCATGGTTCTTTCATGGATTCAGCGTTCGGTTAGTCCTAGCATTCAGAAATCCATCGCATACTTCGATCGTGCTTACGATGCGTGGAAGGATCTTCACGAACGATTCGATCAAGGTGACATGTTCCGTATTGCTGATTTACAAGAGGACATCTATCGTTTATCTCAAGGTAATCTTAACATCTCTGAATTTTACACTGAATTGAAGTCTCTATGGGATGAGTTGGAGAATTTTAGACCTTTACTTAGTTGTAAATGTGGAATTCCCTGTACTTGTGATGCTCTAAAATCAAGTAGGAAATATAGAGATCAAGACTACACTATTCGATTTTTGAAAGGCCTTAATGAACAATATGCACATGTGAGATCTCAAATTATGATGATGGATCCTTTTCCTATCATCACCAAGGCCTTCTCCATGGTTATACAGCAAGAACGACAAATGGATTTACCTATAGCTACTGATTTAGATAGCAAGAATGTTGCTGCAAGTCCTGTGCAGGTTAATGCTGCTACTGGTTCTCAATTCCAAGGCCGTAGAGGTGGTTTTGGTGGTAGAAACCGTGGTGGCAGAAATGGAAATGGTGGAAGATCACAAGGTGGAACCAGAATTTGCACCAACTGTGGAAAGCATAACCACACAGTGGATTCTTGCTTCTTCATTCATGGATTTCCACCCGGTTATCAGAACAACAAACCTCAGACCAACAGTTCAAATACTTCTTCTGCTAATAATGCTGCTACAGTTAACAACAACTCTGAGGAGGAAAAACCTGCAGACAGGACTCTAAAACTAGCATTTCTCTGTCAAGTGAGCAGTATCAAGGACTTCTAGAGTTGCTTCAAGCTTCAAAGTTGCAAGCTGCTTCTGCATCTCATTCTGCCAATACTGCCCTTGTACCCTACCATTCCACCAACTCTGTTTCAGCTCACAATGTTCAGCATTCTTATGCTTCTGGTAATGTCTACACTTACAATAAAGAGTTAGATATGTGGATTGTAGACACAGGAGCCACTGATCACATCACTCACAATTTATATCTTTTGTCAAATTGTTTCTCTATAAAACCAATACATATTAGCTTACCAAACAATACTACTGTCACTGCCACACAGCAGGCACTATACACTTTTCAAATGGCTTAACTTTGTACAATGTTTTGTATGTTCCCAATTTCCATGCCAATCTATTATCTGGTCCACAACTTGCTAAGTCTAGCAAATGTTGTGCCTTCTTTGATGATTTTGGTTTGTCTATTATGCAGGCTGGTACAAGGAGGACTATTGGTATAGCTAGATTGCTTCATGGCCTCTACAAGATAAGTCTTTCACTAGCCACTCACACTAGCTCACCTACAGCTTGTAACACAGAAACACACACCCTAATGCCTTCTTGTAACACAAAAACACACACCTTAGCACCTAGTAATACTACTTCCACACCACTTACACACACTGTTTGTAATAAGAATTTCACCTCACCTCATGGTGTACCATGTATTGATTTTACAATAAATAAAAGTAGTATTGTTGCTCATACTGAGACTGTTATTTCTCAATCTTGTTTATGGCATATGCGGTTAGGACATCTACCTCTTAATAGACAACAATGCATATCCAACCAATTCCCCTTTATCAGATTTCTAACCAGTAAACATCCCTGTGACACTTGTCACTATGCCAAACAAAAGAAACTTCCTTATTCCTTAAGCCTCACCAAAACATCACAACCCTTTGATATCCTACATGCTGATATATGGGGACCCTACTCCCAAACATCCATATTGGGACATAGATACTTTCTAACCCTCGTGGATGACTACAGTAGTTCACTTGGGTCATCCTAATGAAAATCAAGGGTGAAACCCGTAGCCATCTCATCAAATTTGTTACCTACATTGAGACTCAGTTCAACACTAAACTTAAATGCCTTAGGAGTGACAATGGCCCTGAGTTTCTCATGGCTGATTTCTTCTCATCTAAAGGAATCATTCATCAAAAATCCTGTGTGGAAACCCCACAACAAAACGGTATTGTTGAGCGTAAACACCAACACATACTCAATGTTGCCCGTGCCCTCACCTTCCAATCTAACCTTCCCCTTAACCTTTGGAACTTTGCCATTCAACACTCTGTGCAGCTCATTAACAGAATTCCCACTCCCTTACTTCAAGATAACTCTCCTTACCAATCCCTATATAACCAGCCCCCTACACTTTGGCACCTTAAAGTCTTTGGGTGCCTTGCCTATGCCTCCACCTTACTTGAAAATAGAACCAAGTTTGATCCTAGAGCGAGGAAAACTGTCTTTCTTGGCTATACAGATGGAGTGAAGGGTTTCCTTTTGTATGATCTTCACTCACATCAACTTCTTACTTCAAGAAATGTGATATTCTATGAATCCACATTTCCTTTCCACCAACAGGTTTCTGACCAACTCATTTCTCACCCTGCAACCATAATTCCTCCTTCACCTTCCCTTTTTGACTCACCTACAATACCTGATCCAACTCCAACAGAACTCATACCTGACCCTGCCACACCTATTACCTCACCTTTAACCCAACCAGCAACAATTATGCCCCATACTGACCCTCAACCTAGTCCTGGATCACCTTTAATCCAACCTAATCCTGCACCAGCTACAACCCCTTAGACACTCTACCAGACCCAAAATTGCTCCTCGTTACCTAACTGACTATCATTGCAATCATGCCAGCTATACTGATAATCCTCCAGGTATCATTTCTTCTTCTCTTTACCCTCTCTCTTCTGTTTTGTCATATGACAATTGTTCCAATGAATATAAATTTTTTTGCTATTCTATCACACAACACACTGAACCCTCCACATTTCACCAAGCCTCCAAACATGAGTATTGGCAGAAAGCTATGCAGGAGGAGCTTAAGGCTCTTGATTTGAACAACACTTGGTCCATTGTTGACCTGCCACTTGGCAAGAGTCCAATTGGCTGCAAGTGGGTGTACAAAATAAAGCACAATGCTGATGGAAGCATTGAAAGATACAAGGCGCGCCTTGTTGCAAAGGGCTACACTCAAATGGAGGGTGTAGACTACTTTGACACATTTAGTCCAGTTGCCAAACTCACCACTGTGAGGGTTCTCTTGGCTCTAGCAGCCATCAATGGTTGGTTTTTGGAGCAATTAGATGTAAACAATGCTTTCTTACATGGTTATTTGAATGAGGAAGTCTATATGTCTCTTCCTCAAGGTTTCTCTCCAGCTGCAACTCACTTCTCCAACCTGGTTTGCAAGCTCCATAAGTCTCTTTATGGACTCAAGCAAGCAAGTAGACAATGGAATCAAAAACTCACTTCTACTTTGCTCTCACTTGGGTTCACTCAATCACAGGCAGATCACTCTTTGTTCACTAAGAAAACATACCACATTCTCACTATTTTACTTGTGTATGTTGATGATGTGGTGCTTGCAGGTAATTCAATGGAGGATATTACTTCAGTTAAACAGTTACTTCACTCCAAGTTTAAAATCAAAGACTTGGGGCAATTACGGTTCTTCCTTGGCTTGGAGGTGGCTAGATCCAGCCAAGGTATCATCCTAAATCAACGAAAGTATACTTTGGATTTGCTTCAAGATAGTGGCAGCCTTGCCACAAAGCCTGTTTCTACTCCAAGTGACCCCTCTATCAAGCTCACAGCTGAAGGATCCGCTCCCTATCATGATGAGTCCTCCTATAGAAGACTTGTTGGTCGTCTTCTCTACCTCACAACAACAAGACCAGACATCTCTCATGCGGTGCAGCAACTCAGTCAGTTCATTGCCAAGCCTCTCGCCTCTCATTTTAAAGCTGCCACTCGTGTTTTGCGTTATTTGAAATCTGCTTCTGCACAAGGATTATTCTTCTCATCCTCAACTACTATCAAACTCTCTGGTTTTGCTGATTCCGATTGGGCCTGTTGCCCTGACACTCGCAAATCCATTACTGGTTACCGCACTTTCATCGGTACCTCTTTGGTTTCATGGAAATCAAAGAAACAAAACACAGTTTCCAGATCATCATCCGAGGCAGAGTATAGAGCTTTAGCAAGCCTATCATGTGAAATACAGTGGCTGCATTTCCTATTATCTGACCTGCAGTGTCCACCTCCATCACCTACTGCATGATACTGTGATAACAAGTCCGCTATCTATCTTGCTCACAATCCCTCATTCCATGAAAGAACAAAGCACATAGAGATTGACTGCCACGTTGTTCGGGAGAAGATCCAACAAGGACTCATACACCTTCTGCCTGTGTCGTCCTCTACTCAACTTGCAGATATCTTCACCAAACCTTTGCATTCTCCTTCTTTCAAGTCTCTTATCACCAAGCTGGGCTTATATGATCTCCATCGCCCACCTTGAGGGGGGATATTAGATGTATATCTCTTATTAACCATAGTTAATAAGAGTTTGTTAAATTAACTAGTATAGTTTAGTTAGTTGTTTGTACAGTTAGTTTTTTGTACAGCTTCCTTTTCACTTTCAGCTAATTGTATATAAGGTATCTAGTTCCCACTGTACATACATACAGATTCTTTATTCAATACACAAGATGAGTTCTATTTTGTTGTGCTGTATGGATACCAAGATGGTATCAGAGCTCTATCATTGAGCTCTGAATCATCGTTGTTCCCTTTTTATCTGCTCATAGATAATCTATGCATGACATGCAGTCCATCTGTTTAAATCTATGCATGACATGCTTACTCTTATCAATTTGAAGAGTAAGCATGTCATGCATAGATTTAAATAATTTAGACAAGTCACCTCCAGAAGTCCTCAAATGTCTCATCAAAGTCCAATGAGCTGACTCGACTCTGAAATAATAAACACGTGTCAAAAAAAATTAAACTACGATAAAAATACTAAACACGTGTCAAAAAAATTTAAACTACAATAAAAATACTAAACACGTGTCAAAAAAATTTAAACTACGATAAAAATACTAAACACGTGTCAAAAAAAATTAAACTACGATAAAAATACTAAACACGTGTCAAAAAAATTTAAAATACGATAAAAATACTAAACACGTGTCAAAAAAAGTTAAACTACGATAAAAATACTAAACACGTGTCAAAAAAATTTAAACTACGATAAAAATACCTATTGGTGCTCTGATTGCCGAAGTGTGGGATCTGGTTTGTCCATGCCAAAATAAATCTTTTCTTATGCTTTGTCAACCACGTGTCATGCTGATACTTAATAAGAGCGGGCAAATCAACGCAAGAGTCCTCAAAAATCTTCAACTGAGCTGAGTACTGACTTGTCAAGTGAATCAATAATGTTATGCCAAAGAGAGATGACGTCTTTTTGTCTATCCACGTGCACCAACTCTTTAATCCTCGCTTTCACATTTTTAGGCACGTGCCAAGAACATAACAAATTTGTAGCCGGTGGAAAGACATCAAGAATACCGGACATAAGGCCAAGATCTCTGTCAGTCAAGAATACCTGAGGCTGAAGCCCGTGCAAGTCAAACAATTCTTTCAGTTGCTGCAATGCCCAAGTAAAATGAATTCCAAGCTCATGTAAAATATAGGCAAAAGCAACCGAGAAAGTTAACTCCGTTGAAGTGACTCCTACAATCTCCAATAGAGGTAGATTGTATTTGTTGGTCTTATAGGTGGTGTCAAGAATAAGAACCTTTGGAAACAACCGGAATAACTTAATAGAAGTGGGATGCGCCCACATGATATCACTAACCACATCCGAACCCTCAAGTTTTCTGCTCAGCATAAATAATTTTGCGACTCAATCAATCTCAAAAGCTCCTGAATGTCCGTTCTAGGACCCCTCTTAGAAGACCTATAGGCGTAACGCTGCCTATATATTTGAGGAAGAGAGGTCACGTTGTCCGGATAATGATTCTTCAAAGCAGTAACCTAAGACAATCTTTCGGGGCAACATTCAGATCAGTGTGCTCATTAACAATAGCTTTCTGCGGCTTAGTTAAACGACCAAAAGCTGTCGACCCGACCGGGGTACTAAGCAACTCATGTGTGTGAAGACCACACCTAACATTCACACGCCAACCCCCATGACGTACTGTAGAAGTAGCTCTCAAAGTAAACGGACAGCTTCTTCTCTTAGACCCGAAAACTCTAGAATCATTAGACCACTTCCCTTGCTTCTCGCAACCAAATATAATCTTTTCTCTAGAACCCCTTTTAACTCCAGCTTTGTCAGATCTAACAATGATAACCACAACTCCAATACGTCTCCCAACCACTTTAGCCCACTCTATTACATTCTCGTGTGTAGAAAAAATCTACAAAATAGAAACAATAGAAAACTGTTAGGTATTTAATTAATTAAATATCTACCAAACTTTGATTAAAAACATTAGTATGAAAAATATACCCTCTCCGTTCGAAATGCCTCTGTAGTGTCTACCGCGAAAGGAACAACCTGCAACTCGGTATTCAGCTGAATATATGTTTCAAAATAAAACAACAGTTAAAAAATAATTAATTTAAAAAAAAATACAAATCGGATTTACGTACCCCAAACATAAATCCGGTTTGTATTTTTCAAAATCAGATATACCCCCATCAAGGTAAATCCAATTCATTAAAATACAAAAGCGGATTTACGTCTGGGGTACGTAAATCCGATTGCTCATCCGATTTAGATACATCCGTTAGGACAAAATTTCACTTTCTGTGAAAAATAAATGGTCAAATCGGATATATCTGACAGTTTGATATAGCCGATTTGACTTCTGCGTGAGGTTTATTACATATTTAAAGCTAATCGGATTTACCTTCCATTTAGGTAAATCCGATTTCCAGATAACGTGGTCCCCTTCTAGAGAATATTCCAAAAGTCAAATTTTGTAATTTTATGCGAGGGGTATTTTGCGAATAACGTGTTATGTGGGGGTACAAAAAAAAACCCTAAAAAAAAGTATTGAATTCTAAGCCGTAAAAGCAATTGCCCTCATTCCTACGTTTTGGGCAATTATTGAATTCTATGTTCCCTAGTTTTTTTTGCTTTTTAATGAATTTTGTGACCGCATCGGCAATAAAATCAAAATGTGTGTGTCGGTGTTTGTTTGTAAAAAGCTGTCAAATGTTTGTTTTGTGTGCGTCCAACAGCTTTTTCTGACGCGTTTTTTGTCAACTTTTTTTCTGTAAACACTGCGGCCAGCAGCTTTTTCTAAGGAATTTGTCTTCTTTTTTTTTCTGTAAAGCTTGTGTCAAGCAGCTTTTTCTGACGCGTTTTTTATCTTTTAGTAGTGCATTTACAATTTTGTCCCTCTTTTTTGACAAATGGCAAAATTTGAAGGGCACTAAATATGTAATTTTGCTAGCATTAGTTTTGATTATATAGAAAGTAGATAGAAGAGTTTGCTCCCCTACTTCAAATATTACAAGTTTTCCTTGTTTTCACCTTGATGTGGTATGGATTGTACTTTAGAGGTGTGAAACACAACTATTAAGTAAATTCTTGATCTACAAATATTTTATACAAATTTCAATATAAATTAAAATTTTAACCTTATATGTCAATATGTTAAGTCAATTATCTAAATGTATACGCAGAAATTGTACTTTGCAATTGCCCAATAAGATTTTCAAAGAATCATCAGTGAGAAACAAATCTAGGCACCCAGAGCCACGAAATTATAAAGAATATTACCATACTCCAACTAGTAAATGACAAGTGAAGCTAGAGAGAGTTTCATAAGGACTATTGATGTGTAAGTGTTACAAAATTTTAACTTTGATTTTCCACCCAGAACATGGAAATTATGAAGAATATTATGTTACTCCAACTAGTTTTTTTTTACGCAACAAAAATATGTATTATATTTATAAGTAGTGTTTTAAAGGAACACAAAAACCTTTGTACATAAGATCAACTCCCTAGAAAGTCACAATTCAAAGGCAAAAAACAGGACAAAAACCTCCAACCATGCAGAATAATTGGTACACTACACCCCAACAAAAAGGTACTAGATATTCACAAAACTAGTAAATGACAAGTGAAGCCGGACAGAGTTTCATAAGGACTATTGATGTGTAAGTGTTACAAAATTTTAACTTTGATTTTCCATTAGCCTATTTCAAATATTATCAAGAACTTGCATCTATATATTTGGTCAGAGATGTGGCACTGAGGTAGTAATCCATTGTGAAAGAACGATTACATCAAAACTATACTACCTACTGTTGCACCCGAAAAGGTCCCTGAGAGGATTTTTCTTCGTTTACAACTTTTTAAAACAATGAAGTCGCCACCAATATTTTTTATAAGGAAAATATTGAAGAAAAACTTTTTGGAAAGCGGATGGCCTTTTGGAAAACCGGAGGATTTGGGTTCGGGGGTCGGTTAGGCATGGGGAAGGTATTAGCACCCCACACCTCCTTTCTACCGAAAGGGAACCTTTAATTAAACGTGTGGTTTTAAGTGTTGATTTGGAAAATACTTAAATTTGCCTCAAAGGGAATGAGAATACTTAATGAAAATTTTTATTTTTGGCGCTTGACGAGAGTTAGCCGCTCGCTCCTACGTATCTCCCGGTGCGATGGAGAATTCAAAGCTACGTAGTTCTTGTTTGTCCTGAAAAAAGGTTTTTGTCTTTTATCTTGTTTCGGTGAGTTTTTGCAATAGGGACGAGGATTCGCGATGACCAAGCAACAACGGTTTAGAGTGGTCACACTACTAACTCTTTTGAAAATGAAATCATCATTAACAACCAAACGGCAACGGCGCGAGTGATCATTAATGATAATCGGTTTTGCTTTTGATTCGAGTGTTCGCGATGACCAAACAACAACGGTTTAGAGTGGCCGCGCTACTAACTCTTTTGAAAATGAAATCATCATTAACAACCAAACGGCAACAGCGCGAGTGATCATTAATGATAATCGGTTTTGCTTTTGATTCGAGTGTTCGCGATGACCAAACAACAACGGTTTAGAGTGGCCGCGCTACTAACCCTTTTTGAGAATGCAATCGTCATTAACAACAAATGGCAACGGCGCGAATGATCATCGATGACAATTGGTTTTATTTAAGTTGGAGTGTTCATGAAGACCAAACAACAACGGTTTAGAGTGGTCACACTACTAATTCCTTTGAAAATGAAATTATCGTTAACAACCAAACGGCAACGGCGCGAGTGATCATTAATGATAATTGGTTTTATTTAAGTTGGAGTGTTCATGAAGACCAAACAACAACGGTTTAGAGTGGTCACACTACTAATTCCTTTGAAAATGAAATTATCGTTAACAACCAAACGGCAACGGCGCGAGTGATCATTAATGATAATTGGTTCTTACTTTAGGTAATCAAAAGGGTTTTCGCAATCGAATTGATTTTTGGTTTGTGAGATGGCTTCTTGATGTTTGAAAGTGTTCATGGTTATGAAAAAGATTTGAAATTGTAGATGTTACTAACGAGTAACAAATTGTAGTATAATTTGAATGCGACATGGTTTTGAGGTGTTACTAACGAGTAACAAAGGTTTTGAACTTTGAAGTCGGATTACAAAGTCAATGCGATCATCAAAATAAGCAAGCAATTAAATCATTTCTAGGTAATCCTCCTCACTTAGATCAAGGTGCACTAGGCGCAAGTGAGAGTCACTTTACCAATCATCAACCTAAGACAAATTATAAAGTAATTCATAAGAATAAGCAATCTCATACACTAAAAGGAGGGTTGAATCACCTAGAGCAATCTTCATCACTTAGAACAAGGTGCACTAGGCACAAGTGAGAATCTCTTTGCCTATCATCAGTTTAAACAACACCTAAACTAAAAGGGTTGAATCATATAAAACAATCCTCATCACTTTAAGCAAGGTGCACTAGGCACAAGTGAGAGTCATATTGCCTATCATCAACTTAAAATGATAAGCAAACATATAAAAACCCTATTTATTCACAATATGAGACCCAAATACATAACCAAGAACCCATTTATTTTTGAAAGCAAGTGAGATAATATGAGAAAACGAGCTAGATTACAATTTTTGGTAAAGGTTCATGTGATTAGGCAAGAAAATGCACAAAACTAACATAAACCCTATTTTTCTACAAGTATGCGAAACATAATATGCCATAAAACAACATTTTATTTCATGAAATGCAAGGGTCAAGATCCAAATCAACACAAATCATCAATCATTCAAGGGTGAGAAGCACCATAAGCACCCAAGCCTCCCTAAGTGCTTGTCAAAGTGCTTATGACACTTCTCACCAACAATAATCAACAATATGAGGATATGAAGATGATAGGATGAATGATTTTACATTTTTGAGGCAAGAACTCAAATATGATGCAAGGTTTTAAGGATTTTACCTTAACTCCAAGTTAGAAAGTGAGATGAGAAGATGAAACTAGACACAAATCAACAAAACTACAAGGTTCTTCAAAGAAATACCCACGCAAACATGATGATCAAACCCACTTGGTGATGATGCTTGAACTTTGAATGAGAAATGGAGGGAGTATGTGAAAGAGGGATGCAAATGAGGTGGAGTGGTGGTGTTTGGGTGGAAGGAAATGAAAAAGATGGATGGAGGAGAGGGAGAGGAGGCTACGGCCTTGAGAGGAAAGAGGGAGAGATTTTTGTGTGCTGGGGTTTTAGTGTAGGAAAAATGAGAAGCAAAAGATGCTCATGTGTGGAAATGAGAGGGTATTTATAGAGTTGTTTTAGGTCTAGGGGTAATTAGGTCATTGTTTTTTACTAGGTGCTCTAGGATTGGGTTTTAAATTTGAATGAAGGGCTAGGATTAGAGATCACTTGGATTGTGGGTAGTGAGAAAACACAACAATGAGAGTGAGGGAGTAATGGAGTGTGCGACACCAAGGAGAGAGGGAGGGAGAGCTTGTGTGAAAAAAAACTTGTCCTATTTTGGGAATGGAGGCTCATATGTGATGTGAGGTAAAAATAGGGTTAAGGGTATAATTGAGATGGAATGTTACCAAAGAAGTAATTTTGTATTTTCTTGTGAAGAGGTGAGTATAAATGGGTGGGGTAATTTACAAAAGAGGGCATAAATCTATGTGGGAGTGAGTGATGGTCACCAAAAGGGGAAAAGTTAAGGATAGTACAAACATATTCTTGAGGAATAAGGAATAGAAGAGTGTGAAGAAATTTTGGGAAGGGAGAGAGAGAGAGAGTGCGGCTGAAGCAAGGGAGAGGAGGAAAAAAAAACTTGTTTTTGGTCTTTTGTCTTATTGAGGACACTTCCTGCTTTTTGAGTTTTGAATTTTGGGCATGGAAGTGAAGGTGCACCTATAAAAAAGTGTCATATATATTTGAGCACCATAAAATATTTCCTCTAATTATTCTAGGCAATAAAAATTGTCATTTAGTAATCGGGGAATATTTAATGGTCTTTTTTGGGTTTTTTATGCACTAAAAATGGGGGAAATGCATTTTTAATTATTTTGGACAAGGACTTTCTTTCAAAAAATTATACAAAAATTACCCTTGGTAGAGTAACATGTATGCCATGTCCTTGACCTGGTCTTGGTCCAAAAATAATTAATTCGCTTTTATTTAAATGCCCAAAAATGCAAAAATATGCACTATTTTATTTCCTAAAATTCCTAAAAATTAAGGAAAATGTTTTTGGGTGCCAAAAATTAATAATGATCAATAAATGACCTTTTTTTTTATGAAAATACAGACACGTGCCAAATGACGGGGGCACGGGGCAGCTCACGCAGTTACTACTGGTGCGCGCGCGTAATTCAAATAAAAATGCGAAATAGGGGACGAACACACATAAATGCACCAATCCACTGTTTTCCACACATTATGAATTACCTTATTGCTTCTATTTTTCTAAAAAATGTTTTTTTTGACTTGGGCCGACAAAATTGGGGTATTACACCTACCAAGTCGGAGAAATTCCAAGCTGCTATTTATATTACATGTTACCACCTAATCCAGTTCATCAATAGATTCAACCTCCTCCTCCGGCAGTTCAACTTCATCAATCATTTTAAAGTAAGCATTTTGTTTTTCAATATAATCTTGTAGCTCCTTTGGCAATACAGATCGGGACTTCTGAAAATTCAGTGAAGATGCATTATATATTGTGACATGATTGAATTTGTAATTGAGACATGAGAAACAAAAGTTATGCAAAATATATTTTCTCCTCTATATTTGCATTTGTAACACCCCAGTATATCTAACATGTAGAGAGACCGAAGATGCACAGATGCGGAAGTTTAGAGGACACAGTTCCTGTTTAAGTATTGGACATACAAACTTTTTCCGAAATAAAAACATAATCGGAAATAATAATTACTTCATAAAGTCGAAGTTTATCGGTTCCATACCGAATGGATTACAATATCCAAGTCCAAATACCAAACAGAAACATAAAACGGTTCATATAACTCATAATCAATACAAGTTTATACAACCAATAGGACAACAAAAGAACAAAGGATCAAATGACTAAGTCTTCAGCACCTCCGAGAGTATATCGACTACTCGTGCACAATAGTCTTCCTTTTTCCCTGCTTCTCTGAAAAACAACAAATATGGATTGGGTGAGATAACATTATCTCAGTGAGTCCTACCGTGCCCCCTCACTGACACTCGGTTCAATTTATTAAACCGTTTCAACATGTTCATAATAGCTATCACAAGCTACAAATCGAAGTGCCAAGCAATTCGTGTTCTCAAATAAGTTTTCTTCAGTTAAACACAACCCGAGATATAATGCCAGACAACTTGATTGCCCAATATCTACGGTAATCCCCGAGATATAATGCCAGACAATTTAGTTGCCCAATATCTACGGTAATCCCCAATTCGGAGTTCTATCCGAATAATGCCAGGGTTCTAGTTTAGCATAAATCGGCTGTACAACGATTACGAATCCCGATAACCCACGAATTGACCACGCCAAAACGTATACAGGGCCTAGGTAAGGGGTCATGACTACCCTCCCTAGTATGCTACTTGTCGGATCGTCACCCAACACGATACATATGACAATACGTATCAATTCTCGAGAGTTAGATAATTTATATCTTTTCGATCACCAAAGGATCAGTCACATAAGCTTATTAGATAATTTATATCTATATCGATCTATAATCCGTTTAGATGAATTCAATAGTTAGACATCCGGCGTTATAATCATACATAATGACATATATAATTTATATATATTTAGTCAGTCCATCAATCGGTGTACCCACACGTATCCTAGGGTTTCGGTTTTTCAATCAAATATGTTTTCGAAACTCCATTTCAAAATCATGAGTTGAATGAGTTCAAAATACGGTTTTCAATAGGGCAATTCCTTTTTAAGTGATTGAGAAAGAGATTAGAAAAGGTTCGGGATCAAACGGAGCTCCGGAACGAGAAATCGGGAATCGGTGACAGAAGCTCACGCACGGTCCGTGCCCAGGGGCGCACGACCCGTGCGTGATTTATTAAAATCACCCAGCCAAACCGAAAGGGGCGCACGGTCTGTGCCCAGGGGCGCACGACCCGTGCGTCCCGTTTTATTTTCAACAGAACCAACCCGTAGCAGGCGCGCGGTCCGTGCCCAGGGGCGCACGGTCCGTGCGACCTGTGTTTGTTACCGAATTCCGCTTATTTCTCAATTCCGCTTTCCATTTCCGCCCGATTCGATTCCTAATATCAATCCCTCCTGAAACTCAGAAAATTTCCAGATATTCCAGATGATATAAAAATCATTTCATTTCAACGATTTAATCGAAATTCTCATTAAACCGTAAAATAGCGTTTGGACTCAAAATCGTTTTTTGGTTCTAAATCTTTCGAAAATTGAAAACGCGACCAAGGAATCCAATACCGAAAACAAGTTCAGAATAACAAAACATCCTATCGTGAGTAGAACTCACCGTGATGTCGATTTCGCTAAGAGCTCCCACCGAGACACGGAAAGACCGAAACGTAAAACGCGCGAACGAGAACCGAAGGCACCAACAAAAGTCACCACCGCAAAATCACCAGGACAGCAACTTGTTTCCACTAAGCCACTGAAATAGCAACTTAGATAGCAATCCTAAGCTTGAGCTTTCCCCCAAATCCGAAATGTGATGACATCCTTCCTTCTTGACAACAAAATGTGATCATGCAAGCCACCACAAACTCAGAACTTCATTGTCTTCCACCTTGAAGGTTCTAATTTCGAAAATGGTGTATAGAGAAAGAGTGAGAATCAGCCCCTGATTTTGGTACCATTGGATTCAGAATCAAAAATGGAGTAGAGAGAGGTTTAGGAGACTTACATGCAATGACAAGTTGAGAAACTCTTCTCTCCTCTCTTTCCCTTTCCCTTCGTCCCACTCTCCTCTCCCTCACTTCTGTTTTCCTTTCTTTTCTTTCAGCTGAAGAGTGTCCAAATGAGAGGGTGAGCTCAGGGTGAATATGGGCTGGGGGTTTAAATGATGGTGAAAAGACCATTTTGCCCTTGGCCCATTAAATGATAGTTTAGGTGTTGAAGATTCCCCTCGGTACAAAACTTTCTCGATTATTCCGGTTCCGACCCGAAGTTCCTCAATTCTTTCGGTTCGTAATTAATTATAACCTTCATAATTGTATTTTAATAACTAGGGGGTGTGAAAAGACAGATTTGCCCTTCGGCCCCAATTCCTCATTTAACTATGAATAGGCCACCCTTTAATGGAGAATAGGTTTTCTTAATAATTTTCCCGACATATAAGTCCCCGAGACACGACCAATTATTCCCATAAATAATTAATCGGTCTCAGGTATCATAGTACGAGTCTTTAGAAAATTAGGGGTGTTACAGCATTAATAGCAAGACTTTTGTTATATGTGTGTTGTGTGTGTTTCGGGTTGTTTGTATATGTGTGGCTTGACCCAAAAATTCAAGATTGCATCGAGGCTCTCTCACCCTTCGCACAAATTCAAATTCTACAAATAGTGAAAATTCACAGCTCCAACTCCATGACTTTTCTCTCTGTATTTGAGGACAAAGGAATAACAAAGAAATGAATGAAACATGAATTTCAAGGGCATGAATGTAGAGGCAAAATAAGACAAAGGTGAAACAAAAAAGGATCAATTTATTAGTGTTGCTTGCTTGGTCAAGAGGGTATTACACTCGCACCATTGGTCCATTTAAGAATTGTTTCGGGGGGCTTTGTTAATTTTGGTCCATGTGTGAAAATGTAATAATTGTTGGATTTAGCAGTTGTTAGAAGATGAAAGGACACAGCACTAAATGCATAATGGAGTGGTTAGAGGTGTAGGAAAGAGATGGAAATCGATCCTCTCGACAGAGATGTTGTCTATCCAGGGTCGGCCTAGGCTAGGGGTGCAACTGCCTAGGGCCCAGGTTTGTAGGGGGCCCAAAAAAAGTTTATATTCAACCTTTTTTATACTAGTGTTATAATAGTGGGGACCCTCGTTGTTTTATACTTAGCTTTTTTATTAACAGAATCTAAACAATTCGGTTAGAGAGAAACTGAACTGAGAACTAAGGAAAAGGAAACTTCTTATTCTCAATCCGATTGTAACAGTGATACAAGATGGTTTTATATTACAATGAGTAAAGTGGGCTTGGACCAAAGTCCAGTACAAGACTATCCAAGCCCCAAAGGCCCAAGAAGCTAAGAACACCTATACGGTTGTTACCACCCCCCCCCCCCCCGCGGCAAGCTGAGGGTTGGTATATGTCACCCAAACCCAGCTTGGAAATAAAGCTGTGAAACAGCTTGGGTTGAAGGCACTTGGTAAAGATGTATGTGAGTTGCGCTGAAGACGACACACGAAGAAGCTTAAGCAACCCAAAATGGAGGCGTTCACGAACCACATGACAGTCAATGTCAAGATGCTTGGTGCGCTCGTGAAAGACGGGATTAGCAGCAATGTGGGGTGCACTTTTGTTATCACAGTATAAGCTGGATGGAGTGGAGCAGGGCACATTAAGATCGCGAAGGAGAAAGCCGATCCACAGAAGTTCACACGAAGCAGAAGCTAAGGCGCGATATTCAGCTTCAGAGGAAGAACGAGCAACACTGACTTGCTTTTTGGATTTCCAACTGATGAGAGAATGACCCAAAAAGAAGCAAAAACGACTAATGGACCTGCGAGTGCCTGGGCAACCAGCCCAATCAATATCATTATAGCCAGAGAGCATAGTGGAGGAATCTCTGGAGAAGAAGAGGCATCTGCTAGGGGTACCTTTGAGATACTTAAAGACTCTTTGTGCAGCTTGGAAATGATGATTAGTTGGTGTGGAAAGGAATTGACTGAGCTGCTGTGTAGCAAAGCAGATATCAAGTCGCGTCGTAGTGAGATAGAGGAGACGTCCAATCAGGCGATGATATTGAGGGATGTCATTAAAAGCACCACTGTCATCATGATAGAGATGAGAACCGGGTAAAAACCTACGGTGCGAGTCAAACCATGAGGATTTTCCTCCATATTTAAGAGTAAAAGTTTTTGTGTCAACCATGCAAATTGGACACGCCATCTTACCATGTGCCCCCCATCCCGACAACATTCCATACGCAGGAAAGTCATTAATTGTCCACATCAAAGCCGCCAATATCATCATGAAATTTTGTCTTTGTGCTGCATCATAAGTTAAAACACCATTCCATAACCTTTTTAGGTCATCAATCAAAGGTTGCAAATATATGTCAATACCAGCTGTTGGATTAGTTGGCCCTGGTATTATAGCATTTAAAAACATGTACGGTTTAGACATACACATTTCAGGAGGTAGGTTGTATGGGGTAACAATAACTGGCCAACAAGAATACGGTGTTGCTGACGCTTGAATATATGGTGTGAAACCATCAGAGCATAATTCAAGCCGAACATTGCGTGGATCATTGGCAAAATCTGGATGAACACGATCAAAATGCTTCCAAGCCTCACCATCAGATGGATGACGTAATTCACCAGAATTATTTCTATTTTCATAGTGCCACGTCATTTTACCCGCAGTTTCCATTGAAGTGAACATTCTCTTCAGTCTTGGTATAATCGACAAATAGAACATTGCTTTCCTTGGAACTGGTTTTCCTTTGCTTGTCCCTTTCCTGCTGACACGATACTGTGGCTGTTGACAAAACTTGCATTCCAGCAACTCTCCATCATTTATGCCAAACTCATTGGTATAATAGATCATGCAACCAGACACACAACAATCAGTTCTTATAGATTTTAAACCAAGCTTCGATACCAATCTTTTAGCATCATAATAACTCTGCGGCAAAAGTCCTCTAATAGGGGTTGCATCCAACATCATTTTTGTCATGTATTCCATGCACAATTCCGCAACGTTAAATTGAGACTTAAGACCCAACAACCGAACACACATTGATAACTTAGAGTCTGTATATCCTTCAAATAATGGTTTATTTGTCTCACTCAAAAACAAATAAAACCTCTGAGCTTCCTCGTTTGGAACTTCTTCAGCATCATATTGTGGTTCTTCGAAATCCAAATTTACACCGACAGCATCAGATATCATCCCCTGAACAACATCAAACGGCGGTTCATATCCGGTAGTCATTGGATTACTACTTGATGTGGAAGCTACGACTGGACTTGACGCGAGACTTTGATCTACTTGGACAGGAACATTATCAACCGCAGGAACTCCAGCTGCTACCTTGCCATGACAGGTCCATATCCAATAATTTGGCTTAAACCCATTATTGTACAAATGAAGTCGAATATCAACTTCCTTTTTTATAGATCGCAACACACATATGGAGCATAAGTAGAGTACACTCGTACTCTTTTAATTTTAATATAATATATCTTTTCTCAATAGTAAAAACCCTCTTATTGTTCATTGGAAAAGACAATAAAGTTTTACTTTATTACAATCACAAAGACAAAATTCAATCGATACAAAATTCAATCGATACAAAATTTACAAAATTTAACACTTTTATTATTTGACACCTCGCATTTTTTTGTGATAATATTATACTTTTGTTAACTTACTTTTTTATTCTTTCTTTTCATTTCAATCATTTTTTGTCTCTTTATCAATGATTCTTTCTTTCTCAAATTCTCCCATTTCATTTCAATCATTTGCTCTCTCCTCAGCAATCATTCTCTATTTCTCAAATTCTCTCATTTCTTTTTTCTTTCTATTTGTCTCTATTTGTTCTCCCCTTCTTTCTTTTTATCAAAAGAGAGTCATACTTAGCACTAATTTATTCTCTAATTTTCCATTTTTTCCTTCTCTTTTTCATGTCAACATTTTTTCTAGCTCTATTTTTTTTGACTTTATATACATATTTTGCTTTCACCTTCAAATGGGAAACATTATATGTAGTATGGATAGTTATTTTGTATATTTTATCTTTAAGATATTTCCTACAATAATAAAAGGTATTATCAAATTTACATTTTTTGTGCAACTACAAATAAATAGTTAAGGGGCAAATAGGTAACTGACAAAAAAGAATAAACAATCTTTTATAAAGCTAGGCTGACGCGGATATTTTTTTTTTTTGGAATTCGAAAAACATATTGTTTTTACTATTTATTATAATCTATTAAAACTACTAAAACCAATTAATTTCACTACTAACAATTGTAAAAAAAAACAACCATATTGCTATAAGAGCGGCAGCCGGCAGTGGCAACGGGAGCAACAAGGAGCGGCAACGAGGGCGGCAACGGAGGGGTGCATATCTTATATTAGATCTCATTTTATTTTTTCTGATTTTTACTCTATTTTTAAGATTAGAAGAAGATACTTACTTTTTTTAATCTTTCTTTAACACAAGTTTGTTAAACAGGTTGAAATATAGCCTCTTTTATTGAGTTTTTTCGTTTTCTTTTATTAAATTTTACAATTTTTAAAGTCTTTATAGGTTCATAGCAAAGTACAGTGTCATCTGTGCGAATACACAGGTGAAATCTATATATATATATATATATATGTAAAGGAGACCCCAAAGAAAGCTCCACAATTTTTCTCAAGATTTGTATGTATTAAAACTAGTACTATACCCGTTACGTGGCACGATTACCTCAAATAGAAACTTTAATTTCAAATCTCATTAATCTAAAATCAATTGTAAAATATAGAGGATGATTTGCATACGCACAGGTGCTGTCGTGTTATTTTTATAAATGAATTTAGACAGTATTTAAATAGTCGGAACATTACCCCGTGAAAATAAAGAAAATTTTAAAGTAGATAAAAAAGAAGTTTCAAATAAAAAATTGATAAATATAAAAACTAAAAATGTAAAAGTATCATTTAAAAACAATATGTGCATTTATCCTTGTGTTTTTATATATCAGTACAGTGTTTTTTATATATCAGTGTTGTTATCCCATTTTTTTTATATATCAGTGCAACTATCCCGTGTTTTTATATATATCATTGCAGTTATCCCCATATTTTTTTATATATCAGTGCAGTTGTCTAGTGTTTTTTTATGTATCAGTGCAGTTATCTCATAATTTCAATTGAATATTTGAGTTGATTAGTAGATTATTGTAGATAGTAAAAGATAGATAGTAGATTATCAATAACAAATATTTATCCCGTGTTTTTTTTATTTATCAGTGACAATTATTTGTCCTTTTTAGGTATTATTGACAAATATTTGTCACGTGTGTTTTAAATATTAATCAGTTTAAATAGTCATTAAGCCTTCTTATTTTTTTAGATAGTAGGATTATAGTAGTCTTCAAAAATTATAATTATTAATGGCAAAAATTAATCCCGTGTTTTTTTATATATCACTGCAGTTATCCCGTGTTTTTTTATATATCAATGCAGTTATCTCGTAGTTTCAATTGATTATTTTAGTTGATTAGTAGATAGTAGATTATCAATAAGAAGTATTTGTTTTAAATATTAATTTAATATTCCTTTCTTAACATTGATTAGTAGATTATAGTAGATTATTACAGTTATCCCGTGTTTTTTTAGATAGTAGGTTTATAGTAATTTTCCAAAATTATAATTATCAATGGTAAATATTAATTATAAATTGTCAAAAAAAGTTAAAAATATTAATTCCGTGTTTTTTTATATATCACTGCAATTATCCCGTGTTTTTTGTTTATCAGTGCAGTTATCTCGTAGTTTCAATTGATTATTTTAGTTGATTAGTAGATTATAGTAGATAATAAAAGTTAGATATTAGATTATCAATAAGAAATATTTGTTTTAAATATTAATTACTAATTTAAATAGTCATTAAGTCTTATTGTTTATTAGATAGTAGGTTTATAGTAGTAGTCTTCAAAAATTTAAATTAACAATGACAAATATAATTCTCATGTTTTTTTTATATATCAGTGCAGTTATCTCGTGTTTTTTATATATCAAGGCAGTTATTTCGTAATTTCAATTAATTATTTTAGTTGATTAGCAGATTATCAATAAGAAATATTTGTTTTAAATATTAATCGGTATTTTAAATAGTCATTAAATCTTATAGTTTTTTAGATAGCAGGTTTATAGTAGTCTTCAAAAATTTTAATTATCAATGACAAATATTAATACTGTGTTTTTTTATATATCAGTGCAGTTGTCCCGTGTTTTTTTATATATTATTGCAGTTATCTCGTAGTTTCAATTGATTACTTTAGTTGATTAGCTGATTATAGTAGATCCTAAATGATAGATAGTAGATTATCAATAAGAGGTGATAGTAGATTATCAATAAGAGTGTTAACAGAATTTGGAGAGAAAAATTAAAATTTTAAGGTGATAACGTTTTGAAAAAAAGTGATAGTTTTTTTTTTGTTTTTTTAGTATGACTCATTTACATTTTTATAGGTAATTTTAATAGAGTAGTGTTTTTATAAATTTAGAAATTTAGTTAAAAGAATTAAAGTGAAGTGATAAGAGAAAGAGAATAATTATTTATGGGAAAAGTAAAGTAAAAAGAAAAAAAAAAGGAAGAAAGAGAGTGTAAAAGAAAAGTGAAAAGGAGGAAAGAGAGTGTAAGAAGAAAGAGGAAAAAAGGAAGAAAGAGAGTGTAAGAGAAAAGTGAAAAGTAAGAAAGAGAGTGTAAGAATAAAGAGAAAAAAAAAAGAAATAGAGTGTAATGACATTTTTACCCTCAAAAATTTGAGGTGTCTTTTAGATAGAATGGGGGGTATTGGTAAAATCATATGTGGTGAATTGGTATAAATCTATAGTAGATATCAGTGCAGTTGTCCCGTGTTTTTTTATATATTATTGCAGTTATCTCGTAGTTTCAATTGACTACTTTAGTTGATTAGTTGATTATAGTAGATCCTAAATGGTAGATAGTAGATTATCAATAAGAGGTGATAGTAGATTATCAATAAGAGTGTAAACAGCTTTTGGAGAGAAAAATTAAAATTTTAAGGTGATAACATTTTCAAAAAAAGTGATAGTTTTTTTTGTTTTTTAGTATGACTCATTTACATTTTTATAGGTAATTTTAATAGAGTAGTGTTTTTATAAATTTAGAAATTTAGTTAAAAGAATTAAAGTGAAGTGATAGGAGAAAGAGAATAATTATTTATGGGAAAAGTAAAGTAAAAAGAAAAAAATGAAGAAATAGAGTGTAAAAGAAAAGTGAAAAGGAGGAAAGAGAGTGTAAGAAGAAAGAGGAAAAAAGGAAGAAAGAGAGTGTAAGAGAAAAGTGAAAAGTAAGAAAGAGAGTGTAAGAATAAAGAGAAAAAAAAATAGAGTGTAATGACATTTTTACCCTAAAAAATTTGAGGTGTCTTTTAGATAGAATGGGGGTATTGGTAAAATCATATGTGGTGAATTGGTATAAATCTATAGTAGATTAAAATACTTATTTATAATTTAGACATAAAGAAGATTTTAATTTTAATGAAGGAAATTAATTACCACTAACTTATTAAATGATTCTCTTAGTTGTATATTAATTAACTACTTTGTGTATTTATATGAAAATTATATTTTCTTATGGAAATGATGTTCATATATTTTTAAAAATTTATAAGTTGAATTTTTATTGTGTTCTTTAGTATATAAATTTTTCTAAAACAATAAAGTAAATTTTCTTTACATTTCATCTTTTTTTTTACGGTAGTACAATTTAAATTTTCCTTGTATATATATGTAAAGGAGACCCCTAAATTTTACGGTAGTACAATTTAAATTTTCTTTACAAGGTTATGGCCATGAAATGAATAGTCACTTAATAGAGCCATGCTGGCAGTTAACTGCTGACGTGGCGTCCTAATTGTCCAATCTGACGTGTCTTCATTAAATGACATGGCCAATGGGGGACCAAATTGAAACTAAAAAAAACTTAAGGGACCAAATTGACAAAAACACAAAACATAATCAATTACTCTCCATCTTCTTCCTCAATCTTCATCTTATTCTTCTCCGGCGAGCCAACACCGCCCGTTGAAAACGTGGAGTGATAATGGGATAAAGAAATTGAAGCTTTTATTGCAATAATGGGTTTTGCGCTTTCAAATTGTCAGCAGAAGTTTTAGTATATGAATATTGAGGTTTATTATTTTATTTTGTTATGTTTCTAGTGCTGCGTATATGAATTAAGGATGAATCTAGTGTTGCGTACTCACGGGGGGCACTAGTTTGTGATTTGATTTTGTTATGTTTTAATTTTTGTTTTTATTTTGTTTTTTCAATTACCAAAATGTACCTTATGTGGCAGCCAGTTAATGGCATGGAATTTGACCGGACATGCCAGCACATAAAAAATGGCCTCATAATCGATTCCACACCAGCGTTTTTAGTAAAAACTAAAAGCAGGAACTAAAAGTGCAAACGACAAATAATGTAAGGACAAAAAGTGGCCAAAATTTTTTAGAGGGCTTCAGAGTATTTTTTATGTTTTGATCCTTTCCTGTGATGTACCCTTAATTTAATTTTCAATAACAATGTTTTTTAAAAAAATAATAAGAGTTGTCTTTTTTTTTGACAAAAACAAATAATTGTCTAGAAAGCAATGTAAGTGTAACTAGGGGTGGACACCGGTCGGTTCCGGCCGGGTTCGGGCCGCCGGAGGGTCATCCATTTGAAAACCGAGGAGGAGATATAGCATCCATCTCCGACCATTTTCAGAGGCGGTTTAGGCGGGTCGCGGTTCCAGCGGGTGGATATTTTCGGTTAGGAGGAGGAAGAACGCCATGACAGAAGGAAGAAGTGGAAGGAAGGGAGAAAAGGCTTCTGCGTTACATGAACAAGTCGAGAGAGAAGAAGACTTCTGCGTTTCTTCTTCTTGAATGAAAAAATAAATTTTAATGAATTAATACAATTTTTAAAATGTAAAAGGTAAAAGAATGACTCTCCTTAGAAATAGTCAAAGCAATAAACGTGAATCAGAGAGATATTACAATTTTAATATATTTTAATGCAGAAAGAAACATAAAATCATCCTAGCCATTCATTCTATTTGAAATGTCACTGATCCTAGCAGTCATATATCAAATCTATTGGTGGAGATTTCTTAATACTTTAGTAGCATGTAGGATCAGTCATGGCTCTCATAGAGATAGCTACACACAGAGAGAGGGAGCGCTGTTTCTTCCCAAGAGAGAGCTCTAGCTCTCTTCATCAAAATTCAAAATACATGAGTTTCGGTCGAATGTGGGTTCCGACGGTTCCTTTCACCCACATCCGACGCCGACCATTGATATCCAACTGGAACCGAATATTCAAACCGAAAAACCGAAAAAATGACACCCTCCATCCGTTTACCGTCTAACGCTTGTGGGTTTTGCCGGTTTCGGGCGGTTTGTCAGTGGTTGTCCACCCCTAAGTGTAACCTATTGATTTCTAAGAGAATTTTTAATTGATTCTTATTAGGGGACATCCTTTTGTTTTTGTTTGCCATGTAAGTGTAACCTCCTAATATTTGGCATGATATGAGAGTTTATGAATTTAAGGTTAGTGAGAGTGCTTTTCATGCATGCTATCCATCACGAGGTACTATATTGTGAGCGTAATGTTTTTGTTTGGATGCTGCTTAGCTTTATTTTTCATGATGTGCAATGAATTGTTGGTTTGCCACTGCATAAGTTAAGGACAACTCATACTATTTTTTATTGAGGATTGTTAGGTGAGTGTTATGTTCATAAGATCTCACAAAACTCATGTGTATTTAAAAAAAACGAGAACATGTGCATTAATTTTGAATTAGAATCTCATATTGTCACTAGATTTTTTTGTCTTTACTGCATTGGGATTTACGGTCATTGGTTGTTTAACACCTTTACCATCATGTTTTCCGCAAAATACGAAAAATAAAGCACTCCCCATTTCAACATGCCAATTCATGATGTACTCATGAAAGCAAATTTGCTATCATTAGTATTGATGCTTTAGAATAAGCAGAAAAAAAATATGATGGTATTAGCTAGCCAATGATATGCTTTTGTTAATCATCCCAAGGAAACTTCCCATTAAATAAAAACAAACTCCAAGATAAGAATATAGTACGCAAAACCATAAAAGAAAATACATGAAGTCATGCAAAAAGAGAATGTTCGACGACAAGAGCCTGAAGTATTTGTTTGACCAGAAGGAGCTGAACAACAGACAGAGAAGGTGGGTAAAGTTTCTGAAAGATTATGATTTTGAATTGAAGTACCATCCTGGTAAGGCTAATGTTGTGGCCGATGCTTTGAGCAGAAAGTCTATCCTCGGCCCAACCCCAATCCCACTTCCAATATCTAGCTACCCAATTACCAAGGCCCTGAATAGAGTGATAAATGAGCTCATTAGAATTCAAAGGAAGTTTTTATGAGGGAAATGAGTAGCATAGAAAGATGGCCTAGGTAAAACGGGACACAATCTGCTTGCCAAAAGACAAGGGAGGAATGAGAGTAAAAATCTTGGAAGCGTATAATATTGATCTACTAAGCAAATGGAGGTGGAAATGCTTGGTAGGTGGTGAGAACCTTTGGCTAAAGGTGCTATCCAGCAGATATGGTGATTTATCTTGTTGGAGAGATGGTCTTCTCTCCCAACATAGGCTGCGAAAATTAGGTTTAAGCTCGACATGTCAATGAAACTCCATGCATCGTCAGGTCAATGTCTAGGTTGTGGCAGAAAGTTAGGTCTAAGTTGTGGACAACTACATATGAAAGAACGAGTCATGGAACATAATATTAGTTGAGCTTCTTTGATCAATGAACACTCGATTAATTATACGACATTGACTATCAACTATAGATTGGTTAAAATTGAAATTATTTAAGTTGAAAAACCTAGTGCTAACCAGATAACTACATGCCAAGCAACTAGGAAAAAATGTAAAGAACAAGATGAACGTGAGAAAAACACAATGAGAAAAACACAAGAAGGGGTGTTTGAATTGAAGTTTTATAAAACCTTTTCACAAAGGGTACTTTCAAAGTTATTTTAGCAAAATAGTTTGACTAACACGAATTAAAGAGCTTGAAAATAAATGACACAAGGAGTTATCTTGGTTTACTATCACCTGATAGCTACGTCCAGTTCCTTATACAACTTTAGAAAGATTTTTACTATTTTCATAATAGATTACAAACGTAAGAGTATCGTCTGCCAACATTGGCTATACTATTCAGTTAACTTCCTAGAACGATCTGTTACAGACCTCTAAGGTACGACCATCACTGGGCTAGATTTCAACTCCAATCATTAAAACGAGTTTACAAAAATCCTTCGGTTTACAGAAAAGTGAAAGCTTTAGATTTACAATGAAAATGCTTTCAAAACTTAAAATAAATTCAAGTCATATCATCGGATTACATAGACAACCAGAGAAACAATAACGAAGATAAATAGCTAAGTCTTCAATCTTCTCATCTAGCACGTCACCTACTCGTGCCTTTTAACCTACCTTTTTCCCTGTTTATCTGAAAAAAACAATATATAAATGGTGAGATTACAAATCTCAGTGAGTTTTACTGTGACCCCTAACCATACTCTCGGTTCAATTATTAATACTTTTACTTTCGTGATTTAATTTATAAACCACGTGTCCTTAACTTTAGCACAACACCAGCCCCAGACATGGTAATCCACTAGTCCATACCATAGTGCATTGAATGGGGCCTAGGTTTAGGGCTCATGACTTCCCCGCCTTGTATGCTACCTCATAGGGTCGTCACCCATAACAGTCTTTAATAATAAACAGTCTTGATATATATGTATATATCCCTCAATCAATCATTTGAACATATAGTTCCATGTATTTACTTGTTTCATGTCCTCTCACGTGTTACTAACTGTATTTACACAATCAAGCTAATTAGGATAATACCAATCCAAAAATCCAGTCCAAACAACAATCCACAACAAGCATCATACAACCAATACTAGAGCGGTTGAAGAAAACGTGAAGAAGCGTCGTGGAAATAGGAGCGAAGTTATTTTACCCCACTAACCCGTGCTTGTGGACGTTGTGGAGCATGTCTCCGTGTTTTTAGGGCGTAGGTGCAATATTATACGTTGATTTTAGCTGATCCAACGGTGGTTAAGATGTAGGCTAGCCGAAGTGGGCAATGGAGACGATGTGTATATATATATATATATAGAGGGAGGGAGAGAGAGAGAGAGAGAGAGAGAGAGAGAGAGAGAGAGAGAGAGAGAGAGAGAGAGAGAGCTGTACAATCATAGACACACACAATCAATCAAACATCTACATTTTTTCAAAGTCTTTACTTTCTATCACTTTTTATATTTATGTTTTACGCCGGTAGGTAGTCCAATTACACATCCCACCCGCCTAATCCAACACTCTTTGGAGGAGTTAGAGAATCCATAGCAGAGGAACAAAGTTCCTTCCTCAGCGCAACTTCTTGAAGACAAAGGAATCAAAAGGTTCAAACTCCTAACCGATCCCTCAGCTAAGATTGAGAGTTTGACGACAACAGAGTTAAACGTATTTACCTTGATCTTATCCCTAAAAATTAGGATTTGAAAGTTAACACCTTCCACAAAAGAAGATCTCAGAACTACTTCATCTATATAAAAGGGCATTGACCCTAGGTTTGCACTTCACTTTTAGCAATATTTTACATTACTCTCTACTCTAAACTCACTGTTGGTTGCCTTGACAATTTCAGCGACATGTGGACGACGGCTCTCGGGTTCGAACCCTGGTGTGAGCAGTTGTAGTGTGTATGCGTGATATTTATTTGTCATTTCATCTAAGTAAAAACAAACTCCTCTCTAACTTAGGCATTAAAATATTTTTATAGGTACACCCTGTTGGAGTTTAGCAACCCCGAACTCGATAAGATACACCATTCGTTTGAAAATATATTCCCTTGTGTTACTTTGCCTCCTGAAAGTTTATTTTAGGTTTAAATATGTTTTTAGTCTCTGCAACTATAGCGTGTTTTGATTTTAGTCCCTGCAATTTTTTTTTTAAAAAAACTCCTTGCAAATATCAACGTTTTCTGTTTTAGTCATTCTGTTAACTTTTCTGTTAAAAAATAGTTGTGTCCAAATTTTGCCACTTTGGCTTTGCCAAGTAATTTTTAAATAAAAATACTGACTTGGAAAATACACTTGAATTTCCAAATTAATTTTTGGGTTCCTTTCCATTTTGATGAGATTTTTTTTGTCATGTTGTGGTCTTTGAAACTCAGGCCATACACCACTGCCGATAACACCAAAATGATATCCTCACCCAAATTTGATGTGTTCCATAGTCCTTGGGAAGGGTATGTTTTTTTCTTACCCCCACCACATCACAATATACCCCCATCGACCATGCGGAAAAACGCAATTGCCCTTCACAAAATTTAAAAAACCCGAACGTATCCTGATTTCAATTTTTTTTTGGAAATCGGATTTATGTATCTGTGAGGTAAATTCGATTTCCACTAAAAATTTTAAAAAATTAAAAGCGGATTTACCTTAGGTGGGGGTAAATCCGATTTTGTTATTTTTAAAAGCGGATTTACCTTATATGGGGGTATATCCGCTTTTAAATAACAAAGTCGGATTTACCCCCACTTAAGGTAAATCTGCTTTGTTAACCTAATTAATAAATAAATAAATTAGTTAAAAAACTATATACGAATTTCGACTGTCTTTTGGTTCTGTTTAGTGTGTAGTTCGTTAACACGTGACGATATTGTATGTCGAGCGTATAATTTAGGCTACAAAATCGGTTTTCGGGCAACCTACTCAAATTGTAACGAAACCACAGCCATCAAAATCTCAAATTCCATCGTTTACTATTTTTTATTAATTTTTTTAATATTTCATAATTTCCAAAAAATCTAAAAAAAATTGCATAAACTTATTTTGGTTTTATTAGATTTTTAGTGGTGTTTTTATAATTTTTGGATTAGTTTTGACCCTTTAACGGATTTTTAGTAGCATTTTCTAACCTTTTTTAAAAATTTAAATAAAAAACTATTATTTTTAATAACAAAATCGGATTTACCTTAGTTGGGGTAAATCCGAATTCCTTTTTTTAGGGAAATCGGATTTACCTTAGGTGGGGTAAATCCGAATTCATTTTTTTAGAGAAATCAGATTTATCTACCCACTAGGTAAATCCGATTTTAAAAATAACAAAGTGGATTTATCTCCATCTGAGGTAAGTCCGCTTTGTTATTTTTAAAGTCGGATTTACCCCTTATGGTACCCCCATCTGAGGTAAATCCGCTTTGTTTTTTGGGCAGAGGTATTTTCGGGTATATGGGATGTGATGGGGGTAGAAGGGAGTTGATGGGGTATAAAAAAATCCCCCTTGGGTAGGGTCAAGTGAGAGAAACTCAAAGGTGTGGATTGTGTCTATGGTGGCAGTTCTGTCTGCAAAACCCCCAAATAGTGTGAAAGGGTTGAGAATGAAATGAAAGGTGTTGTTTTGAAGGTCGAAGACAACGATTAATCCAACTCAGCTTTTTTAAATAAATATAAATGAAAAAATGTGACATGGAAATAATATGGAGGACAACAAATTGACACATCATCATTTTTTAACAGAGAAGTTAACAGAAGGATTAAAAAGAAAACGTTGATATTTGCAAGGAGCGTTTTAAAAAAAGACGTTTTGTAGGGACTAAAATCAAAACAAACTATATATTTGTAGAGACTAAAAACATATTTATACCTTTGTTTTAAGATGTGTATAATGTAAATCCCTTTTTAATTGAAAGAGAGAAGGAAGCTTGGACGCTGGTTGAAGTTGAATTTGTGACACTTGAAAATGCAGGAGAATTCAAAAGCTTCGGAGTCAGAAATGGTATTAGAAACCCTAAGAAGAAGAGGTTGGTGTTTGGAGGACTCAGACCAAGTGAAGGCCATTATCGTCATTCGAACCGCACTAGCCGATGACCGTTCAAAGGTCGCAGATTCCGTTGAGTCGGAGCTTCTCAATTCGGACCTTAGGTCCATCGGTGCCAAGTCCTTACCCGAACCGTCCCTTCTTCGCAACTCTTCTTATATCCAAGGCCCCAAAATCCTTCAGGTAAAATTACCACGCGACCCATGCTTTCCCTTCTCTCTATTTTGTGTTTTCTTCTTCTTTAATTCTAAAGAAATTAATAGTAATTTGCTGCTGATTATTTGTGTGTGTGTGTGTGTGTGTGTGTTTTTGAATATTCAGGTTAATTTACTTTGTTTTTGAATTTCCATTTCCATACATAGTGGAGTAGCATATTTGGAAATGGTGAAAATACCACAAATTTATTTTCACTTTTTTAAAATATGCTAATGCTAATGCTTCCATTTTACATCATTCCTTGGCAAATCGTATATGTATCTTATCGAAAACAGAAACTTTAAAAACAAAGTAAACTTGACTTGAGGGCCAAAAAAAAGTAAATTGGACTTTGGTTTCTGAGGATATTTATAAAAGGAAGAACTTATGTGTTTGAACAGATATCTTCAGTGAGGGACATATCTAAGAGCAGTGTGGCTGACATTTCAAGAAATTCAGATGGTTGGAGACTTTTGAGATTAACTCTCACTGATGGTCACTCCGAGATTACTGCTGTAGAATATTCCCACATTCCTGTTATACCCGACAATGTGGTACCTGGTACTAAGGTAATAATGTCATTCCTGTTATGTTTACTGTTTCTTTTATTGTGACTGCATCTGCATGTGCTTTCCTTATATTTGTTAATTGTTAATTTTGTGTATAATCTTATATTTGTCTTGGTTGCCAGCCTTGCTCTCTATTACAGTTACACAACGACTTGATATTTGTAGATAACAGTTTAGTTTTTTGTTAGTTTAAGAGCTCATGTATACAAGTAGCTCTAGCATGCTCTCTGTAATGTGTTAGTGCTTATTCTGAAATCCTTTTGCCATTTATGATACTATTGTTGGTATTTCCATTGTACAGATTCGGTTGGAAAATAAAGTTCCGGTTCATAGTGGCATAGCTTGCTTAAATCCTAAAGCGTTGACTGTATTAGGAGGTGTTGTTCAATCACTATATGAAGAATGGCAGATGAACCAAAAATATTCAGGATTCTCTCGGTCTTCTTTAAGAAAGCTAGAGGATGGTGATACAGGTGGTCCTCCTCCATTTGTGAAGCTGCAGGTTGGATCTTCCTCAGGTCAAAAAGAAAAAATTTTCTTTCGTTATTGTATTGTTTTGCTAGTGCGTGCACTGCTTCTTTATATGGACATTGTCTTTTTGGTTTTAGCCAATGTTGTTAAAATAAAAAATGCTTATTATGAGTACACAAAATTAGAATTCATCGTTAAATGTTGGCACATTGATAAGGTCAGTTCTTTATCGACTAGTTATTTGTGAGGACTAGTGTTGCCAAAATTGCGAGTCAATGCATTGGATCATCTTACAAATCCTATGAGTTTTCCCCTCCCTCCCGAGCTGAACAGTTGCAGGACTGCCATCCTTTGGAATTGATGTAAGATTGTTGTTTCTGCTCTTAAGATTGTTGCCCCGTTTCAATTCAGAGAGATGAGGTGTCTGGGTCGGATTTGAGACCTTGCGACCTAATTAACATTTAACAGAAGGTCCCTTCTCTCTGCGATTCAGCAATCTCTGTGCTCTCTCTCTATTCCCTTTCAGTGCAAAGCTAGCTGCCTTTGTGTATCTGCTGCAACTCTGCAACCCCCTTGGTTGACTCTGTTGTGCATGCGGACAGTTCCTTACTTTTTACTCTGTCCTCTTAAGATCAGTTTCTTATAGACTACATTGACCTGCAATTTGGGAAAACATACAAAAACAACCACTCTAATTTTTACTATTACAGATACTTCCTTTGTAGATTTCATAATACATATAATTCCTGTTTATTTATTTTCCACACAATTTTTATCCTGAGAAAAAAATTCAAGACATCAATTTTCATGCCACTGAAATAAATTTTTTCATCAAAGATCAGGGGTGATGAAATTAACTGGTAACTTTCTAGATTTCATTACCTCATGGGAAGTGAGCTAAATTTTATGTTCAATTTCCAATGCTATGTTTGATTGAATATGGATTTTTGATAATAGACCTTCAAACACAAGATCGATTGTTTGCGAGTTAGAACACCTGAATTGTTTGCATAGAGTTAACAAATATGACTCCTGTATGTTATGCAGATTATAACTCTAGAAGTAGTAAACCCGTTGCTGCAGATGGTAGAGGTGAGATGAAGCCAACTGGTATCCAGCAAAACCCCTATCAGAAAAGAGATATTTCAGAAGACAATCTAAAATCCAAATTTCCTCCAGAAAGAACTGAAGACAAACCTAGTGGTTCAGGGGCAAGGCCACAAGGTGATTCCTTTGTCTAATCTTTTTCATATTTCTTTTTGCTTAAATAATGCGGTAAACTTGAGGTGCATCTGAAATTAAATCCAGAAAGAAAAAATTGTATCTGGAATTGATATTTTTTTACCTCTATCCAGAAAAAGCTGAAGAGAAACCTAGTAGTTCTGGGACAAGGCCAAAAGAAGGTGATTCCTTTCTCTGATCTTCCTTTTCTTTTTTGTGTATAAATGAGACAGTAATCTTGAAGTGCATGAAATTCCAGACAGAAAAAGTCACTTCTGGAATTCATTTTTTTCCTCTAGCATTTTTTGTTTCTTGAAAAGATATCTACTTGCCATGTGATAGATGGGTGTGATAGAGGATTGTCAACATAATAGACATAGCTTATTCAAAACTCATATAAATGCTTGGGGAAGGGATTAGTTGGTTGGATATCTGATTTGACATTAAGGAAACTTTCTTCATCCCTTAGCATTAGTGAAGTCATGGAGAATGAACTGTCAACTGACCAATCAAAACATAGAAACCTACAAGAAGAATAAATGCCGCTTCCCACAAAGTGGGATCAGCCCAATTGAAATCGATCGAATGAGCAGATAATCTTCTGTCATAAATTATGTCATAAGAAGAAAATAGAGAGAAACTACTACTTTTTTGGTTTCCAATTTTACCCCCTTAACCCAACGGTAAAGCACGGTGCCGAAACACCGCGCCACTTGAACAGAGACTCAAACGATGGTTAGTAGATGATGAATATCCACTTCGCCGCTTGCAATTAGAGGCGCCACTTCATTAACCAGGAAACACGACTCTAACCATGCACATTTTGCTTCAATGAAAATACCCAACTCATCCCATAAACAAAGAAGTGACATTGTTATTAGCAAAGAAAGCCTCATCAAGATTGGACTTTAATGAATTATTATATTATATTATAATTATAATATTAAATATTATAATAATAATTTAAATATAACTCATATTATTATATAGAAAATATAGTCTTTAGTTTAAACTTTAAACAATGCTATACAAAAATTATATAAAACTTGCAAAATAGTTTTTGTTTTTTATCAAGTTATTTAAAAGGACTATAAGCTTATTTAATTAAGTTATAAAAATAAATTCGCCTACATCATTCAATAATCTAATGAAAATCATAATATAATACTCTTAAATAGTTTACATAGCTTTAATTAATATATCAATTATCAATCACCATTCATTATTATTTTGGAGAATTTCATTATTGTTCGATATATAAATGTCAATAAAAAGATTATTTGTCTCAAATTCAAAAAAAAATTATCAATTGTAAAATACTTTCTTATGAAATAAAATATAGCTTCTAAAAATAATCTATATCATCTAACCTAAAATCAATATGTTTTCTTAATAAAAAAAGACAAATACGTTTTCTTTGAAAAATTTTATTCCATAACTCTTATAAATATGTACTTTACCATCTCGTTTGAAGCGAAAAATACCGTAAGGATCAATTTTAACTTTCAAATCACGCATGATTTCAAATACTATTACCAATGTTATTAAACATGGATCGGTCATCGATCCGGTAATGGTATTGGGTCAGTGGACCACTGGTCGGACTGAAGGATCTCTCACGATCGGTATGAATAAAAATTTTATTATAATAATATGAGAATTTGAAAATATATGATATTATAAGTCAATATTGCCAAATTTGAATTAACTAATTATTAAAATATATTTTAAAAATTTCCTTCCCTTTATCCTTCCTAGTATTTGATGAATCAGAGACCTTCAAAATGGGTGTGCTAGTATTAGGAATGAGCACTTCCTTCCCTTTATCCTTCCTAGTATGCGAAGAATCAGAGACCTTAAAAATGGGTGTGCTAGTATTAGGAATTGCTACTTCATTCCCTTCATCCTTCCTAGTATTTGAAGAATCAGAGACCTTCCAAATAGGTGTGCTACTTATGGGAATGGCCACTTCCTTCCCTTTATCCTTCCTTTTATTTGAAGAATCAGAAACCTTCAAAATAGTTGTGCTACTTATTGGAATGGCTACCTATCCCCATAACTAACAATGGAATCTAACAGAAAACGAAAACTCGCACAAAGAAATCCCCTTTCCGATTGCACTAACACTTCCTTTTCTTCTATTACCCAAAACCCTATCAAACCCAACCCTTCTCCTTCTGCAATAAAGAAACCTCCCACCAAATTTGCCTCTGCTACGGATACTGTAACGAATCTCGATGATGCCCCAAACCCTAGCTCTCCTCCATCAACCGTGTTTGCCACGCCTTTGCCCAAAACCTCGTCTCGTCACGGTAATTTTATTAATTAAGCGTTTGATTTGTAGATAGGGTTTTGCTATTTGAATTCCCAATTTTTTGCTGAATAATATATTGCTATTTACACGCGCGTTCAGCTTTGAATATGGTTACTAGAGCCATAGATTTTTGATTTATGGGTTAGTATTGCTTTAGTTACTTGGTTTTTTTGCTGTTGACTTTTGTTACTTCTATGATTAGTAGTATTCATTTCTTATTTCTTATTTTTACATGCTGTGTTAATCAGCGTGAAATATTACTTTTTCATTTATAGAAAAATATAATTTCTACTTTTTTGTTCCTTCAGGGACTGTTGATCTTGAAGCTTCTGAGCCTATTTCTGTAATCTATAACCGAAGAAGCTTTTCAAATAAAAGGAGGAATAAAGGGAATGGAGTGGTCAGTCCTTTAAGCAGCACACCCATTTTGAAGGTCTCTGATTCCTTAAATAAATGGAAGGAAAAAAAGGAGGTATCTAACAGAAAACGAAAACTCGAACGAAGAAATCCCCTTTCCGATTGCACTAACACTTCCTCTTCTTCTGTTACCCAAAACCCTATCAAACCCAACCCTTCTCCTTCTGCAATAAAGAAACCTCCCACCAAATTTGCCTATGCTACCGATACTGTAACGAATCTTGATGATGCCCCAAACCCTAGCTCTCCTCCATCAACCGTGTTTGCCACGCCTTTGCCCAAAACCTCGTCTCGTCACGGTAATTTTATTAATTAAGCGTTTGATTTGTAGATAGGGTTTTGCTATTTGAATTTCCATTTTTTTGCTGAATAATATATTGCTATTTACACGAGCGTTCAGCTTTGAATATGGTTACTAGAGCCATAGATTTTTGATTTATGGGTTAGTATTGCTTTAGTCACTTGGTTTTTTTGCTGTTGACTTTTGTTACTTCTATGATTGGTAGTATTCATTTCTTATTTCTTATTTTTACATGCTGTGTTAATCAGCGTGAAATTTTACTTTTTCATTTATAGAAAAATATAATTTCTACTTTTTTGTTCCTTCAGGGACTGTTGATCTTGAAGCTTCTGAGCCTATTTCTGTAATCTATAACCGAAGAAGCTTTTCAAATAAAAGGAGGAATAAAGGGAATGAAGTGGTCAGTCCTTTAAGCAGCACACCCATTTTGAAGGTCTCTGATTCCTTAAATAAATGGAAGGAAAAAAAGGAGTTAGCCATTCCTATAAGTAGCACAACTATTTTGAAGGTCTCTGATTCTTCAAATAAAAGGAAGGATAAAGGGAAGGAAGTGGCCATTCCCATAAGTAGCACACCTATTTGGAAGGTCTCCGATTCTTCAAATACTAGGAAGGATGAAGGGAATGAAGTAGCAATTCCTAATACTAGCACACCCATTTTTAAGGTCTCTGATTCTTCGCATACTAGGAAGGATAAAGGGAAGGAAGTGCTCATTCCTAATACTAGCACACCCATTTTGAAGGTCTCTGATTCATCAAATACTAGGAAGGATAAAGGGAAGGAAGTCGCAATTCCTAATTCTAGCACACCCATTTTGGAGGTCTATGATTCTTCAAATACTAGGAAGGATAAAGGGAAGGAAGTGGCAATTCCTAATTCTAGCACACCCATTTTGGAGGTCTATGATTCTTCAAATAAATGGAAGGATAGAGGGATGGAAGTGGCCGTTTCTACCAGTAGCTCTGCAATAAAGAAACCTCCCACCAAATTTGTCTCTGCTACCTATATTGCCACGAATCTCGATGATGCCTCAAACCCTAGCTCTTCTCCATCAACCGTGTTTGCCACGCCTTTGCCCAAAACCTCGTTTCGTCATGGTACTTTTATTAATTAAGCGTTTGATTTGTTGATTGGGTTTTGCTATTTGAATTTCCAATTTTTTTGTGAATAATATTTTGTGTGTCTATAATAGAGCACACTCATAACTATTTATAATGAAAATAAGAATCAATTACAATAAAGACTAATTAAACCTAATTGATACTAATTAATACTAATTGATATGGAAAATCATATCTGATATTCTAACACTCCCCCTCAAGCTAAAGCTTACTAAGCTTTTAAGCTTGTTACAATAACAAAACATTTTCCCCATAAAACTTGAAACTAAATCTGGCATCGATATTTGTGAGTCATAACCAACATAAGACACCATTGGAATGACCATTGATGGGAAGAGAAGTCATCATTAGCGATTAATTTATGGGAAAGAGTCACCATCGGAATGACCATCAATGAGAAGAGAAGACACCACATTATAAGTCATTAATGAGAAAGGAAGGCATAACAAACAAAAGATGAGCAAGATGAGCAGATCTGATGTTTGAAGAGGAGAGAGAAAATGCATCAACTAGGAGAGATAAAGTGACAGTTTGAACTGTAACTGTTCGTGCACCCAAACCAAAAAGTAACCACAGATCCAGGGGAGAGGAAGGCGACTCTGATGACAAAAAGAACGGCCGTAACAGTGGCCGGACGTGCCGGCACGCGCAGCTGAAGATGGCAGAGAGTAGAGGATTTCGCCGGAGGTAGATCGGCGTGTACGGGCGCGTGATTGGGCCGGTGAGGTTGGAACTTGGACCGTTGTGTAGATCGGGAGGAGGCGAACCTGGTGGTAGTGGTTTCGTCGGGAACGGTCGCCGGAAAATTTTCCAACGCGGTGGATGACAGTGGTTCAGACGGAAAACACGCTGGAAAGACGAACACGGCGGCAGGAAGTAGAAAATAGGAAAACTAAAAAGGTGATTGTACTAGTGAAAAGGAGATACATTAAAAACAGAAAAAGGTGGGGGTTGTCGGCGGCAGATGACGCCGCCGACAACGGTGGTGAAGCACAGAGACGATATCAGAATATCAGAACCCGCTTTGATACCATGTTGAATTTGTGATTGTCTCTGTGTGTCTCAGTGTTGTCAATGACGGATGGCGGTTCATTGCGGCGAGCCAAAATTCCGCCATAAACATATGGCGGATGGCGTAACGGCATACGGCATATGGCGGACGCCATGGCGGACCAATTTTTTTAAAAAATTTAAAAATATATATACTAATACACATACAAAAAACACTAAAAAAAATCCAAAAGCCTATCAATAAATGTCAAAAACCATAGACTTAATTGGTAGGAATATAATCAATATATCATTAGTCTTCATCAAATTGTCATAAGCAACCAAGACATCAAAATAACAACAAAATTATAAAAAATAATGAAAACACAAAGTAACTTCCTCTAATCCTCTTCCCCAACCCCAACATAGTCATTTTCCATGTCATCATCAAGTGGAGCACCTCCCTCCCCTTCTTCTTCTTCGGATTCCACCAAACTAACCAACTCATTTTGAATTTCAGGTGGAAGTTGCTTAGCTCTTGTTATTCCCCCCTTCATGGTTTTTGAACAATAATTACAAATTGTTTCGTTTGTATCTCCCGGACGAGCGGGGGTGACATACTTCCATCCGGGATCAGCTCTGTTGCTATTGGAAGTTATCGATGGCACCGAAGCTTGTGAGGAATTTGGTTGAGATTGAGACATATTCTACAAACTAAATAGAGACAAAATCAACAAAATAAAAAAAAACAGAACAGAATTATTTTTGTATAAAAAAAACAACAGAAATTTTTTGTATAAAAAAAAACAGAACAGAATTTTTTTTGTATAAAACAAAACAGAACAGAAACCGAACAAAAAAAAACAAAAAGTAAAGCAAGAGAAAAGAGAAACAGAACAAGAAAAAAGAGAAACAGAGCAAGAAAAGCAGAACGAAAGGAACCTGCAAGGAGAGAAGAGAAGTCTGCGAAGAGAGAAGAGAGGGCTGCAACGTCGCTGGTGGCAGTCGCTGCTGGTGGTCGCGCAGTCGCTGGTGGTGGTGGCCGTGTTTGACAGTGAGGTCGCAGGTCGCTGCTGAAGGGAAAAAAGCAACAGGGAAAACAGAGCTAGAGGGAGAGAGAAGCCCGTGTTTGTTCGTGAGGTTGTAAAGTTAGGGTAAGAGAGGAGAGAGGTATCTCAGAATTAGGGTTTTTAGGTTTAAAACATTTGGGCTAATTCCGGGTCGGGTCAGATGTCCAAAGCCCATGTTTTTTTTTAAAAAATTACGTTTCGTCCGCCATTCCGCCATGACCGCCATGCTTATGGCGCCCGTCATGGCGCCGCCATTTGGATTCCGTTATAAAACCGTTTTTTGAAGGCGGCGTCTGCAATTTCCGCCACGCCATAGGCCCATAGCGGTATGGCACCGCCATGGCCGTTTTTTGACAACACTGGTGTGTCTATAATAGAGCACACTCATATCTATTTATAATGAAAGTAAGAATCAATTTCAATAAAGACTAATTAAACCTAATTGATACTAATTAATACTAACAGTTATTACTAGCTATGATTAGTAGTATTCATTTCTTATTTTTCCATACTGTGTTAATTAGCGTGAAAATTTTCTTTTTCATTTATCAAAATATATAATTTGTATTTTTTTGTTGCTTCAGGGACTGTTGATCTTGATGCTTCTGAGCCTGCTTTTATAACTATTGATCTTGAAGCTTCTGAGCCTATTTCTGTAATATATAGCCGAAGAAGTTTTTCAAATAAAAGGAGGTGTAAAGGGAATGCAGTAGTCAGTCCTTTAAGCAGCACACCCATTTTGAAGGTCTCTGATTCTTCAAATAAATGGAAGGATAAAAGGAAAGATGTAGCCATTCCTATAAGTAGCACACCTATTTTGAAGATCTCTGATTTTTCAAATAAAAGGAAGGATAAAGAGAAGGAAGTGGCCATTCCCATAAGTAGCACACCTATTTGGAAGGTCTCCGATTCTTCAAATACTAGGAAGGATAAAGAGAAGGAAGTGGCAATTCCTAATACTAGCACACCCATTTTTAAGGTCTCTGATTCTTCGCATACTAGGAAGGATAAGTGGAAGGAAGTGGCCATTCCTAATACTAGCACACCAATTTTGGAGGTCTCTGATGCTTCAAATAAAAGGAAGGAAAAAGGGAAGGAAGTGGTCATTCCTAATACCAGCACACCCATTTTGGAGGTCTCTGATTCTTTAAATACTAGGAAGGATAAAGGGAAGGAAGTGGCCATTCCTAATACTAGCACACCAATTTTGGAGATCTCTGATTCTTTATATAAAAGGAAGGATAAAGGGAAAGAAGTGGACATTCCTAGTACTAGCACACCCATTTTGGAGATCTCTGATTCTTTAAATAAAAGGAAGGATAAAGGGAAGGAAGTGGTCATTCCTGCAAGTAGCACACCCATTTTGGAGGCGTGTGATTCTTCAAATAAAAGGAAGGATAGAGGGAAGGGAGTTGGCGTTTCTACCAGCAGCTCTGCCATTTTGAAGGCCTCTGATAGTAGGTAATCATGCTTCTCTCTAACATAGTGGTAGTTGTGTTATTAAATTTTGTTAGTTTAAAGACCAATGGTTAAGGGGAAATAGGATTGGATTGTTTCAAATTAAAAGGATAGGTGGGGATGGGAGAAACTGATAACCATATGATGGATCAGATACTATAAAATTTCAATTTTTGAAAGTAAATCTCTAAAATATTCTGATGGGTGTTGCGTGCTGTATGAACTGGCTGTATTAGGCGTGTCGATCTTGATTGAACCCATGAACTCTTTGTGTGTCTTTCATTTTTAAAGTATGGTTGTTAAACTTTTTTATGTTAAGCTTACAAAATCGTATCAACAATACTCACTTACAAAATTGTTTTTGTATGAGTTTTTATCTTTTGTGAAAAAACTTAAAATGCAAAAGCATCATGATAAAGCGCCGTCATGCACAAAACGTTAATAGCACAGATAGTCAGATTAGATATAGCAGTTGACTAAAAGATGAACATTATTTTCAGGTCAGGTCAAGTTCTGGTTTGGTTTGGTCGTTTTGTTGATTTAATTATCATGGTCTAAATTGTGTTTAGATACTATATTGATGTTCTAAACATTATATTTATATAATGTATACATCTACGAGTTTGGGTCAAGTCTAGAGATTTCTTAAGTTCATGTAGACTGTCATGGTTAACAACATTGCTAGCTTTTCTGAATAGATTATTTATTACTTATTCTAAATTGATCCTTTTTTGTTTCACCTTTGTCTTATTTTGCCTCTACATTCATGCCCTTGAAATTCATGTTTCATTCATTTCTTTGTTATTCCTTTGTCCTCAAATACAGAGAGAAAAGTCATGGAGTTGGAGGTGTGAATATTCCCAAGGCCAAGGCATTGACAGCCCCTTGTAGAAAGGTACGTAAGTTTACTATTAGTTCCTTAGTGTCTGGGATTTTATTTAGAACTTCAAACTCCTCTAAATCTATGGAAGATGATTTGATTGTTCAACATCAACTTGTTTTTTTAATGAATCTGTCAATGATGAGAATGAGAATATTCCATTAAGTTTCCATGAATTCTATGTTCACTGTTTAAGATGAGTATTCCTGCTTGTCTAGCGGGCAAGCAAATTTCAATTTTGTGTATACCTTCCTTCAGTTTAAACAAAATCACGCATACCATTTTAGAATAAGATCTAACTCATTTAAAACGTAAATGAGTTTTCACTATTTGTAGAATTTGAATTTGTGCGAAGGGTGAGAGAGCCTTGATGCAATCTTGAATTTTTGGGTCAAGCCACACATATACAAACAACCCGAAACACACACAACACACATATAACAAAAGTCTTGCTATTAATGCAAATATAGAGGAGAAAATATATTTTGCATAACTTTTGTTTCTCATGTCTCAATTACAAATTCAATCATGTCACAATATATAATGCATCTTCACTGAATTTTCAGAAGTCCCGATCTGTATTGCCAAAGGAGCTACAAGATTATATTGAAAAACAAAATGCTTACTTTAAAATGATTGATGAAGTTGAACTGCCGGAGGAGGAGGTTGAATCTATTGATGAACTGGATTAGGTGGTAACATGTGTAATATAAATAGCAGCTTGGAATTTCTCCGACTTGGTAGGTTGTATAGTTTTGATGTAATCCTTCTTTCACAATGGATTACTACCTCAGTGCCACATCTCTGACCAAATATATAGATGCAAGTTCTTGATAATATTTGAAATAGGCTAATGGAAAATCAAAGTTAAAATTTTGTAACACTTACACATCAATAGTCCTTATGAAACTCTCTCCGGCTTCACTTGTCATTTACTAGTTTTGTGAATATCTAGTACTTTTGTTGGGGTGTACCAATTATTCTGCATGGTTGGAGGTTTTTGTCCTGCTTTTTGCCTTTGAATTGTGACTTTCTAGGGAGTTGATCTTATGTACAAAGGTTTTTGTGTTCCTTTAAAACACTACTTATAAATATAATACATATTTTTGCTGCGTAAAAAAAAACTAGTTGGAGTAACATAATATTCTTCATAATTTCCATGTTCTGGGTGGAAAATCAAAGTTAAAATTTTGTAACACTTACACATCAATAGTCCTTATGAAACTCTCTCTAGCTTCACTTGTCATTTACTAGTTGGAGTATGGTAATATTCTTTATAATTTCGTGGCTCTGGGTGCCTAGATTTGTTTCTCTATGATGATTCTTTGAAAATCTTATTGGGCAATTGCAAAGTACAATTTCTGCGTATACATTAGACAATTGACTTAACATATTGACATATAAGGTTAAAATTTTAATTTATATTGAAATTTGTATAAAATATTTGTAGATCAAGAATTTACTTAATAGTTGTGTTTCACACCTCTAAAGTACAATGCATACTACATCAAGGTGAAAACACGGAAAACTTGTAATATTTGAAGTAGGGGAGCAAACTCTTCTACTTTCTATATAATCAAAATTAATGCTAGCAAAATTACATATTTAGTGCCCTTCAAATTTTGCTATTTGTCAAAAAAGAGGGACAAAATTGTAAATGCACTACTAAAAGATAAAACACGTGTCAGAAAAAGCTGCTTGACACAAGCTTTACAGAAAAAAAAAGAAGACAAATTCCTTAGAAAAAGCTGCTGGCCGCAGTGTTTACAGAAAAAAAGTTGACAAAAAACGCGTCAGAAAAAGCTGTTGGACGCACACAAAACAAACATTTGACGGCTTTTTTCAAACAAACACCGACACACACATTTTGATTTTATTGCCGATGCGGTCACAAAATTCATTAAAAAGCAAAAAAAAACTAGGGAACATAGAATTCAATAATTGCCCAAAACGTGGGAATGAGGGCAATTGCTTTTACGGCTTAGAATTCAATAATTTTTTTTACGGTTTTTTTTTTGTACCCCCATCAAATGGAGTGCTACCCCCACATAACACGTTATTCCCAAAATACCCCTCGCATAAAATTACAAAATTTGACTTTTGGAATATTCTCTAGAAGGGGACCACGTTATCTGGAAATCGGATTTACCTAAATGGAAGGTAAATCCGATTAGCTTTAAATATGTAATAAACCTCACGCAGAAGTCAAATCGGATATATCAAACTGTCAGATATATCCGATTTGACCATTTATTTTTCACAGAAAGTGAAATTTTGTCCTAATGGATGTATCTAAATCCGATGAGCAATCAGATTTACGTACCCCAGACGTAAATTCGCTTTTGTATTGGAGTTGTGGTTATCATTGTTAGATCTGACAAAGCTGGAGTTAAAATGGGTTCTAGAGAAAAGATTATATTTGGTTGCGAGAAACAAGGGAAGTGGTCTAATGATTATAGAGTTTTCGGGTCTAAGAGAAGAAGCTGTCCGTTTACTTTGAGAGCTACTTCTACAGTACGTCATGGGGGTTGGCGTGTGAATGTTAGGTGTGGTGTTCACACACATGAGTTGCTTAGTACCTCGACCGGGTCGACAGCTTTTGGTCGTTTAACTAAGCCACAGAAAGCTATTGTTAATGAGCACACTGATCTGAATGTTGCCCCGAAAGATTGTCTTACTGCTTTGAAGAATCATTATTCGGACAACGTGACCTCTCTTCCTCAAATATATAGGCAGCGTTACGCCTATAGGTCTTCTAAGAGGGGTCCTAGAACAGACATTCAGGAGCTTTTCAGATTGATTGAGTCGCAAAATTATTTATGCTGGAGCAGAAAACTTGAGGGTTCGGATGTGGTTTGTGATATCATGTGGGCGCATCCCACTTCTATTAAGTTATTCCGGTTGTTTCCAAAGGTTCTTATTCTTGACACCACCTATAAGACCAACAAATACAATCTACCTCTATTGGAGATTGTAGGAGTCACTTCAACAGAGTTAACTTTCTCGGTTGCTTTTGCCTATATTTCACATGAGCTTGGAATTCATTTTACTTGGGCATTGCAGCAACTGAAAGAATTATTTGACTTGCACGGGCTTCAGCCTCAGGTATTCTTGACTGACAGAGATCTTGGCCTTATGTCCGGTATTCTTGATGTCTTTCCACCGGCTACAAATTTGTTATGTTCTTGGCACGTGCCTAAAAATGTGAAAGCGAGGATTAAAGAGTTGGTGCACGTGGATAGACAAAAAGACGTCATCTCTCTTTGGCATAACATTATTGATTCACTTGACAAGTCAGTACTCAGCTCAGTTGAAGATTTTTGAGGACTGTTGCGTTGATTTGCGCGCTTTTATTAAGTATCTGCATGACACGTGGTTGACAAAGCATAAGGAAAGATTTATTTTGGCATGGACAAACCAGATCCCACACTTCGGCAATCAGAGCACCAATAGGTATTTTTATCGTAGTTTAAATTTTTTTGACACGCGTTTAGTATTTTTATCGTAGTTTAACTTTTTTTTGACACGTGTTTAGTATTTTTATCGTAGTTTAAATTTTTTTGACACATGTTTAGTATTTTTATCGTAGTTTAAATTTTTTTGACACGTGTTTAGTATTTTTATCGTAGTTTAATTTTTTTTGACACGTGTTTAGTATTTTTATCGTAGTTTAAATTTTTTTGACATGTGTTTAGTATTTTTATTGTAGTTTAAATTTTTTTGACACATGTTTAGTGTTTTTGTCGTAGTTTAATTTTTTTGGACACGTGTTTATTATTTCAGAGTCGAGTCAGCTCATTGGACTTTGAAGAGACATTTGAGGACTTCTGGAGGTGACTTGTCTAAGTATTTTAAATCTATGCATGACATGCTTACTCTTCAAATTGATAAAGTCATCGGGTCTTTTCAAAGAAGCATAAACCGTATTGAAGTGGCTTCCAATACTCCTTTGTTTAAAAAGCTTCGCGGTGTTGTGTCTTTAAATGCTTTGGATCATATTGTCAGAGTTTTCTAAATCGACATCTGGGGTTGGATATGACAAAGGCCGCTGTGGATGCATTATTAGAAAGACACATCTTCTTCCTTGTGCTTGTGAGCTGGGTGTGTACCATGTCTCCGGTACTCCTATTCCGTTAGATGTTGTAGATGACCATTGGAAAAACTTGAGTTTGGATTCTATAGATGATAAATTCTTCCAGGAAAAATTTGCAGACTGTGATATTTCTCCACTAGCCGGGGAAAATACCATAAAATCCAGCTCTGAAATTTAAAAACTGTTTATCATGGTGAATTAAAAACTGTTTAACAGAAATTTAACCAGACTCGAAAAAAATTAACTTAAAATTATTACCTGTAAGAGGGTCGCATATCCTCCTAACTGATGTGCCTGGTCCAGGCAGGAGTAGTTCAGCTGGTCATACATGAAAGCAAGTGCTGCTGCCCCCCATGCATATGATCCAACACCAACTGCACTGATATCCTCAAGTAGCAGCAGCCACCTAGCCTCAGCCCTGTCGCCGGTCTTGACTGTGAAGATGGACCAGCTCAGGATCAGAAGGATAAAGGACCAGACAGCAGGACGCATGTCATCCTCCATGGACCGTCTACTAACAATCTCCTGAAGCCACTCAAATCTGTAATATGGGCCAGAGGAAGCTCGACACTCACGGTCCGCCTCCTCCATAGTCACAGCTAGATAAACATGGGCTAGGTGGATGGCCTGATCAGTGGTGACGGAAGTGGGTGGAGTTTTGAAGTAGTTCCCCGTGATGGGTAGATACAGCAAGCAGGAGACATCATCCAAAGTAATTGTCATTTCACCAAATGGTAGGTGAAATGACGATATCTCTGAGTGCCATCTCTTCAAAAAAGCAGACAGCAGCTCATGGTCCACCGTTGAATGTCCGGTGGAGACGATGGGGGATAATCGGGAGCCCGTGATATACTCCCAGAACTGAGTGTTTTAGGAGTACCCAAGCAGCCTCATCGCCAGCTTGTTACCATGGTTGGTAACCTTCCACTTACGCACATATGTCCGCATTATAAATAAATAAAAACATAAGGCTATGTAAATAAATTAAACTATCAAGACTATGTAAATAAATTCAACTGACTGGGTCTCTTTGAATAATGCTACAAACATGGGATCCTAGTCCCATGAATAGAGGAGGCTGCTCCTCATGCTGCTGAGGCTACTCCTCGTGCTGCTGAGGCTCCTCATGCTGATACTGCTGATGCTGCTGATACCCCTACTGATACTGCTGCTGATACCCCTGCATCTCAGGCATATACTGGTCCTCAGACTGGTCTGGGGACATAGAATGCTCAGCAAAATGGTGCCCCTGCTGGCCCTCCTCGTAGTGATAGTCAGGGGTCTCCTCCAGCTCCATCGACTGCTGTCGCCTACGCCGGGTAGACGCATGTCCCGCAATCCTGCGGCGGGTGCGTGTACTAGGAGAAGAGGACTCCCCTCGATAGCTATCAGACACTGGGAAAAAAACAAAGTGTTAAAAAAACAAAAAAAAACAAATCGGATATAGGTATATCCTATGCGAAATAAGAAATCGGATATACATATATCCGAGAGGAAGATCGGATGTACATATATACGACTTACTATTTTTTGCAGAATGTGAGGAAGATCAGATTTATCTAAGGAGAAGGTAAATCCGATTGGAAATCGGATATATCTTTACGAGAGGAATATTCGATGTGATCAAGAATCTCTCTGGTCAAACGGATGTAAATGAGAAATGGTATGTGTTTTGTAAATTTGTATAAATTTTAAGGGTAATTTCATCTTTTTACAAGACATCAGAGGGTAGTTTGTGAGGTGATGGGGGTACAAAAAAAAACCCTTTTTTTATCCAATTTTTCCTTTTACGTGCCGACCAATAACGATCACATTCAATGTCTACCTACAATATTTAGATTTATTTTTTAAATGAATTCAATTCTTTCTCTTTTTCTTCAACATTTAGATTTTACCTTTAAATATTAATTTTACTTTTAAATATATTAGTATTATTTCTTTATGTTAATGTAAATTTTAAAATTAATCTATAATATAACAATGTATTTTCAAAATTCTGACTAATTAAATTCTACTTAAGTTTATTCATATAAAATAGATATTCGGCAATAACAGTGACAACAGGAGCATCAACGAGAGTGACAACGGGATAAACAACGAGAGCGGCAACTAGAACAGCAACGGGAGCCACAACTTGTAGCGATTCTCAACATCCTTTTTTATCTAGTTTTGCATTTTTATTTTATTAAATTTTACAATTTAATTAAATTCCAGTATAACTTTTTTAATAATTTCATAATTTAATTAAAATGATAAAATTAAACGAATATGATTTAATTAATATTTAATAATATAGATAAATATGAGTTAACATGTGGCAACAGGAGCGGCAACGGGAGACTGACAATGGGAGCGACAACGAGTGTGCCAACGGGAGTGGCCAACGGGGATGCATATTTTACCTACAATCTCATTTTCATTTATCTTTATTTTTACTCCATTATTAACATTATAAGAAATACCGACTTTTTTAAAACTTTTTCAAACAACTATTTAAGCAAATTTGAAAATACAGTCTTTTATCAAATTTTTCCTTTTTTTTATTATATTTTACAACTTTCAACGTATTTATAATTTCAATGGAAATCATAACAGATACAGTATCACCCATACTTATGCACAGGTAAAATACTAGTTTCCAAACAATAGTACAGACCTTTTAAATGCATGTTCTTAATAGTACAGACCTTTTAAATGCATGTTCTTAAATGCATGTTCTTATTTTGAATTGGTACTTATTTTTGCATCATCTTGCAATGTAAAGAAAACCTTTGGTCACGAAAAAGAGTTGTAAACACACGTTCGTGAAACTTCCCAAGAGCTTACTTGGGGACATATAGCACTGCTCTTTTGTAAATATCAAATATTTGAGTAAAAATTAAAGTTTTGTTCCCTTCCTTTTCTTAGAAAAATCCACGGTTTATGGCTCACAAGTTAGGGGTTTTTTGTGACTTGTTTTCAAAGCAGACTTTTCAAGTGAAATGATGATTAAAAACATGATCTAACTTTTATCAAAGCTTCAAAACTAAGACTAGAAAATAAAGAGCAAAGTTGGGAAATCTCCTTACCCAAAGATAGAGAGAGAAGAGGTCAGGTTTTGAAGGAGAAGAGAGAAATAGTTGATTTGCAGATGATGCCCCCCAAATGCTCCTTTATGATCCACAACAATTCTCCAATTTCTTTATGCTTGATCATGCTCCCTTTGATGATGGAAAATAAATGAAAAATAAAAGAAAGGAAGAGGCGAGATGTGGTCACAGTTTGGGAGAGGCAGATGAGGGAAAAAACTTATGGAAATAGTGGAGAAAAATGGAGAATGAGAGAATAGAATGGAGTATGAGATGAAGAATTTTGAGAATGAGTGGGGATGGGGGCCTCAAATTTTAACCATATTTGTCGAAATGTTAAGTCTATTATCTAAATGTGTAGGCAGAAATGGTACTTCTATTTGCAATTGCCCAATAAGATTTTCAAAGAATCATCAGTGAGAAACAAATCTAGGCACCCAGAACTAATCTCCTCCCTTTTCAGAAAAATTCTTCATCTCAACTGCCGAATATGTAATATGAGTACCGCCATTCTACGAATTCTCCCGCTTAAGATATGGATTGTCATCTACTTTCTATTTCTTATCTTTATGCCACATATACTTTTTAGCCGCAAAATAGTCTATTTAGCGCCGCCTTTGCTAGGAAAAAATCCGTTGAATAGGCAACCCTCGCAAAAACCACGGTTTGAAAACCGTTGCCAAAAGAAAAGAGAACCGTTTATTTGCTTTAGGGAACGATTTTTAAGCGTTACCATCGGATCAAAATGTTGAAGAATCTTGGCTGCATTTGATTTTGTTCCAGTGCCTCTCCATCAATGAGTATCAAGGAAGTATAAGCATTGCTTGGAAATTTCATTGACTATGGTAATATGAGATGAAGAATTTCCCTTTTCTGAAAAAAATTCTTCATCTCATACTCCATTCTCCCTTTTTTCCTCCTCTATTTCCATAAGTTTTCTTTTCTCATATCCCTTTCCCAAACTGTGACCACATCTCTTCTCTCCTCTTCATTTCTTTTATATTTCATTTATTTTCCATCATCAAAGGGTGCCTGATCAAGCTTGAAGAAGATGGAGACTTGTAGTGGATCATAAAGGAGCATTTGGGAGCATCATCTGCAAATCATCTATTCCTCTCTTCTCCTTCAAAACATGGCATCTCCCATCTCTCTCTCTGGGTGGCTAAAAACATGATCAAACCTTTGATCTAACTTTCATCAAAGATTCAAAACTAAGACTAGAAAATAAAGAGCAAAGTTGTGAAATCTCCTTACCCAAAGATAGAGAGAGAAGAGGTCAAGCTTTGAAGGAGAAGAGAGAAATTGATGATTTGCAGTTGATGCCCCCAAATGCTCCACTATGATCCACTACAATTCTCCATTTTCTTCAAGCTTGATCATCCTCCCTTTGATGATGGAAAATAAATGAAAAATAAAAGAAATGAAGAGGAGAGGAGAGATGTGGTCACGGTTTGGGAGAGGGAGATGAGGAAAAAAAACTTATGGAAATAGGGGAGAAAAGGGGGGAATGAGAGAATAGAATGGAGTATGAGATGAAGAATTTTGAGAATGAGTGGGGAAGGGGGCCTAAAATTTTAACCATATATATCGATATGTTAAGTCTATTATCTAAATGTGTACGCAGAAATGGTACTTCTCTTTGCAATTGCCCAATAAGATTTTCAAAGAATCATCGGTGAGAAACAAATCTAGGCACCCAGAACTAATCTCCCCCCTTTTTCGAAAAATTCTTCATCTCAAATGCCGAATATACAATGAGTATTGTCCTTCTATCAATTCTCCCGCTTAAGAAAGATGCACACAAATGGATTGTCATCTGCTTTCTTTTTCTTATCTTTATGACACATGTACTTTTTAGCCACAAAATAGTCTATTATATTCTTTCTCTTCCTTTTCCTCTTTATCTTTATTCAACTCTCCTTTTACATTTTTGTACTCTTTTATTTCAATTCTTCTTTCTTCCTTTTCCTCTATCTTTATTCAACTCTCCTTTTACATTTTTTTACTTGTTTATTTCAATTCTTCTTCCTTATTCACAGTAGTATTTTATTTTCTTAGAGTTTTTCATTCTTCTTTCATCACATTGTTATTGTTTTAATATTCAAATTTATCTACTTGATATTTCTCTATCTAATTTATTTAGCCCATTTGCAAAAACTCAATGTCAAGACGTAACCTAAATCCTTTCTAAAAGTTTCTCTTGAATTAGCAACTTATTTGAGAAGATAATGTTAAAAGTGGGGCAGCAAAATTCATTGCTTTAGGCCTCACCCAAATAAGCCTTTGCTTCAAGCCTCTCCAATGGAGCACTCATAAGAGGAGTACTCAACTAGAGATGGAGTACTCCATCACACTTTTATTCTTTTTAATTTTAGTCCTTAATTAATAGCACTTAATATTTCTCCAATACAACACCTAATAATTTACTAACAATCCCAAAAATGGTTACACATCATTATATTTTCAACAAATAACTCATCATTTTCAATGGTGGTCAGCATAGAGCTAAATAAGTTAATCACCCTCAATGTAGATGAAATTTGACAAATATCTCATCATTCCTACTAACGTATGCACTCAGCACCGACAGGAGACAAAAAATCGTATGCATTTGTAATGAATGAAGAGGCAATTGTGCAAGGGAGCCAAAGGGAACAACAATTCCAGGGTGAGGCGCCAAGTACTTAGTGAGGCGCCAAATGCTGAGAGGGTAAGAGCCAGTAATAGAGCGCGTGTGGCAAACGTGAGATTGAGCAACTACGTACTTAAGTAATGCGTGGGAGTGAGGGGAATTATCTGATCATTGATGATTTGTATTTCTCTCTCCTCTAACTGTACTCTTCTTCTTCTATCTGAACAATTTTTGCTTCCCTAAGTACTGTATTGATTCCCTCATCAATAGAACAGTACTTACCTCATATCCATTTATTATTTGTTAATTGCATTACTGTACACAGTGTGAATTACTCTTACATTGGTGCTTTCATCACCTCCTGCAAATGGCCGAAAATACCCGCTTCAAAGAGCTCAACAATGATCTGCGTAAACTTGCTGAAACGATGGAGAAGAAATGCACAGAGCTGCAAACGAACTTCGAGCACCTAGAGATCAATAATCAACAACGATTTGAGTGCATGGAGCTTGCGATTATAACAAATCGGAGGCAAATTTTGCTAAAGTCCTTGCTATGTTCGAAGAGTTGAAGAAGGACCCGGCGATTAGCTCAACCACATCTAGCGGTTCCTCGCTGAAGGTGAAGTCACCACTGATTCAAACACTAGGGAACCAAAAGCCTGCATTTCAGGTAAGATCAATGAAACTTGATTTTCCTCGTTTTGATGGCAACAATGTGGTTGGATGGATAGGTTTTGTTCACACTGTTTATTTAGATCAGGACATTATTCCATGGTTTCAAATGATGCAAAAGGTGAATGCATTTCAATCTTGGAACAAGTTTACCACGGCTATAGAAACAGAATTTGGTCCTTCGCCTTTTGACTGTCCTCGTTCTAAATTGTTTAAACTTACTCAATTGGGCATCGTTGCTGAATACTATTTGGAATTTACTCTCTGGCTAATCGATCCGAGGGTGTCACTAGTGAAGCTTTGCTAGATTGCTTTATTGGTGGATTGAATGATGAGATTCATAGGGATGTTAAATCGTTATCTCCTCCATCTATGGTGAAGGCAGTAGCATTAGCTAAATTGTTTGAAGAAAAATACCAAACACAACCTAAACACAAACCAAACACTTTTCACTAGTGGAAAAAATGCATTTTATAACTGTCATTTATATCAGTTAAAAACGGCCTGATGTTAAAAGTGACGCGGTGGCAGTTTTGTAATTAAAATTACAATTTTATTATCGGTTTCCACAGGAACCGATATAGAAAGTGCAAAAACCATCTTTCATATCGGTTCCATTGCATAACTGTTATATAAAGTGCAAAAATTTAGGCTTCCATAACGGGTCACAAAACCACCCGTTATAGAAACGAAAAAAATTAGGCTTTTGCAATTCGTCCGCATCTCTTCCACCATTCGCTCCCTCTCACTCTCATTCGCAGTACTATCCCTCATCTCTTCCACCACCGTTCACACCTCCCTCATCTCTTCCACCACCGTTTAGCATCTCACCATTCGCATCTCTTCCACTGTCTCTCCCTCTCACCACTCAGGCGCATACTCTCCCTCTTCCACCATTCGCTCCCTTTCACTCATCTCCGCATTCCCTCATTCCCATTGGCCACGGAAGATCACGACCAAAACCACTGAGCGGCTTCACCGGAGCGAGATAGTTTGGTAACCCTTTTCCTTCCATCACCCATCTTCTTGATTTCGTTTTTTAGGGTTTGTGTGATTTGGGAATTGGGAACCGAATTTGGGTTTTCGTTTTTCATTTCTTCACTTCACAATTTCTCAGCAACCAAACAGCAGAAGTGATGATTCGTAACTTTGTTTTTTGTTTTATGGATATTTAGAAGTTTTTTTTTGTTTTCTTTACTCTCATTCATTTGAATTTCTGTTTGGATCGTAAGGTTTTGTTCACACTGTTTATTCTTGTTGTAGTATTGGAGTTCCTCGGCTGCGTTCCTCTGCTACAGATATCCTTCCACCACATTCCTATCTCAACGATATTTTGAGAGTAAAGTGAAGCAAGGAGAAGCAAATGAATGTAAGAGTAAGTCTGTGAGTTTGGTGATGGAGAAGTTGTAAGGAATGGTTTAAATAGAAATGTTATGGGGGTATGATGGAAAAAAGATGTGAAATTGGGGAACCAAGGCTTATTGAGAACAATGTGATTCACTTGGTTATCATAGCAAATAAGCTAAGTATCTTTGTGATAGTAACAGGCGACAGTACATGAGATATGCAAAGGCAGATCAGATGAAGGTTTGATGTCACACATTTCTATGAAAGAGAAACTAAAATTCTGCCAGTCTATCAAAGAGTGTAAAAGAAACAAAAGTTCAAGTTGAATAAAGGAAGAGAAAGTCAGCCACGTGTAGAAGACTAACCTGATTTAAAGAAGTTATTGATTTGTCATATCTGGTTTAGCCAAATGCTGCATGCTCCGAAGAAAAACCTGAAGAGTGTATAAGTAAATGTGTAATATGAAACCAACATGTATTTTATGTCATCTTAATGGGAAGATAAAATAGAGAATATCTGAACCACTGCTATACACAAAGAAACACATGTGAAGATTAGATTTGAAAGCTATAGCATATTAGATTTGTGAGTGCACTTTATAACATTAGTTATATCAATAGATGATGGAAAAAAGATGTGAAATTGGGGAACCAAGGCTTACTGAGAACATGTGATGGACTTGGTTATGATAGCAAATAAGGTAAGTATCTTTGTGATGGGAAAAGGCTAAAGTACTTGAGATATGCAAAGGTAGATCACATGAAGGTTTGATGTCACACATTGCTATGAAAGAGAAACTAAAATTCTGTCAGTTTATCAAAGAGTGTAAAAGAAACAAAAGTGCAAGTTGAATAAGGGAAGAGAAAGCCAGCCACGTGTAGAAGACTAACCTGATTTAAGGGAAGTCATTGATTTGTCATATCTGGTTTAGCCAAATGCTAGATGCTTCGAAGAGAAATCTTAAATAGGAAAAGTCCACAGTACATGAGATATGCAAAGGTAGATCAGATGAAGGTTTGATGTCACACATTGCTATGAAAGAGAAACTAAAAATCTGTCAGTTTATCAAAGAGTGTAAAAGAAACAAAAGTGCAAGTTGAATAAGGGAAGAGAAAGCCAGTCACGTGTAGAAGACTAACCTGATTTAAGGCAAGTCATTGATTTGTCATATTTGGTTTAGCCCAATGCTAGATGCTTTGAAGAAAAATCTTAAAAGTGTATAAGTAAATGTGTATAAGTAAATGTGTAATATCAAACCAACATGTATCTTATGTCATCTTAATGGGAAGATAAAATACAGAATATCCGAACTACTGCTATACACAAAGAAACACATGTGAAGATTAGATTTGTGAGTTATAGCATATTAGATTTGTGAGTCCAGATTAGATTTGTGAGCTATAGCATATTGTACATAGATTTCCTGGGACTAAAATAGCAGGATGATCCAATTAACTTTATAACATTAGTTATATCAATAGATGAATAAGTGGAACCCATTGGAAAAACCCTTAAACACAATATCTGTTTAATGGACTTTCATATCAGCTTTTTAGTAACTTCCAGTTTTTGCAATCAAATATTCTAATTCCTACAATTAGCAGCCATACCCTCCTCTATAGTTAAGAGTGGTCTCTATATTACAAAATTTTATATCAGCAGCAACATGCTTTCTTTTATGTCTTATATTACAGAACTTTAAAGACTCTAACCCACATAACCGTGGTTTTTATGTTAGTTCTTCACATTACATTGTCCTTCCTCTTTAAATATGTTAATAACCACTAAACAGAAGCTTCATCCAAAGCTATCACTTGAGGAAGAGCAGAAAAATGCAGGATTGTTAAAACTGTAATTGATTAATTCTAATCAAATCTTTGGTTGACATGACTTAAGAGAGGTCAGCATATTTCTTATTGCTTTGGCTAAAAAACTGACCCCTTGCTGTCTTCACATGTCATTGATTTGACATTTCACTTAAAGCTGTTGACTATATCTTTATCTCTCAATCTCTGAACATCTCTTTTGTCCCTCTCTCTCTCTCTCTCTCTCTCTCTCTCTCTCTCTCTCTCTATATATATATATATATATATATATATATATATATATATATATATATATTCAACCACTTGGTAACAATTTACTCCCATCTCTTTGAAGCATTCAAACACAATCTCTTTTTACACTGAGTTTGATTTCGAAGGTACTTCGTCTTTGTTTTTTTCTAAACTTTGTTCCATGGTTCTGGGCTATTTTGTAATTTGTCACTTCTTCTTTGAACTTCAGGTTACTCTTTTGCTGACTGGTCTTCAGCTTTTGCATAACAAGGTAATGTCAGTCATTCCTTCTCTTTTCCCTTTTGCTCAACTAATGTAGGCATATGTGCTTGCTGCCCTACATTGTTTCCTATGTTTCCTTAGCTATGGATTCTTTTAAATTTCGCCAGTTACAAAGAAAACTACCCATAGCAGCAACATGCTTTCTTTTATATATTATATTACAGAACTTTAAAAACTCTAACCCACTAAATATTTTAGGGTTAAATATGTTTTTAGTCCCTACAAAATCGGCTCCTTCTAAGTTTAGTCCCTACATTAACGAAATAGGCGTTTTGGTCCTCATCTTATTTTGCCGTTTTCAATTTTAGTCACTCATGACTTTTAATAGCGCTTCAAAACTTTTAATAGCGCTGTATTGACCTTTTATAAGCGCTATTAAAAGTTTTGAAGCGCTATTAAAAGTCATGCGGGACTAAAATTGAAAACGGAAAAATAAGATGAGGACCAAAACACCTATTTCGTTAATGTAGGGACTAAACTTAGAAGTAGCCAATTTTGTAGGGACTAAAAACATATTTTACCCAATATTTTAAATTCCTCTTTAAATATGTTGATAACCACTAAAGCTGTTGACTATATCTTTATCTCTCAATCTCTCAACATCTCTTTTGTCCCTCTATTACTTCTATATATATATATATATATATATATATATATATATATATATATATATATATATATATATATTCAACCATTTGGTAACAATTTACTCCCAACTCTTTCAAGCATTCAAACACGATCTCTTTTTACATTGAGTTTAATTTGGAAGGTACTTCATCTTTGTTTTTTTCTAAACTTTGTTGCATGGTTCAGGGCTATTTTGTAATTTGTCACTTCTTCTTTGAATTTCAGGTTACTCTTTTGCTGTCTGCTCTTCAGCTTTTGCATAACAAGGTAATGTCATTCATTCTCTTTTCCCTTTTCCTCAACTAATGTAGGCATATGTGCTTGCCCCCCTACATTCTTTCCTATGTTTCCTTCCTTTGCATCTGACACTATTATCATATTCATCTAGGGTACATCAAATAAGATCCATTCCTATGGGTTCCTTATCTTTTTGCTTTGCATGTGACACTATTGTCTATATGGGGCTCCCCTAACTATGGATTCTTTTAAACTTCTTTATCTATATTTTTTCACTTAGTGTGTTAATCTTTTCCAAAAATGATTCAATTCTTTCTTGACAAATTGGTTTTGAACTAACTCATTTCTTGAGGCCTTACTCGTGTGATTCATTATCACATTCATTTAGGTTGCATCAAATAACATGTTTTCCTATGGGTTCCTTATATGGTTTTAATGAGCAAAATCACATTCTTTTGAAATAAGGTGTTTTCCATGTCTAAGACATACATTGTTAGGAATATATACATGGACCATGACTATTCTCATGCTTGTTATAAATTTTTTTAAATATAAGATATCCTATTTGGAATTCAGTGAACTTATTGATTTCTCATAGTTGGTTTGTCATGAGAATTTCCTTTTCTAGATGCCAGTTACTCGTGTTGATCCAAAAGATGACAGCACCTATGCTATGGTTATCAAGTTTGACAGATATTACTTCGAGGTTTTGGCTGAAAATGTGAGTTTCAAGTTGTGTTTTACACTTGCCTTCTGTTTTTTTCCCCATTTCATTGTATCCTATTTATCATTTGTATGTTTTCTTATTATTGTTCAATGTTTGTGTTCCATAGTTATCCGTTCAACTGCCTGAATTGTTTACCAAACAACATGGAAATGATGTGTCCTTTTTGGTTAACTTGTGTGATCCAGTTGGGAATGAGAATCAAGTGATAGTTAAGAAGGTTAATGCCCGCGTATATTTTTCCAGTGGTTGGAATGGAATGGGTTCCCGCTATCTTCAAAATGGTCGGGGGATAGTTAGGTTGGTTTACATTAGGCCTAACAAGTTTTTCATCAAAGTTAAGGATAGGTTTGGTAAAGAGGTTAAGTATCCTACTCCCCCCATATTTTAAAGCTTGCTCAAGATCCAGTTCCACATGCAACCATTGATGCTGGAGACAAATACCTTAGTTCCATCTCTAAGGTCCCAACAGTTTACCATACATTGGCCAAGCATTTAATTGCAGATGATGCCAAGACTGGAAAACTAGTGTGTTTCTTTCTTTTCATGATTTTAGTCTTATTCGTTGTTGTTCAGACTGTTTTGCCTTCCTATTTTGCTGACTTTCTTGCGTTATTGTATGCAGTCCATCCCTGCCGATTTCTTACATATGATCATGCCAGCTGGTGTTCATCAAGTCAAGTTGATTGATTTCCATGGCTATGCCTGGACATGTGAGGCAAAGAATGATCAAGATGATGTGTCTCTCTGTGGTTTGTATTCTGGTTGGACTCTTTTTCGCCATACCAAGTTGTTGTTTGAGGGTACTTATATTAGCCTTGGTGTTAGATCTACAGAACCAACAATGATTCTGTTTGAGTTCAAGGGGCGTGTATGAATAGATTGTTAGGCTGCTGTTGGTTGTGGTCTTTAGCGTCTAATTAAGTAGTATGGATCTAATTAAGTCTTTTGTTAGGCTACTATTGTTTGTTGCCTCTGTTACTTGTGCTCTTTAACCAGTTTGTTTTACCTAATTAAGTAGTATGAATCAAATTAAGTAGTGTCTTTAGTCCAATTAAGTAGTATCTATGCCTAATGTGGTATTTGTGCATTAAGTTTGTCAAAAAGATTATGTCCTTTCTTTCTTCCATTATATATAATATTTAGTTTCTGTTGTGTTTCCTTATTTCCACTGCTAATGTAAGCTACTCACCAAAACAATTAGCTATAATCTAATATCATGTGTACCTGAAAATTACAAGCTCCTGATAACCAGCCACCACAACTGGCTATTACAATCTGGATAAATAAATGAAATAAATAAATGCAATAAATCGCTCATTCTCAGTTTTACTGAATACTATGGCTCTCAAGTTTGGCAATACTTGGAAATAATCTTTTTTTTTTAACAATCACATTAAGGCCATGATTCATAAAATGAATTTGTGAATCAATAAATTTGAATTTGCTGCAATTTGTGTGACTGATATAAAAAAGGAGCATTATTTGCTCCTGTCAAGTCAGCTGTAATGCAATGCCAAGTCAGCTGCAATGCAATGATATCATCTTCTGCTTGGTTTAATCGAACAGTAACATGCCAGGGTTGCTAGGAAATTCCTACCTCTTTTCCAATTGAATTAACCATGTCAGAGACAAGGTATATAGACAAAATTAAAGGTTATAATTAATAGAATAAGGTGTCAACAGAATTAAATGAGGCTATAAGGTTATGATTAACACAATTAAAGGTTTAACAGAATTAAAGGTTCTAGGGCTCATCAAATAAGGGTTTTTCCAATGGGTTCCACTTATTCATCTATTGATATAACTAATGTTATAAAGTTAATTGGATCATCCTGCTATTTTAGTCCCAGGAAATCTATGTACAATATGCTTCAGCTCACAAATCTAATCTGGACTCACAAATCTAATATGCTATAACTCACAAATCTAATCGTCACATGTGTTTCTTTGTGTATAGCAGTAGTTCGGATATTCTATATTTTATCTTCCCATTAAGATGACATAAGATATATGTTGGTTTGATATTACACATTTACTTATACACTTTTAAGATTTTTCTTCGAAGCATCTAGCATTTGGCTAAACCAGATATGACAAATCAATGACTTGCCTTAAATCAGGTTAGTCTTCTACACGTGGCTGGCTTTCTCTTCCCTTATTCAACTTGCACTTTTGTTTCTTTTACACTCTTTGATAAACTGACAGATTTTTAGTTTCTCTTTCATAGCAATGGTGACATCAAACCTTCATGTGATCTACCTTTGCATATCTTAAGTACTGTAGCCTTTTCCTATCACAAAGATACTTACCTTATTTGCTATCATAACCAAGTCCATCACATGTTCTCAGTAAGCCTTGGTTCCCCAATTTCACATCTTTTTTCCATCATCTATTGATATAACTAATGTTATAAAGTTAATTGGATCATCCTGGTATTTTAGTCCCAGCAAATCTATGGGCAATATGCTATAACTCACAAATCTAATCTGCACTCACAAATCTAATATGCTATAGCTCACAAATCTAATCTTCACATGTGTTTCTTTGTGTATAGCAGTGGTTCAGATATTCTCTATTTTATCTTCCCATTAAGATGACATAAAATACATGTTGGTTTCATATTACACATTTACTTATACACTCTTCAGTGGTTCAGATATTCTCTATTTTATCTCCAGATATGACAAATCAATAACTTCCTTAAATCAGGTTAGTCTTCTACACGTGGCTGACTGTTGCGCTCGTGTGTGTTCTAGTCGCAATGTCAGTGCAAGTATACACGTCGTACAAGTAATAAAGTGGATAAAAGTAAGAGATCGTTCCCACGAGGATTGATTAACTTTCAGAGTTCAAGTCTTTAAAACACAAGTGAAACAGGTGATAAATCGGCACTAAAAGTAGGTGTTAAGACTAAGAACGTAAATAAAACAAGTAAAGAGGAAGTGGTTGTGAAAATGGAAAAGTATGAGTTGGATTGCTGCATGCAAGTAAATCTCCTCTAGTCAGACGTTATAACGTTTACACGTTAATACGTACAAATGCTATGTTGTATAGACGTTATAACGTTTGAACGCTGTTGCAAAAGAGCTGTGCTTTTCAGTCACAAAACGTCAGAGCTTCAAGTACTAGAATTCCTATGTCTAGGTTCTAAGTAGGCCTACTCCTGTATTTTAAGTACCCACAGCAATGTCCTATGAACTATTATCCATTCTATGTCTAGACTTAGATAAAAATGCCTAAATGTCTTAAGTGCACCTTTTCATTCACATAAATCTTTGAGTTCTTTTCATAGACCATGTCTGTACCTATGAATCTACTTATTTTAAGTGATCAGTTCAAAACAAGTTTGGAAATATTAACATGCAAAGATTTAAAACGCATAAACATCATTACTTCATAGTATTAGACTAAAGGTTCATTACATGCAAAACAACAACCCAACTACAAATGTTTAGCTCATGCTGAGTGTCTTTACAGAAAGAAAAGGAGTTAAAATCCAAATACCGTACATAGAGAAAAGGAGATTAAACGCAAAAGATACGCCTAAGTAGCCTTCCTTCATGCACGCTGTAAAGACGTTGCAACGTCTGAGCTTCACAGTAATGGGTGCGAATGGAAATAAAAATGGAGCTTGAGGAGAGTTCGAATGAAGAAGTCTGTGTCCAGAACTTCTTTTAGAAAACTCCTCTGGAAGTGGAGGAAGGTGGATGATGAATGGATTCCTCCCCTCTCTTCGTAGAGAGAGATAAGCTTTGTTTAAATAGCCAAAAAAAACAGAATGTCACATGCTTGCTGATGTCATTGCCCACTTTCCCAGCTTGCTTGTAAATAAAATATTGCTGAAATGACACTGCACTGCTACAGTGCGTCAGCCGCGTCAACGATGAGGAGAGAGAAGATCTTCTGACTTTCTAGATCTTTGACCATCATTTCTTGTGTGCCAAAAATAAGATATTTCTTTCTTGCCTTGCTGCCTTCCGTCAGACGTGACGAGAGACGTTGCTACGTTCAGTTTACTGCACAAACACAAGAAGCATCAAAACGCTCACAAAGGCGCCAATTGGTGCCAAAATGCATAGAATTTGTAATTTAGCCCCTTTCTAACTGAAAAGCAATAAACTAACAGAAACTTAATAGAAACAACCTACTATTGCCAGAGAACTTGCATGATTTAACTTTGAATAAGTATAAATAACTCATATAAACATGAGTTATCACACCCCCAAACTTAAACCATTGCTTGTCCTCAAGCAATCGAAACACTGCATATGAAAAGATGCAAGAAATTAAATACGCCAGCAGTTTACACCCTGCTCATCCATTTGATCAAAAATTTTCCTCAAGGGGCTAATTCCTTCAGACTTACACTACACACTCACGCACCAATGCACAATTACATTCTAGATTCATTACTGCCCAAAGTGAGTGTGTGATCTCTGTATCAATTCTATTCCTAGCTAGGTTCAGAAGCTACCCTAGCCTATGAAAGAGTGGTTTCCATATGGTGAGAGTATAACATCTTTCAAAACAGAGAGTAGGCTAATATTTCCACACAAGACTTGAGGGTTATTTTAAGCACGACAAAGGGTCTTAATTTGGGTGCTAGGACTAGATTAGTGCAAAATACTTTTCTGACTCACACAACGTAAAACACACAGAGGACTGCAACCCCTCATTACTGAGCAACTTTCATTTGATTCACTTCACTTTTGGTTTGGAGTTTTTGTGATTTTCTCCTTTTTGATCCCTTGGATTTGACAATTTGGGATTGAGATTTTTGGGGTACCCAGTATTTGTTTCGGGAAATTGCAGCCAACACAGAGGACATGTGGATTTTTCCACTTATTTGAAACAACACACACTTTTTTTTTTTGTCTTTTTGGAGTAGACGTTATAACGTTTGATAACACAGAACTCAACACACAAACACACACGGCATACGTTATAACGTTACGGGTAGACGTTACAACGCTGCACTCACACTACACAGGCACTAATCATCCTACAGTCTTTGCACCCAGCCTTAGTACAACCTGATATACCCCCAAACTTAGTTTCTACTGCTACTCTAAGTTTTTAATCAAGTTTTACAATCACCAAAGTCAACCAAAACTAGCTTTTGCATCACATAGTCCCTAGCTAACTAGGTTTTCCTTAAAACAGAGTTTGTGTGGAAGCAGTAATCAATTCTATTCATCTAAGCATGCATCAGCTACTCACACAAAGTCACACATAGTCATTACTAGATTTAGCCCAAAGAGAAACATTTTTGATGATTAATAGAGTAGGAAAGTAAACTGATTATTATTATTATTATTTGTTTTTTTTTTTATTTTTTATGCAAATACAAAACGTAAAAATGATCCTCCCCCCCAGACACAAAGATGAGCAGTGTCCTCACTGCTCACTGATCTTCAAAAATGGGAGAGGAACACTCAAACACAACACCAGCAAACAAACTACTGACTACTAACTAAAAACTACAACTATTCTACTGCTAAAAAGAGGGCTAAACTACTTGTTCAGAACACCTGACCTGAGCCTTCCACTTTGTCTGGCTGGGATGCCTGCTTCAGCAGTCTTCTTTTTCTTTTAAAACTTCACCCAGGCAGCAAACGTGACAACGTCCTAGACACACAGAGACGTTATAACGTCTACCACACTTCAATAACTTGAGTCTTGAATCTCTCCTACCTTCAGCTTCCATTTCTGCACAAAACAAAAAATAGAAACAAAAACAACAAGGATTAGAATAAAAACTCTGGGCTGCCTCCCAGTAGCGCTTGGTTTAAGAGTCCTCAGCCAGACTTGGAATTCAAACCCAAGTTAGGGTGGATAATAGGACAAAAAGAAAACATCATCCTTCCGCTTTCTCTTTTTGGTCAGAGATCCCATGTATTTGGCATATGGAAGCAAGTGTTCCCATGCACTAACCAATAAGCATTTGGGATATGAATTTCTCCTTTCTTGAAAAAAATTAAGCTCATTTTGCGGAGGATTCTTTTCTTCAATTACCAAAGGTTGAATCTGAATTTTCACATGACTCTCTTCATACCTCAACTTTGGATTTTCTTCCTTGTCACTATTTTTGAATTTTTCTTTTTCTATAACTACACGATTTTTTTGTTTTTCTTCCACCATTTCCAAATGACCACATTCAAGCTCATACTTTATGTAACATCCGCAAAATAATTAATGGAATTATTTGGGTGTTAACCCAATTAAATTAATTTAGTACTTGACTGGTAAATTTATTGAGTGCAAAAATTAATTATTGGTCGTTATCGGATCGTTAACCGGATAATATGGATCAAGCAAGTTTCGGAATCGAAATTGGAGATTTAGATCAATATGGTAATCGGATCACGTTACCGCGTATATATTAATAAATATATATATGTGTGTGTGTGAAGAAATGAAAGAAAGAAGAAAAAAGAAAGGAAACAGCGAGAGAGAGATACAGAGAAGAAAAGAGAGAAAAGGAGAGAAAAGAGAAAGAAAGGGTGAGGAGGAAGAAGAAGAAAAAGGGAAGGGTTCGGCTCAACAAAACGACTTCCTTCCAACACGAAAAATGCTCAGCGTTACTTCCTCTTCGATTTGGTACCAAGATCTTCATCATCAACCCTCTCTCTCCCATTTTACCATTTTCGATTTGAGAGGAAAAAATAGAGGTTTTGTGGTTCAAGCTCAAAGGAAAGCCTAGAATGGTGGTGAGGAGCGAGCTCAAGGTGGAATACGCGAATATTGAAGTCCGATTTGGAGTTTTTGAAGAATTGAAGGTTAAGGTTCAAAATTGGGTTATATGTGAATAGTGCCCATGGAGAATTTCGGGAAATCGGTATTTCGGTCAAAGCGGTTTCGTGATCGAGTGGGAAGCTTTGGAAGCGGATTGGGAGTCGCCGATTCGGGGAACGTTCGTGCGGTTTTGTCAGAAAAGCGGTGTCGCGGAAAGTCTCGGTGATTTGGCGAAGTCTCGGCGATTTTGAAGTCTCGGTGTCGGCACACGCTTCGAGGGTGAGTTCTACTCACGTTTAGGATTTTTGTTTTTCGAATTAATTGATAAACTGTTTTATCGCTTTCGCTGGACTGGAATATTATTTGATAATCGAGTTTGAGAGATTTTGGGTTGAAAACCGTTATTTGAAAATATGTCGCGTTTTAATACAATTCGATTACAATGAGTTTTTGATTGATTTGTTTGATTGTGTGACTTTGATTGAGACTGTTTTTATGGTCGTCAAATCTGTTTTCGGTCGGAACGAGAATCGTTCGAGAACTTTTGGGTCAAAAACCGTTATTTCGGAATATGTCGTATTTTGGTAAAATTCGTTTTGATTGTGCTTTTGATTGGATTGATTGATTGTGTGGTTTGTATTGGGTCTATTGTATTGGTTGTAAAATCTGTTTTCGATCGGAACAAAAATCGGAATTGAGCGGAATAGCGGATTTCGCGAAAATCGCAAAATCTGCACCACACAGACCCCCATCGCGTCGCGACCCGCAGGGCATCGCGTCGCGACCCAGTGCAGTGTTGCCACGCAAAATGTTTCTGTCGTTTTTCGCGTCGCGACGGTAGCAGTTCGCGTCGCGACGTTTTGCAGATTTTCAACAGTTTTTCACTGATTTTGTTTTCGCGATAACTTTTGATCCGGGAACCCGATGGAGGTGTTCTAAGATGCGTTGGAAAGCTTATTCAGAGGCCTAACTGAATATTCTATTTTTAAGGCAAAATGAACTGTTTTTGATATTGAAAATTGTGTCGAAAAGTGGTCAACTAGAGTGCGAGTGTGAACTTGGTTTTTATAAAAAGAAAATGTGGATTAAGTGTTTCATTGATTGTCTAATTTGATGGACCGTGGGTTCATAGTACTGTAGATATATGTTTATATATATCGAGTTGGGTGACGACCCTATGTTGTAACATACTAGGGGGAGGGAGTCATGATCCTCTTACCTAGGCTCCATGCCAATAGGAGAATGTACTATTGGTAGGGGGTTCACCGGCTTGCAGCGTTCGCGTCACCGGTGTTATGTTGTTTGTAGTACGTTTACCGGGTTCTTCGTTCGCGTTAGCGGTATCGTACTAAACTAACAGGTTACCGGGTTCTTCGTTCGCGTCAGCGGTAATCTGTTTTTGTGTGATTGTTTTTATGCGATACCGGGTTCTTCGTTCGCGTCAGCGGTATCGTACTAAACTAATAGGTTACCGGGTTCTTCGTTCGCGTCAGCGGTAATCTGTTAAAATGTTTTATGCGGTCCATCGGGGGTAGCGTCCGCGCAGCCGATGCCGTATTGAATTAAAATGATTTTATAATTGAACCGAGAGTGCGAGTAGGGGTCTCGGTAGAACTCACTGAGACAAGTTGTCTCACCCAATCCATTGTTGTTGTTTTACAGAGAAACAGGGAAAGAGGAGATCCACAGAGGCACGAGCAGGTTGCCCTCGGACTGGCTACTGAAGACTTAACTTTATGTTTAAGTTTATATTTCCCTTTTGTTGTCTGTATACTAAAACATTATGTATTTAATGTATATCTTTCTTCCGCTTTCTTGTATGATACTGAATACTATAGATGCTGACGGTATATGGTCTGAGAACCATATTGTCTTGTTGTAAATAAGACTGTTTGGGTTATATTCAGCGAAAAATTTATAGTGATATTCAGTGTCTAAGCAGGAATTATATCTCTGATGTGTTACTAATGTGCATTTAGGTATTTTTAGTCGATAGAAATACCGGGGTGTTACAGTTGGTATCAAAGCAGTTCGACCTAGTCGGACTTAGTTTAGGGTTGAGTCGATTCCTTGTTAGTCCTTTCTGTAATTACACTTGTGATGCTAAGAGACATTGAGCCTGATCAACTTAATACTTAGTGCATCATAAGCGGAATTATGACTGGATGATCAAGATGCAATCCTCGACCAAGACCGGAGTCTCCAACCGGTGCATCCTCAGGAAAGGTGACATGACGGTGGAAGAATACACCGCTAAGTTTGAAAGGTTGTCTCAGTTTTACCAAATGGTAAGGTATGTTTCGAATGACGAACGGAGAATGCAGAAGTATAAGAAGGCCTTAGTGCTTTTATGACTTATGGTCTCAGTTCTTATACTGTTACCAATTTTGTTGCCTTAGTGCAGTCAGCCCGTGTCGCCGAGGATGACCTCATAGGAAGTATGGGAAAGAAGAAGGTAGTTGAATTATCAACTCCGAATGCAAAGTCCTAAGATAATTTCATCAAAGGAAAAGCAGATGCAAATCTTTGATTCTTCAAAAGTCAGAAGATGTTCTAACTGTGGAAAGCCTCACGGCGATGATTGCAAGCGAAGATCTAATCGGTGCTATTACAGTAATGTAGAGGGTCACTATGGTAAAGAGTGCCCTGCCAGGAAAAGTTCCAAGGGGTCATAAGCAGCTCCAAGGCAAGGACGAGTCAACACTTTGGATGCTCAGACAGTTACAACTGCTGACGAGTTACTGAGGGGTATGGGATCAGTTTTCAATAACTCCGTCAGTATATTATACGATTCGGGTGCAACCCATTGTTTTATAGCACAATCATGTGTGGGTCGGTTAGGATTAGCATTGTCTCCGCTATCCGAGCCGATAGCTATTTTAACTGCTGCTAAGGGTCGTGTCCAGACATAATCTTGGTATAGAACTGTCTACTTGTCATAGGAGGCAGAAATTTCGTTGTAGAATTTATTGTTTGCCTACGAAAAGTGTGGACACCATTTGGAGTATGAATTGGATGACTGCAAGTCATGTTGCAAATGGTTGTGTTAACCAACTATCAGCCTCGCTTCAGAATCAGTTGAATTGTCTAGGACAAATTTTGAAGCGGTTACCTAATTCACCTTAGACGGTCAATCCTCATTCCAAGGTGCGGAAGCACATGTTAGTAGGTTATCTGCATCCACGGGAACTAGTATTAGATTTATCATCTGTACAAGTTCTGAATGACTTTCTGGGTGTTTCCACGATGAAGTTTCTTCTGAACCTCCTGGGCGAGAGGTAGAGTTTACAGTGGAATTGGTTCCTGGCACGGGACCAATGTCTATTGTTTCTTATTGAATGTTCCTTTAGAATTAAAGGAAATGGAGTCTCGACTTGAAGAGTCGATGTTAAAGAAATTCTGTCGACCGAATGCTTCTCTAAGGAGTGCTCTGGTGTGGTTAGTCGAAAGGAAAAATGATAGCATGAGATCGTGCATTGATTATCGACAACTCAACAAAGTGGCGATCAAGAATAAATATCCCTTACCAAGGATAGACGAATTGCTTGAACAATTTGAGGCGCTGCTGTGTTTTCTAAAAATCGACCTGAGGTCAGGAAGTCATCAAATAAAAGTTAGAGCCTTAGATATTCCGAAGACAGCTTTCCGTACTAGGTATGGACATTACGAGTTAGTAGTGATGCCTTTCGGTCTACCTAATGCCCCGGCGGTATTCGTGGATTTCAGGAACCGAGTTTTTCATTCGTATCAGGATCAGTTTGAAGTCGTTTTGATCGATGATATCTTGATGTGCTCGAAGACCATTGAGGAGCATGTCCAACATCTCCTCATTGTTCTGAGTGTACTCCGAGAAAAGGAGTTGTACTTGAAACCTTCGGAGTGTGATTTTTGGGTGTCAGAGGTAAAGTCTTTGGGACATGTGATTTCCCAAGTCGGGAGTTTCTGTAGATCCCAGTATGAAGGAAGCGGTGTTGAATGGGAGTGACCGACATCAGCCGCAGAGATCAAAAGTTTCTGGGTCTAGCCGGTTACTATAAGAGATTTGTTCAAGGGTTCTCACAGTTAGTTTTCCACTTACTCGGTTAACTCGTAAGGGTCATCCGTTTACGTGGGATGCCGATTGTGAAGAACATTTCCAAGAGTTGAAGATTTTGACTTCTGCTCCAATCCTGATTCTTCCGGATCCATCATTGGAATTTTAAATTTTCGATGACAACAGGGAAGGGTTTAGGATGTATTCTAATGCAAAATCAACAAGTGGTAGCTTATGCGTCCAGACAATTAAGGTCTCGTGAAGAGAATTATCCAACTCACGAATTGGAGTTAATAGCTATTGTGTATGCACTGAAGATTTGGAGACGTTACCTGTATGGGTCTCGTTTCGAAGTCTCTAGTGGTCACAAGAGTTTAAGGTATCTGTTTGATCAGAGAGAACTGAATAGCAGGCAGAGAAGTGTGTAGAATTTCTGAAGGATTATGACTTCGGGTTGAAGTATCATCCAGGAAATTCCAATGTTGAAGCTGATGCATGGGATGGAATCATCGGAGTCTTTTGGAGACTCAAATCTGAATTCAAGATCGAGAGGAACCGGTTAGTGTTGAGCCATATGAGGATCTCTAGATCCCTAAGAGATTCTATACGCTTAGCACAGGAAGTTGATGTGAAGCTACATTCACAAAAGGTATTTCCAGATTTTACCATGGATAGTGATGGAGTCAGTTGTTTCAACGGTAGAATCTGTGCGGCCGATGATGAGAACGTTAAAAGGCAAGTGTTAGAGGAAGCATACCGAAGTTTATATTCTGTTCCAGGGTGTACAGAATATAAAGCAGATGTATCAGTGGCGAGGTATTAGTTTGTTAACCTCTCCTTTGTGAAGGTTAACAAGGAGATAGTATTATGTGATTCCGTTTGACAAGCCAAACGTGAATGCGAATATGAAAATGAGGTGTCTGTTGACTGTTTTTCACATTGCGAATAAGCACCAAAGGATTAATTGATGGATCTACTGCAAGGGACTGGAATTTCCGAAGTGAAGCTTGGCGTGCGGTGTGGTAGTTTTGAAAAATCGTTTTTGTGAAAACCCGCATGCTAAAGTTAATTTTGGGAACGAGTTAAGAGGCTAATAGAATATGATTGAGGAGGGAAAATCCTAGGAGGATTACTTAGGTTGAGGAGAAGCTCTCAACGCTATTGAATAATTCGGAAAGGAGCTGAGTTCTGTTTGATAGTTGTTTGGAGAACAACTGAGGTGATTTTCATTACGTTCAATTGATTTGACGTCCCCGTGGTTTATTTCTGCGTTTAAGATAAACGTTTCTGGTAAATCCTCATTCCATCTTCTTTCGAAAAGTGTTACCTCGAAGACTTGGAAGCGAGTCAAGAAATTTCACAAGTGACTTTTTCGTCACATTGTCGGTATGTACGAGGACCGTTGAGGATATAAGAAGATTTGTTGAGAAAGTGTTTACACCCTTCGAGGAAATCGTGTTTGTTTTTACGTCTACCGAGGAGTGCTTTGGTTTGGATTAATCAAAGTTGGGGAGCAAGCGAGGAATGAAGCTTCGGAAGTGTTTTCGAACGCGGTGCCGAGCCTATGTAGGCGAATGAGGAGTTTCTCGTGTAGGTTCGTAACCAGAGAGTTCGTATCCAGGTAGTAGTGGGTCATGCTTGGAGGTTGATGTGCGAATTTGGGAAGATTTTCTACACTCATTTCGTTAACTCAAGAATGTTTTCTAGCAAATTTGTACCTTTCTGAGAATGTCGATTCTCGATTAGTCAGATGAAAGACTTAGCGAAATTTTGAGGACAAAATTCTTTCAAGTTGGGGAGAATGTAACATCCGCAAAATAATTAATGGAATTATTTGGGTGTTAACCCAATTAAATTAATTTAGTACTTGACTGGTAAATTTATTGAGTGCAAAAATTAATTATTGGTCGTTATCGGATCGTTAATCGGATAATATGGATCAAGCAAGTTTCGGAATCGAAATTGGAGATTTAGATCAATATGGTAATCGGATCACGTTACCGCGTATATATTAATAAATATATATATGTGTGTGTGTGAAGAAATGAAAGAAAGAAGAAAAAAGAAAGGAAACAGCGAGAGAGAGATACAGAGAAGAAAAGAGAGAAAAGGAGAGAAAAGAGAAAGAAAGGGTGAGGAGGAAGAAGAAGAAAAAGGGAAGGGTTCGGCTCAACAAAACGACTTCCTTCCAACACGAAAAATGCTCAGCGTTACTTCCTCTTCGATTTGGTACCAAGATCTTCATCATCAACCCTCTCTCTCCCATTTTACCATTTTCGATTTGAGAGGAAAAAATAGAGGTTTTGTGGTTCAAGCTCAAAGGAAAGCCTAGAATGGTGGTGAGGAGCGAGCTCAAGGTGGAATACGCGAATATTGAAGTCCGATTTGGAGTTTTTGAAGAATTGAAGGTTAAGGTTCAAAATTGGGTTATATGTGAATAGTGCCCATGGAGAATTTCGGGAAATCGGTATTTCGGTCAAAGCGGTTTCGTGATCGAGTGGGAAGCTTTGGAAGCGGATTGGGAGTCGCCGATTCGGGGAACGTTCGTGCGGTTTTGTCAGAAAAGCGGTGTCGCGGAAAGTCTCGGTGATTTGGCGAAGTCTCGGCGATTTTGAAGTCTCGGTGTCGGCACACGCTTCGAGGGTGAGTTCTACTCACGTTTAGGATTTTTGTTTTTCGAATTAATTGATAAACTGTTTTATCGCTTTCGCTGGACTGGAATATTATTTGATAATCGAGTTTGAGAGATTTTGGGTTGAAAACCGTTATTTGAAAATATGTCGCGTTTTAATACAATTCGATTACAATGAGTTTTTGATTGATTTGTTTGATTGTGTGACTTTGATTGAGACTGTTTTTATGGTCGTCAAATCTGTTTTCGGTCGGAACGAGAATCGTTCGAGAACTTTTGGGTCAAAAACCGTTATTTCGGAATATGTCGTATTTTGGTAAAATTCGTTTTGATTGTGCTTTTGATTGGATTGATTGATTGTGTGGTTTGTATTGGGTCTATTGTATTGGTTGTAAAATCTGTTTTCGATCGGAACAAAAATCGGAATTGAGCGGAATAGCGGATTTCGCGAAAATCGCAAAATCTGCACCACACAGACCCCCATCGCGTCGCGACCCGCAGGGCATCGCGTCGCGACCCAGTGCAGTGTTGCCACGCAAAATGTTTCTGTCGTTTTTCGCGTCGCGACGGTAGCAGTTCGCGTCGCGACGTTTTGCAGATTTTCAACAGTTTTTCACTGATTTTGTTTTCGCGATAACTTTTGATCCGGGAACCCGATGGAGGTGTTCTAAGATGCGTTGGAAAGCTTATTCAGAGGCCTAACTGAATATTCTATTTTTAAGGCAAAATGAACTGTTTTTGATATTGAAAATTGTGTCGAAAAGTGGTCAACTAGAGTGCGAGTGTGAACTTGGTTTTTATAAAAAGAAAATGTGGATTAAGTGTTTCATTGATTGTCTAATTTGATGGACCGTGGGTTCATAGTACTGTAGATATATGTTTATATATATCGAGTTGGGTGACGACCCTATGTTGTAACATACTAGGGGGAGGGAGTCATGATCCTCTTACCTAGGCTCCATGCCAATAGGAGAATGTACTATTGGTAGGGGGTTCACCGGCTTGCAGCGTTCGCGTCACCGGTGTTATGTTGTTTGTAGTACGTTTACCGGGTTCTTCGTTCGCGTTAGCGGTATCGTACTAAACTAACAGGTTACCGGGTTCTTCGTTCGCGTCAGCGGTAATCTGTTTTTGTGTGATTGTTTTTATGCGATACCGGGTTCTTCGTTCGCGTCAGCGGTATCGTACTAAACTAATAGGTTACCGGGTTCTTCGTTCGCGTCAGCGGTAATCTGTTAAAATGTTTTATGCGGTCCATCGGGGGTAGCGTCCGCGCAGCCGATGCCGTATTGAATTAAAATGATTTTATAATTGAACCGAGAGTGCGAGTAGGGGTCTCGGTAGAACTCACTGAGACAAGTTGTCTCACCCAATCCATTGTTGTTGTTTTACAGAGAAACAGGGAAAGAGGAGATCCACAGAGGCACGAGCAGGTTGCCCTCGGACTGGCTACTGAAGACTTAACTTTATGTTTAAGTTTATATTTCCCTTTTGTTGTCTGTATACTAAAACATTATGTATTTAATGTATATCTTTCTTCCGCTTTCTTGTATGATACTGAATACTATAGATGCTGACGGTATATGGTCTGAGAACCATATTGTCTTGTTGTAAATAAGACTGTTTGGGTTATATTCAGCGAAAAATTTATAGTGATATTCAGTGTCTAAGCAGGAATTATATCTCTGATGTGTTACTAATGTGCATTTAGGTATTTTTAGTCGATAGAAATACCGGGGTGTTACAGTTGGTATCAAAGCAGTTCGACCTAGTCGGACTTAGTTTAGGGTTGAGTCGATTCCTTGTTAGTCCTTTCTGTAATTACACTTGTGATGCTAAGAGACATTGAGCCTGATCAACTTAATACTTAGTGCATCATAAGCGGAATTATGACTGGATGATCAAGATGCAATCCTCGACCAAGACCGGAGTCTCCAACCGGTGCATCCTCAGGAAAGGTGACATGACGGTGGAAGAATACACCGCTAAGTTTGAAAGGTTGTCTCAGTTTTACCAAATGGTAAGGTATGTTTCGAATGACGAACGGAGAATGCAGAAGTATAAGAAGGCCTTAGTGCTTTTATGACTTATGGTCTCAGTTCTTATACTGTTACCAATTTTGTTGCCTTAGTGCAGTCAGCCCGTGTCGCCGAGGATGACCTCATAGGAAGTATGGGAAAGAAGAAGGTAGTTGAATTATCAACTCCGAATGCAAAGTCCTAAGATAATTTCATCAAAGGAAAAGCAGATGCAAATCTTTGATTCTTCAAAAGTCAGAAGATGTTCTAACTGTGGAAAGCCTCACGGCGATGATTGCAAGCGAAGATCTAATCGGTGCTATTACAGTAATGTAGAGGGTCACTATGGTAAAGAGTGCCCTGCCAGGAAAAGTTCCAAGGGGTCATAAGCAGCTCCAAGGCAAGGACGAGTCAACACTTTGGATGCTCAGACAGTTACAACTGCTGACGAGTTACTGAGGGGTATGGGATCAGTTTTCAATAACTCCGTCAGTATATTATACGATTCGGGTGCAACCCATTGTTTTATAGCACAATCATGTGTGGGTCGGTTAGGATTAGCATTGTCTCCGCTATCCGAGCCGATAGCTATTTTAACTGCTGCTAAGGGTCGTGTCCAGACATAATCTTGGTATAGAACTGTCTACTTGTCATAGGAGGCAGAAATTTCGTTGTAGAATTTATTGTTTGCCTACGAAAAGTGTGGACACCATTTGGAGTATGAATTGGATGACTGCAAGTCATGTTGCAAATGGTTGTGTTAACCAACTATCAGCCTCGCTTCAGAATCAGTTGAATTGTCTAGGACAAATTTTGAAGCGGTTACCTAATTCACCTTAGACGGTCAATCCTCATTCCAAGGTGCGGAAGCACATGTTAGTAGGTTATCTGCATCCACGGGAACTAGTATTAGATTTATCATCTGTACAAGTTCTGAATGACTTTCTGGGTGTTTCCACGATGAAGTTTCTTCTGAACCTCCTGGGCGAGAGGTAGAGTTTACAGTGGAATTGGTTCCTGGCACGGGACCAATGTCTATTGTTTCTTATTGAATGTTCCTTTAGAATTAAAGGAAATGGAGTCTCGACTTGAAGAGTCGATGTTAAAGAAATTCTGTCGACCGAATGCTTCTCTAAGGAGTGCTCTGGTGTGGTTAGTCGAAAGGAAAAATGATAGCATGAGATCGTGCATTGATTATCGACAACTCAACAAAGTGGCGATCAAGAATAAATATCCCTTACCAAGGATAGACGAATTGCTTGAACAATTTGAGGCGCTGCTGTGTTTTCTAAAAATCGACCTGAGGTCAGGAAGTCATCAAATAAAAGTTAGAGCCTTAGATATTCCGAAGACAGCTTTCCGTACTAGGTATGGACATTACGAGTTAGTAGTGATGCCTTTCGGTCTACCTAATGCCCCGGCGGTATTCGTGGATTTCAGGAACCGAGTTTTTCATTCGTATCAGGATCAGTTTGAAGTCGTTTTGATCGATGATATCTTGATGTGCTCGAAGACCATTGAGGAGCATGTCCAACATCTCCTCATTGTTCTGAGTGTACTCCGAGAAAAGGAGTTGTACTTGAAACCTTCGGAGTGTGATTTTTGGGTGTCAGAGGTAAAGTCTTTGGGACATGTGATTTCCCAAGTCGGGAGTTTCTGTAGATCCCAGTATGAAGGAAGCGGTGTTGAATGGGAGTGACCGACATCAGCCGCAGAGATCAAAAGTTTCTGGGTCTAGCCGGTTACTATAAGAGATTTGTTCAAGGGTTCTCACAGTTAGTTTTCCACTTACTCGGTTAACTCGTAAGGGTCATCCGTTTACGTGGGATGCCGATTGTGAAGAACATTTCCAAGAGTTGAAGATTTTGACTTCTGCTCCAATCCTGATTCTTCCGGATCCATCATTGGAATTTTAAATTTTCGATGACAACAGGGAAGGGTTTAGGATGTATTCTAATGCAAAATCAACAAGTGGTAGCTTATGCGTCCAGACAATTAAGGTCTCGTGAAGAGAATTATCCAACTCACGAATTGGAGTTAATAGCTATTGTGTATGCACTGAAGATTTGGAGACGTTACCTGTATGGGTCTCGTTTCGAAGTCTCTAGTGGTCACAAGAGTTTAAGGTATCTGTTTGATCAGAGAGAACTGAATAGCAGGCAGAGAAGTGTGTAGAATTTCTGAAGGATTATGACTTCGGGTTGAAGTATCATCCAGGAAATTCCAATGTTGAAGCTGATGCATGGGATGGAATCATCGGAGTCTTTTGGAGACTCAAATCTGAATTCAAGATCGAGAGGAACCGGTTAGTGTTGAGCCATATGAGGATCTCTAGATCCCTAAGAGATTCTATACGCTTAGCACAGGAAGTTGATGTGAAGCTACATTCACAAAAGGTATTTCCAGATTTTACCATGGATAGTGATGGAGTCAGTTGTTTCAACGGTAGAATCTGTGCGGCCGATGATGAGAACGTTAAAAGGCAAGTGTTAGAGGAAGCATACCGAAGTTTATATTCTGTTCCAGGGTGTACAGAATATAAAGCAGATGTATCAGTGGCGAGGTATTAGTTTGTTAACCTCTCCTTTGTGAAGGTTAACAAGGAGATAGTATTATGTGATTCCGTTTGACAAGCCAAACGTGAATGCGAATATGAAAATGAGGTGTCTGTTGACTGTTTTTCACATTGCGAATAAGCACCAAAGGATTAATTGATGGATCTACTGCAAGGGACTGGAATTTCCGAAGTGAAGCTTGGCGTGCGGTGTGGTAGTTTTGAAAAATCGTTTTTGTGAAAACCCGCATGCTAAAGTTAATTTTGGGAACGAGTTAAGAGGCTAATAGAATATGATTGAGGAGGGAAAATCCTAGGAGGATTACTTAGGTTGAGGAGAAGCTCTCAACGCTATTGAATAATTCGGAAAGGAGCTGAGTTCTGTTTGATAGTTGTTTGGAGAACAACTGAGGTGATTTTCATTACGTTCAATTGATTTGACGTCCCCGTGGTTTATTTCTGCGTTTAAGATAAACGTTTCTGGTAAATCCTCATTCCATCTTCTTTCGAAAAGTGTTACCTCGAAGACTTGGAAGCGAGTCAAGAAATTTCACAAGTGACTTTTTCGTCACATTGTCGGTATGTACGAGGACCGTTGAGGATATAAGAAGATTTGTTGAGAAAGTGTTTACACCCTTCGAGGAAATCGTGTTTGTTTTTACGTCTACCGAGGAGTGCTTTGGTTTGGATTAATCAAAGTTGGGGAGCAAGCGAGGAATGAAGCTTCGGAAGTGTTTTCGAACGCGGTGCCGAGCCTATGTAGGCGAATGAGGAGTTTCTCGTGTAGGTTCGTAACCAGAGAGTTCGTATCCAGGTAGTAGTGGGTCATGCTTGGAGGTTGATGTGCGAATTTGGGAAGATTTTCTACACTCATTTCGTTAACTCAAGAATGTTTTCTAGCAAATTTGTACCTTTCTGAGAATGTCGATTCTCGATTAGTCAGATGAAAGACTTAGCGAAATTTTGAGGACAAAATTCTTTCAAGTTGGGGAGAATGTAACATCCGCAAAATAATTAATGGAATTATTTGGGTGTTAACCCAATTAAATTAATTTAGTACTTGACTGGTAAATTTATTGAGTGCAAAAATTAATTATTGGTCGTTATCGGATCGTTAACCGGATAATATGGATCAAGCAAGTTTCGGAATCGAAATTGGAGATTTAGATCAATATGGTAATCGGATCACGTTACCGCGTATATATTAATAAATATATATATGTGTGTGTGTGAAGAAATGAAAGAAAGAAGAAAAAAGAAAGGAAACAGCGAGAGAGAGATACAGAGAAGAAAAGAGAGAAAAGGAGAGAAAAGAGAAAGAAAGGGTGAGGAGGAAGAAGAAGAAAAAGGGAAGGGTTCGGCTCAACAAAACGACTTCCTTCCAACACGAAAAATGCTCAGCGTTACTTCCTCTTCGATTTGGTACCAAGATCTTCATCATCAACCCTCTCTCTCCCATTTTACCATTTTCGATTTGAGAGGAAAAAATAGAGGTTTTGTGGTTCAAGCTCAAAGGAAAGCCTAGAATGGTGGTGAGGAGCGAGCTCAAGGTGGAATACGCGAATATTGAAGTCCGATTTGGAGTTTTTGAAGAATTGAAGGTTAAGGTTCAAAATTGGGTTATATGTGAATAGTGCCCATGGAGAATTTCGGGAAATCGGTATTTCGGTCAAAGCGGTTTCGTGATCGAGTGGGAAGCTTTGGAAGCGGATTGGGAGTCGCCGATTCGGGGAACGTTCGTGCGGTTTTGTCAGAAAAGCGGTGTCGCGGAAAGTCTCGGTGATTTGGCGAAGTCTCGGCGATTTTGAAGTCTCGGTGTCGGCACACGCTTCGAGGGTGAGTTCTACTCACGTTTAGGATTTTTGTTTTTCGAATTAATTGATAAACTGTTTTATCGCTTTCGCTGGACTGGAATATTATTTGATAATCGAGTTTGAGAGATTTTGGGTTGAAAACCGTTATTTGAAAATATGTCGCGTTTTAATACAATTCGATTACAATGAGTTTTTGATTGATTTGTTTGATTGTGTGACTTTGATTGAGACTGTTTTTATGGTCGTCAAATCTGTTTTCGGTCGGAACGAGAATCGTTCGAGAACTTTTGGGTCAAAAACCGTTATTTCGGAATATGTCGTATTTTGGTAAAATTCGTTTTGATTGTGCTTTTGATTGGATTGATTGATTGTGTGGTTTGTATTGGGTCTATTGTATTGGTTGTAAAATCTGTTTTCGATCGGAACAAAAATCGGAATTGAGCGGAATAGCGGATTTCGCGAAAATCGCAAAATCTGCACCACACAGACCCCCATCGCGTCGCGACCCGCAGGGCATCGCGTCGCGACCCAGTGCAGTGTTGCCACGCAAAATGTTTCTGTCGTTTTTCGCGTCGCGACGGTAGCAGTTCGCGTCGCGACGTTTTGCAGATTTTCAACAGTTTTTCACTGATTTTGTTTTCGCGATAACTTTTGATCCGGGAACCCGATGGAGGTGTTCTAAGATGCGTTGGAAAGCTTATTCAGAGGCCTAACTGAATATTCTATTTTTAAGGCAAAATGAACTGTTTTTGATATTGAAAATTGTGTCGAAAAGTGGTCAACTAGAGTGCGAGTGTGAACTTGGTTTTTATAAAAAGAAAATGTGGATTAAGTGTTTCATTGATTGTCTAATTTGATGGACCGTGGGTTCATAGTACTGTAGATATATGTTTATATATATCGAGTTGGGTGACGACCCTATGTTGTAACATACTAGGGGGAGGGAGTCATGATCCTCTTACCTAGGCTCCATGCCAATAGGAGAATGTACTATTGGTAGGGGGTTCACCGGCTTGCAGCGTTCGCGTCACCGGTGTTATGTTGTTTGTAGTACGTTTACCGGGTTCTTCGTTCGCGTTAGCGGTATCGTACTAAACTAACAGGTTACCGGGTTCTTCGTTCGCGTCAGCGGTAATCTGTTTTTGTGTGATTGTTTTTATGCGATACCGGGTTCTTCGTTCGCGTCAGCGGTATCGTACTAAACTAATAGGTTACCGGGTTCTTCGTTCGCGTCAGCGGTAATCTGTTAAAATGTTTTATGCGGTCCATCGGGGGTAGCGTCCGCGCAGCCGATGCCGTATTGAATTAAAATGATTTTATAATTGAACCGAGAGTGCGAGTAGGGGTCTCGGTAGAACTCACTGAGACAAGTTGTCTCACCCAATCCATTGTTGTTGTTTTACAGAGAAACAGGGAAAGAGGAGATCCACAGAGGCACGAGCAGGTTGCCCTCGGACTGGCTACTGAAGACTTAACTTTATGTTTAAGTTTATATTTCCCTTTTGTTGTCTGTATACTAAAACATTATGTATTTAATGTATATCTTTCTTCCGCTTTCTTGTATGATACTGAATACTATAGATGCTGACGGTATATGGTCTGAGAACCATATTGTCTTGTTGTAAATAAGACTGTTTGGGTTATATTCAGCGAAAAATTTATAGTGATATTCAGTGTCTAAGCAGGAATTATATCTCTGATGTGTTACTAATGTGCATTTAGGTATTTTTAGTCGATAGAAATACCGGGGTGTTACAGTTGGTATCAAAGCAGTTCGACCTAGTCGGACTTAGTTTAGGGTTGAGTCGATTCCTTGTTAGTCCTTTCTGTAATTACACTTGTGATGCTAAGAGACATTGAGCCTGATCAACTTAATACTTAGTGCATCATAAGCGGAATTATGACTGGATGATCAAGATGCAATCCTCGACCAAGACCGGAGTCTCCAACCGGTGCATCCTCAGGAAAGGTGACATGACGGTGGAAGAATACACCGCTAAGTTTGAAAGGTTGTCTCAGTTTTACCAAATGGTAAGGTATGTTTCGAATGACGAACGGAGAATGCAGAAGTATAAGAAGGCCTTAGTGCTTTTATGACTTATGGTCTCAGTTCTTATACTGTTACCAATTTTGTTGCCTTAGTGCAGTCAGCCCGTGTCGCCGAGGATGACCTCATAGGAAGTATGGGAAAGAAGAAGGTAGTTGAATTATCAACTCCGAATGCAAAGTCCTAAGATAATTTCATCAAAGGAAAAGCAGATGCAAATCTTTGATTCTTCAAAAGTCAGAAGATGTTCTAACTGTGGAAAGCCTCACGGCGATGATTGCAAGCGAAGATCTAATCGGTGCTATTACAGTAATGTAGAGGGTCACTATGGTAAAGAGTGCCCTGCCAGGAAAAGTTCCAAGGGGTCATAAGCAGCTCCAAGGCAAGGACGAGTCAACACTTTGGATGCTCAGACAGTTACAACTGCTGACGAGTTACTGAGGGGTATGGGATCAGTTTTCAATAACTCCGTCAGTATATTATACGATTCGGGTGCAACCCATTGTTTTATAGCACAATCATGTGTGGGTCGGTTAGGATTAGCATTGTCTCCGCTATCCGAGCCGATAGCTATTTTAACTGCTGCTAAGGGTCGTGTCCAGACATAATCTTGGTATAGAACTGTCTACTTGTCATAGGAGGCAGAAATTTCGTTGTAGAATTTATTGTTTGCCTACGAAAAGTGTGGACACCATTTGGAGTATGAATTGGATGACTGCAAGTCATGTTGCAAATGGTTGTGTTAACCAACTATCAGCCTCGCTTCAGAATCAGTTGAATTGTCTAGGACAAATTTTGAAGCGGTTACCTAATTCACCTTAGACGGTCAATCCTCATTCCAAGGTGCGGAAGCACATGTTAGTAGGTTATCTGCATCCACGGGAACTAGTATTAGATTTATCATCTGTACAAGTTCTGAATGACTTTCTGGGTGTTTCCACGATGAAGTTTCTTCTGAACCTCCTGGGCGAGAGGTAGAGTTTACAGTGGAATTGGTTCCTGGCACGGGACCAATGTCTATTGTTTCTTATTGAATGTTCCTTTAGAATTAAAGGAAATGGAGTCTCGACTTGAAGAGTCGATGTTAAAGAAATTCTGTCGACCGAATGCTTCTCTAAGGAGTGCTCTGGTGTGGTTAGTCGAAAGGAAAAATGATAGCATGAGATCGTGCATTGATTATCGACAACTCAACAAAGTGGCGATCAAGAATAAATATCCCTTACCAAGGATAGACGAATTGCTTGAACAATTTGAGGCGCTGCTGTGTTTTCTAAAAATCGACCTGAGGTCAGGAAGTCATCAAATAAAAGTTAGAGCCTTAGATATTCCGAAGACAGCTTTCCGTACTAGGTATGGACATTACGAGTTAGTAGTGATGCCTTTCGGTCTACCTAATGCCCCGGCGGTATTCGTGGATTTCAGGAACCGAGTTTTTCATTCGTATCAGGATCAGTTTGAAGTCGTTTTGATCGATGATATCTTGATGTGCTCGAAGACCATTGAGGAGCATGTCCAACATCTCCTCATTGTTCTGAGTGTACTCCGAGAAAAGGAGTTGTACTTGAAACCTTCGGAGTGTGATTTTTGGGTGTCAGAGGTAAAGTCTTTGGGACATGTGATTTCCCAAGTCGGGAGTTTCTGTAGATCCCAGTATGAAGGAAGCGGTGTTGAATGGGAGTGACCGACATCAGCCGCAGAGATCAAAAGTTTCTGGGTCTAGCCGGTTACTATAAGAGATTTGTTCAAGGGTTCTCACAGTTAGTTTTCCACTTACTCGGTTAACTCGTAAGGGTCATCCGTTTACGTGGGATGCCGATTGTGAAGAACATTTCCAAGAGTTGAAGATTTTGACTTCTGCTCCAATCCTGATTCTTCCGGATCCATCATTGGAATTTTAAATTTTCGATGACAACAGGGAAGGGTTTAGGATGTATTCTAATGCAAAATCAACAAGTGGTAGCTTATGCGTCCAGACAATTAAGGTCTCGTGAAGAGAATTATCCAACTCACGAATTGGAGTTAATAGCTATTGTGTATGCACTGAAGATTTGGAGACGTTACCTGTATGGGTCTCGTTTCGAAGTCTCTAGTGGTCACAAGAGTTTAAGGTATCTGTTTGATCAGAGAGAACTGAATAGCAGGCAGAGAAGTGTGTAGAATTTCTGAAGGATTATGACTTCGGGTTGAAGTATCATCCAGGAAATTCCAATGTTGAAGCTGATGCATGGGATGGAATCATCGGAGTCTTTTGGAGACTCAAATCTGAATTCAAGATCGAGAGGAACCGGTTAGTGTTGAGCCATATGAGGATCTCTAGATCCCTAAGAGATTCTATACGCTTAGCACAGGAAGTTGATGTGAAGCTACATTCACAAAAGGTATTTCCAGATTTTACCATGGATAGTGATGGAGTCAGTTGTTTCAACGGTAGAATCTGTGCGGCCGATGATGAGAACGTTAAAAGGCAAGTGTTAGAGGAAGCATACCGAAGTTTATATTCTGTTCCAGGGTGTACAGAATATAAAGCAGATGTATCAGTGGCGAGGTATTAGTTTGTTAACCTCTCCTTTGTGAAGGTTAACAAGGAGATAGTATTATGTGATTCCGTTTGACAAGCCAAACGTGAATGCGAATATGAAAATGAGGTGTCTGTTGACTGTTTTTCACATTGCGAATAAGCACCAAAGGATTAATTGATGGATCTACTGCAAGGGACTGGAATTTCCGAAGTGAAGCTTGGCGTGCGGTGTGGTAGTTTTGAAAAATCGTTTTTGTGAAAACCCGCATGCTAAAGTTAATTTTGGGAACGAGTTAAGAGGCTAATAGAATATGATTGAGGAGGGAAAATCCTAGGAGGATTACTTAGGTTGAGGAGAAGCTCTCAACGCTATTGAATAATTCGGAAAGGAGCTGAGTTCTGTTTGATAGTTGTTTGGAGAACAACTGAGGTGATTTTCATTACGTTCAATTGATTTGACGTCCCCGTGGTTTATTTCTGCGTTTAAGATAAACGTTTCTGGTAAATCCTCATTCCATCTTCTTTCGAAAAGTGTTACCTCGAAGACTTGGAAGCGAGTCAAGAAATTTCACAAGTGACTTTTTCGTCACATTGTCGGTATGTACGAGGACCGTTGAGGATATAAGAAGATTTGTTGAGAAAGTGTTTACACCCTTCGAGGAAATCGTGTTTGTTTTTACGTCTACCGAGGAGTGCTTTGGTTTGGATTAATCAAAGTTGGGGAGCAAGCGAGGAATGAAGCTTCGGAAGTGTTTTCGAACGCGGTGCCGAGCCTATGTAGGCGAATGAGGAGTTTCTCGTGTAGGTTCGTAACCAGAGAGTTCGTATCCAGGTAGTAGTGGGTCATGCTTGGAGGTTGATGTGCGAATTTGGGAAGATTTTCTACACTCATTTCGTTAACTCAAGAATGTTTTCTAGCAAATTTGTACCTTTCTGAGAATGTCGATTCTCGATTAGTCAGATGAAAGACTTAGCGAAATTTTGAGGACAAAATTCTTTCAAGTTGGGGAGAATGTAACATCCGCAAAATAATTAATGGAATTATTTGGGTGTTAACCCAATTAAATTAATTTAGTACTTGACTGGTAAATTTATTGAGTGCAAAAATTAATTATTGGTCGTTATCGGATCGTTAACCGGATAATATGGATCAAGCAAGTTTCGGAATCGAAATTGGAGATTTAGATCAATATGGTAATCGGATCACGTTACCGCGTATATATTAATAAATATATATATGTGTGTGTGTGAAGAAATGAAAGAAAGAAGAAAAAAGAAAGGAAACAGCGAGAGAGAGATACAGAGAAGAAAAGAGAGAAAAGGAGAGAAAAGAGAAAGAAAGGGTGAGGAGGAAGAAGAAGAAAAAGGGAAGGGTTCGGCTCAACAAAACGACTTCCTTCCAACACGAAAAATGCTCAGCGTTACTTCCTCTTCGATTTGGTACCAAGATCTTCATCATCAACCCTCTCTCTCCCATTTTACCATTTTCGATTTGAGAGGAAAAAATAGAGGTTTTGTGGTTCAAGCTCAAAGGAAAGCCTAGAATGGTGGTGAGGAGCGAGCTCAAGGTGGAATACGCGAATATTGAAGTCCGATTTGGAGTTTTTGAAGAATTGAAGGTTAAGGTTCAAAATTGGGTTATATGTGAATAGTGCCCATGGAGAATTTCGGGAAATCGGTATTTCGGTCAAAGCGGTTTCGTGATCGAGTGGGAAGCTTTGGAAGCGGATTGGGAGTCGCCGATTCGGGGAACGTTCGTGCGGTTTTGTCAGAAAAGCGGTGTCGCGGAAAGTCTCGGTGATTTGGCGAAGTCTCGGCGATTTTGAAGTCTCGGTGTCGGCACACGCTTCGAGGGTGAGTTCTACTCACGTTTAGGATTTTTGTTTTTCGAATTAATTGATAAACTGTTTTATCGCTTTCGCTGGACTGGAATATTATTTGATAATCGAGTTTGAGAGATTTTGGGTTGAAAACCGTTATTTGAAAATATGTCGCGTTTTAATACAATTCGATTACAATGAGTTTTTGATTGATTTGTTTGATTGTGTGACTTTGATTGAGACTGTTTTTATGGTCGTCAAATCTGTTTTCGGTCGGAACGAGAATCGTTCGAGAACTTTTGGGTCAAAAACCGTTATTTCGGAATATGTCGTATTTTGGTAAAATTCGTTTTGATTGTGCTTTTGATTGGATTGATTGATTGTGTGGTTTGTATTGGGTCTATTGTATTGGTTGTAAAATCTGTTTTCGATCGGAACAAAAATCGGAATTGAGCGGAATAGCGGATTTCGCGAAAATCGCAAAATCTGCACCACACAGACCCCCATCGCGTCGCGACCCGCAGGGCATCGCGTCGCGACCCAGTGCAGTGTTGCCACGCAAAATGTTTCTGTCGTTTTTCGCGTCGCGACGGTAGCAGTTCGCGTCGCGACGTTTTGCAGATTTTCAACAGTTTTTCACTGATTTTGTTTTCGCGATAACTTTTGATCCGGGAACCCGATGGAGGTGTTCTAAGATGCGTTGGAAAGCTTATTCAGAGGCCTAACTGAATATTCTATTTTTAAGGCAAAATGAACTGTTTTTGATATTGAAAATTGTGTCGAAAAGTGGTCAACTAGAGTGCGAGTGTGAACTTGGTTTTTATAAAAAGAAAATGTGGATTAAGTGTTTCATTGATTGTCTAATTTGATGGACCGTGGGTTCATAGTACTGTAGATATATGTTTATATATATCGAGTTGGGTGACGACCCTATGTTGTAACATACTAGGGGGAGGGAGTCATGATCCTCTTACCTAGGCTCCATGCCAATAGGAGAATGTACTATTGGTAGGGGGGTTCACCGGCTTGCAGCGTTCGCGTCACCGGTGTTATGTTGTTTGTAGTACGTTTACCGGGTTCTTCGTTCGCGTTAGCGGTATCGTACTAAACTAACAGGTTACCGGGTTCTTCGTTCGCGTCAGCGGTAATCTGTTTTTGTGTGATTGTTTTTATGCGATACCGGGTTCTTCGTTCGCGTCAGCGGTATCGTACTAAACTAATAGGTTACCGGGTTCTTCGTTCGCGTCAGCGGTAATCTGTTAAAATGTTTTATGCGGTCCATCGGGGGTAGCGTCCGCGCAGCCGATGCCGTATTGAATTAAAATGATTTTATAATTGAACCGAGAGTGCGAGTAGGGGTCTCGGTAGAACTCACTGAGACAAGTTGTCTCACCCAATCCATTGTTGTTGTTTTACAGAGAAACAGGGAAAGAGGAGATCCACAGAGGCACGAGCAGGTTGCCCTCGGACTGGCTACTGAAGACTTAACTTTATGTTTAAGTTTATATTTCCCTTTTGTTGTCTGTATACTAAAACATTATGTATTTAATGTATATCTTTCTTCCGCTTTCTTGTATGATACTGAATACTATAGATGCTGACGGTATATGGTCTGAGAACCATATTGTCTTGTTGTAAATAAGACTGTTTGGGTTATATTCAGCGAAAAATTTATAGTGATATTCAGTGTCTAAGCAGGAATTATATCTCTGATGTGTTACTAATGTGCATTTAGGTATTTTTAGTCGATAGAAATACCGGGGTGTTACACTTTACACTCTCTTTTTCTTCCTCTTGCTCAACCACATATTCAATACAACTCTTTTCTTCTAGCTCAACCACTTTTCCAATACAACTCTCTTCTTTTAGATGCTCCATAATTGTCTTAATGTGAGCTTCTACATTCTTACATGAAGCTTCAGAGTTGTCACGATACACCTTCATATACTCAATGGAATGAGCTAAGAGTTCTTTTAATTCAAAGTTGTCCTCATGTAATCCTGCGGTTTGAGCTTGAGGATATGAATCTTGCTCACACACATCATTTCCCATTCCATAATCCATATTTTGGGCAGTCATGGGCATGAAATTTGTCTCATAACAGCCCCTTTGATATTTACTCTCATGGAAATCATAATTGAAACATTCTTGTTGAGCATTCAATTCATTCATTTCTTGCATAAAGTAAAAACTCCAATGGTCCATGGCATAAAAGTGGATTTTTTTTTTAAAACACTCAACACAAACAATAATAGTAATAACAACAAAGAAAACACACTACAGTCATAAAGCACAATGCAAATTCACTCCCTGGTTCGGTTGAACTAGAGCTTGAACTGGAACTAAGCATACGCTGTAACGTTTACCTGTTCACATACAGAAACAACGAACAACACAGTAAAATTCTTTCACCTAGTGCTTTAATACTTTTGAACCATAAAAGTTAAATTCAATCCCCGGCAACGGCGCCAAAAACTTGTTGCGCTCGTGTGTGTTCTAGTCGCAATGTCAGTGCAAGTATACACGTCGTACAAGTAATAAAGTGGATAAAAGTAAGAGATCGTTCCCACAAGGATTGATTAACTTTCAGAGTTCAAGTCTTTAAAACACAAGTGAAACAGGTGATAAATCGGCACTAAAAGTAGGTGTTAAGACTAAGAACGTAAATAAAACAAGTAAAGAGGAAGTGGTTGTGAAAATGGAAAAGTATGAGTTGGATTGCTGCATGCAAGTAAATCTCCTCTAGTCAGACGTTATAACGTTTACACGTTAATACGTACAAATGCTATGTTGTATAGACGTTATAACGTTTGAACGCTGTTGCAAAAGAGCTGTGCTTTTCAGTCACAAAACGTCAGAGCTTCAAGTACTAGAATTCCTATGTCTAGGTTCTAAGTAGGCCTACTCCTGTATTTTAAGTACCCACAGCAATGTCCTATGAACTATTATCCATTCTATGTCTAGACTTAGATAAAAATGCCTAAATGTCTTTAGTGCACCTTTTCATTCACATAAATCTTTGAGTTCTTTTCATAGACCATGTCTGTACCTATGAATCTACTTATTTTAAGTGATCAGTTCAAAACAAGTTTGGAAATATTAACATGCAAAGATTTAAAACGCATAAACATCATTACTTCATAGTATTAGACTAAAGGTTCATTACATGCAAAACAACAACCCAACTACAAATGTTTAGCTCATGCTGAGTGTCTTTACAGAAAGAAAAGGAGTTAAAATCCAAATACCGTACATAGAGAAAAGGAGATTAAACGCAAAAGATACGCCTAAGTAGCCTTCCTTCATGCACGCTGTAAAGACGTTGCAACGTCTGAGCTTCACAGTAATGGGTGCGAATGGAAATAAAAATGGAGCTTGAGGAGAGTTCGAATGAAGAAGTCTGTGTCCAGAACTTCTTTTAGAAAACTCCTCTGGAAGTGGAGGAAGGTGGATGATGAATGGATTCCTCCCCTCTCTTCGTAGAGAGAGATAAGCTTTGTTTAAATAGCCAAAAAAAACAGAATGTCACATGCTTGCTGATGTCATTGCCCACTTTCCCAGCTTGCTTGTAAATAAAATATTGCTGAAATGACACTGCACTGCTACAGTGCGTCAGCCGCGTCAGCGATGAGGAGAGAGAAGATCTTCTGACTTTCTAGATCTTTGACCATCATTTCTTGTGTGCCAAAAATAAGATATTTCTTTCTTGCCTTGCTGCCTTCCGTCAGACGTGACGAGAGACGTTGCTACGTTCAGTTTACTGCACAAACACAAGAAGCATCAAAACGCTCACAAAGGCGCCAATTGGTGCCAAAATGCATAGAATTTGTAATTTAGCCCCTTTCTAACTGAAAAGCAATAAACTAACAGAAACTTAATAGAAACAACCTACTATTGCCAGAGAACTTGCATGATTTAACTTTGAATAAGTATAAATAACTCATATAAACATGAGTTATCACTGACTTTCTCTTCCTTTATTCAACTTGAATTTTTGTTTCTTTTACACTCTTTGATAGACTGGCAGAATTTAAGTTTCTCTTTCATAGCAATGTGTGACATCAAACCTTCAATATGATCTGCCTTTGCATATCTCATGTACTGTAGCCTTTTACTATCACAAAGATACTTAGCTTATTTGCTATGATAACTAAGTGAATCACATTGTTCTCAGTAAGCCTTGGTTCCCCAATTTCACATCTTTTTTCCATCATACCCCCATAACATTTCTATTTAAACCATTCCTTACAACTTCTCCATCACCAAACTCACAGACTTACTCTTACATTCATTTGCTTCTCCTTGCTTCACTTTACTCTTAAGAAGTATGTTTTGCTTATTTTAGCCATTCACTTTTCCTTTACATTTTTCCCTATCCTTACTATCTTAACCAGTATTCACTTAAGTTTGCACATCTCTTCTTATTGTGGTTTCAATTTCTTTCCATTACTTTGTTTTTTGTTTTTTTAGCCCATTTGTTTCATTGTAGGAAATCCATGGCATCCCAGCTTAACTTCATTTCTGAGATTGTCCCTGGCAAGGTTAACTGGAGACTTGAGGTCCGTGTCATAAGACTTTGGACACTCCCTGAATATAAGAATCCTCTCAACACTAACAGTATTGAAATGATTTTGTTGGATGAGAAGGCAAGTTGTCTATACTTTTTTTCCATAGTGTGCTTTTTTCTTTATGTGCATTATTAGTTTGAAATTTTTTCCCTATCTCAGCTTGATAGGATCCATTGTACTGTCAAGAATTCTCTCCTTCATGATTTCCAAGCTGTGTTGAAGGAGGGTAACTGCTATCGACTTGATAAGCTCAATGTTGGCCTTAATGATGCAAAGTTTCAAACAACAAACAACAAGTACAAGGTTGCTTTTATGCCTATCACAAGCTGTTGTACCTTGCAGAGCAGAAACATACCTCTGAATCATTTTGTATTTACTCCTTTTGCTGATATCTTGGCTTCACCAAAAGATGATATGATTATTGGTTTGTACCTTTTTCACATAAAATCTTTTTCAAAATGATTCTCTTAATTTTTAAGCCTTTACTGATCTCTTATTTTCATCAGATGTTATAGGACATGTTGTTGAGAAGAGTGAATTAAAAAAACAACAGACACAGAATAGCTTTTATAAGCTGATTAACTTGGTCCTTGAGGATTTAGAGTTAGTTTCTTTCTCTACTCTTCCATCTCAGCTCTTATGCTACATTAATTTTATTTTTAGGTCGTTGATTTTTCCAAACTCCATCTATAGGTTCAATAGGATTCACTGTACTCTCTGGAGTGACTTTGCTGACCAGGTTGTTGCTAATATCAATGATACCTCTTCCTCATCAGCTGCAATCATGGTTCTTCAACTTTGAAAACTAAAAAAATATCAAGGTCTATTTAACACTCTATTTTCTTCTACTAAATTCTAAGTTGGTTATACCCTTCCTCTTTCGTTGCTAACTGTTTGCTAAAACAGGCATAATGGGAATTTCCAATGCTTACTATGGAACCAAGATTTTCATCAATGTTGACCTCCTAGATATTGTAGAGTACAAGTCCAAGTATATTTCCTATTAATTTTAGCTTAGTTGGTTTACCTTATTGCTACATTTGTTTCCCACAATTAGGTTTCTTGTTCTTTCACCTAACACGTTTTTAACTTTAACTTAGAATGGAAACTTCTGATTTGTCTTTGACACAATCCATTAGCCAACTTGCTAGCCCTCCTGTTATAACTGCCTATACTGATTTCATGCAAACCCCCTACAAAACTATATCTGAGGTGTTCGAAGCTACCACTGTAAGAGTTTTTCCTTTGCTCTTGAATTTGTTTTCACTCCATTTGTGTGGATGTCATTTTAATGCCTATCATTGAACAAATTTAGGTGGGTTCTGCTGCTGTACTTGCCAGAGTAATTGATATTGAATCTGCACATGGATGGTTTTACAATTCATGTCAGAAGTGCTATCGCAAGGTTGTCCAGGTTGGTGCTAAATTCTTCTGCAATGAGTGCAGCAAGAATGTCACTGCAGCTCCCAGGTACTGTTGCCGTATTTTCCAAACAAAATATTATTTCAATTTAGTTATTTTCTCTGCATGCACCGTTGTTCTCTTTATTTAAAATTGCTTCTATTTTCTATGAGTAGGTACAAAATTGAGCTCAGTGTTATCGATGTAACTGCTTCCACAAGTTTTATGGTTTTCGACCGTGTGGTTAATAACTTTCTTGGGATGTCAGCGCAGGATTTAATTGGTCCTCCTAATGAGCCTGTTAATACCTCCAGAATTCCTATTGAGTTCCGCTCTTTTTATGACAAACAACTGCTATTTAAAATTGAAATTAGGATTCAAACATTAATCAAGGCTGGAATAACTATACTGTTAGAAGGTTGACTGCTGATCCTGGTATCATCAAGCAGTTCATAGAATTGCATTCAATCCAGGTTGGTTGTCCTCATTTTTAATTTACCTAACAATATGTTGTCTTACATTTCCTCTTTTTCCCTTTGGTCTCATATTTGTTGGTGTTAATTTGTAGCCTTTTAATCTTGAGGAGGACATTCTTTCCAATGATTACCCTAACCATGCTATTCAGAGTTCTCTGGTATATTACTTTTCCCAAGACAAATACATTTACTGCTAAACAAATCATGTTTGTCTATTGGCTTATATTTGTTTCTGCCTTTTTTCCTATCCTAATGTGGACAACGTTGCTTCCAACGGTTTAACTGAAGCTACTGCCTTAGAAGTGTCTAATACGCCATCCAGCAAACTTAATGCTATTCCCCTTCATGGTGAAGACAACTCTCCTTGTGTGTCCAATGCTGTCCAAACTGATGTTGCTGGGCCTTCCTCTCCTCCACGTGGTACCAACAGATCTCCAGCCTCAATGGATTCTCCACAAACTTCAACTACTGAAGCCCTTAAGATGAAAGCCATCAAGACAGAGGCAACCAATTGAATTATTCTGACTATGTATTACCTAGGTGTCTCTCCCCTTTATAGTTAAAGGTGGACTAAATAAAAGTAACTAGGAAGTTGTTTCCCTGTACTGTCGAGTCTTTGTTTACTGTTCTAAGAAAATTGATTACTTCTACAATCCTTTTCTCACTGCCATTATGTACTTGCTGTGTGTTTTTCCACTTTATAGTTAACCGTGGAATACATAGCTCTAATTAGTATCTGTTTCTGTATTCTGTTCTACCTTGGGTTGTCATTTGACTAACTTAACATGTTTCCATGGATTTTATACCCTCTTATTACCTTTCCTTATTGTTTTTAAGCACTCTTCTATACTTTGTAACAACTGCTCTCCCACATTACTTAGGTAAAATTCTGTTTGTTCAACACATTGAAATGAGAGACTCAAAACAGAGGACCCACAAAATCTGGTCCCCTATTATTTCTAACAGTGTCAATTGTAAGTACCTTTTTGACTTTCCTTTCATATTAGTTTAATTTGCAGAATCCCTTATTTTTAACTTAATTTCCTTTTCCTAACTAATTTCTTTGCTATTATAATCTGTCTTACAGATTCAGTCTCAGCCCCCTCTTCTATAAGGCCTTCTTTGGCGCCTTTAAGACCAGGAAAATTCATTCTTAGGCCAGTAAATGTTGCTCAACAAGATAGCCCTCCACATCTAAACCAAACTGGTGTGTTTTTTTTTACAGCTTTTTTTAACTGATTTTAATATATTGTATCAAAATTACTAATCTTTTTTTTTACAAGTTATGGATGTGTCTCCACCTGCAACTTTTATGAGACCTTCCTCACAAAGAATTGGCCCAGGTAGATTTGTTCTTAGACCAAAAATTTCTGATCAACAGCCTTCTCCTGCACTTGATGCTCCCAATCTTAACCTTGGTAACTTTAACTCTCAAATGCCATCTTATCACCAACTAATTCTTCTTTTGTAAAACTGACTAATAGTTTCTTATATTTTATAGGTACACCAGATCATAGTTTTCATTCACTTAATGCAACTATTTCACAAGCTCCTGCACTTGATCCCACCACATTCTGTATTAGCCACTTACCAACCAAATGTTCTATGTTGCCTTCATCAGCAGGTACTATACAAGGATGATCCCAACTTTGTCTGTGGTTAACTATTTTTTCACCCTTATATTATGTTGATTAATAATCAAATACGTTGTTATATTTATGGTGCATTTATGCTGAAGTGCGTCAACCTTATAGACTTGAAGAAATTGATTACCACTTCCAACATATGTTCCCTAAAACTGTGCATTTTACTTTTTTTACCATTCAAAGTGCTGTTATTGTGTTCATGTGTTATTGTGTGCTTATACATATTTTCCTATGCTCTGTAGGAATACCCCATGTTAATTTTTGTTCGTTTAATCCTACCACTTCACAAGTTACAATACATCAACATAATCAACCTCCTCAACTTACACTTCTTCCAGATGCAGCTACACTTAATCCCATCAGTTCTGAAATGCCAAGATGTCAACATATATCAGTTGATCATGTTGCTGATAGTTCCCGAAATTCTCATTCAATATTGCCACCAATTTCTTCTTCAGTTCCATCACCAACTGGTATTGACCCACTCTGTGTCATTCTCATTTCTCTTGTGTGTAGTTAACTATTTTCCCCTCTTATGGTATCTTCATTAATAATCATACTCTTTAACTCTATAACTTTTAGCTTATTGTTAATAATTTTAATGTCTCATTTAAACTTACTGACAGATATTTTCACGTATTTTATAGGAAGACCCCATCTTAATTTTGCTTTGCTTAATCCCACCACTTCACAAGTTACTATGCATGAAGATAATGAACCTGCTCAACTTACAGTCCTTCAAGATACTCTTCCACTTAATCCAATCACTTCTGAAATGCCAACATCTCAAGATACATTAGTTGCTCAGGTGGCTGATCAATCCAGAAATTCTCATTCAATCTTGCCACCAGATTCTTCTTCAGTTCCATCACCAACTGGTATTAACCAACTTTGTCTCATAAAATTAATGTTTAATACAATTTTAAATGGTAATGATTACTCTATTTATTTTATGTGTAGTTGATGAAGTTTCCTATTGGGATATTGGAGATGCAAAATACATATGCCAATTTTGTGGTGCATTAATGTGGTTCGAGGAAAGAGTCCAAAAGAAATTTAAAGCCCGTTTCCCACGATTTTCTTTGTGTTGTAGGCAAGGGAGAATAACTTTGCCTCTTTATAAACGTCCTCCTGAAGTATTATATGACCTATTTCATAAACGTGATAGGAGGGGCAAATTTTTTTTGGCAAACATTCGATCCTTCAATAGTATGTTTGCTTTTACTTCTATGGGAGGAAAGATTGATAAAAACATAAATAATGGTGGTGGACCTCCAGTTTTTGTCTTAAATGGAGAAAACTATCACCAAATTGGTAGCTTACTCCCCCTTCCAGATAAAGAACCAAACTTCGCCCAGCTTTATATACATGATACTGAAAATGAAGTGTCCAACCGAATGTCAGTTGTTAGGTATCCTTGCACTAGCTTATTCTCTTCTCATACACATGCTTGTATGTTCTTACTCACGAATTTATTTATTTCTCATTTATTGTAGGATGGAGGATGATGATCTCAACTTGAAAACCCAAATTGTCATGGACATTAAAGAATGTCTTGATTTATGTAATCCCTTTGTGAAGACATACAGAATGGCAAGACATATGCTGTCTCAACATCCCGCACCAACAATTAAACTTCGCATTTTGGGCAAAAGAAATCGAGATGCTCGGCAATACAACTTACCAACAGCTTCGGAAGTTGCCGCTTTAATTGTTGGTGATTTTGATCCCACTGGATTTGATAGGGATGTTATTGTCAGTTCTCATTCGGGATTCCTACAGCGGATTCCCATTTTAAGCGCTGCATATTTGCCCTTGCAGTATCCTTTATTGTTTCCTTATGGGGAAGATGGTTTTTCAGAGGGCATTGAATTCCGACCTGACAACATGGCAGCAAAAATTAAACGAGGTCATCTAACTATTAGAGATTGGCTAGCATATAGAATTCAACATAGAGAGGTTGATGGAGGTACACTTTTATTTTCAACATAGAGAGGTTGATGGAGGTCATCTTACTTATTTTTCAATAAAAACTTTTATGCTTTAAATTAACATTAACCTATTCATTATTTTACAGTTGTTTACACAATTGAATTTCAAAAACGTGATCTGCCCCATGCTCACATCTTAGTCTTTCTTCATTCATCTTCTAAGTACAAGACTGTTGATGACATTGAGAAGGTTATATGTGCTGAAATTCCTAACAAAGAATCTGATCCACAGTTATTTGAAATTGTTTCTACATCCATGCTTCATGGGCCATGTGGACCTCAAATTCCAAAATCTACCTGCATGGAAAACAAAAAGTGTACCAAATATTTTCTAAAGAAATTCAATGATACGACTATCATTGATTCATATGGTTATCCTATTTAATAGATTTGTTGTGCCCTACAACAAGACTTTGCTCCTTAAGTACAATGCTCATATAAATGTTGAATATTGTAACCAATCTAGATCAATCAAGTATCTCTTCAAGTATGTTAACAAAGGCCATGATAGAGTTACAACAACATTCTACGGTGCTGATGATTCCAACTCTAATAATGGTATTGTTGATGAAATAAAGTTGTATTATGACTGTAGATATTTGGCCTCATCTGAAGCTGCATGGAGAATATTTTCTTTCGACATTCATTATAGAGAACCCTCAGTAGAAAGGCTACAATTTCATCTACCAGGTGAACAATTGCTTATTTACAGAGATAACCGGCCTATTCAATCCGTTCTTTCTAAGCCAACTATTGGGAGTTCCAAATTTTTAGCATGGATGGATGCAAACAGAAAATATTCACATGCAAGAGAATTAACTTATGCTGAATTTCCAACAAAGTTTGTTTGGAATGATGAAAAGAGGGAATGGTTTCCACGTAAATCTGGATATACCATTGGGAGACTTCATTATGTCCCTCCTGGAACTGGGGAGCTCTATTATTTAAGAAGATTGCTCAACCATGTTAAGGGAGCTCAATGTTTTGAACACATAAGAAAGGTTGAAGATTTTGTCCACCCAAATTTTAAAGATGCTTGCTATGCATTGGGTTTATTAGAAGATGACAAAGAATATATAGATGGTATTAAAGAGGCAAGTCATTGGGGTACAGGCCACTTTTTACGCAAGTTGTTTGTCACACTGTTGGTGTCTGGCCAAATTTCAAGACCTGAAGTCGTGTGGGATGCTACATGGTTCCATTTAGGTGATGACATTTTGCATAGGCAACGATCGATTCTACAGTTTCCAGGTTTTGTTCTAGATCTTTTCTAACTTGTGTTCCCCAATTTTTTCATTATTAGACCAATAATATTTGCATTCACTTATTATTTCAGAATTGCAATTGTCTGCTGATGAATTAAAGACCTTTACTTTGGTTGAGATTAATAAGTTGTTGCAAAGCAATAATACGGGTCTTTCAGATTTTCCTACTTTGCCTGAACCTGATGAAGACTTCCTTGCAACAAGTCAAAATAGGCTCATATTTAATGAAATGAATTATGATAGAAATAAACTAGAAGTTGAGAATCAGCAATTGGTAGCATCAATGACAGATGAGCAAAAAAACATTTATGACAACATTATGTCACGGGTTAACGAAAAAAAACTGGTTTCTTTTTTTTAAGTGGCAATGGTGGGGCTGGCAAGACTTATATTTGGATAGGATTGACAACTGGTGTAAGGTCACAGGGGAAAATTGTTTTAGCAGTTGCCTCAAGTGGTATTGCTTCTCTTTTAATTCCTGGAGGTAGGACAGCTCACTCTCGATTTGCAATACCACTAAACCCAGATGAGTGTTCGACTTGCAACATAAAACAAGGGAGTCACTTAGTAGAATTGATTCGTAGGTGTTCATTGATTATATGGGATGAGGCACCAATGACCAACAAAAATTGTTTTGAGGCTCTAGATCGAACCCTACAAGATATTCTGAGACCTCCTAACGGTGAAACTTTAGGTGTTCCTTTTGGAGGTAAGGTTGTCGCTTTAGGTGGAGATTTTCGCCAAATACTACCTGTTATCCCCAAGGGAACAAGGCAGCAGGTTGTACATGCCACAATCAACTCTTCTTATTTATGGAATCATTGCGAGCTTTTGACATTAACCAAGAATATGAGATTGTTGCATGGTACCTCAAATGCAATTATTGTTGAAGCAACAGAATTTTCTGAATGGGTCCTAAAAATTGGGGATGGCACAATTGGTGAGGTAAATGATTAAGATATTTCTATTGAAATACCAGTTGAGTTGCTTATTAAAGATTCAGTTCAACCAATTCAGTCTATTGTCGATGCGACATATCCATCATTTCTTGATAAAATGCATGACCCTTCATTTTTTCAAGATAGAGCAATCTTAGCTCCTAGAAATGAAGTTGTCGACATAATCAATGACCACATGCTATCTTTAATTCCGGGTGATGAAAAGACATATCTCAGTTTAGATACACCTTGCAGCAATAATTCTAATGTTGATGTTGTGGACGACATTCACACACCGGAATTTTTAAATGCAATTGTTGCCTCTGGTCTTTCAGCTCATAAACTTAAATTGAAAGTCGGCGTTCCAGTTATGTTGTTGAGAAACATTGATCACTCTTCTGGATTATGTAATGGAACTCGACTTATTTTAACAAAGATGGGTAAATTTGTTGTTGAGGCAATTGTTTTATCAGGAACCAATGCTGGTTCAAGAGTTTTTATCCCAAGACTATCATTGACTCCATCTAATCCTCGCATTCCTTTTAACTTTCAAAGAAGACAATTCCCTTTAGCTGTTGCCTTTGCAATGACTATCAATAAGAGCCAGGGACAATCTTTAAAAAATGTTGGTGTTTTTTTACCCCAACCGGTTTTCTCACATGGTCAATTATATGTAGCCGTTTCAAGAGTTACTTCAAAAAAGGGTTTAAAAATATTGATAACTGATCATGAAGGGAATTCGACAAATACAACTTCAAATGTCGTCTACAAAGAAGTTTTCCAGCGGCTGTCCTAGGTAATTTTCTCATTCAGTCATATATACCAATTTTGATATAAGTTTGTTGGTAATTATACTCTCGTAAATTCTTTTATTTCTTTTCAAAATTAAAGAACAAATATTACAAAGCAGCGGCGGCTGTCGTGGTTCCATTGGGCCTGCTCTTCTTCGTTTCAGGCCTCATCGTTAATCTCATTCAGGTTTCCCCTTTTCACTTCTTTTCATTTTGCTCTTTTTTCCGTTGGGATTAACAACGTATATTTCATTAACAAAAAAGGTTGATTTATTGACGAGTTTTATCAATGGGATTCATCAGTTTACCTTACAAACATGCAGATCTTGCCTTTTGTTATCATTACTTCAAAACTTTGGGGAATCTACAAACTTTCATTATCATTACTTCATAATGTTATTATAGATATCGTTAGTATTTCATTCATTTGTATTACTAGTACTTCAATTGGTTCAACTGATTATTTTGACCTTCTTATCTTTTGTATTAGGCAATATGCTATGTCACTGTAAGGCTACTGTCAAAAAATTTGTACAGACAAATTAACCGGTTTGTGGCAGAACTCTTGTGGCTGGAACGTGTATGGCTTATTGATTGGTGGGCAGGAGTTAAGGTGATTCACCACTTCTAAGTTCTCTTGAATCCTTTTTTTGGAGTTATTATTGTCTTCAAATTTATTCAATTTTTTCACAAAGGCATATATGTGCTATCCATAGCATTAGAGTGAGGGTTGGGATAGCACCAATGGTAGAAAAGATGATTGAATCTCGGCTTAGTTGGTTTCGGTATGTGTGGAGGAAGCCTATAGATTTTGTAGTAAAGAGCTAGGGGCTGAAGGAGGCCTAGAAGAACAATAGGCAAAACTATTGAGAAAGATTTAGAGGTCAATAGTTTCACTATAGACATGATAACAATTACACTCTTGGGAGGTTAACTTCTGATTATGGAATTATTAAGCAATTCATGGAATTGCATTAAATTCAGGTTATTTGCTATGTACTCCTTAACCCATGTCATGTAGCTTGATTTTAAGAACTTGATCTAAATATGCATATATACATCTTGATTTACACACTACCAATTTTGAGGAAGCAGTCCACTTGGGTAGATTAGATTTTCAGTTCCACTCTATTCCTTCATGTAGTTATATCCTATATCTTTCATTATGTTATATTTAGTTTTAATTTTTTTTTCATTTTTTACATTAATGCTAACTAGGGGAATACCCGTGCGTTGCACGGGTTGTTCTAATATTTTTTATTTAATCTTATTAAGTCTATTCATAATATATATATATATATATATATATATATATATATATATATAAGTCATGTATGTATAGAGTATAGTTTGATATAAATCTGAGTTTCTTTTTTAAAATCAAATTTATTAAACTTAGGCAATATTCTTACATATATTATGTGTTTTTAAATATATATATATATATATATATATATATATATATATATATATATATATAAGTCATGTATGTATAGAGTATAGTTTGATATAAATCTGAGTTTATTTTTTAAAATCAAATTTATTAAATTTAGGAAATATTGTTACATATATTATGTGTTTTTAAATATAAATAACTGTTAATAATTTTTATCAAATTAATTGTTTCGAAATATAATTTTACAAAAGTGAAATAAATTTTACATAGTTGATTAAATACTTTAAAATAAGGAAGTTGATATTTAATACAAAAATAAATTATAAAAATAAGGATCAACCTAAAGGCTCCATTAGAGCTTCCTACACAAAATATTTTGTTTACAAAATGTTTATACAATAAATTAGAAAAGGTATATAAAATGTTGATTTTATTTAAATACATAAAGTTTTAATAATAAAAAAAGTCTTTATAAATTTTGAAATACAAAAAATCTAAATTGAGGTTTGAAAGTTTGATCAAATAATTAAATTTAGATGAATATTTTTATTTTATGAATTAATAGACTTTTGAAATTCTCGTATGCTTTGAAAGAGAAAATTTTCATATTAATATGAATTATTTTTTTAATTGTCAATAATATCACGAGTTATTAGAATATAGGTTGAAGATGTAAAGTTTTAATCAATTAATCACATATTTAATTCAATTTGTTTTGTAATTATTGCATATTTTGATAGGTAACTTACTCTATTCATACTTCTTTTAGTATGGGTTATTAGAATATGGGTTGAAGATGAAAAGTCATAACTATATGTGGATGTTGTTGTTAAATATATTACATTATTTAATATTTTATTCATAACATATATATAATTTTATGTATCAATTATTTAATTTTCACATGTATTATTAATATAATTATATTGATAAGATGAAGGGCCAAAAATTTAAAAATATTACTAATGGAAATTCATGCATTTATACTTGAAATATGAAAAGCCATTTTATTAAGTCATTTAATTAAAACCTAGTACGCTTGTCATTCAAAGGCAGAGCTAAATTTCTCAAGTCTCCTTTACAATATATATATATATATATATATATATATATATATATATTATTTTTCTCAAAATGACGTTTCTATCAAATTGGGGACAATTTATGAATTTATTTTTCTTTGTCCTCTTGGCTAACTTTCCACCAAGGGTCTCTTCACAAATATCATGATCATTATATTCTCTCACAAATGATTGTCTATTGGAAGATGCATCAAGGAATGACATAAAAGATCAAAACCATTAGAAGAACATCTCAAATAGAAAGCAACATATGTTATGAAATAATTTATTATGGATGCAAATGCCCAAATTTCTATAAAATACTTCTTTAGCAAAGACTGCGAATAAAATTTATAGCATCTCAATTACAGTTGCACCATACATCAAGAAGATTACAATTAATAGTTGAATACATACTCCAATCCAAGAAGAGATAGTTGCTTATGTAACATCCGCAAAATAATTAATCGAATTATTTGGATGTTAACCCAATTGAATTAATTTAGTACTTAACTGGTAAATTTATTGAGTGCTAAAATTATTTATTGGTGGTCATCGGATCGTTAACCGGATAATACGGACCAAGGAAGTTTTGGAATCGAAATAGGAGATTTCGATCAATATGGTAATTTGACCGCGTTACAAATTATATATTAAATAAATATATATATGTGTACGTGTGTGTGTGTTAAAAAAGAAAAAGAAAAGGAATTAAAAGAAAGAGAAGGAAAGAACAGCGAGAGACAGAGAGAAAAAGAAAGAAGAAAAGAGAAGAAAGAAGAAAGGGTGAGGAAGAAGAAGGGGAAAGGGGGAGGATTTGCGCTCATCAAAACGACTTCCTTCCAACACGAAAAATGCTCAGCGTTACTTCCTCTTCGATTTGGTACCAAGATCTTCATCATCAACTCACTCTCTCTCACTTTGCCATTTTCGAAATTTGGAAGAAATGGAGGTTTGTTGATGGTTCAAGCTCAAGGATGGCTTGGGATGGAGTTTGGCGCGAACCCAAGGATGATGGATCGTTGATTGAGGTTCGATTGAAAGATTGGAAGCGAGTTGGGTGATTTGGGGTTTTGGTGAATAGTGCCATGGAGGTTAGGGGAGGAAGATGATGAATAGTGTCCGTGGAGAATTTCGGGGAATTCGGCATTTCGGTCAAAAGCGGTTTCGTGATCGAGCGGAAAGTTTTGGAAGCGGATTGGAGTGACGTCGGAATGGAAAGTTATGCGGGGAATGTTCGTGTGGTTACTCGGCGAATTCGGCTCGATCGTGGTTCACGCTTCAAGGGTGAGTTCTACTCACGTTTAGGATTTTGTTTTTCGAATTAATTGATTTAATGTTTTATCGCTTTCGCTGGACTGGAATATTTCTGGATATTGTCTGTTTCGTGTTAGGAATCTATCGGAGCGAGTCTCGAGTTGTGTCGCGTTGAAATGAAATTTTTGGTGATTTGATTTCGAAAGATTTTGACTTAAAAACCGTTAATTGGAAAATATGTCGTTTTTGATAAAATCCGTTTTGATTGAGTTTTTGATTGGGTTGATTGATTGTGTGGTTTTAGTTGGGTCTATTTTGTTGGTTGTTTGGTCTGTTTTCGATCGGAACAAGAATCGGAATTGAGCGGAACGAGTATCGGGATCAATCGGAAAGCAATTTTTCATAAAACAGGCCATTTTTGCAATGCTGTCAAATGAGCACGACCCGTGCGTCCAGGGGTACGACCCGTGCGCCCTGTTCTGTCCAAAATTTTCAAAGTGCCCAAAATGATTCCGTTTCGATTCCAATCCTTTTCTAATCCTTTCCTAACCCTTCTATAATGATATTGGGCTTCTAAAGCCATGATTTTGGGTATGTTTCAAAAGGGTTTTATAAAATACTTTTGAAGTTGAAATCCTTTCGAAAAGCCGAACAATAGTATACGTGTGCGGATATGATTTATTAATAACAAAACAGACTATGAGTCCTACGTGGTAAAGCATAATGTAAATGGACTATGGGTTCATATGATTGTAGATATATGTTTGTATATGTATATCGAGTTGGGTGACGACCCATGTGTAACATACTAGGCGGGGCAGTCATGATCCCCTTTCCTAGGCTCCATGCCAATGGGAGAATGTACTATTGGTAGGGGGGTTCACCGGGATTCAGCGGTTACGCAGTCGGTGTTATGTTAAATTAATTGTTGTGCGGTCCACCGGGATGTAGCGGTCACGCAGCCGGTGTCGTACTGAGTTATAGCAGATTCCCCGGGATGTAGCGGTCACGCAGCCGGTGGAATGCTATGTGTAAAATAATGCGGTTCACCGGGATGTAGCGGTCACGCAGTCGGTGCCGTGTTGAGTTAAAAATGTTTTTAAACAAGTACCGAGAGAGCGAGTAGGGGTCTCGGTAGAACTCACTGAGATTGTATCTCATTGTTTATATGTTGTTGTTTTACAGAGACACAGGGACAGCGGAAATCCAAGAGGCACGAGTAGGTTGAGCTCGGACTGGTTGCTGATAGCCTAGCTTTATATTTAAGCTTATTTCCCTTTTGTTGTCTGTATACTAAAACATTATGTATTTAATGTATATCTTTCTTCCGCTTTCTTGTATGATACTGAATACTATAATTGCTGATGGTATATGGTCTGAGAACCATATTGTCTTGTTGTAAATAAGACTGTTTGAGTTATATTCAGCGAAAAATTTATAGTGATATTCAGTGTCTAAGCAGGAAATATATCTCTGATGTGTTACTAATGTGCACCTGGGTATTTTTGGTCAATATAAATATCGGGGTGTTACAGTTGGTATCAGAGCAGTTCGACCTAGTCGGACTTAGCTTAGGGTTGAGTCGATTCCTTGCTAGTCCTTTTGTAATTACACTTGTGATGCTAAGAGACATTGAGCCTGATCAACTTAATACTTAGTGCATCATAAGCGGAATTATGACTGGATGATCAAGATGCAATCCTCGACCACAATCGGAATCTTCAACCGGTGCAGCCTCAGGAAAGGTGACATGACGGTGGAAGAATACACCGCTAAGTTTGAGAAGTTGTCTCAGTCTTACCAAGTAGTAAAGTAAGCTTCATATGACGAATGGAGAATGCAGAAGTATAAGACGGGCATAAGTGCTTTTATGATTTATGGTCTCAGTTCTTATACTGCTACCAATTATGTTGCCTTGGTGCAATCATCCTATGTCACCGAGGATAATCTCATAGGAAATATGGGAAAGGAAAGAAGGTAGTTGAAATATCAACTCCGAATGCAAAGTCGTAAGATAATTTCATCGAAGGAAAAGCAGATGCAATTCTTTGATTCTTCAAAGGTCAGAAGATGTTCTAACTGTGGAAAGTCTCACAGCGGTGATTGCCAGCGAAGATCTAATCGGTGCTATTATAGAAATGTAGAGGGTCACTATGGTAAAGAGTGCCCCGTAAGGAAAAGTTCCAAGGAATCACAAGCAGCTCCAAGGCAAGGACGAGTCAACATTCTGGATGTTTAGGCAGTTACAACTGCAGACAATCTACTAAGGAGTATGAGATCAGTTTTCAATAACTCGATCAGTATATTATATGATTCGAGTGCAACCTATTGCTGTATATCCCGATCGCATGTGAATCGGTTGGGATGAGCCTTATCATCGCTATCCGAGCCGATAACTATTTTAACTGCTGCTAAGGATCGTGACTAGACCTAATCTTTGTATAGAATTGTCTACTTGTCGAAGGAGGCAGGAATTTCGTTGTAGAATTTGTTATTTGCCTACGAAAAGTGTGGACACCATTTTGGGTATGAATTGGATGACTGTAAATCATGTTGCAATCGACTATGTTAATCAACTAACAGCTTCGCTGCAGAATCAGTTGAATTGTCTAAGACAAATTCTGAAGCGGTTGCCTGGTTCACCTTAGACGGTCAATCTTCATTCCAAGGTGCGGAAGCACATGTTAGTAGGTTATCTGTATCCACGGGAACTAGTATTAGATTTATCATCTGTACAAGTTGTGAATGACTTTCTGGGTGTTTCCACGATGAAGTTTCTTCTGAACCTCCTGGGCGAGAGGTAGAGTTTACGGTGGAATTGGTTCCTGGCACGGGATCAATGTCTATTGTTTCTTATTGAATGTTCCTTTAGAATTAAAGGAAATGGAGTCTCGACTTGAAGAGTCGATGTTAAAGAAATTCTGTCGACCGAGTGCTTCTCTAAGGAGTGCTCTGGTGTGGTTAGTCGAAAGGAAAAATGGTAGCATGAGATCGTGCATTGATTATCGACAACTCAACAAAGTAGCGATCAAGAATAAATATCCCTTACCAAGGATAGACGAATTGCTTGAACAATTTGAGGCGCTGCTGCTGTGTTTTCTAAAAATCGACCTGAGGTCAGGATGTCATCAAATAAAAATTAGAGCCTTAGATATTCCGAAGACAGCTTTCCGTACTATGTATGGACATTACGAGTTAGTAGTGATGCCTTTCGGTCTACCTAATGCTCCGGCGGTATTCGTGGATTTCAGGAACCGAGTTTTTCATTCGTATCAGGATCAATTTGTAGTCGTTTTCGTTGATGGTATCTTAATGTGCTCGAAGACCATTGAGGAGCATGTCCAACATCTCCTCATTGTTCTGAGTGTACTCCGAGAAAAGGAGTTGTACTTGAAACCTTCGAAGTGTGATTCTTGGGTGTCAGAGATAAAGTCTTTGGGACATATGATTTCCCAAGTCGGGAGTTTCTGTAGGTCCCAGTAAGTCGGAAGCGGTGTTGAATGGGAGTGACCAACATCAATCGCAGAGATCGAAAGTTTCTGGGTCCAGCCGGTTACTATAAGAGATTTGTCCAGGGTTCTCACCGTAAGTTTTCCACTTACTCGGTTAACACGTAAGGGTCATCCGTTTACGTGGGATGCCGATTGTGAAGAACGTTTTCAAGAGTTGAAGATTTTGACTTCTACTCCAACCCTGATTCTTCCAGATCCGTTTTTGGGATTCCAAAGTTACAGCGACGCTTCTGGGAATGGTTTGAGATGTGTTCTCATGCAGAATCATCAAGTGGTAGCTTAGGCGTCCAGACAATTAAGGTCTCGTGAAGAGAATTATCCAACTCATGATTTGGAGTTGGCAGCTATTGTGTATGCACTGAAGATTTGGAGACATTACCTGTATGGGTCTCGTTTCGAAGTCTTTAGTGGTCACAAGAGTTTAAGGTATCTGTTTGATCAGAAAGAACTGAATAGCAGACAGAGAAGTGTGTTGAATTCCAGAAGGATTATAAATTCGTGTTGGATTAGCATTCAAGAGAGGCCAATGTTGTAGCTGATGCGCTAAGTAGGAAATCCATTCATATGACAGAGTTGATGACGCACGAAATGGGGTTGTTAGAGTCTTTTAGATCTAAGTTGGAGTACATCCGTAAGTTTCCACTTTGGTGGCGAGGTATTAGTTTGTTAACCTCTCCATGGTGAAGGTTGACAATGAGATTGTCTTACGAAATTCCGTTTGACAAGTCGAACGTGAATACGGATATGTAAATGAAGTAACTGCTGACTGTTTTCACGTTACGAATAACCATCAAAGGATTAATTGATGGATCTGCTGCAAGGGACTGGAATTTCCGAAGTGAAGCTTGGCGTGCGGTGTAATAGTTTTGAAAAATCGTTTTTGTGAAAACCCGCATGCTAAAGTTAATTTGGGGAACGAATAAAGAGGCTAATAAAATATGATTGAGGAGGAAAATCCTAGGAGGATTACTTAGGTTGAGGGGAAGCTCTCAACGCTACTGACTAATTCGGAAAGGAGCCCTGAGTTCTGTTTGATAGTTGTTTGGAGAACAACTGAGGTGATTTTCATTACGTTCAATTTATTTGATGTCCCCGTGGTTTATTTCTACGTTTACGATGAACGTTTTTGGTAAATCCTCATATCATCTTCTTTCGAAAAGTGTTACCTCGAAATCTTGGGGGCGAGTCAAGAAGTTTCACAAGTGACTTTTTCGTCACATTGTCGGTGTGTACGAAAACTGTTATGGATTTTAGAAGATTTGTTGAGAAAGTGTTTACACCCTTCGAGGAAATCGTGTTTGTTTTTACGTCTACCGAGGAGTGCTTTGGTTTGGATTAATCAAAGTTGGGGAGCAAGTGAGGAATGAAGCTTAGGAAGTGTTTTCGAACGCGGTGCCGAGCCTATGTAGGCGAGAGAGGAGTTTCTCGTGTTGATTCGTAACCGGAGAGTTCGTATCAAGGTAGTAGTGGATCATACTTGGAGATTGATGTGCCAACTGGTGAAGAGTTCCTACGCTTATTTTGTTAGTTCGAAATTGTTTTCAGCAACTTAAGCCTTTCGGAGGATGTCGATCCTCGGTTAATCGGATGAAAGACTTAGCGAAATTTTGAGGACAAAATTCTTTCAAGTTGGGGAGAATGTAACATCCGCAAAATAATTAATCGAATTATTTGGATGTTAACCCAATTGAATTAATTTAGTACTTAACTGGTAAATTTATTGAGTGCTAAAATTATTTATTGGTGGTCATCGGATCGTTAACCGGATAATACGGACCAAGGAAGTTTTGGAATCGAAATAGGAGATTTCGATCAATATGGTAATTTGACCGCGTTACAAATTATATATTAAATAAATATATATATGTGTACGTGTGTGTGTGTTAAAAAAGAAAAAGAAAAGGAATTAAAAGAAAGAGAAGGAAAGAACAGCGAGAGACAGAGAGAAAAAGAAAGAAGAAAAGAGAAGAAAGAAGAAAGGGTGAGGAAGAAGAAGGGGAAAGGGGGAGGATTTGCGCTCATCAAAACGACTTCCTTCCAACACGAAAAATGCTCAGCGTTACTTCCTCTTCGATTTGGTACCAAGATCTTCATCATCAACTCACTCTCTCTCACTTTGCCATTTTCGAAATTTGGAAGAAATGGAGGTTTGTTGATGGTTCAAGCTCAAGGATGGCTTGGGATGGAGTTTGGCGCGAACCCAAGGATGATGGATCGTTGATTGAGGTTCGATTGAAAGATTGGAAGCGAGTTGGGTGATTTGGGGTTTTGGTGAATAGTGCCATGGAGGTTAGGGGAGGAAGATGATGAATAGTGTCCGTGGAGAATTTCGGGGAATTCGGCATTTCGGTCAAAAGCGGTTTCGTGATCGAGCGGAAAGTTTTGGAAGCGGATTGGAGTGACGTCGAAATGGAAAGTTATGCGGGGAATGTTCGTGTGGTTACTCGGCGAATTCGGCTCGATCGTGGTTCACACTTCAAGGGTGAGTTCTACTCACGTTTAGGATTTTGTTTTTCGAATTAATTGATTTAATGTTTTATCGCTTTCGCTGGACTGGAATATTTCTGGATATTGTCTGTTTCGTGTTAGGAATCTATCGGAGCGAGTCTCGAGTTGTGTCGCGTTGAAATGAAATTTTTGGTGATTTGATTTCGAAAGATTTTGACTTAAAAACCGTTAATTGGAAAATATGTCGTTTTTGATAAAATCCGTTTTGATTGAGTTTTTGATTGGGTTGATTGATTGTGTGGTTTTAGTTGGGTCTATTTTGTTGGTTGTTTGGTCTGTTTTCGATCGGAACAAGAATCGGAATTGAGCGGAACGAGTATCGGGATCAATCGGAAAGCAATTTTTCATAAAACAGGCCATTTTTGCAATGCTGTCAAATGAGCACGACCCGTGCGTCCAGGGGCACGACCCGTGCGCCCTGTTCTGTCCAAAATTTTCAAAGTGCCCAAAATGATTCCGTTTCGATTCCAATCCTTTTCTAATCCTTTCCTAACCCTTCTATAATGATATTGGGCTTCTAAAGCCATGATTTTGGGTATGTTTCAAAAGGGTTTTATAAAATACTTTTGAAGTTGAAATCCTTTCGAAAAGCCGAACAATAGTATACGTGTGCGGATATGATTTATTAATAACAAAACAGACTATGAGTCCTACGTGGTAAAGCATAATGTAAATGGACTATGGGTTCATATGATTGTAGATATATGTTTGTATATGTATATCGAGTTGGGTGACGACCCATGTGTAACATACTAGGCGGGGCAGTCATGATCCCCTTTCCTAGGCTCCATGCCAATGGGAGAATGTACTATTGGTAGGGGGGTTCACCGGGATTCAGCGGTTACGCAGTCGGTGTTATGTTAAATTAATTGTTGTGCGGTCCACCGGGATGTAGCGGTCACGCAGCCGGTGTCGTACTGAGTTATAGCAGATTCCCCGGGATGTAGCGGTCACGCAGCCGGTGGAATGCTATGTGTAAAATAATGCGGTTCACCGGGATGTAGCGGTCACGCAGTCGGTGCCGTGTTGAGTTAAAAATGTTTTTAAACAAGTACCGAGAGAGCGAGTAGGGGTCTCGGTAGAACTCACTGAGATTGTATCTCATTGTTTATATGTTGTTGTTTTACAGAGACACAGGGACAGCGGAAATCCAAGAGGCACGAGTAGGTTGAGCTCGGACTGGTTGCTGATAGCCTAGCTTTATATTTAAGCTTATTTCCCTTTTGTTGTCTGTATACTAAAACATTATGTATTTAATGTATATCTTTCTTCCGCTTTCTTGTATGATACTGAATACTATAATTGCTGATGGTATATGGTCTGAGAACCATATTGTCTTGTTGTAAATAAGACTGTTTGAGTTATATTCAGCGAAAAATTTATAGTGATATTCAGTGTCTAAGCAGGAAATATATCTCTGATGTGTTACTAATGTGCACCTGGGTATTTTTGGTCAATATAAATATCGGGGTGTTACAGCTTATATTTACAGAATATTAAAATATAATCATGAAACTTGAAACCTATAACGATTTCAATACTAAATCAATAATGAACAAAAGCTTAAGAAAAAAAGACAGATATACATAACAAAATTAGAACTCCTACTTCTGCAATGCCTTTCTTCAAACCTGGGTATTAGTAATGTAAAAACCAAAAAAGGGGCTGTAAAAAATAGAAAGATAAGTGGTGACCCCTCTTCTCAAATATTTTAGGTATTTATAGTATATCTGAAAGAAGACTTAAAGTCAAGGAAAATGAAAAGATTCTAATCAATGTCTATTATAATATAACCTAAATAATTAATAATAATCACAACAATAATTTAGAGATACAAAAAGGCAACCAAAACCAAAACATGAAGTGATGAATCAATAAGGGATAATTTTTTTTAAAAAAATATATTAATATAAATTTTATGTATATATATAATCCAAATGGTAAAAATAAATAAAAAGTGAAGCTATAAAGTTATAATGAATGTATTTAAACGTTACCAATATTCTACATCTATTTTTTTGTCAATTTTTTTAATATTTATTTCCAACGTATAAAGATAATTGACTGAATAAAATATTTAATACCACAAACTATTTATTAAATATTTAAATTTTTAAAATCAATTTTATTCATGTTCCAATATTTGATTAAAAAATTATCTCATTGTTCTTTGGAACAAAAAATCAACTTATTTTTCAAATAAATTACTAAAGTATTAATATTTTTAAAATATTAAAATAATCAACTATTTTTAAATTGAAAATTTAACAATTATGATATACGTTAACCATTCTATTATATTATATTATAATATATTATATTATAAGTATCTATATCAATAATATAATATAAAATATTTAATTAATATTCCACTAAGAGAATCATTTAATAAGTTAGTGGGAATTATTAGCTTTCATTAAAATTAAATTCCTCCTCATGCCTAAATTATAAATAAATATTTTAATACACAAAAATATTGAGATTCATTGTGGAGGCTCCATTGGGGTCTCCTTTACATATATATATATATATATATATATATATATATATATATATATATATATATATATATATATATATATATATATATATATATAGATGATGGTGTCTCCAATGATTATGCTCATAGTTCTACATTGCAGGATCTGCTCATACTTCTGTATTTCACATGACATCATTCCTTACATGATGATATTTATTCTTCCCAATAACGTTTCCTGCATTCTCAGGTCTCTTTACAGCTTCCAATACAGCTGCAGCTGCATAGGAAATTCCTGCCAGATGATCAATTGGGTTCTCATCAGGCTTCCTCTACTAACGTGTTCAAGAAGAAAAGAATGAAGAGAAATGCACTGAACTAAGTTGGTTATGTAATAAACTAAGTATATCCACTTTATAGTGTGGACTAAATAACGTGATTATGATCCTATTTCCCTCTTTTGTTTGTCCTTGGATTGTTCCTCTAGGGACTTCGATGTAATGAACCAGCTTATGTTTGTTTGTAGTGTTTATTCTATTATATCATATGTTCAAATTTTATCCTCTTCAAATACCAATTTTTTCCAGTTATAAAAGTCTAATATCATTCGTGTATGAGCCATAAGCACATTTTAATTGTTAAAATTTGTCTTTCATTTCTATTAAACTAATTTTACTATTATAGTGATTATGCAGTTGTGTTCAACATTTGCTTTACTGATGAACACTTTGTACAGGTTGGTGAACCATATATTATAAACCATATCTATATTCTAAAAGGTTAGGTCAAATAACAACAATGTTGTCCTTGTAGGTATTTATGAAGAAAGGAAGTCCAATACCCCCGACCAATTATTTCTGGACTAGACACAGGGCAGATATAGCAAATGATTGGGATAAGCCATTTACGGGTCGCATGCAACAGTGAAAGTCCTTACTAATAGAGAAAGAACCCTCTGCTCATGTTGACTTAAGTAAAGATTAATAAGATTAAGGCTTAAATATATGTTTGGCCCCCGCAAATATGGTAATAATCCATTTAAGCCCCTGTAATTTTTTTTAAAATGGCCCTTGCAAATATTAAGCGTTTACAGTTAAGCCCCTCTGTTAACTTTCCATCCAAAAAAATTGACGTGGCTAACGGAGATGACGTTAGCATAACCTCATCAATGATTAACAGAGAAAGATTGAAACGATTCTGTTCCGCTTCAGACTGTTTCAAAAAAAGGGAATAATTAACAGAGAAAGATTGACACGATTCAAAAACGATAATCTTTCTCTGTTAATCATTGATGATGTCATGCTGATGTCATCTCCGTTAGCCATGCCAGTTTTTTTGGATGGAAAGTTAACAAATGAGCTTAACTGGAAACCCTTAATATTTGCAAGGGCCATTTTAAAACTATTTATTTTACAGGGGTCTAAATGGATTATGACAATATTTACAAGGGCCAAACATATATTTTAGCCTAAGATTAATGTTTAGTTGAATATTTTGCTGAATTCCTATTCAAATTTGTATTCAAACGAGACATTTTCAACGTAATTCATCTTAGGTTCATCATTTATCACAAATTTAACACCTGTCTATACTGCACACTATCAAAGCGCGCTAACACAAATATTACAACCACTTCTTAAAAATGGTAAAGAAGAGTTTCGACCATTGAACCTCCACTATGTGAATGTAAAATCTTACCACTACTGTTGCAACAAATTTTGTACCAACAATTATATATACGAAGTAAAATTAAAATCAACTTAATTTAAAATTGTCTTTTTTTACAAACAACTTCAATTGAGTTTTTATGTGAAATTAAAATCAATTTTTTACTCATTTAATTTTTTTGGTAATTTTTAATTTATATTTATCAATTTTAATTGTATTTTTATTAAGCTACACTACTGTTCTTACCCACGCTTTACTCTTCTTCCCGCTCTCACGCTCCCTGTTTTTCATCGTCGTCGATTTCTACCTCCTCGCTCCTTTATGTTCATGTCTCTTTCATTGGCGGCCCACCCGAGGTTTTTGGTCAAGATCCGCCACTGCGTACATATGTTTTTGTTGACCCGGTACCAAAATGCCGTATCGGTACGTTATTTAACTACCGTACCAGTCATCAGACCAACGTCTCTTGGTTTGCATGCGTGTTCCATGTGGGGGTATTTTTGGAACTTTTTAAAATTGGGGATGTGTAGTGAGTAGAGGGGGGTTGTAACTGTAACACCCCTTTTCTAATAACCTTACTTTTTAATAAAATCAGAGTTTCTTTTTTTTTTTTTGAAAATAATTTAAGCGAGTGCTACACTTACTCCATAAAAATCAATCACTTCACGTTTAACAGTTCGGTTCAAAACACCAGATACATAACACCATAAGAAAACGTTAAGTTCGCATCAACTAAATTCAATCACCACCAGCAGCGGAATAATAATAAGTTCTAACAATAAAAACCAATACATCACCAATAAAATCTAACGGTTAATGAAAACAGCACATAAACATAGGACACCCCCCCTGGTGCTACGTATCAAAGCGTGACACTTCCTATCAGACGAAGGCATAAGGGAAACCTTCACTCGTTATTACCTGCACGTTGCCGACATAAGAAGCAACATAAAAGCAGTAGGGTGAGTCTCTTTTCATAATTAATAACATATGGGAATTAAGCACTGCATAGGAAAGGGAAAACAGACACACCAATTCACAATAAGAGCACTAACCACATCACAGTTACATTCACCAAACAACAATGCAAAAGGTATGGTTATGCATGAAAATGCAACCCAAACTCCACGGGCACATGCATGTCGGATCTGTCACCAAATACAAATAGGCCGTAGCCTCTGCTCACCAAATAAAATTAGGCCGAAGCCTCTGCTCACCAATAATGCACATGATTTCATGAGGTGTTATGGAAATGCATCACAACACACTACAATTAAATAAATCACCATTTCATTTCAGCTCACCATTTTAATTTATAATCTCACCATAGTGCATTAATCAGCTCACCAAATTAAAATTAGGCCGAAGCCTCTGCTCACCAATCTCACCTCATCACATTCACCAATTCAGCCCACTACTCACACCAACACCAATTCAAATAGACCAACTTAGAATATTGACACAACATAGGGGAAAAGGGATAAAATAGCCATTTGGACACTTGAACACCATCAGCCCAGAAAACACCAGTAAAATAATTTATTTTTGCATAAAATTGGGACAATTGGATAGGTACTGAAATTAGCTTCGAAACGCATTTTGAACCGTTAAATTTGGATAACCGAGTCAAAAGTTACATTAAAAACAAAATAGGAAAAATACTTAGACATCCTGAAACTGGCGCATGGGCGCTCGGCGCCCAGGGGCAACACAGAACTTGGCGCAGGGCGCTGGGCGCCCAGGAGCAACACAAAAAAATTTGGCGCATGGGCGCTGGCGCCCAGGAACAACAACACGCGCACAGGCGCTGGCGCTGGCGCCCAGGAACACAGCACGCGCATAGGCGCTGGCGCCCAGAAAACTGGCGCAGGAACTGGCGCAGGGGAACACAGCACGCGCATAGGCGCTGGCGCCCAGAAAACTGGCGCAGGGGGACACAGCGCCCAGGCACTAGGCGCCTAAGGCCAACATGAAATACAAATCATTTTGCTTCGAAATTTATTTTGTACGAGCCAAATGCTCAGAATAAGAGAACCCTACAAAAATTTTGTCAAAAAGTGAACAGCATTTTTGGCGCCCATGCACTAGGCGCCTAGGGAAAACACGCAATCCAACTCTTTTGTTGCCCAAAATCATTTTACAGGAGCCATTTTACCTGAATATGAAAACCTGAAAACAATTTTTACAAAACTATCACCAGAACATTGGGGCCCTTGGCGCCCATGACACAAGCACCTAGCGCCAAAACTGGCAGCACAGTGACACAGCACACAGCAACACAGGGCAACAGGCACAGCAACACAGTGACACAGACAGCAACACAGGGGCAGCAGAATTTGGGAAAACTGGCGCAGGCACACTGCTGGGCGCCTGGCGCCCATGACTAGGCGCAAAACAGAAAATTCCAGCAACACACATATGGCGCCCAAGGCACCTAGGAGCTTCCAAAACCAGAATTTTTCACTTTCAATCACCAATTTAAAATCATTAAACACCCAATTATCTCAATATGATTCAAGTGTCACCATAATTCTCAATTTCACCAAGTAAGCATCAAATAGTCATATATTCAAACATATGAAGTCCAATTCGCATTAGCAACAACTCAAGCATCAATCATACGATTTTCAACATAACAATTCAACATCAAGCATCACAATACTATCAATTAATCATCAACATCTCAATTCATCCATAGAACTAACCTAGAACCCTAACCCTAAGCAATCACTAATTCGCATAAATCATTAAGAACAAAAAGAGGACCCCCTAACCTTATGGAAGTCGAATTGCTAGCAAGCTCCAAGGGAAAAATGCAAGACTCCAATCAAGCCCTTCCTCCTCCTTGAGTGATTCGCCCCTCTCTTCTTCTTCTCCTCTTCCCTTCGCAACTCTTCTCTTCTCACTCTCTCCTTTACGTTTCTTTTTGCAATAGAGTAACAAAAATGAAAACTAACCCCAAGACCCCTTGTGAGTCGAATTCTTTGACAAGGAAATGGGCCACGGGCCTAATTGTGGATCACGGGCCCTTGCTCGCACCACTCAATTTGTGACAACGCCTCCTAATAAATAAAATAAAATAATTAAACCTTGAATTATTTAATCAAATTAAATAAATATTGTAAGCCTTAAATAACTTAATTAAATAATTAATTAAATTATTTTGGGGCGTTACAACTCTCCCCCACTTAGAATATTTCTTCCTCGAAATTACCTGAATCAAACAACTCCGGATACGCTTCCCGCATCTTACTCTCCAGCTCCCAAGTCATACTCTCACCAGCAGCTCCTAACCACACCACTTTCACCAAAGGAATTTCTTTCCCTCTCAGAGTCTTCACTTCTCTATCTTCAATCCGCACAGGCATAGTCTCCACAGTGAGATTATCCCGCACCTCTACTTCATCCATCTGAATCACATGAGATGGGTCCGGAACATACTTTCGAAGTTGTGACACGTGAAACACGTCATGCAAGTTCGAAAGATTAGGCGGCAAAGCCACCCTATAAGCAACACTTCCCACCCTCTCCGTAATCTGATACGGACCAATGAAACGGGGAGTTAACTTCTTAGATTTCAAGGCACGCCCAACACCAGTCACCGGAGTGACTCTCAGAAACACATGATCACCTGCCTGAAACTCTAAATCCTTCCTTCTCTTATCATGATAGCTCTTTTGTCGACTCTGCGACGCTTTCATCTTCTCACGGATTAATTTCACCTTCTCAGTTGTTTCTCGCACAATTTCAGGCCCCAATACTGCACTCTCCCCAGATTCATACCAACACAACGGAGTCCTACATCTCCGACCATACAACGCCTCAAACGGTGTCATACCAATACTAGAATGAAAACTGTTGTTGTAAGTGAACTCTATCAACGGAAGATGAGAATCCCATGAACCTCCCTGCTCAAGAACACATGCTCTCAACAAGTCCTCTAACGACTGAATAGTCCTCTCCGTCTGACCATCTGTCTGCGGATGATAAGCGGAGCTCAACCTCAACTTAGAGCCCAAAGCTTCTTGCAAACTTCTCCAAAATTCAGATGTGAATCTTGGATCTCTATCAGATACAATACTAAGCGGAACGCCATGCAACTTCACAATAGTCTTGATGTAGATTTCTGCCAATTTTGGAACTGGATAAGTCATATTAATTGGTAAGAAATGAGCAGACTTAGACAACCTGTCCACAACCACCCATATAGCATCAAACCCCCTCACTGTATTTGGCAAACCAGTCACAAAATCCATGGAAATGCTATCCCATTTCCATTCCGGAATCTCCAATGGTTGCATCAACCCCGCGGGCTTCTGATGCTCAATCTTAGACTTCTGACAAGTCAGGCAAGAATACACAAACCGTGCCACATCCTTCTTCATACCAGGCCACCAGAACATTTTCTTCAAATCTTGGTACATTTTCGTAGCCCCTGGATGAATACTCAACTTGCTCCTATGGCTCTCCTCAAGAATCATTCGCTTCATCTCAGCATCATCAGGAATGCAGATCCTATCTCTGAATCTCAATACACCTTGGGAGTCTAACTTGAAATCTCCTTTCACATCTTGATCATTCACAACTAATAGGTCTACCAACTTTACATCTGACTTTTGGGCTTCCCGAACACTAACCAAAAATTCATTGCCAATCTTCAACATTCCCAATCTGACACTCTGCGGTGTCACTTCACAAACCAGACTCATGTCCCGAAACTGCTCAATCAACTCTAACTCTTTCACCATCATGGCCGACATATGCAAACTCTTCCGACTTAAAGCATCAGCCACGACATTAGCTTTGCCGGGGTGATAGTTCAAGCCGAAATCATAATCCTTCAGCAATTCTAACCAACGTCTCTGTCTCATATTCAGCTCCTTCTGATCGAACAAGTATTTCAAACTCTTATGGTCACTAAACACTTCAAATCTAGTACCATACAGATAGTGCCTCCAAATCTTCAGCACAAACACAATTGCAGCTAGCTCCAAATCATGAGTAGGGTAGTTCTTCTCATGGGTCCTCAACTGCCTGGATGCATAAGCTACTACCTTACCCTCTTGCATTAACACACCTCCCAAACCCATCTTGGAAGCATCACAATATACTACAAATGGTCGATCCGGAACAGGCAAAGTCAAAACGGGCGATGTGGTCAACCTCTTTTTCAACTCATTGAAGCTCTCCTCACAGCGAGCATCCCACACAAAGGCCCTTCCCTTACACGTCAATTGAGTCAACGGAAGTGCCAACTTCGAGAAACCTTCAATAAATCTCATGTAGTAACCAGCTAACCCCAAGAAACTTCTAATCTCAGTAACTGACTTCGGGCTCTCCCATTGCGACACAGCATCAACCTTGGCTGGGTCCACAGCTATACCATTACCAGAGATAATATGACCAAGGAAACCTACTTCATTCAGCCAGAACTCACACTTAGACAATTTTGCATACAATTTCTTTTCTTTCAACACTTCTAGCACTAACCTCAAATGTTCTGCGTGCTCCTCTTCTGTTTTAGAATACACCAGGATGTCGTCAATAAACACAACCACAAACCGATCCAAGTAACTATGGAAAGTACGATTCATGTACTCCATAAACACACCCGGCGCATTGGTAACACCAAACGGCATCACTGAATACTCATAGTGCCCATATCTCGTTCTGAAAGCGGTTTTCTGAATGTCTTCATCCTTTACCTTGATCTGGTGATAACCCGACCTCAAATCGATTTTACTAAACACCTTAGCACCTACCAACTGGTCCATCAGATCATCAATTCTGGGAAGCGGATACCTGTTCTTTATTGTCACTTTGTTCAATTGCCTATAATCGACACAAAGCCTCATACTCCCGTCCTTCTTTTTCACTAACAATACCGGAGTACCCCACGGTGACACACTTGGCCTTACAAAATTCTTCTCAAGTAGATCTTCTAATTGCTTTTTCAATTCAGACAACTCTGAGGCTGACATTCGGTACGGTGCCATAGACACAGGCCTAGTACCAGGTATAAGATCAATAGCAAACTCAACCTCCCTCTCTGGCGGAACACTTGGAATTTCATCCGGGAACACTTCAGGGAACTCACACACTACTTGAACCCTTTCAATGATTGCCTGATTCTCAGCAGACAATGACGCCATCAAAGCAAACAGATGAACTCCTTCCTTCATTACCTTATGCAAACGACCAGCAGGCAACAAAACAGATTCTTCTTCCTCGGGAGGAAGGAAGCTCACAGATCTTCGGGAACAATTTATATGCACATGGTTATATACTAACCAGTCCATACCAAGAATGACATCCAACCCTCCCAACGGCAAACAAATAAGATCAACAAGAAAATCTCTGCCGAAGATTGACAGAGGGCACTTAGCACACACAAGAGAGGTAGTTACTGAACCCTTAGCTGGAGTGTCAATAACCATCTCCCTCATCATAGAAGATAAAACAAGGTCCAATTTCTCAGCACACAAAGCAGCAATAAATGAATGCGTAGCACCAGTATCTATAATAGCAATCAAAGGAATACCATTAATAAAACATGTACCTCTAATCTCATTAGTGTCCTCTGATCCTGCGAGAGCAAACACTTTTCCATGGGACTTCTCTTTCTTCGGCTTAGTACACTTAGTACTAATATGACCTGCTTCCCCACAGTTGTAGCACACCACATCCCTTTTCTCACATTTCGCAGCTACATGACCTTCTTTACCGCACTTGAAACATTTATTATCCGAGCAGTCAAAACTCTTATGGCCCGGCTTGCCACACCTGTAGCACACAACCTTCGCAGGGGCATCTCCCCCACTTGTTTTCTTATTATCTGCATACCTCTGCTTACCCTTACCAGCCTGAACCTCATATGGCTTACCCCGATTCTGGAATTTACCCCTCAGATCTCTCATGACCTTAGAATGAGCATTACTATCATCCTCATATATCCTGCAACTGTCGATCAAATCAGCGAATACCCGAATCTTCTGGTACCCTACAGCTTTCTTTATATCAGCCCTCAGTCCATTCTCAAACTTAATACACTTTGAGAACTCAGAATCAGCATCAGCATAATGGGGATAAAACTTAGCCAATTCAGTGAACTTGGCAGCATACTCCGTCACTGACATGCTTCCTTGCTTCAGCTCAAGGAATTCTATTTCTTTCTTACCTCTCACATCTTCAGGAAAATATTTCCGTAAGAACTCTCTACGGAAAACAGCCCAAGTTATCTCCTCATTAGCAGTTTCCAATCTCTGCCTCACCTCCATCCACCAATCATCAGCTTCCTCTGCCAGAGTATGGGTACCATACCTGACTTTCTGTGCATCATTACAATCCATGACCCGAAATATCCTTTCAATCTCTTTCAGCCATGCTAGAGCACCATCTGGGTTATACTTGCCCTTAAAGACAGGTGGATTCTCCCTCTGGAACGTGGCCAAACTGCGAGTCCCAGCATTTTCAGCACCATTTTGCTGGTTCCCAACAGCCTGAGCCATAGCCTGCAAAGCAGCAGCTAGAGCAGCGTCGTTTCTCCCAGCCATTTCAAACTATCACTGCAGCACAAACAGAAATTTAGAACTAATCTAACAATTCTATTTGTCATAAGACACTATGACCGGACGACTTGGCCGGACAGACCGAACTACTCTGATACCACTAATGTAACACCCCTTTTCTAATAACCTTACTTTTTAATAAAATCAGAGTTTCTTTTTTTTTTTTTTTGAAAATAATTTAAGCGAGTGCTACACTTACTCCATAAAAATCAATCACTTCACGTTTAACAGTTCGGTTCAAAACACCAGATACATAACACCATAAGAAAACGTTAAGTTCGCATCAACTAAATTCAATCACCACCAGCAGCGGAATAATAATAAGTTCTAACAATAAAAACCAATACATCACCAATAAAATCTAACGGTTAATGAAAACAGCACATAAACATAGGACACCCCCCTGGTGCTACGTATCAGAGCGTGACACTTCCTATCAGACGAAGGCATAAGGGAAACCTTCACTCGTTATTACCTGCACGTTGCCGACATAAGAAGCAACATAAAAGCAGTAGGGTGAGTCTCTTTTCATAATTAATAACATATGGGAATTAAGCACTGCATAGGAAAGGGAAAACAGACACACCAATTCACAATAAGAGCACTAACCACATCACAGTTACATTCACCAAACAACAATGCAAAAGGTATGGTTATGCATGAAAATGCAACCCAAACTCCACGGGCACATGCATGTCGGATCCGTCACCAAATACAAATAGGCCGTAGCCTCTGCTCACCAAATAAAATTAGGCCGAAGCCTCTGCTCACCAATAATGCACATGATTTCATGAGGTGTTATGGAAATGCATCACAACACACTACAATTAAATAAATCACCATTTCATTTCAGCTCACCATTTTAATTTATAATCTCACCATAGTGCATTAATCAGCTCACCAAATTAAAATTAGGCCGAAGCCTCTGCTCACCAATCTCACCTCATCACATTCACCAATTCAGCCCACCACTCACACCAACACCAATTCAAATAGACCAACTTAGAATATTGACACAACATAGGGGAAAAGGGATAAAATAGCCATTTGGACACTTGAACACCATCAGCCCAGAAAACACCAGTAAAATAATTTATTTTTGCATAAAATTGGGACAATTGGATAGGCACTGAAATTAGCTTCGAAACGCATTTTGAACCGTTAAATTTGGATAACCGAGTCAAAAGTTACATTAAAAACAAAATAGGAAAAATACTTAGACATCCTGAAACTGGCGCATGGGCGCTGGGCGCCCAGGGGCAACACAGAACTTGGCGCAGGGCGCTGGGCGCCCAGGAGCAACACAAAAAAATTTGGCGCATGGGCGCTGGCGCCCAGGAACAACAACACGCGCACAGGCGCTGGCGCTGGCGCCCAGGAACACAGCACGCGCATAGGCGCTGGCGCCCAGAAAACTGGCGCAGGAACTGGCGCAGGGGAACACAGCACGCGCATAGGCGCTGGCGCCCAGAAAACTGGCGCAGGGGAACACAGCGCCCAGGCACTAGGCGCCTAAGGCCAACATGAAATACAAATCATTTTGCTTCGAAATTTATTTTGTACGAGCCAAATGCTCAGAATAAGAGAACCCTACAAAAATTTTGTCAAAAAGTGAACAGCATTTTTGGCGCCCATGCACTAGGCGCCTAGGGAAAACACGCAATCCAACTCTTTTGTTGCCCAAAATCATTTTACAGGAGCCATTTTACCTGAATATGAAAACCTGAAAACAATTTTTACAAAACTATCACCAGAACATTGGGGCCCTTGGCGCCCATGACACAAGCACCTAGCGCCAAAACTGGCAGCACAGTGACACAGCACACAGCAACACAGGGCAACAGGCACAGCAACACAGTGACACAGACAGCAACACAGGGGCAGCAGAATTTGGGAAAACTGGCGCAGGCACACTGCTGGGCGCCTGGCGCCCATGACTAGGCGCAAAACAGAAAATTCCAGCAACACACATATGGCGCCCAAGGCACCTAGGAGCTTCCAAAACCAGAATTTTTCACTTTCAATCACCAATTTAAAATCATTAAACACCCAATTATCTCAATATGATTCAAGTGTCACCATAATTCTCAATTTCACCAAGTAAGCATCAAATAGTCATATATTCAAACATACACTACTACAATTTAGGCTTTTCGCATCGGTTAAAAATGACTTTTCGCATCGGTTCCGTGTCCGTTACAGATTCAGGTGATGTTAAAAGTACGCACATTTTGCATCGGGTACGGACCTGATGCGAAAAGTATTTTTCGCATCAGTTGTATATCCACCCGATGCCAAAAGTCCTTTTTAATTAGATTTTAGCACCTTTTTGGCATCGGATTTTTAGAACCACCTGATGCGAAAAGTACTTTTCGCATCAGGTCCTGATGGGAACCGATGTTAAAACTAACTTTTTTTTAAAAAAAAAAAATTCTCAAAAGCTAGATCTAACAAATAGTAACCTGAACATTCAAGGATAAAATTTACCACATGTATCATAGATATAAAAGCTGTGTATAACTTTATATGTCATAACAAAGGATATGTGTTTCATTAGCTAGAAATTCTTTAAGATTCAAAGTGGAATATAATGACATAGTTGAGACCATTAAAAAGTAATAGTACAAAAGACTATAACTAAAGCATGGCAGTAATATTGTCAAACAATAAATTTTCTGTCATTAGCCCAGTAAGGTGATAAAGACCTGCAGCATTCTGTGATGTCACTTGTAACTTTTCCGTGAAAAGGGAAACTATAAGCATGTGAACTATGCATACTAGTTACCATCAGGGAAGCGTAAATTAACAAAAGCACCATAGTCCTCAACAGAACTAACTCTTCCTTCAAAAACATCCCCTATGTTGACCTGTTTTGAAAATTTAGTCCAGGTGGCTTCCTTTTCAGATAAGACCAATTTCCTTTTATCTTCATCTGCTATAATTACCTGAAATTAGAAGAAACTCCCATCATTTACAAATTTAAATACCAAGTTTGTGCAAATAAAAAAATTACAACTGTTTGTTTAAACCCAACAAGTCATTTATAAATTTAATACAACCCTTTGTATAAACCTAGCAAGCAGGTTGAAAATATTATACCTAAATCAGCATAAAACAAAGGATTATGATACCAAACTGACATGGTAAGCACTAAATATTTTCAAATATAAAGATACAAGACTTAAGAATAAGAATTTGTTACATTTCAAGGTTCAGATAGTACTAGAAATGGCTAAAGTCAGATGGCTGTTGTACTGCAAGAATATACGTTAGTTTTCTGGGTTCAGGGAAAATGGTTCTTTTATATAGCAGCTTCAGGAAAACAGATAGAGATGCCTCATACATTATGTTGGATTCACAGAAGAAAAGAATGATAAGGCATTCATCAGTAAAATAATATAAATACCTTCACTGATATGATCGAACCAAGTAAGCCTTTTGCAATTTCTTGTATAGTTTTCTCTGGTTCTACACATACAAAAAAAAAATGATCGATGTTACGTTAAGTCAATAATAGAAACTCCACCAGCTGTTATGACAATTTTAGCAACTAAAATATATCCACAGTCCACATAGTTGACTAAATGGCATTATTGGGTTATGGTTACTGACAGAAAATAAAATAATAGTTGACAATATCTTGATATTATTCTAGAATATCCCTGTTTATCCCCTAGGATCAAAGTTCTTATTATTTTCTCTCCTATTTTTAGCTAAAACAGAATCCCGCAGCTTCAACGACAGATACCAAAGAATACTAAAAAGGAAGACATGTGGGAGAAAGGCAGGAGGTTTATGACAAGCTTGATGAGGAAAGGTACAAACTATGAAGCACAGATACATCACAGACACTGGACACGAAATTGACACAAACACGTAGACACTTGTAATCATTTGAAAAATGGAAGTAATTGAAGTGTCGGTGTCCACCACGACATGTAAACCTGATGTGTCGGTAAGGCACAAAGGATAGTGTATGAAATTCTCAACAAGTGAGAGAAAAATTAGTAATACTATGCAGAAAATCTATCAAATTTACAAACAAGTGAAACAGCACTGTCCAAAGCAATGTTTCCTTCCAAAAAATTAGAAAACAATAAATTTTTTAAAGAATATATGGATCATGCTTAGCCTAATATTGTCAAACAGCGGCTATAGCATGGCACAAATTGAACAAACCACTATTGTCTGGTCTAATGAACTTCAACTTGAGAAGATTCAACAATAGACAGTATGAATGAGCTTAGAAAAGAAAAGGGCAGTACTATACCTTCCTTGCTGCCAATTTTGATTGGTGCTCACTCTTAGCTCCAGTACAGACCTAACCAGGGCAGTTAAATTTAAAAAAGCATAAGAAATAGAAACCAATTACAAGCAACAAACTTAAATAATTTGTTATTGCAAGAATAGCAATAGAATCCCTTAAAAACAGGAAGTAAAAAAGGATCCTAATGTAAATTCTGCAATTTCAATACAAACAAAACCGAGTACCAGTTTGAGTGTGAAATTGTATCATGCAATTCTGATAAAACTAGCAAAAAAGTACCGGATGCAACAAAAGGAACATACCATCTTGCCAGATGCAAAAATAAGTGCAGTTGTTTTTGGTTCTCGGATCCTCATAATCACAGCAGCAAAATGCTGAAAAGATTCAAATCACAGACAGCGGCACTGCAGAAAAATGACCAACTAGCAGGAAAACATGTCAAGCATGCAAGTTAATTGCTTAATTATTGATTCCAGATAAGTGGTTAGTGTCAATTGTAATATTGATACAGAACTTATAGATCAACCAGGCTTCACTTGAACAGATAGAAAGACTGCAGTTTTTGAAAAAGATATTCTGTGATGCACACACATGTATAAGTAGGTGAAATTCATAACTATCGAACAAAACTTGCCTTGGGATTGTACTCTGCATTACGAGCTTGAAGCGCAATTGATTTGAGCTCCAACTTACAGTCCAAATTGATAGTTGACACAATATTTCTAGCAACGAAGATGCGGTGAACTGGACACCTTCAAGACCTGCAACGAGCACATATAGAAAACCAACTGCATCAAGTTCAAAATAATCCACATTCAAATGCTTCCACGACATTGCCAAAGATAATTTAGGGCTCAACAGTCATATTGAAATGCAACAAAATTGTTCAACCAATTACAGCTTGGGTTTTTATAACTTCCTTTTATTCCTCACCATAACAGCTTGGTTTGGCTTTTAAGGCCAATCACTCTCTGTTAGTAACATACACATAGCCAGCGAGGAACACAAGCTAAACAATCTCAACATACAAAACGAAATCACTCCCAATCAAAACCAATCAGTCCCAATCAGTCCCAATCAAAACCAATCTCAACAATACAAAACATAATCGGTCACAATCAAAACCTATCTCAACAATACAAAACGAAATCAGTCCCAATTATCAGCACCACTTTAATTATAAAACACACAGACAACGATGATGAAGATCGACGAGGCAGAACTTACATGAAGAAGCGACGATGCGAAAGAATGAGACAGCGACGATGTGGGTTTCCTGAGATAGCGTCGGTGCAGCAACAATCTGGACGCAGCAACAACCTGGACGCAGCAACGACATGGACAACGCGGAGAGAACGGCTTGGACGACACAACAACGGCGTTAGAGGGTGAGAACGGCGTAGAGAATAACGCTATCACAAACAAAACAAAAGTTCCCTAAGATCTTCCGCACTCGACTGTTACCGGCATTTTCTTCATATGTTTGGGTTTTTGGTTTGTGAGAGGGTGAGAAATATGATTGGAGATGGTGCCGTGTGACTGAGAGAGGACGACGCAGAGTGTGTGAGGGTTTAGGGTGAGAACGCAGCGCTAAATGAAAAGGCAAAAAATTGGGGATTTTACGCATCGGTTGTGATTAGAGAGCTGATGTTAATTTTGGGTTTTTGGCATCGGTTGCAATTGGACCTGATATTAAATGTGTAATCTAGCCATAGGTGTGCAATTCTACATCGGTTAGAGTCTCAACCGATGCGAAAACTTTAATGATAATTTCAAAAATGCCACCGCTTTGCTTTCCACATCGGTTAGTTTTTGAACCGATATTAATTACTGATGCAGAATCCATTTTTTCCACTAGTGATATGAAGTCCAATTCGCATTAGCAACAACTCAAGCATCAATCATACGATTTTCAACATAACAATTCAACATCAAGCATCACAATACTATCAATTAATCATCAACATCTCAATTCATCCATAGAACTAACCTAGAACCCTAACCCTAAGCAATCACTAATTCGCATAAATCATTAAGAACAAAAAGAGGACCCCCTAACCTTATGGAAGTCGAATTGCTAGCAAGCTCCAAGGGAAAAATGCAAGACTCCAATCAAGCCCTTCCTCCTCCTTGAGTGATTCGCCCCTCTCTTCTTCTTCTCCTCTTCCCTTCGCAACTCTTCTCTTCTCACTCTCTCCTTTACGTTTCTTTTTGCAATAGAGTAACAAAAATGAAAACTAACCCCAAGACCCCTTGTGAGTCGAATTCTTTGACAAGGAAATGGGCCACGGGCCTAATTGTGGATCACGGACCCTTGCTCGCACCACTCAATTTGTGACAACGCCTCCTAATAAATAAAATAAAATAATTAAACCTTGAATTATTTAATCAAATTAAATAAATATTGTAAGCCTTAAATAACTTAATTAAATAATTAATTAAATTATTTTGGGGCGTTACAGTAACACTACAAGAAAAGAAGCCATTAGCGACGGAAATTAGCGAGGGACTAATGGTCCCTCGCAAAAATTGGGATTTGCGACGGGGAATTTGCGAGGGAATAGGGGCTATCGTATTTTTGAGAATTAGCGACGGCATTTTAGACATTAGCGAGGGAATTTCTGTCGCTAATGGCAAAAGTAAAAATATTTGCGAGGGAATGTCAGTTTCGTCGCTAATTTTTTTACTTTTCAGATGATGGGACTCACTTGCCGGGGTTGGTAAGTGCACAGGAATTAGCGAGGGACAGTTCCCTCGCTAATTCCCCCGCTAAATCTAACTTTTCAGATGATGGGACAGCTCCCTCGCTAATTCCCTCGCAATTTTTTTTCTTCTTTTTTTCCTTAAATCCGTTTACACTCTTCTTTCTCACTCACTCACTCACTCTTCACCCTTCCTCTTCCCTTCCTCTTCCCTTCCTCTTCACCCTTCCTCTTCCTCTACTCTCCACCACCACACAACCACCACCACCACCACCATCATCACCACCTCCTCTCACACTCTCCTCTCTCTTCACTCTTCCAACTCCACCACCACCACCACATACCTCCTACCACTCTCACTCACTCTCTGTAACACCCAGGTATTTCTATTTATTAAAAATACCCAAGTGCACATTAGAAACACATCAGAGATATAAAATTCCTGCATAAATACTGAACACTGCAAAAATAGTTTTCACTGGACAACAGCCAAGCAGTCTTAATACACATAAGACCATAAAAATTCAGCGAACTATCCTGCTCAGTATCATACAAGAAAGCGGAATGAAGGATAACGTAACAATGATGTCATAGTGTTGTGATACATGGACAACAGAAGGAAAAATAAACTTAAACTTAAAACTAAGTCATCATCCATCTCTCGGGGCCACCTACTCGTGCCTCTGAGTTTTCTTCTGTCCCTGTTTATCTGTAAAACAACAACATTTAAACAGTGAGATACAATCTCAGTGAGTTCTACCGAGACCCCTGCTAACTCTCTCGGTTCAGTTATTAGTTCTCTTATAGCTTAACACGACACCGACTGCAAAACATTGCTACTCCCGGAATGTCGTAAAATAAACAAAGTACGGCACCGACTGCAGAACATTGCTAATCCCGGTGTATCATACAACAAACAAAGTACGGCACCGACTGCAGAACATTGCTAATCCCGGTGTATCGTACAATAATCTTTAACATAACACCGACTGCGGAACATCGCTAATCCCGGTGAACCCCCCTACCAATAGTACATTCTCCCATTGGCATGGAGCCTAGGGAAGGGGATCATGACTGCCCCGCCTAGTATGTTACACATGGGTCGTCACCCAACTCGATATACTATATACGTATATCTACAATACTATGAACCCACGGTCCATCAACTCAGATAATCAATGAAACACTTTAATCCACATTTTATAAAATTCAAGTTCACACTCGCACTCTAGTTGACCACATTTCAACACAATTTTCAACTTCGAAAGTATTCTATAAAACCCTTTTGAAACGTACGCAAAATCATGGCATAATAAGCCTAATATCATTATAGCAGGGTTAGGAAAGGATTAGGAGAGGATTGGAATCGAAACGGAATCATTTAGGGCACTTTGAAAATTTTGGGCAGGACTAGGCGCACGGGTCGTGCCCCAGGACGCACGGGTCGTGCGCCCTGTTAGACATTTTTCAACACTAAACCCGAACCAGGCGCACGGGTCGTGTGCCTGAGACGCACGGGTCGTGCGCGTTTGACAGCATTGCCAAAATGCCCTGTTTTGTGAAATTTTGCTTTCCGATCGATCCGAAACTCGCCCCGATCGATTCCTAACTCAAAAACAGAAAATGCCAGACAATATACCAGTCCAATCAACATCAAACAATCAAGCAATTCAATCAAAAACTCAACGATTACGAATTTCGTTAAAACGCGATATGTTTCAAAATAACGTTTTCGACTCAAACTCTTTCGAAAACAAGTTACACAATCTATTTCAAAACGGAATCAGCCTATACGTGAGTAAAACTCACCCTTGAAGCGAGAGTCGTTGCCGAGCCGAAATCACCGAGATGTCAAAATCACCGAATCGAACCCAAACAACACCGAACCGTTCCTAACTTCGTTCCGAGCTTCCAATCGCGTTCAATCCGCTCCTAGCTTCGATCTTAAACATAACCCAATCACCAACCCAATCTATTAATCCTTGATTTCAACAATTTTCAAACAAAACCCTCTAAATTTCGAAATCAAAAAGGGAGGGGAAAAATGGAGAGGATTCTTACCAAATTCTTGGGTTATGATGAGGGAGGGAAAATGATGGAGATGATGAATTTTGGAGGGTTGGGCTTCACTCCTCTTCTTCCTTTCTCTTCTTCTTTCCTCTTCTTCTTTCTCTTTTCCTTCTCTTCTTTTCTCTTCTTTTCTTCCTCTGTTTCTCTTCTCCCCCTCGTGGACCTTTCTTTATTTTCATTTAACACACATACACACACACACATATATTTTATTAATAAATGAGTGGTAGCGTGGTCCAATTACCATATTGATATTAATTCCTTATTTCGATTCCGAAACTTCCTTGACCCGTATTATTCGGTCAACGATCCTGTGACAGCCAATAATTAATTTTAGCACTCAATAATTTTACCAATTAAGTACCAAATTGATTCAATTGGGTTAACATCCAAATAATTCGGTTAATTATTTTGAGGATGTTACATTCTCCCCAACTTGAAAGAATTTTGTCCTCAAAATTAGACACGACATACCTCAAGAGAACAAATACGGATACTGAGTCCGCATATCGTCCTCTAACTCCCAAGTAGCTTCCTCGGTGGAAAAACCATCCCAAACCACCTTGACAATGGGAATTGACTTTGTCCGTAGCGTCCTCTCGCCACGTTCCATGATGTAATTCGGATTAGGTTGGAAGGACAAGTCCGGTCGAAGGTCAATCGTTTCAAAATCTAACGGTTGGCTTGGATCGGGAATGTACTTTCGCAGCTGAGACACATGGAATACATCATGCAGATTTGACAATGGTGGAGGCAAAGCAATACGGTATGCAAGAGGCCCTATTCGCTCGATAATCTGGAAGGGTCCAATATACCGAGGACTGAGTTTCTTCACCCGTAATGCCCTACCTGTGCCAATTGTTGGTGATAATCTCAAAAACACATGATCGCCCGACTCAAATTCCAACGGCCTTCTTCTTTTATCAGCATAGCTCTTTTGCCTACTCTGAGCAGCTTTCATTCTATCCCTGATCTGGCGGATCTTTTCAGTAGTGTCGTGAATCATTTCGGGCCCTAACAATCGGTTCTCACCTACTTCCCACCAACACAATGGAGTCCTGCATTTCCTACCATACAAGGCTTCATAAGGTGCCATTCCGATACTGGAATGATAACTGTTGTTGTATGAGAACTCCACCAATGGAAGATGATCCTCCCATTTCTTTCCGTTATCAAGCACCGAAGCCCTAAGCATATCCTCTAATGTCTGGATAGTTCTCTCGGTCTGACCGTCTGTCTGCGGGTGATAAGCGGTACTAAGAAGTACTTTAGTTCCCAATGCTTCATTCAGAGCTTTCCAAAATCGAGAAGTGAATTTCGGATCTCGATCCGACACTATACTGGTAGGAACCCCATGTAACCTTACTATGTTCTTCAAATACACCTCAGCTAACTTGGATACTTTACTGCTAGAACGAACTGGAATAAAATGAGCTGATTAAGTTAACCGATCCACAACTACCCAGATGGAGTCGTTACCGGCTTGAGACCTTGGCAACGCCATTACGAAATCCATAGAAATATCTTCCCACTTCCATACTGGCACGTCTAGTGACCGTAACAGACCAGCAGGCTTCTGATGTTCTATTTTGACTTTTTGACAAGTTAAGCATTGTGATACGAATTCAGCAATTTCTAACTTCATTCCCGGCCACCAATACATCTGTTTTAAATCTCTATACATCTTGGTGGATCCAGGATGTACTGAAAATAAACTTCGGTGTGCTTCTTCAAGCACTTGCTTTTTAATATCTTCATTATCAGGCACACAGATTCTACCGTTGAAACAAATGATCCCATCACTATCCTCGGTAAAATCTGGCAACACTTTCTGTGATTGTAGTTTCACATCAACTTCCTGTGCTAAGCGAATAGAATCCCTTATGGAACTAGAGATCCTCATGTGGCTCAACACCAACCGGTTCCTTTTTGGCTTTGAATCCACATTTAAGTCCCGGAAAGACTCCAACAATTCCATTTCATGCATCATTAATCCTGCTATATGAATGGATTTCCTACTTAGTGCATCGGCTACAACATTAGCTTTTCCTGGATGATACTTCAATTCGAAGTCATAATCCTTCAGAAACTCCACCCATCTTCTCTGCCTGTTATTCAACTCCTTCTGGTCAAACAAATATTTCAAGCTTTTATGATCACTAAAGACTTCGAAACGAGACCCATACAGGTAATGTCTCCAAATCTTCAGTGCGTACACAATAGCTGCCAACTCTAGATCATGAGTCGGATAATTCTCTTCATGAGTCTTCAACTGCCTGGAGGCATAAGCTACAACTTGTTGGTTCTGCATGAGAACACACCCCAAACCCTTCCCAGAAGCATCGCTGTAAATTTGAAAATCCAAAGACGGATCTAGAAGAATTAGGATTGGAGCAGAAGTCAACCTAACCTTCAACTCTTGAAAACATTCCTCACAATCGGTATTCCATATAAACGGTTGGGCCTTGCGAGTCAACCGAGTAAGTGGAAGAACCAATTGTGAAAAACCTTGGATAAACCTCCTGTAGTAACCAGCTAGACCCAAGAAACTTCTTATTTCTGTAACAGATGTTGGTCGTTCCCAGTTCAACACCGCTTCTACTTTACTGGGATCCACAGCAACTCCCGATTGGGAAATCACGTGTCCCAAAAACTTCACTTCCGGCATCCAGAAGTCACACTTCGACGGCTTGGCATACAATTTCTTTTCTCGGAGTACGTTCAGAACAATGCGGAGATGTTGAACATGGTCCTCAATGGTCTTAGAGTACACCAAGATATCATCAATAAAAACTACCACAAACTGATCAAGGTACGTGTGAAACACTCGGTTCATGTAATCCATGAATACCGCTGGAGCATTAGTCAAACCGAAGGGCATCACTACGAACTCGTAATGTCCATACCTCGTACGGAAAGCTGTCTTCGGAATATCTAAGGCTCGTACCTTTATTTGATGATAACCCGACCTTAGATCAATTTTTGAAAATACCACGGCACCCCGAAGTTGGTCGAGCAAATCGTCTATCCTTGGCAAGGGATATTTATTCTTGATCGTCACTTTGTTGAGTTGTCGATAATCTATGCACAATCTCATGCTACCATCCTTCTTTTTGACTAGCAACACCGGAGCACCCCATGGAGAAGCACTCGGTCGGATAAACCTTTTCGATATTAATTCCTCAAGTTGAGACTTCAGTTCCTTCAACTCTAAAGGAGACATTCTATAAGGAGCAATAGAGATTGATCCTGTACCAGGAATCAATTCTATTGAGAATTCTACCTCTCGGTCAGGAGGTAGGGATGAAACTTCTTCTGGAAACACATCTAGAAATTCATTTACCACTTGCACAGATGACAAATCTAAACCCGTTCCGGTAGATGCAGACAACATAATAAGAATAGCTTCCGCACCTTGGAATAATGACTGGCTTGCTTCGGTGTAAGAGATCGTCGCTTCAGAATCTGCCTGTGTCAATCCTACGGATTCGGAGGCGAAGCTAATAGTTCGATCGGCACAGTTGATTGTTACATGATTTTCAGCCATCCAATTCATACCCAGAACAATATCCATGCTTCTCATAGGCAAGCAAATAAATTTTACAACAAACTGTCTGTCGCCTATGACAAGTAGGCAATTTTCACATAATGATTGGGTCTGGACACGACCCTTGGCAGCAGTTAAAATAGTTATCGGTTCGGATAGCTCAGACAATGCTAATCCCAACCGATCCACACATGCTTGCGAGATAAAACAGTGAGTTGCACCAGAATCATATAAAATATTGACTGAATTATTAAAAAGAGATCCCGTACCCCTTAGAAGATTATCCGTAGATGTGATGGTTCGAGCATCGAGTGTGTTGATCCGCCCCCGACCAGGAGCATTTGGTGCCCTTTGGGAGTTCTTCTTTGTTGGGCACTGATTTGCATAGTGACCTTCCTCATTACAGACATAGCATCTATCGGATCGTTGTGCACAACTGCCGTGGTGATACCTTCCGCACTTAAAACAATTCCTAAACTTCATTTGATCGGCCGTTTGCACCTGCTTTCCTTTATAATTACCACTCTTGCCCGAGTCATGCTTGGGACCCATCTGAGAACTAGATGGTCCGGTGTTCCTCTTGCTCTGATGGAATGCCTTTCTGCTTGCATACAACCTTGACAAATCACTTTCGGCGATATAAGCTTGTTGTACCATGGCTGCATAGTTGGTTCTCGGAAAAGAACTAAGACTTTGAGCAATATCCTCTCTCAACCCATATTTGTACCTGTCAGTTTTCCATTGGTCACTTGGGGCATATCCAGCTAAACCGAAGAATTGATACAACTCTTCAAATTTAGCTGTGTATTGGCCCACGGTCAAGCCTCCTTGTGTAAAAGTCAAAAACTCATTTTCCTTATCCAACCTCATAGCCGTGGGGAAGAATTGTTCCAAAAATGTTGTTCGGAAATTGTCCCAAGTCGGGGGAGTTCCCATTGTCTCCATCATGGCCCTAGCATTTGTCCACCAGTTATTGGCCTCTCCCTTCAACATATGGGATGCCAACCTCAACTTGTCTTCATCGGTCACTTGCATTGTTACAAAGATCTTTTCAATGTCATCCAGCCAATGTTGTGCTCTCATGACATCCGGCCCACCTCTAAACTCGGAGGGTTTCATTTTCAGGAACTCTGTGAAAATTCTCCTTGGGTTCACTTGTGGCTCTGGAGCTTGATGCTGCTGAGCATTCTGCTGTAGGATTTGTTGCTGCTGATGCATAAGCATCATGTCTTGCATCATTTTCTGCTGGTTCTCAATTACATTCTGCATCCACTCAAAATTTGGATCAACAGGAGGAGGAACGCCTCTACCTCTTCTAGCCATGATTCTGCGAAATATGCACAAAGTATTAAGTTGATCAAGCTCAATGTCTAATAGCATACTAAGAAAATCACGACTGGAAAAAGCAAAGACCCTATAAGCTAAGTCCGACTAGGTCGAACCGCTCTGATACCAACTGTAACACCCAGGTATTTCTATTTATTAAAAATACCCAAGTGCACATTAGAAACACATCAGAGATATAAAATTCCTGCATAAATACTGAACACTGCAAAAATAGTTTTCACTGGACAACAGCCAAGCAGTCTTAATACACATAAGACCATAAAAATTCAGCGAACTATCCTGCTCAGTATCATACAAGAAAGCGGAATGAAGGATAACGTAACAATGATGTCATAGTGTTGTGATACATGGACAACAGAAGGAAAAATAAACTTAAACTTAAAACTAAGTCATCATCCATCTCTCGGGGCCACCTACTCGTGCCTCTGAGTTTTCTTCTGTCCCTGTTTATCTGTAAAACAACAACATTTAAACAGTGAGATACAATCTCAGTGAGTTCTACCGAGACCCCTGCTAACTCTCTCGGTTCAGTTATTAGTTCTCTTATAGCTTAACACGACACCGACTGCAAAACATTGCTACTCCCGGAATGTCGTAAAATAAACAAAGTACGGCACCGACTGCAGAACATTGCTAATCCCGGTGTATCATACAACAAACAAAGTACGGCACCGACTGCAGAACATTGCTAATCCCGGTGTATCGTACAATAATCTTTAACATAACACCGACTGCGGAACATCGCTAATCCCGGTGAACCCCCCTACCAATAGTACATTCTCCCATTGGCATGGAGCCTAGGGAAGGGGATCATGACTGCCCCGCCTAGTATGTTACACATGGGTCGTCACCCAACTCGATATACTATATACGTATATCTACAATACTATGAACCCACGGTCCATCAACTCAGATAATCAATGAAACACTTTAATCCACATTTTATAAAATTCAAGTTCACACTCGCACTCTAGTTGACCACATTTCAACACAATTTTCAACTTCGAAAGTATTCTATAAAACCCTTTTGAAACGTACGCAAAATCATGGCATAATAAGCCTAATATCATTATAGCAGGGTTAGGAAAGGATTAGGAGAGGATTGGAATCGAAACGGAATCATTTAGGGCACTTTGAAAATTTTGGGCAGGACTAGGCGCACGGGTCGTGCCCCAGGACGCACGGGTCGTGCGCCCTGTTAGACATTTTTCAACACTAAACCCGAACCAGGCGCACGGGTCGTGTGCCTGAGACGCACGGGTCGTGCGCGTTTGACAGCATTGCCAAAATGCCCTGTTTTGTGAAATTTTGCTTTCCGATCGATCCGAAACTCGCCCCGATCGATTCCTAACTCAAAAACAGAAAATGCCAGACAATATACCAGTCCAATCAACATCAAACAATCAAGCAATTCAATCAAAAACTCAACGATTACGAATTTCGTTAAAACGCGATATGTTTCAAAATAACGTTTTCGACTCAAACTCTTTCGAAAACAAGTTACACAATCTATTTCAAAACGGAATCAGCCTATACGTGAGTAAAACTCACCCTTGAAGCGAGAGTCGTTGCCGAGCCGAAATCACCGAGATGTCAAAATCACCGAATCGAACCCAAACAACACCGAACCGTTCCTAACTTCGTTCCGAGCTTCCAATCGCGTTCAATCCGCTCCTAGCTTCGATCTTAAACATAACCCAATCACCAACCCAATCTATTAATCCTTGATTTCAACAATTTTCAAACAAAACCCTCTAAATTTCGAAATCAAAAAGGGAGGGGAAAAATGGAGAGGATTCTTACCAAATTCTTGGGTTATGATGAGGGAGGGAAAATGATGGAGATGATGAATTTTGGAGGGTTGGGCTTCACTCCTCTTCTTCCTTTCTCTTCTTCTTTCCTCTTCTTCTTTCTCTTTTCCTTCTCTTCTTTTCTCTTCTTTTCTTCCTCTGTTTCTCTTCTCCCCCTCGTGGACCTTTCTTTCTTTTCATTTAACACACATACACACACACATATATTTTATTAATAAATGAGTGGTAGCGTGGTCCAATTACCATATTGATATTAATTCCTTATTTCGATTCCGAAACTTCCTTGACCCGTATTATTCGGTCAACGATCCTGTGACAGCCAATAATTAATTTTAGCACTCAATAATTTTACCAATTAAGTACCAAATTGATTCAATTGGGTTAACATCCAAATAATTCGGTTAATTATTTTGAGGATGTTACATTCTCCCCAACTTGAAAGAATTTTGTCCTCAAAATTAGACACGACATACCTCAAGAGAACAAATACGGATACTGAGTCCGCATATCGTCCTCTAACTCCCAAGTAGCTTCCTCGGTGGAAAAACCATCCCAAACCACCTTGACAATGGGAATTGACTTTGTCCGTAGCGTCCTCTCGCCACGTTCCATGATGTAATTCGGATTAGGTTGGAAGGACAAGTCCGGTCGAAGGTCAATCGTTTCAAAATCTAACGGTTGGCTTGGATCGGGAATGTACTTTCGCAGCTGAGACACATGGAATACATCATGCAGATTTGACAATGGTGGAGGCAAAGCAATACGGTATGCAAGAGGCCCTATTCGCTCGATAATCTGGAAGGGTCCAATATACCGAGGACTGAGTTTCTTCACCCGTAATGCCCTACCTGTGCCAATTGTTGGTGATAATCTCAAAAACACATGATCGCCCGACTCAAATTCCAACGGCCTTCTTCTTTTATCAGCATAGCTCTTTTGCCTACTCTGAGCAGCTTTCATTCTATCCCTGATCTGGCGGATCTTTTCAGTAGTGTCGTGAATCATTTCGGGCCCTAACAATCGGTTCTCACCTACTTCCCACCAACACAATGGAGTCCTGCATTTCCTACCATACAAGGCTTCATAAGGTGCCATTCCGATACTGGAATGATAACTGTTGTTGTATGAGAACTCCACCAATGGAAGATGATCCTCCCATTTCTTTCCGTTATCAAGCACCGAAGCCCTAAGCATATCCTCTAATGTCTGGATAGTTCTCTCGGTCTGACCGTCTGTCTGCGGGTGATAAGCGGTACTAAGAAGTACTTTAGTTCCCAATGCTTCATTCAGAGCTTTCCAAAATCGAGAAGTGAATTTCGGATCTCGATCCGACACTATACTGGTAGGAACCCCATGTAACCTTACTATGTTCTTCAAATACACCTCAGCTAACTTGGATACTTTACTGCTAGAACGAACTGGAATAAAATGAGCTGATTAAGTTAACCGATCCACAACTACCCAGATGGAGTCGTTACCGGCTTGAGACCTTGGCAACGCCATTACGAAATCCATAGAAATATCTTCCCACTTCCATACTGGCACGTCTAGTGACCGTAACAGACCAGCAGGCTTCTGATGTTCTATTTTGACTTTTTGACAAGTTAAGCATTGTGATACGAATTCAGCAATTTCTAACTTCATTCCCGGCCACCAATACATCTGTTTTAAATCTCTATACATCTTGGTGGATCCAGGATGTACTGAAAATAAACTTCGGTGTGCTTCTTCAAGCACTTGCTTTTTAATATCTTCATTATCAGGCACACAGATTCTACCGTTGAAACAAATGATCCCATCACTATCCTCGGTAAAATCTGGCAACACTTTCTGTGATTGTAGTTTCACATCAACTTCCTGTGCTAAGCGAATAGAATCCCTTATGGAACTAGAGATCCTCATGTGGCTCAACACCAACCGGTTCCTTTTTGGCTTTGAATCCACATTTAAGTCCCGGAAAGACTCCAACAATTCCATTTCATGCATCATTAATCCTGCTATATGAATGGATTTCCTACTTAGTGCATCGGCTACAACATTAGCTTTTCCCGGATGATACTTCAATTCGAAGTCATAATCCTTCAGAAACTCCACCCATCTTCTCTGCCTGTTATTCAACTCCTTCTGGTCAAACAAATATTTCAAGCTTTTATGATCACTAAAGACTTCGAAACGAGACCCATACAGGTAATGTCTCCAAATCTTCAGTGCGTACACAATAGCTGCCAACTCTAGATCATGAGTCGGATAATTCTCTTCATGAGTCTTCAACTGTCTGGAGGCATAAGCTACAACTTGTTGGTTCTGCATGAGAACACACCCCAAACCCTTCCCAGAAGCATCGCTGTAAATTTGAAAATCCAAAGACGGATCTAGAAGAATTAGGATTGGAGCAGAAGTCAACCTAACCTTCAACTCTTGAAAACATTCCTCACAATCGGCATTCCATATAAACGGTTGGGCCTTGCGAGTCAACCGAGTAAGTGGAAGAACCAATTGTGAAAAACCTTGGATAAACCTCCTGTAGTAACCAGCTAGACCCAAGAAACTTCTTATTTCTGTAACAGATGTTGGTCGTTCCCAGTTCAACACCGCTTCTACTTTACTGGGATCCACAGCAACTCCCGATTGGGAAATCACGTGTCCCAAAAACTTCACTTCCGGCATCCAGAAGTCACACTTCGACGGCTTGGCATACAATTTCTTTTCTCGGAGTACGTTCAGAACAATACGGAGATGTTGAACATGGTCCTCAATGGTCTTAGAGTACACCAAGATATCATCAATAAAAACTACCACAAACTGATCAAGGTACGTGTGAAACACTCGGTTCATGTAATCCATGAATACCGCTGGAGCATTAGTCAAACCGAAGGGCATCACTACGAACTCGTAATGTCCATACCTCGTACGGAAAGCTGTCTTCGGAATATCTAAGGCTCGTACCTTTATTTGATGATAACCCGACCTTAGATCAATTTTTGAAAATACCACGGCACCCCGAAGTTGGTCGAGCAAATCGTCTATCCTTGGCAAGGGATATTTATTCTTGATCGTCACTTTGTTGAGTTGTCGATAATCTATGCACAATCTCATGCTACCATCCTTCTTTTTGACTAGCAACACCGGAGCACCCCATGGAGAAGCACTCGGTCGGATAAACCTTTTCGATATTAATTCCTCAAGTTGAGACTTCAGTTCCTTCAACTCTAAAGGAGACATTCTATAAGGAGCAATAGAGATTGATCCTGTACCAGGAATCAATTCTATTGAGAATTCTACCTCTCGGTCAGGAGGTAGGGATGAAACTTCTTCTGGAAACACATCTAGAAATTCATTTACCACTTGCACAGATGACAAATCTAAACCCGTTTCGGTAGATGCAGACAACATAATAAGAATAGCTTCCGCACCTTGGAATAATGACTGGCTTGCTTCGGTGTAAGAGATCGTCGCTTCAGAATCTGCCTGTGTCAATCCTACGGATTCGGAGGCGAAGCTAATAGTTCGATCGGCACAGTTGATTGTTACATGATTTTCAGCCATCCAATTCATACCCAGAACAATATCCATGCTTCTCATAGGCAAGCAAATAAATTTTACAACAAACTGTCTGTCGCCTATGACAAGTAGGCAATTTTCACATAATGATTGGGTCTGGACACGACCCTTGGCAGCAGTTAAAATAGTTATCGGTTCGGATAGCTCAGACAATGCTAATCCCAACCGATCCACACATGCTTGCGAGATAAAACAGTGAGTTGCACCAGAATCATATAAAATATTGACTGAATTATTAAAAAGAGATCCCGTACCCCTTAGAAGATTATCCGTAGATGTGATGGTTCGAGCATCGAGTGTGTTGATCCGCCCCTGACCAGGAGCATTTGGTGCCCTTTGGGAGTTCTTCTTTGTTGGGCACTGATTTGCATAGTGACCTTCCTCATTACAGACATAGCATCTATCGGATCGTTGTGCACAACTGCCGTGGTGATACCTTCTGCACTCAAAACAATTCCTAAACTTCATTTGATCGGCCGTTTGCACCTGCTTTCCTTTATAATTACCACTCTTGCCCGAGTCATGCTTGGGACCCATCTGAGAACTAGATGGTCCGGTGTTCCTCTTGCTCTGATGGAATGCCTTTCTGCTTGCATACAACCTTGACAAATCACTTTCGGCGATATAAGCTTGTTGTACCATGGCTGCATAGTTGGTTCTCGGAAAAGAACTAAGACTTTGAGCAATATCCTCTCTCAACCCATATTTGTACCTGTCAGTTTTCCATTGGTCACTTGGGGCATATCCAGCTAAACCGAAGAATTGATACAACTCTTCAAATTTAGCCGTGTATTGGCCCACGGTCAAGCCTCCTTGTGTAAAAGTCAAAAACTCATTTTCCTTATCCAACCTCATAGCCGTGGGGAAGAATTGTTCCAAAAATGTTGTTCGGAAATTGTCCCAAGTCGGGGGAGTTCCCATTGTCTCCATCATGGCCCTAGCATTTGTCCACCAGTTATTGGCCTCTCCCTTCAACATATGGGATGCCAACCTCAACTTGTCTTCATCGGTCACTTGCATTGTTACAAAGATCTTTTCAATGTCATCCAGCCAATGTTGTGCTCTCATGACATCCGGCCCACCTCTAAACTCGGAGGGTTTCATTTTCAGGAACTCTGTGAAAATTCTCCTTGGGTTCACTTGTGGCTCTGGAGCTTGATGCTGCTGAGCATTCTGCTGTAGGATTTGTTGCTGCTGATGCATAAGCATCATGTCTTGCATCATTTTCTGCTGGTTCTCAATTACATTCTGCATCCACTCAAAATTTGGATCAACAGGAGGAGGAACGCCTCTACCTCTTCTAGCCATGATTCTGCGAAATATGCACAAAGTATTAAGTTGATCAAGCTCAATGTCTAATAGCATACTAAGAAAATCACGACTGGAAAAAGCAAAGACCCTATAAGCTAAGTCCGACTAGGTCGAACCGCTCTGATACCAACTGTAACACCCAGGTATTTCTATTTATTAAAAATACCCAAGTGCACATTAGAAACACATCAGAGATATAAAATTCCTGCATAAATACTGAACACTGCAAAAATAGTTTTCACTGGACAACAGCCAAGCAGTCTTAATACACATAAGACCATAAAAATTCAGCGAACTATCCTGCTCAGTATCATACAAGAAAGCGGAATGAAGGATAACGTAACAATGATGTCATAGTGTTGTGATACATGGACAACAGAAGGAAAAATAAACTTAAACTTAAAACTAAGTCATCATCCATCTCTCGGGGCCACCTACTCGTGCCTCTGAGTTTTCTTCTGTCCCTGTTTATCTGTAAAACAACAACATTTAAACAGTGAGATACAATCTCAGTGAGTTCTACCGAGACCCCTGCTAACTCTCTCGGTTCAGTTATTAGTTCTCTTATAGCTTAACACGACACCGACTGCAAAACATTGCTACTCCCGGAATGTCGTAAAATAAACAAAGTACGGCACCGACTGCAGAACATTGCTAATCCCGGTGTATCATACAACAAACAAAGTACGGCACCGACTGCAGAACATTGCTAATCCCGGTGTATCGTACAATAATCTTTAACATAACACCGACTGCGGAACATCGCTAATCCCGGTGAACCCCCCTACCAATAGTACATTCTCCCATTGGCATGGAGCCTAGGGAAGGGGATCATGACTGCCCCGCCTAGTATGTTACACATGGGTCGTCACCCAACTCGATATACTATATACGTATATCTACAATACTATGAACCCACGGTCCATCAACTCAGATAATCAATGAAACACTTTAATCCACATTTTATAAAATTCAAGTTCACACTCGCACTCTAGTTGACCACATTTCAACACAATTTTCAACTTCGAAAGTATTCTATAAAACCCTTTTGAAACGTACGCAAAATCATGGCATAATAAGCCTAATATCATTATAGCAGGGTTAGGAAAGGATTAGGAGAGGATTGGAATCGAAACGGAATCATTTAGGGCACTTTGAAAATTTTGGGCAGGACTAGGCGCACGGGTCGTGCCCCAGGACGCACGGGTCGTGCGCCCTGTTAGACATTTTTCAACACTAAACCCGAACCAGGCGCACGGGTCGTGTGCCTGAGACGCACGGGTCGTGCGCGTTTGACAGCATTGCCAAAATGCCCTGTTTTGTGAAATTTTGCTTTCCGATCGATCCGAAACTCGCCCCGATCGATTCCTAACTCAAAAACAGAAAATGCCAGACAATATACCAGTCCAATCAACATCAAACAATCAAGCAATTCAATCAAAAACTCAACGATTACGAATTTCGTTAAAACGCGATATGTTTCAAAATAACGTTTTCGACTCAAACTCTTTCGAAAACAAGTTACACAATCTATTTCAAAACGGAATCAGCCTATACGTGAGTAAAACTCACCCTTGAAGCGAGAGTCGTTGCCGAGCCGAAATCACCGAGATGTCAAAATCACCGAATCGAACCCAAACAACACCGAACCGTTCCTAACTTCGTTCCGAGCTTCCAATCGCGTTCAATCCGCTCCTAGCTTCGATCTTAAACATAACCCAATCACCAACCCAATCTATTAATCCTTGATTTCAACAATTTTCAAACAAAACCCTCTAAATTTCGAAATCAAAAAGGGAGGGGAAAAATGGAGAGGATTCTTACCAAATTCTTGGGTTATGATGAGGGAGGGAAAATGATGGAGATGATGAATTTTGGAGGGTTGGGCTTCACTCCTCTTCTTCCTTTCTCTTCTTCTTTCCTCTTCTTCTTTCTCTTTTCCTTCTCTTCTTTTCTCTTCTTTTCTTCCTCTGTTTCTCTTCTCCCCCTCGTGGACCTTTCTTTCTTTTCATTTAACACACATACACACACACACATATATTTTATTAATAAATGAGTGGTAGCGTGGTCCAATTACCATATTGATATTAATTCCTTATTTCGATTCCGAAACTTCCTTGACCCGTATTATTCGGTCAACGATCCTGTGACAGCCAATAATTAATTTTAGCACTCAATAATTTTACCAATTAAGTACCAAATTGATTCAATTGGGTTAACATCCAAATAATTCGGTTAATTATTTTGAGGATGTTACACTCTCTCTTACTCTTCACCACCACCACCCCACCAGCACTACTCTCACTCCTCTCTCTCTCTCTCTCTCTCTCTCTCTCTCTCTCTCTCTCTCTCTCTCTCTCTCTCTCTCTCTCTCTCTCTCTCTCTCTCTCTCTCTCTCTCCCTTACTCTTCTCCTTCTCTCTCTACTCTAAACCACCCATCACCACCACCACCACCACCACACCACCACCACACCACCACCACCACCACACCACCACCACGCCACCACCACCACCACCACCGTCACCACCACCACCACCATCACCACACATCACCACAAAATTAATAATATAATATAATATTCATTAATTAATAATAAATATATAAAAAAACAAGTCATTCAGCACTGGACACGTGTCATTTTTTTTTGAAAAATTGCAGTCATTAGCGAGGGAATTAGCGAGGGAAGTATCCCTCGCTAATTCCTGCGCATTTACCAACCCCTGCAATTGAGTCCCATCACCTGAAAAGTTGCAGTCAGTAGCGAGGGAATTAGCGAGGGAAAATTCCCTCACTAATTAGCGAGGGATTCAAACTCCCTCGCTAATCCCATTAGCGAGCACTAGTGCAGAAAAGGGATTTAAAGTCGGACGAATTGGACTTTCAAAGTCGGGTTTCAGTCCGACTTCAATTAAGGCGACTTTGTATGTCAGGAGATTTAAAGTCGGGTGACAGTCCGACTTCGAAAGTATGTTTTTAAGTCAGATGACAGAAGCGCCCGACCTTAAAAGTCACCTTTTAAAGTCAGGTGATAGTTATGTCCGACTTTAAAAGTGGTTTTTAAATTTAAAAAAAAAAAATTAACTTGCCTAGTTTTGTACCGGCTTAAACTTAAATGCATTTTTCGCGAAAGAATATATTTTTAGAAGACTGAAATGCAAAAAGTAATGGTCAGGCTTTTGGTAAGATAATCAGCCCTTTGTAGCAAAGCACGAACTTGTAAAAGTACAAAAAATAAGGCATATGTAAATTTGTAATAGTTACACGAGCTCAAAATGATTAAGGTATATATAGTTGTTGTTATTGATATGATCACAATTCAAAATGATTGTTTTATGAAAGTTCAGCTTACAAAGGCTTTGCCACAAAGCCAACAAGGATAACAGCAATTGTAGGATCAACTACATAAGAGTTTCATTGTTGAATCTGCGCCATGTGCTGACTCCATCCCATCTTAAAAGATCATTGAGTAAAAACTGGCCAAAAAGAAGTCAGTTAAATATATCACTTTCATATAATATACTAAGCCATGTACATGTGTGACTACCTTGCATTTTCCCTCAGCCAATTTTCATCAGCATATTTCTTTGTATCATGTCACTGTTTTGTGGAATCAAATAACCCAACCTAAACCAAAATTAAACCTTAAAATAACACAAAAGATGGCACAAAAGAAACAAAACTACTGACAAGAATGAACATACCTGACCACCTTCTTGCATCCAAGATAACATCTTTAAATGCCAGTGCTGCTACCTAGTGGTGGATATATTTTGACACAATCAAGGAACAGAGTAAGAAACCATCAACATGCATGATACAAGAAACAATTAACAAGCATAAAACAAAAATAGAGTAAGAAACCTAGGCAACAACGAACTGAAGTAAATTAAACGCAGCAATCTGGTAATGGTTATAGATTCCCAGTAGTTTATATCCACAACTAATTGTGTCTTATTCTCAATCTCCAACATTATCACATTCTGTTATTCATGGACAAGATAGAATGCGATTCCAAATCCACATTCTCAATAGCAATACTAGAAAGCAGAAACACACTCCCTATTACAATCATTCCAACAGTCAAAAAAAAATACAATCATTCCAAGATACTCTTTATTAGTCGATGACATTTATATTTATATATGTCCTATTTAATTAGTGGGACACATTTCCTAAGTGGTGGAAACCAGCGAGTTTCACCACATAATAAGGAGGACATTGAAAAAATTTAGCCGCTAGCATTTCTCCTTTTTCAATTATTAGAAAACTAATATATTCACTCTTTCCTGGAAGCTTAAAATGAATTAATATGGATTGTTTTCACCAGCACAAATATGTAATTATTAATTAACAGTACCATGTTTAGGAAGCAAGTAATAGGTGATTCCTAACATCATAGCTTACATGTATCAAAGAAATATATCATGAAAAATAATGAAGAGGCCTCAGACTTACCTTGATCTTCTTGCCGTTGTTTCCATTAATAATAAAATCACCCTTCCGAATGACACCTTCTTGAATTCTTCAACCAATTAGTTAATCCAATAGGTTATGTGTAGTGTAATGAAAGGAACTAGAGACACACACAAAGGACATTATAATAGCCACTTTTATGATATAGATGCTGGTTTCATCATATCTTCACTTTTACGACTTGGGAAAACTGATGGCGTTCTCACCAGGTTTGCATATAGAACTGGTTGAACATATGTGGGACAAATGCAAGATATAAGTGACACAAAAGAATTGAACAATAAGGTGTGAGTTCAAAATACTGGTTATGTGGATCAAGGTATGAATTCAAAATACTAGTTATTGAGTATAAACACTTAATTATCAAAGCTGAAGGCTTTGTAAAATACTAGCAACTTATATACACATATACTAAAGTTATTAAGGGAGATCTAAAAACCATGGATCATGATTGAGTGAGAGAAAGAAATAATATGAATTGAAGCTAGCATACCTCTTCCAATTTGATTCCACAAACAGAATTCAAAAGAATTACTCTACAAATATGAGAAATGCATAACTCATTGACTCATACCATGAAATTGAACATTATAATCTAAGAAATCATGTTTTTAAGGAGGACTAAAGGAATGTTAGTAACAACCCTTGCCACTAAAGACAAACTCTATTTGGTAGGGGAAAGATGAATCAAAAATAGGAACAAATATAAAAGAGACATTGCTATCCAGAACCAACCTCTATCAAAAGAAGCTTCATAAAATAAGCAACAATTTATATAGATGTTACCTTCTCAAGAAGAAATCTTCATATAGAGATGTCTAGCAGTTCATTTGCAAATCTAATGTTGTTACCTTCTCACGATGGTTAAATACTTACTAATGTTTAATCTAATAATGACTTCTTCTTACTTACACGTACAAAGCCTGTTCATATATTAAGATGATCATCAAAGCATTGAAAAACACAAATGAAAACACTTAAAGGTCTGGCAGCTCCACAGTGTTTCATGTTGCAACAGGTTCTAAAGGCAGAGTTAACATTGTCACATTTAGGACAGATCCAGTCCCCTTCAGATAAACTATCAGGCCCTGCATGAAAATTCAAAATAGGAGGATGATTTTATTTTTCTTTTCTTGGTCAGCATATGAAGATAATTAAGTCATGTTAATGCAAAGCCCCATATTATAAATGTAAAATAAAAATAAATTGGTTTTATTTGCTCTCCATCATACCTTAGAGATAGTTATAATGGAAATTTGAGGCCCAAAGTTCTGTATGTCTGATATGGGCCATAAGAACAACTCAAAGTTATTAACTTTTTTTTTGTTCACATACAACTCCAACTTTTAATTTTATAGCTAAGCCTTTGTCAGATAAGAACAGATCTTCAGAAATCTTATGGCCACAGAGAACTGAGTGATAACAAATATTGTAATTAATGGGGCAACAAAAAACTGCCTTTGATATCTTTTGATTATTTGAGCAACAAACCTTATATGCGAACATTTGTCGGTTCTCAAATGCAACTAAGAATCACTTACGACAAAAGACCAGAAATACATTAGATGACCAAAAGCAAAAGAAATAACAGAATAGGTGTTTGAATGAAAAGAGAATCAACAAGTTAAAAAATCATCTAAATACCTACTCGACATTTAGAAACAAAACAGAACATCATAAATAAGCAAAAAAATGTGAAACCCTAACAAATTAGAAACAAGTACCGGGTATCCTGATTACTCCATCGATTTTACATCAAGATCTACAGAAATTTGGGATATTATATAGTCATAGCAAATACAAAAACCAAATCTTGTTGAAGAAATAGGGAAAACGAAATCTAAAACGAAATTTGAAACAAAATCTGAAACAAAATCTGAAAAGAAATCTGAAATGAGGGATAAACAAACCTCAAATGAAATCTGAAGATTAGGGCTCAGGCATGGCTCAAACGAGAGCTGCGAGCGAGAGGGAGAGAGATAAAGAAAGAAAAACTTGTGCAAGAGAAGGAAGTGTGGAGCAGCACACCAAAGAGAATGAGAATGAGAAGATGATTGAGTTGTCATGAGGGAGGATGAGGGAAAGATTTGGGGAAGAGAGCAAGGGAGGACAAGGGTTTCAGTATCGTAGATGAGAGAGTACGAGAGATAGATGGGTTTCGGTAATCATAAAAAAAAAGATGGGTTTCGTTTTAAAAATTGCTGAACGAATCACTTTTTAAGTCAGGTAATACAAGCAACCGACTTAAAAACTTACGCATCAAAATTACATTTTCATTATATCTACAAAATTGCCACCGCATCTACTTTTTAAGTCGGGTAATTAGACACCCGACTTTAAAACTCTAATTCTTTTCCTGATTTTACACTAGTGGAGGAGGGGTTTAGCGACGGAACTGGTCCCTCGCTAATTCCCTCGCAAATGACCATTAGCGACGGATTTTGGTCATTTTGCGAGGGAAATGTCCGTCGCTAATGACCAGTTTTTTTTTGTAGTGTAAGAAGTCTTGCCCACAAAATTTATCTTTTCGGCCAAATATCAGTTTTTTTACAAGTGGCCCAATCTTAGTTAAGTGGCCCGAATACAATATTTGATCCCTAGATGAATTTGGCATAGGGATGGTATAAGAAAATTAAATGTTGCTTCGCTGCTGCCCATTTCTATCCCGTTCAGTACTTAATGTGTGTGCGAATATTATTTGTTTTTTAAGAACAGATATGTTCCTTGACCAAAAAAAGAAAAGATATGTTCCTACCTTAAAATCACATTCTCATGTGTATGATGGCTGTTATTTCCAATAGAGCATCTCCAAATACCATATCTATTATTGAGTTTTACTTTGTTGCTTCGACCTACCATTGAAGGCACGTCTAATTATTTGCTTACGCCTAAGAAATAGTGCACTTGCATGATTGTTGGAAGCCTATTCTTTTTACGATAAAAGAAAGAAACCCGGACTTTCATAGTTAATACCTTGCCGTTCATAGGTTGTCACCAGATGAAATCCTATTCTAGAATTTTTTTCATTACTAGCACTTTATTCTCCTTTGCGTTGTCACCCGATGAAAGGTTTAGAATAAAGGCTTCATAGGTTGCTAGAATATTTGATCTTTAGTTACATTATTACATGAATAAACCATAGTTGTAAGTCGTTGCCTACAAGGAATTCAGTACTATATGTCAAACCAAAACAAAACCATAAATCCAAACCAAACCAACTTCCTACGGTATCATAACCCATCAAGTCTAACCAACTCACCCCTTAGCTATTCGACATTAACTCAAATCTAATTTTATTTTAACTAAAGGCACACTTAGAGAATCACATTAAACACATGTCAGTTCTAAGGTTATCTCATTCTTGATTATTGTTCACCATTTGGAAGCCTAAGGATGGGTAACTTGTTGATCACCCTTCACTTTAGAACGCTGATGACTCAGTTATGCCAATCATGGGTCTTCATTCACACCTCTTAACACTCCTAACACAATATAGTTTCATATGCTCTTATGGTTAGGGCCTTTACTAGCGACACCTCTATGGCCCATTCGCAAAAGTCCCATTCAAGAAAACAAAATCCATTTATCAATGGCCAAGATCACAACACATGATCGGACGGTCCAAATCCATCAGGTCAAGCACCACCAAACTATATAAATAAGCATTCAATGCTTCATTAATGGTAAGCAATCTCACCAGAATATCTATCCGTAGTTGACAACATCCCTGACTTGAGCGTCAGAGTGTTTTTGTAGGTACCACACTCTACCTCGGATCAGACAACGGTTGATCAAGGACTTGATCTACCAACTATCTCGGATCCCCCCAACAGGATTGGAGATACGGTACAGTACATTGGCGACCACAGTGGGAGGTTCTCTTTCTCTATTTCCTCTCCCATTACCTTGATCAGTAATGCCTCCTCAACTTCGTCCGAGGACCCAAAGTCTCATTGTAGGACCGGCCATGCGGCCGATCCTGGAACCCATTTTGCAGCAGGTCGTACCACAGGGCACCCCGGAAGGGCATGTGGAAGACCTTCCAAACTCATCCCAAGCTCAGAACCCAGGGAGGGCTATGGTCCCTGGGAGCTCAGGGAGAAATCGCCCCCTCCTCCTCAAGCAGTCCCGGTCGATGCTATTTAACAGCTCGTCCTTCTACTGAACCATCAAGCTGAAGCGAACCAGCAGCGGAGTTACCGATATACCGAGCTCGAAGCTGAGGTAGCTGAGCTCCGGGCTAGAAATATCCCGGATCAGATTTCACCTCAGCGCAATTCTCCCGAGAGGAGAAACCCCGCACGGAGGCGTCACCAATCTCCCGCTCGGAGAAGGCATTATCATCGATCTCCACCTCACCGGTTGAGGGGGAATGGTTCCCGTTCTCCCCTCAGCCGGACAGAAGACGAAGACAACCCCGCGTATTCACCCCAAGACCGCTCATCTTTGGCTTCTTCCTCCCCAAGACGACGTTCCCGAAGTCAAGAAAGGTCACCGAGACAGGACCGACCTCCCCGGGAGAAAACAACAAAGCGCAAAGGTCCTTTCATTGAGAAGATCGACTACTTTCCAGTACCTAGGCATCTTGAGAAACCACCGGAGGGATTGAAGCTACACGATGGAACGGGCGACCCTGACCGACACCTAGACTATTTTGACACCATAATGCAATATCGGAATGTTCCTATGGAAATGAAATGCTGAATCTTCCCTCGGACCTTGGAGAAGGTAGCTTCGGATTGGTTGAGATCCCTCAAACCAAATTCCATCTCTTCTTGGGATCAATTGGCGAAACTCTTCTCGGCCCAGTTCGCCCACTCAAGAAGTAAGCCCAAACACAAGAAAGTATTAGCATCCATCATTCAAGGGGAGGACAAACCTCTAAGGGATTACATAGAGAGATTTAACAAAGAAGCTTCCCAAGTTCGAAATTTGAACGACGAGTTTCGGCCTTACTTCATGACAGCCGGTCTCCGGGAAGGAAGTTTATTTTCGACTCATATCGGGACCTTCGAACCCAACACCTTGCAGGAGTTCCTCCAAAAGTCCCAATGCTTCATCGATCACAAAGAAGGCCTCAAGGCCGGAAGAACGGTAGCCCGGGCCAGATCATTTAAACCCCGCGGCGAGAAGGACAATCAGAATGATAACCGGAACGATAGCTGAGGTAACCGGGATACCCGCCCTCAGAATCGTCATCAAGTCTATACCGATCTTAATGAAACCCGGGAAAGGATCTTAGGTGAATGCATGAACACAGAGTTTAGGGATATGAAGTTTCCCAATCCTCTCCCCAGAGGCCGGGACATCGTTCCAACAAATACTGCAGGTATCATCATAGTAATGGTCATGATACCAATCACTGTAATGCCCTGAAAAACGACATTGAAGAGATGATCAAAAGAGGAAAGCTTGCCGGTTATATAAAGAAGCCCAGACAGCAGGGAGTCGAAGTTAAAGAAGAAAAGGAAAACCCCAAAGGAAATCAAAAGGCCGAACACTCGGAGGACGAGACGGACTTTCGAAAATTGAAGGGGCGAACTGTGATGATGATTTCAGGGGGCTTCCCTAAAGAAATGAAGCAGAAGTGGAAAGAACTCATGAGCGTGGCCCCCACCTCGACAACACCGGTTTCACCGGTTCATTGCCCTTTAGCTTTTGGTGATGAAGATCTACTGAACGGCAAATCCAACAAACACGTACCACTCCTAATCACCGCAGTAATAGCCAATCATGAGGTTAGGAGGATTCTGGTTGATCAAGGAAGCTCGTCCGATATCATCTTCGTCGACCTTTTTGAAAAAATGGGGATCGACAAGGAAGACCTCATTCCTTATAGAGGGCCAAACTGTGATGATGATGATTTCTGAGGGCTTCCCCGAAGAAGCATCGGGAAAAACAATGAAGCGGAAGTGGAAAGAACTCATGAGCGTGGCCCCCACCTGGAATCCGCACAAAGGTGTTTCTTCCTATACATGAAGGCCGAAAAGAAGGCCGTCGAAGAAGAAGGGGTTCCCCCTGCTAAAGATCGGAATATTAAGAAATCCAAAGGGTATGATCAATCCATCGATGTAAATGTAACCGATCTGGATGCAAGATACGATCCCAGTAGTTTGGAGGACGAGGAGGATGACGACCTAGCCAGAGAACTGAAGATAAAAATGAAAAGGCCCCAGCCTGACGGGGAATTCGAAGAAATCCAGCTCGGTGAGGATCCAGCCAGAAAAGTCAGGATCGGAGCCGACCTTTCTGAAGATGTGAAAGCCGAACTGGCGCAGTGTCTAAAGGACCATGCCGACCTTTTCGCGTGGTCGGCTGAAGACATGCCCGGGATTCCTCCTGAAGTCGCTTGCCACCAGCTCGCCGTCCATCCCGATGCTAGGTGGGTCGTCCAAATGAAGAGGGCTCAGACTGGAGAGAAAGCAATTGCTACTGCCAAAGCGGTAGAGGATTTAATTAAAGCAAACTTTGTATCAGAAGTCATGTGCACAACTTGACTCTCCAACCCTGTATTTGTTAAGAAAAGTAATGGAAACTGGAAATTGTGCGTTGATTATACCGATCTTAATAAAGCCTGTCCTAAGGACGCCTTTCCTGTCCCAAGCATTGATCGCCTCGTCGACAACGCTTCAGGTTTTCGTTTACTGTCTTTTATGGATGCATACTCTGGTTATAATCAAATCGCGATGTTCCCCCCGATCAAGAAAAAATCGCCTTCATGACTGACCACAGTAATATCGCTTACCGGGTTATGCCTTTCGGTTTATAAAACACCGGAGCCACATACTAGAGAATGATGAACAAGGTCTTTCAAAAACAAATCGGCCGCATCGTTGAGGTCTATCTCGACAATATGATCGCAAAAAGTGAAAAGGAGAGCATCCATGTTACTGACCTCAAAGAAATCTTTGCCGAGATCAGTAAAAATAGCATGAGGTTAAACCCGAAAAAATGCACCTTCGGGGTCCGAGTTGGAAAGTTCCTCGGGTTCTATTTGACTGAACGGGGAATTGAGGCTAACCCGGACAAGTGTCGATCAGTGACCGAGATGCGGAGACCGACCTCAAAGAAGGAAATCCAAAAACTCAATGGCATGATCGCCGCTTTATCCCGTTTTATTTCAAACGCGACATTCAAGTCACTCCCGTTGTTTAAGTTACTCAAGAAGGAAGAAGAAGAATTCAAATGGGCTCTTGAGTAGGATGAGGCCCTCAACCAGCTCAAGAAAGCACTCTCCGAGTGTTATACCCTAATTTTGCCCGGTCTTTTATCATAATCGCTTTAACCTCGTGTCACAAGCCCATGGCATTTTCAAACGCTATTTTGCTTCTAATTCAGACCGATTTGTCCAATTGGGCCTATGCCCAACCATTTTGGGCCTGATTTTGTTAGCTTGCCTAATTGGGCTTACGCTTAGCGTTTTGAACCAGTTTTTTTAAACGGGCTTATGTCTAATGTTTTAGTCATTTGCCTAATTGGGCCTATGTGGTTATTGGACCTATAATTTGTCTAGATTGGACCTGACTTTAGAAATTTGTTTTAATTGGGCCTTATTTTAGTCAATCATAGGCCCATTTAGACAATCATAGGCCCATTTAGTCAATCATAGGCCCATTTACAAAAAAATAATATTACAATTGTCCAAAAGTCCTAAAATACAAAAAATACAAAAAATATAGAAAAACGAAATTACAAAATTACAAAAAAAAAAGAAAAGAAAAACAACAGCTGAAACCCGAGCTCCTCTTCTTCCTCACCAAGTACCCACCTTCTCGTCAGTCCAAAGCAAAATACAGCAGCTGATCCATGGGCTTATGCTTGATGCCCAAGAATCCCTAACAGGTCCAATAAGCTGAAATAGGAAATAAAATTAGGTTAGAGCTATTTTTTTTACCTATAAAAAAAGAGAGCTAGAACACACAGAAGAGACCCAAAAATCAAAAACACAGAGAAAATCAGACAGAAATACACAAAAAATCAGATACGAAAATTTAGAGAAAAACACCCAAGCGATTAGGGTTTCACACCAAAACCCTAATCAACCAAAACAATCAGAGTTTCTGAAATAAAGGAGAGGCAGCAAGTGCGAAAATCAGACAGCAGCAGTAGCAGTCAAACAAGAATGTCAATAGCAGTAGCAGAATAAACAAACAGGAGATTATCAGAGGCTGGGAAAGAGGTAGGTCACCACAGTTTCCTTTTTTTCAGACTTTAACAAGTTTAAGACATAATAGGTTATTTTGCAAGTAACTGTATCTGTTATCAATCTGAAACTAGTACCCAATCCGTATATACATGTAAAAATCAAGATTAGGAGGCATTGAGTTTTAGAACAGGCTAGTTTTCAAAACTGTATATATGTATAATTTATAATTTGATATGGTAAGTAAATTAAAATTTAGAACAGATTAGTTTTGTTTTTAGGACCAGATTAAAGTTTTTTTTAGAAATAAGATTAGGGTTTTGGAGGTACTACAAATTAGTTAGGAAAATAAAATCCATTAGAGAGAAAGCGGAACAGGATAAAAAACGAAACCAAATCAGAATTAGGAGAAGAAAAATAGAAAGGTGAACCGTACCTACTCCGACCACCGTGACGGTGGTCGTCTCCCCCAAAACGCGCCGTCGTCGCCGTCGTGAACAACTCGTGGACCACCATGCCATCACCTTCCTTTAGATCGTCCTCCCACACCGTGCCATCACTGTTGGTTCTACCGTCTCCGCCACAACCTCCGCCTCAAGCCCCTTTGCGCCGTCACTGCCATCGTATAAGATCAGTTAGTCCGGTTCGGTCTCCTTGCCGTAAGCACGGTAGTGTCACAGCGCCACTGTCACCAGCGCGTCCATGGCAGCGACCATTCCGGCGCGATTCCTGCCGTCGCCTTGCCGTAGCAGCTCCACAAGGTCGCCGTTAATGGCGACGGAACGCCAACCTTCTCCTTGATTTCCTTCCCTTCCCCTTCGTTTTTGCCTCTCTCTCTCCGAAATTTCCTTTCTCTCTCTCTTGGCCGCGAATTTCGCGAGATTCCCTCTCTCTCTCTCCATTTTTTTTGATGCGGCGCTGTGAGCAGGGGAAAGAATGAGAAATTAGGGTTTGTGGTGAAAGGTTACCTTAAATAGGACCATCCCTTTTAATTCTGAATTATTTTTAGTTCAGATCATCAAGCACACCCCTTGTTTTACTATACAGTGCCCCCCGGTAAGCCCATTTGCGCAAGCCCAGGACTCTAAAGCAAAGTTGTGGGCTGCTCTCTTATTCGCACCCCCCCTCATTAATAATACAACCTCCTACAGTTAACTACACTCCAATTTTACTGCTGCACCCCTTTTCGTTTTCTTCCTTTTTCTCTCTCTACAAAAACAATTTCTTTCACAAACTTACAAAAAATCTATAAAAACAAATAAATAAATATTTCATTTTCAAAACAACATAAATAGGGGACTAAGTCGATTGTACAGTCGGGTTAGTCTGCTTTTTAGGTCACTAATGAACCGTTACGGATCATGGTCTAAAATCCCTATTTAAAACGAACAATTTCTAAAGGCTTAATTACAGTTTTGGTCCCCCTATTATGACCAACTCACGATTTTGGTCCCTAAAGTTTTAATTTGACGATTTTGGTCCCCCTATTTTCCCAATTTGAAAAATCAAGGTCCCTCACCCCAATTTTGACTCAGTTTGACTGACTCATCCTACGTGGCAGCCCACGTGGACTGCCATGTAGGCACACCCCCCACCCCACCCCTTCTTCTTCCTCGTCAACCCCCCTCCCCCTTCACTGTTCCCCCTCCCCCTTCATTGTTCCCCCTCCCACCGTGAACCCCCCTCCCCCTTCACTGTTCCCCCTCCCACCGTGAACCCCCTCCCTCCCCTCCCCGTCGCTCTCGCTCTCCCTCCCCTCCCCGTCGCTCTCCCTCCCCTCCCCGCCGCTCTCGCTCTCCCTCCCCTCCCCGTCGCTCTCGCTCCCCCTCCCCGTCGCTCTCGCTCCCCCTCCCCGTCGCTCTCGCTCTCCCCCCCCCTCCCCCTCCTTCGTCGCCTCCCCATCGGTCTCCCTCCCCCTCCCCGTCGCTCTCTCTCTCTCTCTCTCCCTCTCTCTGCGCGAAGATCTCTCTCTCTCACTCTCCCAGATCGCAGATTTGCGATCCTCTCCTCTCCCCGTCGCGTCGGTCGCTCTCGGTGGTGGGTTGGGTTGGGGTGGGGTGGGATGGGGGTGGGGTGGGGTCGGTGGTGGTTTGGGGTGGGGTGGGGTGGGGTCGGTGGTGGGTTGGGGTGGGGTGGTGGGTTGGGGTGGGGTGGGGGGGGGTGGGGTGGGGTGGGGGGTGGGGTGGGGGGGGGTGTGCCTACGTGGCAGTCCACGTGGGCTGCCACGTAGGATGAATCAGTCAAACTGAGTCAAAATTGGGGTGGGGGACCTTGATTTTTCAAATTGGGAAAATAGGGGGACCAAAATCGTCAAATTAAAACTTTAGGGACCAAAATCGTGAGTTGGTCATAATAGGGGGACCAAAACTGTAATTAAGCCTTACATTTATTGCTGGATTTTTTGTTCTGGGTTTTTGTTGCCATCGATTCCTCTCTTGAAGTGGAGGAGGCTTATTGGTAACCGATTTGTTTTTTCCATCTCTACATTCTTGATTTGATGTCGTGTTAGTGAAGAAGGCTACCAAGTATTATTGAATAAGTGATGTATCTAGTCTGTAATATAGTATGTGTCACTGAGGGGTAATGACGCTTCTTCTCAGGGAACCGGTGGAACTAGTATCTATGATTCTAAATTTGAATATGAGAGTTTTAGCTGTAAGTCTCTTTTGCTGTATAGTAATACTTATATTTTTGATAGTGCTTGCTTGGTATTTAAAGCTCAGCCTTGGCCGTAATTCAAACTTACAATTGTGTAATTTATATTCTGAAAATTCTATTTTCAATACTTCCTTGTAGTGAAGCATGTCGCTCCTGGAGTTTTGAGCATGGCAAATGCTGGTCCTAATACCAATGGTAGTCAATTTTTTATTTGCACTGTAAAGGTAAGAGACATGTAGTATCTTGACTATGAAAGATTATATCTATTATGTTTTCAGATCTAAGAATATTAAAGTGTCTGTTCTACCTATTCGATCCCAGTTTTTTTGTCAATGCTATGTATCATATTTAGTGCTCACTTATTCACCAACATATTTACTAATATATTCAAATCTTCTGCATTTCAATTTTTTGTATACTATCTTAATGTTGTGTTTCTATGATGTAGACTCCATGGCTCGATAATCGCCATGTTGTGTTCGGATATGTCATTGATGGAATAGATGTTGTGAAGACACTCGAGTCGCAGGAGACAAGCAGGTTAGATATCCCTAGAAAGCCTTGCAGAATTGTTAATTGCGGAGAACTGCCTATAGATGGTTGATCCTTATGCGGGTGTGCATTGTCAAATATAACGAATGAGTACAATTTTTAATATTTTGATTGTCTCTATTGATCATGTTAATTAATCAATTATCATTAGTTTCTGTTGAGTTGGTTGTCATTTGGACACACTATAGAGACACAACACCATAGTTTGTATCACTAGATTAATGTTAACTCCTTATAAAGATATTATTGTCTTTCAATTCTTACTTCTTAGTTTCTGCTTTGTTATTTGCATTTACAAGCTATCCATTTTCATTAATCCCTAATTACACAATTCACATGTTTAAGCATCATTATACGTGGAGGCAATTTCATAGTTATTCTTCTACATTGATAAGCAATATTATGCTGAGGTGGTGACTTGTAATCGCATGGCAAGTTAAAAACTGTTATGGATTGGGCCTCGATGGCCAATCCACCAAAAAGGCCCAATACCAAAGGACCCAATTCATCTAACGGTGGAGATTGCAGACCTAGATCCAACAGCCCTCCTCCACTCCAGATACCTATAAATAAACATTGATTGCACACATTAATGGTACTCATCTCTCACTTACTCTCACTTGTAATTGACTCACTCACTGACTTGAGCGTCGGAGTGTCATTGCAGGTACCACCCAACCTCGGATCGGAGAACCAACTCGAACTGACCAAAGACACAAGTACCAACTATCTCAGACCGGCCTACTATCCAAGACCGGATACATCGCTGGAGATACCGTACCGAACAAAAACTAAGTTTTTTTAATTAATAATTAATTCCCACATTTCAGGGTTTGTGTGGCACATGCAAGTAGATATTTGGAGGTGTTAATAAGATATTAAAGGCTGGTTAGGCTGTCCACCAATTTTTTGGGCCTCGTGGTTGTTTATTAATTGTGGGCCGGGTCATTTAATTAAATGGTTAAAATCAGAAGCTGAGTTAATAAAAAATTCCTCTCTGCGCGTCTTTTTCTTCTTCAGTTAGTTCACATTTCAGAAACAGAAAAGAACGTAACAAGAACAGAGAGAATCGCGAAGAGTTTGTTCATGGTGAGAGGCGAGAGAGAGAGAGAGAGAATCACGAGAGAGTGAAGTTTCACTTTGTAATTCGATGTTTTCTTCTTTCCTTCTTCTGAGTTCTGTTTCTGTGAGGGTTTTGGTTATGGTAAACTCAATTGACCGGAGAGAGGGAGTGAATCATCGATTTAGTCAATGAAATTGTAGGAGTAGAGGGTTGTAGTTCATGAAATTGATGTTCTAAAATGGTCTCATATCTGTGACCACTAACCACAAATTAGTACCCCAATGGTTAGTGGCCACTAACCACATAATTGCTTAACACTGGTTAGTGGCCACTAACCACAAATTAGTACAATAGTGGTTAATTTGTTTAAACACTTAATGAAAATTAGTTTAGTAACCAGATCTTTCAGGTAATCTATTTCTACTTTCCCACATTTTTGATTTGCTGTGGTGTTAGTGAAAACAGTAATACCTTTAATTACTTTGACTATTACATTCTTGTTCTTAAAATTAATTGTGAGCGTTTTATATGTATTGGTAGAGTTGGTAGTTTAATCGAGCATTTTGTGTGAATTAATGCATAATGGAGTTATTTACTGCTTCTAAAAAGGGAGAGTAATCATAACTTATTGCATAGAACTCTAAATTGTTTAGCCCAGCCCATTTCCACTTATTAGTTACCCATTTCCACTTACTAGTTACTAAACCAGCTGAAACATTAAAGACAAAATGCTTTTCCCTCCTCATTTGTTTCATCTTCAACATTCTAGAGATAGAGAGGGTGGAGTTGTAACACTCCGGTATTTTTATCGAGTAAAAATACCCAAGTGCACCATCCCTAAAACATTAGAGATATAAAATTCCTGCATAGATACTGAACACTGCAATATAGTTATCGCTGAATAACAACAAAACAGTCTTAAATATAATAAGACCAAAAAAGGTTCCCTGACCATAATCTTCAGCAAACAATAGTGCTCAATACCATACAAGAAAGCGGAATAAAGTCATACCACTAAGACATAGAGTTGTAGTACATAGACAACAAAAGGAAATATAAACTTAAGCATGAAAGCTAAGTCATCAGCAGTCGCCCGAGCTCAACCTACTCGTGCCTCTTTGGTTTCCGATGTCCCTGTTTCTCTGTAAAACAACAACATATAAACAATGAGATACAATCTCAGTGAGTTCTACCGAGACCCCTACTAAACACTCTCGGTCCAATTATAAATCCTTTTTAACTTAACACGCCACCGACTGCAATCCTGTGCTAAATCTCGGTGAACCATATTATAGAACTCTCTTTCATTCGTGGTTTAATTTATAACCACATGCATTTTATTTCAACACGGCACCGACTGCAATCCAGTGTTAAATCCCGGTGAATGTGTTATAACTCAGTACGGTACCGACTGCAATCCTGTGCTAAATCCCGGTAAACCGTACAGTACGAAACCGACTGCAATCCAGTTCTAAATCCCGGTGAATCGTACAACAAAATTTTCTAACATAACACCGACTGCAATCCAGTGCTACATCTCGGTGAACCCCCTTACCAATAATACTTTCCCTAAAGGTATACGGGCCTAGATTTAAGGATCATGACTTCCCCGCCTAGTATGTTAATCTCGTGTGTCGTCACCCAAACTCGATATAATATATATATATATATATATATCTACTGTCACATGAACATTTAGTTCATTTACATTAGACCGATAGTTGAACATTTAGTTCGTATCATAAACACAATCTATGTTTGCTCTTGCATACTAATTCACCGCTTTTACAACCATTTATAACTTCAAAAACAGCTATTTTTATCTTTTAAATCGTATATTCAGTTAGGACTCTGAATAAGCTTTCAAACGCATCTTAGAACACCTCAATCGGGTTCCCGGATCAAAAGTTATCGCGAAAACAAAATCAGTGTACAGTTGCTGAAAAACTGCAAAGCGTCGCGACGCAAACTGCTACCGTCGCGACGCGAAAAGTGTCAGAAACATTTTCGATGCAAAAATTAAGGCTTGTCACGACGCGATGGTTGCGGTTCGCGACGCGATGGATGCTGAGAATGGCAGATTTTTGCGGTTTCTCACGAAATCCGCTATTCCGCTCAATTCTGATTCTTGTTTCGATTGAAAACAGTCCAAACAACCAGAAAAACAGATTCAATCAATATCACACAATCAATCAAATCAATCGAAAACTCAATCTAAACGAATTTTATCAAAATACGACATATTTCCAAATAACGATTTTTAAGTCAAAATCTTTCGAAACCAATCAACACAAAACTCATTTTCAAAGTGAAAGAATCCTAAACGTGAGTAAAACTCACCCTTGACGCGAGAGTCGACACCGAGCCGAAATCACCGAGCCTTCAAAATCCCAAAATGGAACCCTATAATCACCAATCCGCTTCAAACTTCGATTTGAGCTTCAAATCGCTTTGAATCTTCGTTGGGCTTGCTGCTAAACATAATTCAATCATCAATTTCATCACACAACCCAAGATTTCAACAAATCCCCCATCAAAACCCTCAAAATTCGTAGGTCCACAAAAGGAGGAAAAATGGAGGAGAAGCTTACCTAGTTCTTGGGTTTTGAAGATGGAGGGGAGATGATGATGTTGAAGAATTTTTGGAGCTTGGGGGTGAGTGATCCTTCCTCTTCTCCACTTTCTCTTCTTCTTTCTTTCTTTCCTTCTCTTCTCTTCTTTCTCTCCTTCGATCTCTTCTCTTCTTTCTTTCTTCTCCTTTGACTTCTTTTCTTTTCTTTCTTTCTAATTAAGTGGTAATATGGTCAAATGACCATATTGCCCTTAATCTCTTATTTCTTACCCAAATCACCCTTATTCTGTTTTATCGGGTTAGCGTTCCTGAGACAACCAAATAATTAACTTTAGCACTCGATAAGTACACAAACCAAGTACTAAAATAATTCATTTGGGACTTACTCCAAATAATTCGATTAATTATTTTGAGGATGTTACATTCTCCCCAACTTGAAAGAATTTTGTCCTCAAAATTTAACACAACGTACCTCATGAAACAAACACGGATAGCGTGTCCGCATATCATCCTCCAACTCCCAAGTAGCTTCCTCGGCGGAAAAACCATCCCAAACCACCTTGACTATGGGAATTGTCTTCGTCCGCAGCGTCCTCTCGCCACGTTCCATGATGTAATTTGGATGAGGTTGGAAGGACAAGTCCGGTCGAAGATCAATCGTTTCAAAATCTAACGATTGACTTGAATCGGGAATGTACTTCCGCAATTGAGATACATGGAATACATCATGAAGATTTGACAATGGTGGAGGCAAAGCAATACGGTATGCTAGTGGCCCAACTCGTTCGATAATTTGGAAAGGTCCAATATACCGAGGACTGAGTTTCTTCACCCGTAATGCCCTACCTGTACCAATTGTCGGGGACAATCTCAAAAACACATGATCGCCCGACTCAAACTCTAACAGCCTTCTCCTTTTGTCGGCATAATTCTTTTGCCTACTTTGAGCAGCTTTCATTCTTTCCCTGATCTGGCGGATCTTTTCAGTAGCTTCATGAATCATCTCAGGTCCTAATAATTGGTTCTCTCCGACTTCCCACCAACACAATGGAGTTCTACATTTCCTTCCATACAACGCTTCAAACAGTGCCATTCCTATGCTGGAATGATAGCTGTTGTTGTAAGCGAATTCCACCAATGGAAGGTGATCCTCCCACTTCTTCTCGTTATCGAGCACAGAAGCCCGAAGCATATCTTCTAAAGTTTGGATAGTTTTCTCGGTCTGACCATCCGTCTGTGGGTGATAAGCGGTACTAACGAATACCTTAGTCCCCAATGCTTCATTCAAAGCTTTCCAAAATCGAGAAGTGAATTTCGGATCTCGATCCGACACAATACTGGTAGGAACCCCATGTAACCTCACTACGCTCCTCAGATATTCGTCGGCCAACTTAGATACTTTACTGGTTGAACGAACGGGAATAAAATGAGTTGATTTAGTTAACCGATCCACAACTACCCAAATGGATTCGTTACCGGCTTGAGACCTTGGCAACGCCATAACAAAATCCATGGAAATGTCTTCCCATTTCCACACTGGCACGTCTAGTGGCCGCAACAGACCAACAGGCTTCTAATGCTCTATCTTAGCTCTTTGACAAGTTAAGCATTGAGACACAAATTCGGCAATTTCTAACTTCATTCCAGGCCACCAGTACATCTGCTTTAAATCTCTATACATCTTGGTGGACCCAAGATGTACAGAAAATAAACTTCAGTGTGCTTCCTTTAGCACTTGCCTTTTAATATCTTCATCATCTGGCACACATATCCTACCGTTGAAACAAATAACTCCATCACTATCCTCGGTAAAATCTGGCAACACTTTTTGTGATTGTAGCTTCACATCAACTTCCTGTGCTATGCGAATAGAATCTCTTAAGGAACTAGAGATCCTCATATGACTCAACACTAACCGGTTCTTCCTTGGCATTGTATTCAGATTTAAGTCTCTAAAAGACTCCAACAATTCCATTTCATGCATCATTAACCCTGCTATGTGAATGGATTTCCTACTTAGTGCATCGGCTACAACATTAGCCTTTCCCGGATGATACTTCAATTCGAAGTCATAATCCTTCAGAAACTCCACCCATCTCCTCTGCCTGTTATTCAACTCCTTCTGATCAAACAGATATTTCAAACTTTTATGATCACTAAAGACTTCGAAACGAGACCCATACAGGTAATGTCTCTAAATCTTCAGTGCATACACAATAGCTGCCAACTCCAAATCGTGAGTTGGATAATTCTCCTCATGAATCTTCAACTGTCTGGACGCATAAGCTACCACTTGTTGGTTCTGCATGAGAACACATCCCAAACCCTTTCCAGAAGCATCGCTGTAAATTTGAAATTCCAAAGACGGATCCAGAAGGATCAGGATTGGAGCAGAAGTTAACCTAACTTTCAATTCTTGAAAACATCTTTCACAATCAGCATCTCATTTAAACGGTTGAGCCTTACGAGTTAGCCGAGTAAGTGGAAGAACCAATTGTGAGAATCCCTGGATGAACCTCCTGTAGTAACCGGCTAGACCCAAGAAACTTCTGATTTCAGTGACTGATGTTGGTCATTCCCAGTTCAACACCGCTTCCACCTTGGTGGGATCTACCGCAACTCCCGTTTGAGAAATCACATGTCCCAAAAACTTTACCTCTGGCATCCATAAATCACACTTCGAAGGTTTCGCGTACAACTTCTTTTCTCGGAGTACATTCAGAACAATGCGGAGATGTTGAACATGGTCCTCAATGGTCTTAGAGTACACCAAGATATCATCAATAAAAACTACTACAAACTGATCTAGGTACGTGTGGAAAACTCGGTTCATGTAATCCATGAATACTGTCGGAGCATTAGTCAAACACAAGGGCATCACTACGAACTCGTAATGTCCATACTTAGTACGGAAAGCTGTCTTCAGGAATATCTAAGGCTCTTACCTTTATTTGATGATAGCCCGACCTCAGATCAATTTTTGAAAATACCACGGCACCTTGAAGTTGGTCAAGCAAATCGTCTATCCCTGGCAAGGGATATTTATTCTTGATCGTCACTTTGTTGAGTTGTAGATAATCAATGGACAATCTCATACTTCCATCTTTCTTTTTGACTAGCAACACCGGAGCACCCCATGGAGAAGCATTCGGTCGAATAAACTTCTTAGATATCAATTCTTCAAGTTGGGATTTCAATTCCTTTAATTCTAAAGGAGGCATTCTATAAGGAGCAATAGATATTGATCCTGTGCCAGGAATCAACTCTATAGAAAACTCTACCTCTCGGTTAGGAGGTACAGAAGATACTGCATCCGAAAAAAACATCCAGAAATTCATTCACCACTTGTACAGATTACAAATCTAAACCCGTTTCAGTGGATGCAGATAACATAATAATATAAGCTTCTACACCTTGGAATAATGATTGGCTCGCTGAGGTGAAAGAGATAACTGCTTCGGAATTTTCCTGTGTCAATCCCACAGATTCGGAGGCGAAGCTGATGGTTCGGTCGGCACAGTTTATTGTTACATGATTTGCAGTCATCCAATCCATACCCAGAACAATGTCCATACTCCTCATAGGCAAGCAAATAAATTTCACAACGAAATTTCTGTCCCCTATGACAAGTAGACAATTTTCACACAATGATTGGGTCTGGACCCGACCCTTGGCAGCAGTTAAAATGGTTATCAGCTCGAATAGCTCAGATAATGCTAATCCCAACCAATCTACACATGCTTGTGCTATAAAACAATGGGTTGCACCGGAATCATATAATATATTGACTGAGTTATTGAAAAGAGATCCCGTACCCCTCAGTAAGTTGTCATTATGTGTGATAGTCCGAGCATCCAAAGTGTTGAATCGCCCCTGCTTAGGAGCATTTGGTGCTCCTGGGAAATTTTTCTTTGTTGGGCACTCATTTGCATAGTGGCCCTCTTCACTGCAGACATAGCACCGATTAGATCTTTGCTGACAATCCCCACTGTGATACCTTCCGCAACTCCTACAATTTCTCAACTTTGATGAATCGAACGATTGCACCTGTTTCCCTTTATAGTTGTTCCCCTTGAATTGTCTACTTGGAGTAGACAATTCAGCAACGTTCTTCTTACCCTTCCAATAATCTTTTCATTCAGCATACATTTTCCTCAGATCCTCCTCAGCAACATATGCTTGTTGCACTAAGGCAGGATAATTAACCAGAGTATAAGAACTGAGGCCTTGGCTCACATCAGCTCGGAGACCTTCTTTGAACATTTTCATCTTCCACATATCATTTGGGGCATAGTTCCCCAACTCATAGAAATGTGACAGTCTTTCAAATTTTGCAGCATATTCCCTAACTGACGAGTCACCTTATTTGAGGTTCACAAACTCTGCCTGCTTGCTCAGTTTCTTCACCGAAGGGAAATATTGCTTCAAAAATGATATCTTGAAGTTGTCTGAAGTGAGGGGAGTTCCTTGGAGTTCCTTGGAGTTCCATCATTTGCCGTGCATTACTCCACCAGGTGTGGGCATCTTCATTGAGCATATTTGCCGCACATATTACCTTTTCTTCTTCCCCGCATTGCAAGGTTTGAAAATTTTTCTCCATTGCATCAATCCAATAATAGGCAGTCATTGGATCCGGTCCACCCTTGTAAGCCGGGGGCTTCATCTTTTGAAATCGGAAATATGTCTGGTTAGGATCTTCTTGATGAGGTTGAACATTGGGCTGCTGCATACCCATTTGATCAAGCTGCATTTGCAACATATCCTGCATCATCTTCTGCTGATTCACAATCACATTCTGCATCCTTTCGAAAAGTGGATCAGTAGGAGGAGGGACCCCTCTACCTCTTCTGGCCATGATTCTGCCAAATATGCACAAAGTATTAAGTTGATCAAGCTCAATCTCTAATAGCATACTAAGAAGAATCATAACTAAAGGAAGTAAAAGACTCTATCGTCTAAGTTCGACTAGGTCGAACTTCTCTGATACCAACTGTAACACCCCGATATTTTTATCGAGTAAAAATACCCAAGTGCACCATCCCTAAAACATCAGAGATATAAAATTCCTGCATAGATACAGAACACTCCAATATAGTTCTCGCTGAATAACAACAAAACAGTCTTAAATACAATAAGCCCAAAAAAGTTCCCTGACCATAACCTTCAGCAAACTATAGTGCTCAATATCATACAAGAAAGCGGAATAAAGTCATAACACTAAGACATAGAGTTGTAGTACATAGACAACAAAAGGAAATATAAACTTAAGCATGAAAGCTAAGTCATCAGCAGTCGCCCGAGCTCAACCTACTCGTGCCTCTTTGGCTTCCATTGTCCCTGTTTCTCTGTAAAACAACAACATATAAACAATGAGATACAATCTCAGTGAGTTCTACCGAGACCCCTACTAAACACTCTCGGTCCAATTATAAATCATGTCTAACTTAACACGCCACCGACTGCAATCCTGTGCTAAATCTCGGTGAACCATATTATAGGACTCTCTTTCATTCGTGGTTTAATTTATAACCACATGCATTTTATTTCAACACGACACCGACTGCAATCCAGTGTTAAATCCCGGTGAATGCGTTATAACTTAGTACGGTACCGACTGCAATCTTGTGCTAAATCCCGGTAAACCGTACAGTACGACATCGATATAATATATATATATATATATATCTATCCCGGTAAACCGTACAATACTTTCCCTAAAGGTATATGGGCCTAGGTTTAAGGATCATGACTTCCCCGCCTAGTAAGTTAATCTCGTGCGTCGTCACCCAAACTCGATATAATATATATATCTATTGTCACATGAACATTTAGTTCATTTACATTAGACCGATAGTTGAACATTTAATTCGTATCATAAACACAATCTATGTTTGCTCTCCCACACTAATTCGCCGCTTTTACAACCATTTTAACTTCAAAAACAGTTCCTTTTATCTTTTAAATCGTATATTCAGTTAGGACTCTGAATAAGCTTTCAAACGCATCCTAGAACACCTCAATCGGGTTCCCGGTTCAAACGTTATCGCAAAAACAAAATCAGTGTACAGTTGCTGAAAAACTGCAAAGCGTCGCGACGCGAATTGCTACCGCCGCGACCCGAAAAGAGTCAGAAACATTTTCGTTGCAAAAATTAAGCCTGGTCGCGACGCGATGGATGCTGAGAAAGGCAGATTTTTGCGGTTTCTCGCGAAATCCACTATTCCGCTCAATTTCGATTCTTGTTCCGATTGAAAACAGTCCAAACAACCAGAAAAACAGATTCAATCAATATCACACAATCAATCAAATCAATCAAAAACTCAATCTAAACGAATTTTATCAAAATACGACATATTTCCAAATAACGGTTTTTAAGTCAAAATCTTTCGAAACCAATCAACACAAAATTCATTTTCAAAGCGAAACAATCCTAAACATGAGTAAAACTCACCCTTGACGCGAGAGTCGACACCGAGCCGAAATCACCGAGACTTCAAAATCCCAAAACGGAACCCTATAATCACCAATCCGCTTCAAACTTCGATTTGAGCTTCAAATCGCTTTGAATCTTCGTTGGGCTTGCAGCTAAACATGATTCAATCATCAATTTCATCACACAACCCAAGATTTCAACAAATCCCTTATCAAAACCCTCAAAATTCGTAGGTCCACAAAAGGAGGAAAAATGGAGGAGAAGCTTACCTAGTTCTTGGGTTTTGAAGATGGAGGGGAGATGATGATGTTGATGAATTTTTGGAGCTTGGGGGTGAGTGATCCTTCCTCTTCTCCACTTTCTCTTCTTCTTTCTTTCTTTCCTTCTCTTCTCTTCTTTCTCTCCTCCGATCTCTTCTCTTCTTTCTTTCTTCTCCTTTGACTTCTTTTCTTTCTTTCTAATTAAGTGGTAATATGGTCAAATGACCATATTGCCCTTAATCTCTTATTTCTTACCCAAATCACCCTTATTCTGTTTTATCGGGTTAGCGTTCCTGAGACAACCAAATAATTAACTTTAGCACTCGATAAGTACACAAATCAAGTACTAAAATAAATCATTTGGGACTTCCTCCAAATAATTCGATTAATTATTTTGAGGATGTTACAGGAGTCGAGAGTGAGAGCTAGATGGAAGGAAAACACGAAAACTCTTTCACCATTGTTGAATCCATTGAATCATAAGCTTATTGACTCACTCATTTCCATGAAATTCGATTTTTCTCTCACTAAAGTACAAAAGTCAGAAACTTCATCATTAACACCCTTCATCACTTCCATTTTCATGTTGCATATGTGACAATGTGGTGCTGAAATCTAAGTTGTGGTGCTTGTATGTTAGGTTAAGGGCTGTATTTTGGGAGCTTGGGAAGTGGTATTGAAGATAGGAGCATCAAAGGAAGGATTTTAAACATCACATTTCTGAAATTGGGGTTTGGGAGCTGATTCTACTTGATGGAAACTCAACTTAGTTGTTATTGAGGAAGTATAGCTCAAACAAGGGAGTTCTCTCTCTACCCCCACCCCTTAGTCCAATAAGGGTTTAAATGTCTCTATTGATTGAGTTATGATGGCTTATTTGCATGTTCAAATGAAACTGAAATTGTATGCTTGATGTACTATGATGATGTTTGGCGCTACCTTCATGTTTTTGGTACTTCACTTGCTTTGCTGAAATTGATTTGATATGAACTGATGGAATGATGCTTTATATGAATTGATATGCTAATAGAGTGTTCCTAGGTTGAACTTCTTATATGAATTGATACCCAACATCCGATCACGCAATGGCACCTCATTTTTTCTATTTAAATATTTTGTTAAATAAATAAATATTGAACTCATTTTACCTATAAGATATTATACCCACCAAACTCTGAATGGGTATGGTAAAATTTACCTTAATTTTATTATCATTAATTATGTAGAGATAGGTTTTCCATTTTTTTTTATATTTTTTCGATATAAAAAAACTTAATAAATCTGTGTCTGCAATTATATTTATTAGCTTTCCTATTTTAGGCTAGACAAATTAGGAGTTGATTTGATCTCCAGAGTATTATTTGTTTCTTGATATACTTATTTAGGGTTGAGTCTTTGTATTCCCTATAAATAGAGATTAGCATTTAGTCTTCGATAAGGAAGATACTATCAAGCCAATTTTCCTGACATGGTATCAAAGCCACTTCTAATATTCTGACCTCGTTTTCATGCTTCACCGCCGCTGCCGGCGGCGACATCGACCGCCAGCAGCACCACTTTGTTCAGTTCTCAAGTTATACTTGTTTCTGCTTTCTGCCATCATGTTCTTATTTTCGACTGTGTTGTGCGTTCAACGACATCTCCCTTGGTCGCTCTTGTCCTAGTACTGTTTGCTGTAACGAAGACATAAAGCAGCCTATGGGCTATATGCTCATAGTCGTGTTTGTCGTTTGCTGCAACGAAGAGATAATTCAGTCTATGAGCTATAAAAAACTCAGTCTCGGGCCGTTTGCTACAACGAAGAGAGAATGTAGCCTATGAGTGAAATGCTCATAGTCTTCGTGTTTACCATTCGTGGTATTCTTTGTGTTCTTGATGTTCGTGATTCTAGGTGTTCTTGGTTCTCACTGGTTCTTGGTGTGTGTGCTTCTTGGTGTTCGTGATTTTTAATGTTCTTGGTTCTTACGGGTTTTTTATGATCAAATTACTTCTTGGATTCTGAGTGGCGCTGTTTCTCAACTGTTCTGAGCTGCAAATATTTTGACAAAAGTTGTTCCTCATTGTTAGCAAATTGATGCTCATTGAAGAGCCGCATCAATTTGAGGGGGGATGTGAATCGGGAATAAATCGATGAATCAGGAATAAATCTGTGTCTGCAATTATATTTATTAGCTATCCTATTTTAGGCTAGACAAATTAGGAGTTGATTTGATCTCCATTAATTGTATTTATGAGTATTATTTGTTTCTTGATATACTTATTTAGGGTTGAGTCTTTGTATTCCCTATAAATAGGGATTAGCGTTTAGTCTTTGATAAGGAAGATACTATCAAGCCAATTTTCCTGACAGAGCCTACTCTGTTAGTGAGTCACAGTTGAGCGATGAAGACAAAGTAACCAAAAATATTCTGACCTTCATTGCAGCTCGGATTCCTTATACTAAAGAGAAATTTTGAGGTTTTCCTACCGATCGTTTGGTTAACGCCGGAAAAAGATTGGGCGATTTAAGGGTTTTAGGTAGGTCATTAAATATTTGGGTACTTTATGTTCTTACTCGTTTTAAGTGTCCTAACTCGTTTGTTTTCTTCTTTCTTTGCAGATACGATGGCTAGTGAGAAGTTTGCGTTTTTGAAGGCCCTTGCTGTAGAGGATGTCGGGGTTGTAAATCTTGTGGACGAGACTAAGATGGACCCTCAACATTCTCCTCTTCGTGAAGCAGTTGTTCATGCCTCTCTGATCACCACTGTTTCCCAGGAAGATCTGGAGGCTCAAAATACTGATCTTCAGCCTCGGTCATGACACAGGCGGACTAGTCAGATGGATCGCCCCCCCCCCCCCCCTCCCGAACATTGTATCTTCCTCTCAAAATCCAGGAAAAAGGGGCCGATCCGATCATGGAGGTGATCCCAAGCCTAACAAGAAGAGTCGGGAGCATACTTCAAAGAAGCATAAGTCCAGCAGTGTTCCTTCGGATGCTGACTTTCTGAAGAAGAATTTTGAAGATTACCGCGCCGACCCTGTTGGAGCCTCGGCACAAGTGTTTTTGCATTTGGCCGAGATTGCAAAGTCTGAGCGGGAGGACATTGAACGTCGGGCCAAAGGTACTTTGCTAATTTTTTAAGGTCGCTTTTCCTCTTTTTAGATCGTCTTGTTTGACTTGTGCATTTTTTGTTTGTGTACAGAGGAATTGGATGCTGAGAAAGTTCTATTGGAGAAAGCCCTGAAAGATTTGGAGGAGAAGTCTGTTCCTTTGATTAAAGAAAAGACCGACCTTACCAATCTGCAGCATGATAGGGATGAGCTAAAAACTGCGAGGGATTCCGCCAAGAGACGAGCTGAAGATTTGGCCCTTCGGGTCAAAGAGTTAGAAGCTTCGGAAAACCAGGCTTAAGAGAAAATTCTGACCCTTGAGTGTCGGGTGACCAAGCTTGAAGATGCTTTGAAGAAAGATGAAGAAGGAAAGGCGGAATCAAGTTTGGACCCTCAAGGCCGGATTGCTGTGCTTGAAGCTGAACTGAAGAAATCTAAAGCTGCGGCGGCCAGAGCAGCCAAGCTCGCTCTCGAAATGGTCGGGGAAGGTTATGATAAAGCTCTTCAGCATGTGGCTTTGGTCCACCCCTCAGTTCCCCTTGATAGGGAGGTTTTTCATGTGGACAACGAGGTGGAAGAGGGTCAAATTTCAAGGTCAACCAAAACACCAAGGAGAGGATCGTTATCTATCCTTCATCCGACGCTTGATCTAGTTTGTTTTTAGTGCTCAAATTTTTGCAAGAGTTCTGGGTTTATACAGAGAAGATCGTGCATAAGCCCGGAACTTTGAAGTAATACCAATTTTTTATAACAGATCAGTATTCTGAAACTTTTAGGACCCGACAGTATCCCGGGTTGTTTTGTAATGATCTACAATTTAATCGGTTTTTGCTTGAACGTGTTTACAATTGTATTTACTTTACAAGTCATATACGTCGTCCTAAGGACAGTTTACCGGGACTCGGCCCAGATCGAGCTCATCCTTTAGTGTTTTTGACTGCATCGGTCAAGGGTCGTTTTGAGGATTGAATCCTAGAGACCTCGTATGCTCGAATGATTGGATTTATTTTACAAGTCATATACGTCGTCCTAAGGACAGTTTACCAGGACTCAGCCCAGATTGAACTCGTCCTTTAGGGGTTTCGGCAGCATTGACTGAAGGTCGTTTTGAGGATTAAATCCTAAAGACCCTAATGTCCTTTGGAACAGTTTACCGGGACTCGGCCCGGATTGAACTCGTCCCTAAGGGTTACGATTATCTCGGTTGCTTCGGGAGATCCGTCGATCAATCCCGGATCGTCTCTTTCGAAGGAAGAAACTTTGTCCAAAATAGCTTTGACGAAGCGAACCGCGAAATAAGTAGTTTGGAAGTAGGCAAAGTCGCCTATCCGATTTATATTTGGAATAAAGAACCGTTCACAGGGTCGGCACATATGATGCCTTTAGACCCAATACAGGAATTTTAAACAAAGTAACTTCTGAGCTTTGTGGCATTCCAAGTCCGGGGAATCGCCTTTCCTTCTAAAGTTTCTAATTGGAAAGCACCCTTACTGGTCTTAGATATAACACGGTGAGGTCCTTCCCAATTTGGCGCGAGCTTGCCTTGAGCTGCGTTCTTCAAGCCAACGTCGGCTCGGTGGAGCACCAGGTTACCGACTTCAAAATCTCTGGGGGACAACTTTAGCGTTGTATCGGGTTGCCACCCTTTGCTTAAGGACAGTTTTTCTGAATGAAGCCTTGCTTTGAATCTCGTCGATGAGATCGAGCTCTTCTCTTAAGGCCTCGTTATTGTCTTGCTGGGATTTTGAATTTGTTGTTCTCCAGCTTAACTCCCCGATTTCCACAGGAATGACCGCCTCGCTACCGTAGGAGAGCCAGAACGGCGTTTCTCCTGTAGAGCTTTGAGGGGTGGTCCTGTAAGCCCATAAGACATAAGGTAGTTCCTCCGCCCAGTTTCCTTTAGCATCATCAAGCCTCTTCTTTAAGCCATTGAGAAGCACTTTGTTAGCTGCCTCGACTTGCCCGTTGGTTTGTGGATGCTTTACCGAGGTAAAGCGATGCTTGATTTTAAGATCAGACATTAGTTTTCTGAAACCTTTGTTTGCGAATTGAGTACCGTTGTTAGTTATGACAACCTCGGGGATCCCGAATCTGCTCATTATGTTCTTTTTGAAGAATTTTATGCAGTTTCTTACATTGATGGTGGCCAATAGCTCAGCTTCAATCCATTTGCTGAAATAGTCTATTGCTACAATTAAGTATTTGACCTGGCCTGGTGCAGTGGAGAACGGGCCTAGAAGATCAATCTATCCCCCACCATGTGAATGGCCTTGTGGAGGACAGACTGGTAAGCTCGTTAGGTGGGGCTACATGAACATTGGCATGTATTTGACATTTTTTGCATCTCTTAACATGATTTTTAGCATCGTTCTCCATGGTCGGCCAATAATACCCCACTCGCAGGGCCTTCCAAGCTAAATATCGGGCTCCGAGGTGTTGTCCATAAATGCCTTCATGGATTTCAGCTAACACGTAGTTTGCCTCTTCCGCTTCAATACATTTCAACAACGGGGAGGAGAGGCTCCTCTTGGAGAGGATTCCATCTATTACGGAGAAATCAGAGGCTCTTTTTCTGAAGATCTTAGCTTCTTGGGAGTCCGAAGGCTCGGCTCCCGACTCAATATACTCTAATATCGGAGTGATCCAGCTCTGGCTTTCTTCAATCGCGCATATGGACGAGTTGAATTCCGAATTCAGGTGGACGCTGGGCTTGCGGAGTACTTCTTGGATAATAGATCGGTGATTACCGGGAACTTTAGTGCTAGCTAGTTTGCATAAGACATCCGCCCTTTGGTTTTCGGTCCTGGGGACGTGTTTTACCTCGGTCGTTTTGAAGTGAGCTAGAAGCTCCCGGACCCGAGTTAAGTATTTCTGTAAGATCGGGTCTTTGGTCGTACAGGAATTTCCGATCTAAGAAACTACTAGCAATGAGTCAGTATATAAATTGACCTGAGTAACTCGGAGATCAATTGCTAAACGCAATCCTGCAATGCAAGCTTCGTATTTTGCTTGATTGTTTGAAGTTTGAAAACTAAATGTCAGGGATACTTCTATGACGACACCGTCAGGGCTTTCCAGCATCAGCCCGGCTCCGCTGCCTTTTGGGTTTGAGGAACCATCCACGTGCAGGATCCACACGTTGTTCTCAGGATTGGCGGGGGTCATTTCTGCTACAAAGTCTGCGAGAACTTAGCCCTTCATGGCCGTCCGGGTTTTGTATTTGATCCTGAACTCAGATAGCTCGACCGCCCATTTGATCATTCTTCCAGCGAGGTCGAGTCTGTGTAGGATTTGTCGTATGGGATGAGCCACGAAATAAGGTCGGAGGCGGCGAGCTGCGATGATCAAGGCAAGTGCAATTTTTTCAACTTTCTGATAACGACTTTCAGGGCCTTGCAGGGCGTTACTCGCAAAGTAGACCGGGCTCTGTCCGGCCTCCGTGTCCCGGACCAGAACAGCATCTAAAGCTTCCTCCGAGACTGCCAAGTAAGTATAAGGTTTCCCCCTTATTCGGACGGGTGAGGATCGGAGGCTCGGTGTGGCGACCGAAAAATCCGAGAAGGATTCCTCGAAGGTTCAAAAAATGAAGCCGCCACCAAAGTTTAGTTTAAGGGCAAACATTGGAAAATCCCTTTTGGAACGGATAAGGGTCCTTGAGACCAGATTAGGGTTCGGGAGTCGGTTATGCGTGGGGAAGGTATTAGCACCCCACGACATCCTTCCTAAGGAAGGTTACCTGCTAACTAGTTGTAGGAAAGAATATTAACTTTGAAAATGTTTATTTTACCCTTTTATTTTGAATTAAAAAGAAAGAAGAAAATTGATATTTTATTTGGATTTAAGAAAGGGATTATTTAGGAAAAGACTAAAAAAGGTTTTTTATTAGTGCAATTGACAGATGTGGGCCCCCATCCGCTCCTACGTATCTCTTGGTAGAGAATCAAATCACACGTAGTTCTTGGTAGAAAAATGTTTGTTGGTTGGTATTTTTTAATATAGGGATCTTAGGACTCCTGAGTGATCAGTTCATTTGTCCTAAAATGATGACTAACCTGACTGTACTGTCGGCTTAGTCCCCTACTTTGTGAAAATAGAGTTTTTGGAGTTTGGAAAATGGTTTGAAGTGTGTTTGTTTGATTTTATTGGAATAGGGGTTTTAGGATTCCTGAGCCGTACGGCTCATTTATCCAAGAACGCTGACTAACCCGTCTGTACAGTCGGCTTAGTCCCTTATTTCGAAAATTTGATTTGTGGAAAAAAATGTGTTTGTGTTTATTTCGATTTAGAAATGGCTTAATTACAGTTTTGGTCCCCCTATTATGACCAACTCACGATTTTGGTCCCTAAAGTTTTAATTTGACGATTTTGGTCCCCCTATTTTCCCAATTTGAAAAATCAAGGTCCCCCACCCCAATTTTGACTCAGTTTGACTGACTCATCCTACGTGGCAGCCCACCTGGACTGCCACGTAGGCACACCCCCCCCACCCCACCCCCCACCCCACCCCACCCCAACCCACCACCGACCCCACCCCCCCACCCCACCCCACCCCCACCCCCCCACCCCAACCCACCACCGACCCCACCCCACCCCACCCCAAACCACCACCGACCCCACCCCACCCCCATCCCACCCCACCCCAACCCAACCCACCACCGAGAGCGACCGACGCGACGGGGAGAGGAGAGGATCGCAAATCTGCGATCTGGGAGAGTGAGAGAGAGAGAGATCTTCGCGCAGAGAGAGGGAGAGAGAGAGAGAGCGACGGGGAGGGGGAGGGAGACCGATGGGGAGGCGACGAAGGAGGGGGAGGGGAGGGAGAGCGAGAGCGACGGGGAGGGGGAGGGAGAGCGACGGGGAGGGGAGGGAGAGCGAGAGCGACGGGGAGGGGAGGGAGAGCGACGGGGAGGGGAGGGAGAGCGAGAGCGACGGGGAGGAGAGGGAGGGGGTTCACGGTGGGAGGGGGAACAGTGAAGGGGGAGGGGGAACAGTGAAGGGGGAGGGGGGTTGACGAGGAAGAAGAAGGGGTGGGGGTGGGGTGGGGGGGTGGGGTGGGGGGGTGTGCCTACGTGGCAGTCCACGTGGGCTGCCACGTAGGATGAGTCAGTCAAACTGAGTCAAAATTGGGGTGGGGGACCTTGATTTTTCAAATTGGGAAAATAGGGGGGACCAAAATCGTCAAATTAAAACTTTAGGGACCAAAATCGTGAGTTGGTCATAATAGGGGGACCAAAACTGTAATTAAGCCTAAATGTAAAGAAAGAGCAAGAAACCCCAGAATAAAACCTAGAAAGTAGGAATAGGTTACCTGAAAGATGCAGTAGCGAGCTCCGACGGCGAAATACAGTAACGATTTGAAGTTCGATGAAGGATCGCCGGAGAAAAGCAGCGTCGCCGGAGAACAGCAGCAGCGGGCGAGGTTGAGAAGAGTGGCGTACGATGGTCGAGAAGAGTAGCGTGCGATGTCATGGTGGTTGCAGAGTTCGTTTCTCTCAGCGGTTGAAATTGGTAAAATTTAATCAGTAATGATTAATGATCCGTTGAATTGGGGAAATTACTTTGCTACCCCTTTAGTATTTGTTACTAAGCTTTTGGCTTAGTACCCTAAATCAGTCTCGTTGCTAATGTAGTTGGGATTGGTGAGCGAGCAATAGTCACTTGGCGCCAACGAAGAATGAGAAACCAGACTGCCCCTATATATATCAACTCAAACAAGTATCATCTTTTAGACACTTAAACAATGACCACATGCTCTACCTTTTACATTTACCAAATTCTATGTCATGAAAGCATGCATTTTACAACCGGTTAACTATTTTCATCTTACGATGCTGCCTCTGACAGTTTACAAAATCTTTACAACACACTATTTATCAAGCTTTTCCATTCGGTTCTCATCTCACGACACACACGTATTTTAGTTTTAACTAATGATATTATTTAGCACTCTCACGAGCCCAAGCGTACTGACTATGTGTATCCCTCGTGTACCCAGTTCTTTTTAAGTACTAAGTTGCAAACCGCGAACACGTACTCATACCATCTACCGAAGTGAATCGCGAATTTTGTGAGTATGTATGATATAAATTTGTTATATTGTTTTCCTATATATACTCGAACGTAACAATCATACCACTACCTGCTACACCACAATAGTGTTTGAGAGCTGATCAGTACGCTATTTGCTATTAACTACATTGGGTTAAACTAACTGAGGTACACAAGGTGTTGAACAACTTAAGAGTACTTACACAAATTACTGCAGTTGTGAAGCTTTTGCAAGTCTAAAACAACACACCTATTTAGGTTTAGGCTTAACCAATTGAAAATATGGGGGGCTCCAGGAACTGCACATGAATATTAAGAACATTAGTACCATGATGTGTTATTTACGGGTACGACCACAACTAATCCCTATGTGGGCGTAGGCACTTAACAATTGCATGACCACTAGATGCATTCACGAATTCATCTAATGTTTAATTGAATGCCAGTGTTCAAAATAAATTAAATAGGACAAGCAACGTGTTCACCAATAATACCAATTTCAAGATCGTGATAAGGGTGTGCAGCACGTTATGTCCCTGGCAATGGTTTTCATTCCAAAAGGGGGGAGCTGTGCGGCTTTCTCGAGCTTCTTAACCATTAGCTAACCTTCAAAGACGCGACAGGGAGAAAATCAAAATATAAAATAAAATGTTTTTGATAGGACTCATTAAGACTAAAAGTGATTTAACACTACAAAGAATGTTACTAAGTGGACATTACACCAAAATAATTTGCTTGATTCTATGATATGTTATTGTTTTAGCACGCTGTCATGCACACCTGAATCTACACCAAAAGGCAATGCGCAAATGACTTATTACCGATGATCATCTAATCAAACTTATTTATAATAATTGGATCTCAAAGAGGCCCTATTTGTTAATTGCGAGATTAAAGGAATTACAAAAATGGGTTGCTTTATGTTCAGGAACTATGTCATTGATGGAGCAGTATGGTTCATGGAAACACCAAACAGAATATTTGAAAGAGACTTTGTACATATGCAGGAAAGCCATAAAGTCGACAAAGCTCTGCATTTTGCTCTGCTGATGCAGCAATTTTTCGTGGAGTGAAGATTTGCATTAGCTTCGAGTTTGATGGAAGGGAACATCATAAAAGCATGCATGCTAGTTCAAATTCAGATGAATGTTAGAGCACACACTAACACTGAGTGCTAATATGAATGTTTACATAACACTCGTTACTCGCAGCAATAGTAATAGTATAGTTTCCACTCCAAATAGTCCCACATCGGAGAAAGTAGATGCAAGAGCACGAAGGATGGTTTATAAATACAAGGCGTATGGGATGAAGCAACATACTTACCTGGATGGGGTCAGTGGGTGATCAAGAAGGCCCATGGCCTAGGTCAGTGACCTCCATTGCACTTAGGAGGGGGTGCTGACTTAAGGTCTGCCCAAGTGGTGGAGCCTACATCATAATTTGTGGCTGTGGGGGCCTGCGTTCGCGCGGCCCCTCCCAATTCTAGTTCAAAGATTGAAGTTTGTTTTTCTCGGCCCATTTTCAGCTAGGTGGCCCGTATTAAAAATCGGAGCCCTTTAGCTGTAAACTTTGCCGCGGCTCTTTTATATTTGTTGTGACCCATTTCTATTTTACCCGTTCAACAACTCTGTCACTGAATTGTGACAATAAAAACCTTTGGCTACTTGGTTTTATAAATGCATTATATTATTATATATTATTATGTTATATATATTTGTTTTATACCTTAGCATTTTCGTCTTCTTTTCCCTTATAAAGCAACATTTTTCTTCATTTCATGAGCAAATCAGAGTCACATATTCTTGACATTATATGTATAAGATTGCTTACAAAACTACAAATATGTATGATGTATGTGTGTATGTAGGTGCATCCGTAGTTCAATAATAGGAATTCTAGAAGAACTTGTTTTACTTGATATGTCTAATAACTATCTCTCTATGACACAACTCTTCTACAGTTGGAAATTTATGTTTTATTTTCTAAGAAGTATTTTGCATCAGAAGGTTTTAACGAGGCTCCATATCTCTTTCTTTTGACAAAAAAAAACTTGAGCAATTTGCAGTATCTTTACTTCTACCGCAACCATTTAATTATTAGTGGTATTCCAAGTGAAATGGGAAACCTCTATTCTGCTATCACATTCCAGGTGTTAGATAACAACCTCCCGGGGCCCATCTCACCTTCCATTGGTAACTTGGTCAATTTGAATTCTATTTGCCATAGTAGAAATCAGTTCTCTAGAGTGTTTTTTCCACTATCAAAAATTTGCTAAATTCAATATATTATCTCTTCTCAAATGCATTCAGGGACAATATTCCAACATAAATGAATAGGCTTATGAATAGGTTTCTCATCATTGTCTTGTAATAGTTTATAACTATTAGGACAAGTATCAAACAGACAAGTATATAATAAATATGCTTGCCAACTTCAGAAGAAATTATTGGAAGTTTAGTATCCCAAGAAGACAATGAAGTCTTTCGAGGTGTTTTGTAGCTATTCACTATGATATAGTAAAACACATCTCATAAAACTATATTGCATAGTAGAGTACCTAATTAGGCATTGGCTTTAACATATGAGCCTTTAAAGGCCATGAATGGTCAAATAATTTCTAATTGTCTGGTTAATTAATCCTCAGAAGAAAGGAAAAACTAAGCAAAACTAAGTCAGCATCAACTCATATGGAAACTGTATTTTGAAGGTCATTGTCCAACTAAGTTTCTTTACAAATTAACATGAAAGTGTTCCAATAATGAAGTGAGATATATACTTTAAGGATCATGTATACCAAAGTGTAAGCTCAAGAAGTATACTGAGAGTTTATTCTTTATTTAACTGCCAAAGCTAAAAAAACGTTGGGGGATCTAAGTCCAAAATTTGAAACTCAGGGAGGTCAAAATAAAAATCATACAAAAATAAGTGAATGTTTTAAAGAACCCAGTTGTTTTTTCTTATTATATCATGAAAATTTAGTTAATTTAACTAATCTCCTTAATTGTTGTAATGTTAGTTCGCCCATGTCGGTTACATTGACAATTTCAACGATATGTGGATGTCAAATCTTAAGTTCGAACTCAGGTGCGACCGTGTGTGTGACTAGAAAAAAAACTAATGTGAAGTTTTATATTTTTACTCGTAATTGTATCCCAGTCTTTGAATCTATCTTATATTTATTTTTCCTGCTGTTAAGGTAGTTATATAAACCAAAAAGTAAAGTATCACAAAAAAACAAAAAATAGCAAAAAGTGATATTTATTACGGTGTGTTTGATTTCTATTGTTTAGAACCATTACAAAAAGGGAAGAAATGAAAGCCCACCACAAGATGCTTTCTCCCAAAATATGAACCGAAAGTTGAAGGAGACCACAATTTTATTGAAAAAGACAAAAAAAATCCCCAATAGTTGTTTGTACATTTCCAAAATCTTACACTAGATGACACCCCACTAAACAACGTTCATCGATCATAAATGTATTATAAAAAAAGGAAAAAAATACAAAACAAGGGGGACATAAATCAAAATCTTTGAAATAAATTCAACACTAGTGTCCCAATGCTCAAACTAGGAACAAGAACACCATATATATATATATATATATATATATATATATATATATATATATATATATATATATATAAATATACCCACACACACACATAATTTTAATAGAATAGAAGTTTTTTTTTTTGTAATTTAATAATATATCTCTATCCTTCCTCTCACTTTTCACATCTACCTAATGCCATGAGAATCATCTCATTTACTACTCATTTTCACTTCTTCAATCTATTGACAAAAAATGAAGTACAAAATCAGTATTATGCCACATAACATCTCATGCTCTCAGCTAGGTTGGCACCCCCACCAGACAACAATCTACAGTACTTCATGAGTTTACTAGAAAAAAAAGAAGAAAAAAACACAAAACAAGGTGGCATAAACGAAATCCCTTAAAAGAAAAATAAGAGTTTGTAATATAAAGGTTTGTAATTATATCGACGTCATTTTAATATAAATATATCTCTATCTGTTTTTCCACTCTCTACTCACATTTCACATCTACCAAACAATATAAAAATCATCTCATTTTCATCCCACAATCATTTTTTCCAAATTATTTCATTTTACTTTCTTTCTTTTCACATTCCTTCCCAATCCAAACAAAGTGTGTGTGTTTATTTTACATTCCTTCCTAACGTTCTGATAGCCCGCAAGTATACGGTATATCTCGTAATAGAAAGTATCGATCCACGGGGAGTTAAGCGTGATTACCAATCTAATTTTTAGTGGTGACTAGATGAAAGGGAATGATTTAGTAAAAAAAATATGTTTGGTTAAAATTCAAAATGCAAGAAAAAACGCCCTGGGATTATGGTTAAATCCCAATAACGGAGCTAAAACAACCCCTTAGCTATCATCTATCTTATAATTAAATTTATGTTTTAAGGACAATGTATTCTTTGGTGTAATTGAAGTTTCCATTCGGAATACAAAAACGTGTCTCGAAACAATGATAAAGCCTATTCTCATGGTTGATCTTTGCAGAGACCCATTAAGTACAACATTATTGTCCCAAAGTTATCAAAGCTATTCTCATGCTTTGGTTGACCTTGTCAAAATTCATTTGTTCCAATGTCAAGCTTCACCTCTCGGTACTTCACTTGACATTTGTTTTATAAAATTTATACGATGAACTTAGATTAAAACAAAGCAAATTCTAATAAGATAGAACTTAGCCTTGGAATTGTTTTAGGGACCCATCATTGTATTGTTTTCCACAATCCCAAGACTAATGAAGTCTACTCACACATAATCATAGTAGACAAAGGAGTAGAAGAGAATGACATAATTTAAATGGCAGAATATAAATAACAAGGAAATAAAAGTGCTGGAAAATAAATGACAGAAAGTAAAGTTGCAAGAATAGAAAGAACAAAATAACAATAGAACAAAACCTTAAGAGAAAATGCAAGAACTTTAGATTAGACTTTGGAATGAAACTACAATGGTAAGAGATGCCTTTGAAGCTTACATTGAGGTCCTTTTTATCGTGCAGGATCAGTAGACAAAGCACTAAATACAAATTACAATCCATAAAGAAGAATGGGAAGAGTTTGTAACATCTTTGGAATTCAGATGGGGCGCATGGATCGTGCTCAGTGTAATCCTATTGGAATTCGAAACAGCACAGGGCGCACGGTTCGTGCTAAGGAGGCGCGCAGATCGTGCGCTGTGAAACTTTTGAGCTTCTGAATTGCGAACGGAGCGCACAAATCGTGCTTACTGGGCGCACGGATCGTGCACTTCCTTGGCTTTGAATTTCTTCCTTCTTTGCGAATGGAGCGCACTGACCGTGCTAGGCCACGCACGGATCGTGCGCCTACTTCTGTCTTTCATCTTTAAATTGCTTGTTTTATTCTCCCCATCCTATTGTCTTTTGATCCTTGCTCTTTGAATATCAAAATTCCTCATTTGCTTCATAATTAACCCTGAGAATAAAAACCAACAATAGGTAGTAAAATGGCTCTAGAATAGAGTTAAAACAACAAATAAATTACTTAAAATAAATACTAAAAACACACTAAATTAGGACTTATCAAACTCCCCCATGCTTAAACCTTTGCTTGTCCTCAAGCAAAAACCATGAAACTCATTGGGCCAATTTTGGAAAAAAAAATTCTAAATTCATACAAAACCTTAAGTGGACCGGAGGTAAGTTTCAGTACCTCTTCTTTGGTTTGAGACTTACCACTTGGGCTTTAGTGATTTATGAGACAAGTTCTTTGGGTATCAGTACATTAGAAAGGATATAAGTGTCAGCATAGAACTAGTTCCCTAGCATTCTTAAGCTTGGATCTTCCATTCACTAGACCGGGTCTCAAAAGAGGGTCTTTAGACGCTGGGCATTCAAGCATTTTTTTTTCTTTTTCTTTGATTTCACATTTAGGCCAACCACTTTTAATTTTTAATTTTTTTCAATCTGAACTAAAGTGGTCGCCCCCTTTTGCTTGATGTACTCATTTGCTTTTCTTTTCTTTTTCCCTTTTTGTTCTTGATACCTCAACTTAGACACTTTTCTCCAGTAACCTCGCATCTGGTGAATGTCACCAAGAGAACTAGATTACTAGTTTCTTTCAATCCTCCTAATAGCACTAATAACTAGAAACAAATCCCAAGAGAGTGTGTGTGAAATGCCCAAAAAGTAGTAACAAACAAACATTTATTTTTACCAGTCAGTCCACCTAGATGAATACTATGAATTTCCAAAAAGTTAATCCAAAAGAGGCCTTAACCAAGCAAAACATGCTTTCGAAACTCACAAAGACTTGAAACAAGGGGAGATGATATTTATTCAAAATAAACTAGACTTAATAAAAACGAGAAAACGGTAAAAAGAAAACAGTAAAAAGGGCAAGATACCCCCATGCTTGGACTAAACATTGTCCTCAATAGAAAGCTCACATGATTTACTGCTGACCAGGCGGAGGAGCCTGATGAATGTTGAAGTGCTGCATCATAGAGCGAAGCATATCTGACATGTTCTCCATTTGTTGACTATGATGCAGTTGGTCCTCCCTTATTAGTTGCAGCTCTGCTCCCTGCCTCTGCTGCTCACTTTCGATTCTGCCACACCATGCTTCCAGATTAAAGTTTTGGGCATTTTCTTGCTCAGTCATCTCTTCCTCTACCTCTTGGACTGGCACCTCTTGGGGTATGTCACCTGCAGCATTAAGATACAACCAGTTTTCTCGGTTTCTTGTGTCTGTCCTTACCGGGTTTGGTAAAAGGATGGACTTTTGCTTGTCAACCAGCAAGTGAAATCTTGTTCTTGCTTTATTTGTAGCCCTGACAAGGAACATGCTCTCGCATATATCCATGTCAATGTTCATATTGCCGTCCAGGACATCTTGGTAAATTAACCTGTCAGCCAGCCCCAATTTTTGAACAATATAGGTTACCATCCCCTCAATCACAATATCACCTTTGGGAAGTTCAGCAATATGAATAAGATTTCTGGTGATATAGTGAAGGGTGTTAACCTGCACCTGATGGATCATTGCCCATAACAGAAAGAGTTCTCCAGTCCTAATTCCACCCATCTCACCCCGACCAAAAACAGTGCAAGCCATTATCCTACAAATGTATCGAAAGACCGGGTTATGAATTGAGCTTGCTTTGGCGGTCCTTGCCTCATAGTGACCCCTTCCAGTAATTTGGGTCCAAAAGGTAGGAGGGTTATACCCTGCTGGTCTGACAGCTGGGTCTCTTGAGTCATGAATCAGCCCCACATTAGGAAATCCCAATTTTTCACCAAATGCATCCAATGACATTTCAAAATCTTCATTAAACAGTCTAAAGGACAGCCTATCATCAGTTTGGCATAGTGAACTTTAAAATTCACGAGTAAGCCCTTCATAAGTGGCCCTTTGTGGCCTCAAAAAATCTATCCATCCCAGATTATTCAATAACATTATGACATTGTCCTCTATTCATAGGGTGTCAAGAGTAAGGATAAAATGGGGATACCTCGTGGCGACCACTTTCCTGTTGTGAAGCAATTCATACCTTTCCCGTTGAGCTTTGTCTTTGAAAATAATTCTGTACGGGTTGCTTGAACTTGTACCACTCCTTTTCCGCCCTTTCCCGGTAGACGTACCAGCAACATCGGTGACTTTTGCCTTTTTAGAAGCCATTTTCGATTTCCTCAAAATTGGGGTTTTTGGTTTTGGAAAGAATTTGGGGTTTTTTGGGTTTTGGAAGGTGAATGGAGTGTTTTTGGTGATGGGTTTTGTGTATGGGGTGGTATTTTAATGATTGGGTGGTGTTTTGAGGGTGTTTATGGAGGTTTTGGGTTATGGGTATGGAGGTGTGCGAATTTTGGGAATTTTGTGGAGAGTGGTTGTATGGTGATTTTGATGGTTGGGTTTTGTAGAGGGGGTTGTGGGTAGTTGTTTGGGTAGTTTTTATGGAGGTTTAGGGGTTGTTTGGTTGTATTTGGAGGTGGGGAAGATATGTGTATGGAGGTTTTTGAGTAGGAGAAGAGGTGAGGAAGAAGAAGATGGGTTGAAAATCGTGACTTACTTGGCCTTTTGAGGTACGGGTTCAGATTTCACGTCTCGCACGGACCGTGCTTGATCCACGCACGGATCGTGCGCTTCATTCGCAATGGTAAAATTCTTCCTTTTAATTCACGCACGGATCGTGCCATGTTGCGCACAGATCGTGCGTCTCTTTCGCACAAGGACCACAAAAAGTATTCTTGGCTACGCACGGATCGTGCCATGATGCGCACGGATCGTGCGATGATGCGCACGGATCGTGCGCTTCCTTCAGCATTAAAAACTCTTTTTTTTTCTTTTATCGAACACCCGGATCAGACACTTTTTGACATGGATCATACTCATACTTCTTAAAAAAAACTTGGATTTCCTGGAAAACAAAAACAAAAACATTAACCCGTGGGTTGCCTCCCACGCAGCACTCTTTTTTACGTCACTAGCTTGACGGTTAAAAAGAGCACTTTTGCTAAGATTGGGTTATGAAGAACCAAGGTGGTTCCTTTGTCAATCTCATCACCAATCAAATAAGTTTTCAACCTTTGTCCGTTTACTTTGAATGAACCGGTCTTTTCATTCCATTAATCAACAGCTCCGAAAGGATAGACCTTACGGACTTGAAATGGACCGGACCATTTTGACCTCAATTTCCCTAGAAAAAGTTTCAGCCTTGAGTTGAAAAGCAATACAAGATCGCCTTCTTTGAACTCTCTTCGGACGATACGCTTATCATGCCATTTCTTTGTTCTTTCTTTGTAAATTCGGGCATTTTCATAAGCGTCCATCCTTAGTTCTTCCAACTCATTTAACTGAAGTTTTCTTTTATCATCGGCTAACTTCATATCAAAGTTGAGAGTTTTTATTGCCCAATAAGCTTTGTGCTCTAGCTCAACCGGAAGATGACAAGACTTCCCATAAATTAGTTTAAAAGGAGTCATACCAATGGGAGTCTTGTATGCTGTCCGTTAAGCCCAGAGAGCGTCATCAAGCTTAATTGACCAATCTTTTCTAGAAGGAGAGACCATTTTTTCTAAAATACTTTTTATCTCTCTATTGGAGATCTCAACTTGGCCACTAGTTTGGGGGTGGTAAGGTGTTGCAATTTTGTGCCTCACCCCAAACTTTTGTAAGAGCTTTTCAAAATGTTTGGAGATAAAATGAGATCCTCCATCACTAATTACTACTCTTGGTACTCCAAATCTTGGAAAAATAATTTTCTTGAAAAACTTGATTACGACTTGTGCATTATTTGTTGGAGAAGCAATGGCTTCAATCCACTTTGAAACATAATCAACTGCGACTAGAATGTATTGATTTCCAAAAGAAAACGGAAATAGCCCCATGAAGTCAATTCCCCAGACGTCGAAAATTTCAACTTCTAGAATACTGTTCAGAGGCATTTCGTTTCTTCTGGAAATACTCCCAGTGCGTTGACAATGATCACATTTAGAAACAAAATGATGCACGTCTTTAAAGAGTGATAGCTAGAAAAAACCAGATTGAAGAATTTTGAAAGCGGTCTTTTTAGAACTGGCATGGCCACCATAAGAAGAAGAATGACAGTGGATAAGAATGTTACTTACCTCTTCTTCTGGGATGCATCTTCTGAAAACACCATCTGCTCCCCTCTTGAAAAGGAGAGGTTCATCCCAATAGTACTGTTTTACATCAGAGAGGAATTTCTTCCTCTGTTGGTAACTTTGGTCCGGAGGCAGCACACCAGCTGCAAGATAGTTCACAAAATCTGCATACCATGGTGCCGGTACCATGAATTAAGTTAAAAAGGCAAGGAACGTAGTAACTCGACAGTAAGGAGAGGACCGGTTGGACTAATTTGGAAGCATTGGGCAATTTACTTTATACCTACTATTTCGTCTGGTTTTTGGTTCCTAGTCTAATTTTATTAGTTGCCATGATTGGGGCTATAGTACTGACTATGCATAGGACTACTCAGGTAAAAAGACAGGTTTCAGTTTGTACCAGTAAGAATAGCTGATCATCCGGAAAGGAATCATCAAGCGGCAGCTCATTCTCATTGTTCTCTTGCAACCTTGACAAGTGATCAGCCACAACATTTTCTGTACCTTTTTTATCTCTTATCTCCAAGTCAAATTCCTGGAGGAGCAAAATCCATCGGATCAACCTCGGCTTAGCATCTTTTTTGTTCAACAAGTATTTTATTGCCGAGTGATCCGTGTAGATGATGATTTTGGACCCCACCAAGTATGACCTGAATTTATCTATGGCAAAGACCACTGCCAATAGCTCTTTTTCCATTGTGGCATAATTCACTTGGGCATCATCCAAGGTTCTACAAGCATAGTAGATAGCATGCATTTTCTTATCCTTCTTTTGACCCAGGACTGCCCCAACCGCATAGTAACTTGCATCACACATTATCTCGAATGGAAGATTCCAAACTGGTGGTTGCATGATTGGGATAGTGGTCAAAGCTTCTTTTAACCTGCAAAATGCTTCATGACAAAGATCATCAAAAACAAAAGCTTCATCCTTAAGGAGCAAGCTTGTCAGTGGCTTAGTAATCTTGGAAAAATCTTTTATAAACCGGCGGTAAAACCTGCATGACCCAAGAAACTTCTTACCTCTTTGACCGAGGTAGGAGGTAACATTTTTTTTCAATGATTTCAATTTTAGCCTTGTCAACCTCAATACCTCGTTCAGAAACCAAGTGCCTAAGTACAATACATTCCCTCACCATAAAGTGGCATTTTTCCCAGTTTAGAATAAGATTTACCTTTTCACACCTTTCAAGAACCTTTTCGAGGTTAGCCAGACAGTTATCAAAACTTGATCCATGTACCGAGAAATCGTCCATAAAAACTTCCATTATATTTTCAACAAAATCCGAAAAGATGGACATCATACAGCGTTGAAAAGTAGCAGAAGCATTACACAGACCAAAAGGCATCCTTCTATAGGCATAAGTGCCATAAGAACAAGTAAAAGTTGTTTTTTCTTGGTCGCTAGGATGAATAGGTATTTGAAAAAAACCAGAATACCCATCCAAATAGCAGAAGTGTGAATGCTTTGCTAACCTTTCTAGCATTTGATCAATAAAAGGGAGGGGAAAGTGATCTTTACGGGTTGCTTTATTAAGCTTCCTATAATCGATACACATTCTCCATCCCGTGACAGTCCTAGTAGCAATGGATTCATTTTTCTCATTTTTTATAACTGTAAGGCCTCCCTTTTTAGGTACTACTTGAACAGGACTAACTCATTTACTGTCTGGAATAGGATATATAACCCCAACATCAAGGAGTTTAAGTACTTCATTTTTCACAACTTCCTTCATGTTAGGATTCAATCTCCTTTGATGTTCAATGGAGGGTTTATAATCCTCTTCAAGTAGTATCCTATGCATACATAATGAGGGATTTATTCCCTTAATATCCTCAATAGTATATCCTATAGCTTTCGGGTATTTCTTGAGAATATTAAGTAATTTCTTTGTTTCTACCTCATTTAAGTTTGCATTGACAATAACAGGAAAAGTAGAGTTTAGGCCTAGAAATTCATACCTTAGAGATGTAGGGAGAGGCTTTAGTTCCACCTTTAGAGCTCCTGTTGGAAGGGGATCAGATTCCTCAACCAAGTCTTCAATGCCCAAGCCTTTTATAGGAGGATTTTCATCCAACAATTTGGCATAGGCTTGGGCTTCTTCAGCCATTTCTTTATTTCTGCTGCCTGTTAGGCATGTTTCTAAACCATCGGGTGAAAATGATGCTAAAGAGCAGTCTTCCACGCAATGGTCAACAATATCAACTCTACAACAAGAGTCCTTAATGGAAGGACTTTTCATAAGATTAGAAAACTCAAACTCTATCTTTTCTTCACCCACATTGAATGCCAACTTACCATTTTTTACATCTATTATAGCCCCTGCAGTGGCAAGAAAAGGTCTTCCCAACAAAATTGGAACTTGGGAATCCTCCTCTATCTCCATCACAACAAAATCAGCCGGTATAAAAATTTGTCCTACCTTAATAGGAACATCCTCTAAAATTCCGGTTGGATATTTAATGGAGCGGTCAGCCAACTGTATAGTCATTTTGGTGGGTTTTAACTCTCCTAGGCCTAGCCTCTTGAAAAGGGATACTGGCATTAAACTCACACTGGCTCTTAAATCACACATGGCTTTGTTTATGGTTTCACTTCCTATCACACATGGTATAGAAAAACTTCCAGGGTCTTTTAGCTTTGGTGGCAGTTTATTTTGAATTATAGCACTACATTCTTCAGTTAGAACCACTGTTTCATTGTCATCTATTTTTCTTTTCTTAGACAGAATTTCTTTCAAAATTTTTGCATAAGATGGCATTTGAGATGGTGCATCTGTGAAAGGAACGTTTATGTAGAGCTTATTCAAAAGATCAACAAATTTCTTAAACTGCTCATCAAGTTTTGTTTTTGCAAACCTTTGTGGGAACGGAATGGTGGGCTTGTATGGTGGAGGTGACACATATGGTGTTTCTTTTTCTTTCTTTTCCTCTACCCCCTCACTTTGTGGATTCTCTTTTTCACTCTCATTATTAGTACCCTTTGGTTCCTCTAAATGTTTCCCACTCCTTAAGGTGACAGCATTAATTTGGGCTTTGGGATTTGGCTCTAGCTGTCCAAGAAATATTTCGGAGGATTTAGAGGAGGAAGCGACTTGCTGAGCCACTTGAGAAATTTGGGTTTCCAGCATTTTGTTGTGAGTAGTGATAGAGTCTACTTTTGATGTTAACGTTATAAGAGTAACATTCAAAAATGAGTTTTGGTTTTTGAACTCTTCATTTTGTTTAGTTTGAGTTAACACAAAAGTTTCCAATAAAGTTTCCAAGTTGGATTTTTGAGGGTTCCTTTGATTTTGAAAACCGGGGGGTGTTCTAGCTGTTGATGGGTTTGATGGAGGATTTAGATAATTTTGATGGGGGGTCGCCCTTTTGAGCGAAATTAGCTTGCTCAGAACCAGGAGTAGATGCCTCCAGTTGGCATTCTGTACCAATGTGGCCAACTACACCACAAATTTCACAAGGTGAAGAAGAAGACGAAGTAGTAGGAGAAGGTGAAACAGCGTTTACACTCAACTTATCAAATTTGGCAAATAATGCATCTACCTTAGAATCTATATGATCAAGAGCAGAGACTTCGTACTTACATGGCTCTTTCTTTTGTGGAGATGGGGTAGTGATAGCTCTCTCGCTTTTCCATTGGTAGTGATTCTGTGTCATGTCCTCAATCAGAGCATAAGCTTCTTCAATATTCTTATTCATTAGAGCACCACCTGCGGCTGCATCAACAGTCATTTTTGTGGTGTACAGCAAACCGTTATAAAAAGTGTGGATGATCGGCCATTTCTCTAGTCCATGATGGGGGCAAAGCCTTAGCATTTCCTTGAAACGCTCCCATGCATCATAAAGAGACTCCCCATCATTCTGAGCGAATCTTGTAATTTGATTCCTCTGTTAACCAGTTTTGCTTGGGGGAAAGAATCTAGCAAGGAATGCTTGCCTCAGTTGATCCCAAGCTGTGACAGACTCATTAGGTAATGAGTGAAACCAAGCTCTGGCTTTATCCCTTAATGAGAAAGGAAAAAGTTTCAGCCTTATGGCTTCAGGAGTCACTCCATTCAGTTTTAGAGTGCCACAGTAATCAAGGATAATAGATAGATGGAGATTAGGATCATCAGTGGCTGATCCAGAGAATTGATCATGTTGGACCATAGAAAGTAAAGATGGCTTAAGTTCAAAATTATTAGCTTCAACATTAGGATGCCCAATAACACCATGGGGTTCAGCCGTAGAAGGCGTAGCATACTCTTTGAGAGTACGATTTTGATTTTCCGCCATTTCTTGGTTATTGCGCAATTCTCTTCTTCTTCTATGTAGAAATCTTTCAATCTCAGAAATTGGTTGCACAATTTCTCCGAGACTTCGGACTCTTCGCATTCAAAGAAGAAGGGAATAAGAAAACAAAAGAAAATAAAAATTCAGTCTAACCGGTACCAAAAAGTTGATTAATATCACTAACTCCCCGGCAACGGCGCCAAAAACTTGATAGTCCGCAAGTATACGATATATCTCGTAATAGAAAGTATCGATCCACAGGGAGTTAAGCGTGATTACCAATCTAATTTTTAGTGGTGACTAGCTGAAAGGGAATGATTTAGTAAAAAAAATATGTTTGGTTAAAATTCAGAATGCAAGAAAAAGCGCCCTGGGATTATGGTTAAATCCAAATAACGGAGCTAAAACAACCCCTTAGCTATCCTCTATCTTATAATTAAATTTATGTTTTAAGGACAAGGTATTCTTTGGTGTAATTCAAGTTTCCTTTCAGAATACAAGAACGTGTCTCGAAACAATGATCAAGCCTATTCTCGTGGTTGATCATTGCAGAAACGCAGTAAGCACAACCCTATTGTCCCAAAGCTATCAAAGCTATTCTCATGCTTTGATTGACCTTGTCGAAATTCATTTGTTCCAATGTCAAGCTTCACCTCTCGGTACTTCACTTGACATTTGTTTTATAAAATTTATACGAAGAACTTAGATTAAAACAAAGCAAATTCTAATAAGATAGAGCTTAGCCTTGGAATTGTTTTAGGGACCCATCATTGGATTGTTTCCCACAATCCCAAAACTAAAGAAGTCTGCTCACACATGATCATAGTGGACAAAGGAGTAGAAGAGAATGACATAATTTAAGTGACAGAATATAAATAACAAGGAAATAAAAGTGCTGGAAAATAAATGACTGAAAGTAAAGTTGCAAGAATAGAAAGAACAAAATAACAATAGAACAAAACCTTAAGAGAAAATGCAAGAGCTTTAGATTAAACTTTGGATTGAAATTACAATGGTAAGAGATGCCTTTGAAGCTTACATTGAGGTCCTTTTTATAGTGCAGGATCAGTAGACAAAGCACTAAATACAAATTACAATCCATAAAGAATAAATGGGAAGAGTTTGTAACATCTTTGGAATTCAGATGGGGCGCACGGATCGTGCTGGGCAGGCGCACGGATCGTGCTCAGTGTAATCTTGTTGGAATTCAAAACAGCACAGGGCGCACGGTTCGTGCTCAGGAGGCACACGGATCGTGCGCTGTGAAACTTTTGATCTTCTGAATTGCGAACGGAGCGCACGGATCGTGCTTAGTGGGCGCACGGATCGTGCGCTTCCTTAGCCTTGAATTTCTTCCTTCTTTGCTAACGGAGCGCACAAACCGTGCTAGGCCACGCACGGATCATGCGCCTACTTCTGTCTTTCAGTTTTAAATTGCTTGTTTTATTCTCCCCATCCTATTGTCTTTTGATCCCTTCTCTTTGAATATCAAAATTCCTCATTTGCTTCATAATTAACCCTGTGAATAAAAACTAACAATATGTAGTAAAATGGCTCTAGAATAGAGTTAAAACAACAAATAAGTTACTTAAAATAAATACTAAAAACACACTAAATTAGGACTTATCATGTTCAAAGATGCGATAAGGAGAAAAGAAAAAAATAAAATAAAATGTTTTTGATAACTCATTAAGACTAAAAGTGATTTAACACTACAAAGAATGTTACTTAGTGGACATTACACCAAAATAATTTGCTTGATTCCATGATATGTTATTGTTTTAGCACATTGTCTTGCACACCAGAATCTACCCGAACAGGCAATGCGCAAATGACTTATAATTGATGAACATCTAGTCAAATTTATTTATAATAATTGGATCTCGAAGAGGCCTATTTGTTAATAGCGAGATTAAAGGAATTACAAAAATGGGTTGCTTTACTTTCAGGAACTATGTCATTGATGGAGCAGTATGGTTCATGGAAACACCAAACAGAATAATTGAAAGAATTTTTGTACATATGCAGGAAAGCCATAAAGTCGACAAAGCTCTGCATTGTGCTCTGCTGATGCAACAATTTTTCGTGGAGTGAAGATTTGCATTAGCTTCGAGTTTGATTGAAGGGAACATCATAAAAGCATGCTAGTTCAAATTCAGATGAATGTTAGAGCACACACTGACACCGAGTGCTAATATGAATGTTCACATCACACTCGTTACTCGCAGTAATAGTAATAGTATAGTTTCCACTCCAAATAGTCCCACATCGGTGAAAGTGGATGCAAGAGCACGAAGGATGGTTTATAAATACAAGGCGTGTGGGATGAAGCAACATACTTACCTGGATGGGGTCAATGGGTGATCAAGAAGGCCCATGGGCTAGGTCAGTGACCTCCATTGCACTTTGGAGGGGTGCTGACCTAAGGTCTACCCAAGTGGTGGAGCCTACATCATAATTTGTGGTAGTGGGGGTCTGCGTTCGCGCGGCCCCTCCCAATTCTAGTTCAAAGATTGAAGTTTGTTTTTCTTGGTCCCTTTTAAGTTAGGCCCGTATTCAAAGGCTGAGCCCTTTAGCTGTAAATTTTGCCGCGGCTCTTTTATATTTGTTGTGACCCATTTCTATTTTACCCGTTTAACAACTCTGTCACTAAATCGTGACAATAAAAATCTGTGGCTAACTGGTTTTATAAAGCAACATTTTTCTTCATTTCATGAGCAAATCAGAGTCACATATTCTTGACATTACATGTATAAGATTGCATACAAAACTACAAATATGTATGATGTATGTGTGTATGTAGGTGCATCTGTCGTTCAATAATAGGAATTCTAGAAGAACTTGTTTTACTTGATATGTCTAATAACTATGTCTCTACAACTCTTCTACAGATTGAAATTTAGGTTTTCTTTTCTAAGAATTATTTTGCATTAGAAGGTTTTAACGAGGCTCCATATCTCTTTCTTTTGCCAAAAAAAAAACTTGAGCCATTTGAAGTATCTTTACTTCTACCGCAACCATTTAATTATTAGTGGTACTCCAAGTGAAGTGGGGAACCTCTATTCCGTTATCACATTCCAAGTGTTAGATAACAACCTCCCAGGGCCAATCTCACCTTCCATTGGTAACTCGGTCAATTTGTATTCTATTTACCATAGTAGAAATCAGTTCTCTAGAGTGTTTTTTCCACTATCAAAAATTTGCTAAATTCAATATATTATCTCTTCTCAAATGCATTCAGGGAAAATATTGCAACATACATGAATAGGCTTATGAATAGGTTTCTCATCATTGTCTTGTAATTGTTTATAACTATTAGGACAAGTATCAAACATACAAATATATAATAAATATGCTTGCCAACTTTAGAAGAAACTATTGGAAGTTTGTTATCCCAAGAAGACAATGAAGTCTTTCGAGGTGTTTTGTAGCTATTCACTATGATATAGTAAAACACATCTTACATAAAACTATATTGCATAGTAGAGTACCTAATTAGGCATTGGCTTTAACATATGAGCCTTTAAAGGCCAGGAATGGTCAAATAATTGCTAATTGTCTAGTTAATTAATCCTTAGAAGAACGGAAAAACTAAGCAAAACTAAGTCAGCATCATCCCATGGAAACTGTATTTTGAAGGTCCTTGTCCAACTAAGTTTCATTACAAAGTAATATCAAAGTGTTCCAATAATGAAGTTAGATATATACTTTAAGGATCAAGTATACCAGAGTGTAAGCTCAAGAGCTATAATGAGAGTTTATTCTTTATTTAACCGCCAAAGCTGGAAAAAAGTTGGGGGATCTAAGCCCAAAATTTGAAACTCGGGGAGGTCATAATAAAAATCATACAAAACTAAGTGAATGTTTTAAAGAACCCGGTTATTTTTTCTTATTATATCATGAAAACTAAATTAATTAAACTAATCTCCATAATTATTGTAAAATCAGTCCGCCCCTGTCGGTTACATTGATAATTTCAACGATATGTGGACGTCAAATCTTAAGTTCGAACTCAGGTGCGACCGTGTGTGTGTTTATATTCCATTTTGTCTAGACTAGACAAAAAAAACTAATGTGAAGTTTTATATTTTTACTCGTAATTGTAACCCAGTCGTTGAATTTGTCTTATGTTTATTTTCCCGGCTGTTAAGGTAGTTATATAAACCAAAAAGTAAAGTATCACAAAAACTCAAAAAATAGCAAAAAGTTAAATTTATTACAGTGTGTTTGATTCAAAGGAAAAGGAAGGAAAGATTGTGAAGGGAAGGAAATGATCTCTATTGTTCAGAACCATTACAAAAAGGGAAGAAAAGAAAGCCCACCACAAGATGCTTTCTCCCCAAATATGAACCAAAAGTTGAAGGAGACCACAATTTTATTGAAAAAGACAAAAAAATCCCCAATAGTTGTTTGTACATTCACAAAGTCTTGCACTAGATGACACCTCACTAAACAACGTTCATCGATCATAGATGTATTATAAAAAAAGATAAAAAATACAAAACAATGGGGACATAAAAATCATCTCATTTACTACTCATTTTCACTCCTTCAATCTATTGACAAAAAATGAAGTACAAAAGCAGCATTATGCCACATAACATCTCATGCTCTCAGCTAGGTTGGCACCCCCACCAAACAACAATCTACAGTACTTCATGAGTTTACTAGAAAAAAAAAAGAAAAAAAAACACAAAACAAGGGCATAAACGAAATCCCTTAAAAGAAAAATAAGAGTTTGTAATATAAAGGTTTGTAATTATATCCACGTCATTTTAATATAAATATATCTCTATATTTTTTTCCACTTTCTACTCACATTTCACATCTACCAAACAATATAATAATCATCTCATTTACATCCCACAATCATTTTTTCAAAATTATTTCATTTTACTTTCTTTCTTTTCACATTCCTTCCCAATCCAAACAAAGTGTGTGTGTTTATTTTACATTCCTTCGTAACGTTCAAAGATGCGACAAGGAGAAAAGAAAAAAATAAAATAAAATGTTTTTGATAACTCATTAAGACTAAAAGTGATTTAACACTGCAAAGAATGTTACTTAGTGGACATTACACCAAAATAATTTGCTTGATTCCATGATATGTTATTGTTTTAGCATATTGTCTTGCACACCAGAATCTACCCGAACAGGCAATGCGCAAATGACATATAATTGATGAACATCTAGTCAAATTTATTTATAATAATTGGATCTCGAAGAGGCCTATTTGTTAATAGCGAGATTAAAGGAATTACAAAAATGGGTTGCTTTACTTTCAGGAACTATGTCATTGATGGAGCAGTATGGTTCATGGAAACACCAAACAGAATAATTGAAAGAAACTTTGTACATACGCAGGAAAGCCATAAAGTCGACAAAGCTCTGCATTGTGCTCTGCTGATGCAACAATTTTTCGTGGAGTGAAGATTTGCATTAGCTTCGAGTTTGATTGAAGGGAACATCATAAAAGCATGCTAGTTCAAATTCAGATGAATGTTAGAGCACACACTGACACTGAGTGCTAATATGAATGTTCACATCACACTCGTTACTCGCAGTAATAGTAATAGTATAGTTTCCACTCCAAAGAGTCCCACATCGGTGAAAGTGGATGCAAGAGCACGAAGGATGGTTTATAAATACAAGGCGTGTGGGATGAAGCAACATACTTACCTGGATGGGGTCAATGGGTGATCAAGAAGGCCCATGGCCTAGGTCAGTGACCTCCATTGCACTTTGGAGGGGTGCTGACCTAAGGTCTACCCAAGTGGTGGAGCCTACATCATAATTTGTGGTAGTGGGGGCCTGCGTTCGCGCGGCCCCTCCCAATTCTAGTTCAAAGATTGAAGTTTGTTTTTCTTGGTCCCTTTTAAGTTAGGCCCGTATTCAAAGGCTGAGCCCTTTAGCTGTAAATTTTGCCGCGGCTCTTTTATATTTGTTGTGACCCATTTCTATTTTACCCGTTTAACAACTCTGTCACTAAATCGTGACAATAAAAATCTGTGGCTAACTGGTTTTATAAAGCAACATTTTTCTTCATTTCATGAGCAAATCAGAGTCACATATTCTTGACATTACATGTATAAGATTGCATACAAAACTACAAATATGTATGATGTATGTGTGTATGTAGGTGCATCTGTCGTTCAATAATAGGAATTCTAGAAGAACTTGTTTTACTTGATATGTCTAATAACTATGTCTCTATGGCACAACTCTTCTACAGATTGAAATTTAGGTTTTCTTTTCTAAGAATTATTTTGCATTAGAAGGTTTTAACGAGGCTCCATATCTCTTTCTTTTGCCAAAAAAAAAACTTGAGCCATTTGAAGTATCTTTACTTCTACCGCAACCATTTAATTATTAGTGGTACTCCAAGTGAAGTGGGGAACCTCTATTCCGTTATCACATTCCAAGTGTTAGATAACAACCTCCCGGGGCCAATCTCACCTTCCATTGGTAACTCGGTCAATTTGTATTCTATTTACCATAGTAGAAATCAGTTCTCTAGAGTGTTTTTTCCACTATCAAAAATTTGCTAAATTCAATATATTATCTCTTCTCAAATGCATTCAGGGAAAATATTGCAACATACATGAATAGGCTTATGAATAGGTTTCTCATCATTGTCTTGTAATTGTTTATAACTATTAGGACAAGTATCAAACATACAAATATATAATAAATATGCTTGCCAACTTTAGAAGAAACTATTGGAAGTTTGTTATCCCAAGAAGACAATGAAGTCTTTCGAGGTGTTTTGTAGCTATTCACTATGATATAGTAAAACACATCTTACATAAAACTATATTGCATAGTAGAGTACCTAATTAGGCATTGGCTTTAACATATGAGCCTTTAAAGGCCAGGAATGGTCAAATAATTGCTAATTGTCTAGTTAATTAATCCTTAGAAGAACGGAAAAACTAAGCAAAACTAAGTCAGCATCATCCCATGGAAACTGTATTTTGAAGGTCCTTGTCCAACTAAGTTTCATTACAAAGTAATATCAAAGTGTTCCAATAATGAAGTTAGATATATACTTTAAGGATCAAGTATACCAGAGTGTAAGCTCAAGAGCTATAATGAGAGTTTATTCTTTATTTAACCGCCAAAGCTGGAAAAAAGTTGGGGGATCTAAGCCCAAAATTTGAAACTCGGGGAGGTCATAATAAAAATCATACAAAACTAAGTGAATGTTTTAAAGAACCCGGTTATTTTTTCTTATTATATCATGAAAACTAAATTAATTAAACTAATCTCCATAATTATTGTAAAATCAGTCCGCCCCTGTCGGTTACATTGATAATTTCAACGATATGTGGACGTCAAATCTTAAGTTCGAACTCAGGTGCGACCGTGTGTGTGTTTATATTCCATTTTGTCTAGACTAGACAAAAAAAACTAATGTGAAGTTTTATATTTTTACTCGTAATTGTAACCCAGTCGTTGAATTTGTCTTATGTTTATTTTCCCGGCTGTTAAGGTAGTTATATAAACCAAAAAGTAAAGTATCACAAAAACTCAAAAAATAGCAAAAAGTTAAATTTATTACAGTGTGTTTGATTCAAAGGAAAAGGAAGGAAAGATTGTGAAGGGAAGGAAATGATCTCTATTGTTCAGAACCATTACAAAAAGGGAAGAAAAGAAAGCCCACCACAAGATGCTTTCTCCCCAAATATGAACCAAAAGTTGAAGGAGACCACAATTTTATTGAAAAAGACAAAAAAAATCCCCAATAGTTGTTTGTACATTCACAAAGTCTTGCACTAGATGACACCTCACTAAACAACGTTCATCGATCATAGATGTATTATAAAAAAAGATAAAAAATACAAAACAATGGGGACATAAAAATCATCTCATTTACTACTCATTTTCACTCCTTCAATCTATTGACAAAAAATGAAGTACAAAAGCAGCATTATGCCACATAACATCTCATGCTCTCAGCTAGGTTGGCACCCCCACCAAACAACAATCTACAGTACTTCATGAGTTTACTAGAAAAAAAAAAGAAAAAAAAACACAAAACAAGGGCATAAACGAAATCCCTTAAAAGAAAAATAAGAGTTTGTAATATAAAGGTTTGTAATTATATCCACGTCATTTTAATATAAATATATCTCTATATTTTTTTCCACTTTCTACTCACATTTCACATCTACCAAACAATATAATAATCATCTCATTTACATCCCACAATCATTTTTTCAAAATTATTTCATTTTACTTTCTTTCTTTTCACATTCCTTCCCAATCCAAACAAAGTGTGTGTGTTTATTTTACATTCCTACGTAACGTTCAAAGATGCGACAAGGAGAAAAGAAAAAAATAAAATAAAATGTTTTTGATAACTCATTAAGACTAAAAGTGATTTAACACTGCAAAGAATGTTACTTAGTGGACATTACACCAAAATAATTTGCTTGATTCCATGATATGTTATTGTTTTAGCATATTGTCTTGCACACCAGAATCTACCCGAACAGGCAATGCGCAAATGACATATAATTGATGAACATCTAGTCAAATTTATTTATAATAATTGGATCTCGAAGAGGCCTATTTGTTAATAGCGAGATTAAAGGAATTACAAAAATGGGTTGCTTTACTTTCAGGAACTATGTCATTGATGGAGCAGTATGGTTCATGGAAACACCAAACAGAATAATTGAAAGAAACTTTGTACATACGCAGGAAAGCCATAAAGTCGACAAAGCTCTGCATTGTGCTCTGCTGATGCAACAATTTTTCGTGGAGTGAAGATTTGCATTAGCTTCGAGTTTGATTGAAGGGAACATCATAAAAGCATGCTAGTTCAAATTCAGATGAATGTTAGAGCACACACTGACACTGAGTGCTAATATGAATGTTCACATCACACTCGTTACTCGCAGTAATAGTAATAGTATAGTTTCCACTCCAAAGAGTCCCACATCGGTGAAAGTGGATGCAAGAGCACGAAGGATGGTTTATAAATACAAGGCGTGTGGGATGAAGCAACATACTTACCTGGATGGGGTCAATGGGTGATCAAGAAGGCCCATGGCCTAGGTCAGTGACCTCCATTGCACTTTGGAGGGGTGCTGACCTAAGGTCTACCCAAGTGGTGGAGCCTACATCATAATTTGTGGTAGTGGGGGCCTGCGTTCGCGCGGCCCCTCCCAATTCTAGTTCAAAGATTGAAGTTTGTTTTTCTTGGTCCCTTTTAAGTTAGGCCCGTATTCAAAGGCTGAGCCCTTTAGCTGTAAATTTTGCCGCGGCTCTTTTATATTTGTTGTGACCCATTTCTATTTTACCCGTTTAACAACTCTGTCACTAAATCGTGACAATAAAAATCTGTGGCTAACTGGTTTTATAAAGCAACATTTTTCTTCATTTCATGAGCAAATCAGAGTCACATATTCTTGACATTACATGTATAAGATTGCATACAAAACTACAAATATGTATGATGTATGTGTGTATGTAGGTGCATCTGTCGTTCAATAATAGGAATTCTAGAAGAACTTGTTTTACTTGATATGTCTAATAACTATGTCTCTATGGCACAACTCTTCTACAGATTGAAATTTAGGTTTTCTTTTCTAAGAATTATTTTGCATTAGAAGGTTTTAACGAGGCTCCATATCTCTTTCTTTTGCCAAAAAAAAACTTGAGCCATTTGAAGTATCTTTACTTCTACCGCAACCATTTAATTATTAGTGGTACTCCAAGTGAAGTGGGGAACCTCTATTCCGTTATCACATTCCAAGTGTTAGATAACAACCTCCCGGGGCCAATCTCACCTTCCATTGGTAACTCGGTCAATTTGTATTCTATTTACCATAGTAGAAATCAGTTCTCTAGAGTGTTTTTTCCACTATCAAAAATTTGCTAAATTCAATATATTATCTCTTCTCAAATGCATTCAGGGAAAATATTGCAACATACATGAATAGGCTTATGAATAGGTTTCTCATCATTGTCTTGTAATTGTTTATAACTATTAGGACAAGTATCAAACATACAAATATATAATAAATATGCTTGCCAACTTTAGAAGAAACTATTGGAAGTTTGTTATCCCAAGAAGACAATGAAGTCTTTCGAGGTGTTTTGTAGCTATTCACTATGATATAGTAAAACACATCTTACATAAAACTATATTGCATAGTAGAGTACCTAATTAGGCATTGGCTTTAACATATGAGCCTTTAAAGGCCAGGAATGGTCAAATAATTGCTAATTGTCTAGTTAATTAATCCTTAGAAGAACGGAAAAACTAAGCAAAACTAAGTCAGCATCATCCCATGGAAACTGTATTTTGAAGGTCCTTGTCCAACTAAGTTTCATTACAAAGTAATATCAAAGTGTTCCAATAATGAAGTTAGATATATACTTTAAGGATCAAGTATACCAGAGTGTAAGCTCAAGAGCTATAATGAGAGTTTATTCTTTATTTAACCGCCAAAGCTGGAAAAAAGTTGGGGGATCTAAGCCCAAAATTTGAAACTCGGGGAGGTCATAATAAAAATCATACAAAACTAAGTGAATGTTTTAAAGAACCCGGTTATTTTTTCTTATTATATCATGAAAACTAAATTAATTAAACTAATCTCCATAATTATTGTAAAATCAGTCCGCCCCTGTCGGTTACATTGATAATTTCAACGATATGTGGACGTCAAATCTTAAGTTCGAACTCAGGTGCGACCGTGTGTGTGTTTATATTCCATTTTGTCTAGACTAGACAAAAAAAACTAATGTGAAGTTTTATATTTTTACTCGTAATTGTAACCCAGTCGTTGAATTTGTCTTATGTTTATTTTCCCGGCTGTTAAGGTAGTTATATAAACCAAAAAGTAAAGTATCACAAAAACTCAAAAAATAGCAAAAAGTTAAATTTATTACAGTGTGTTTGATTCAAAGGAAAAGGAAGGAAAGATTGTGAAGGGAAGGAAATGATCTCTATTGTTCAGAACCATTACAAAAAGGGAAGAAAAGAAAGCCCACCACAAGATGCTTTCTCCCCAAATATGAACCAAAAGTTGAAGGAGACCACAATTTTATTGAAAAAGACAAAAAAAATCCCCAATAGTTGTTTGTACATTCACAAAGTCTTGCACTAGATGACACCTCACTAAACAACGTTCATCGATCATAGATGTATTATAAAAAAAGATAAAAAATACAAAACAATGGGGACATAAAAATCATCTCATTTACTACTCATTTTCACTCCTTCAATCTATTGACAAAAAATGAAGTACAAAAGCAGCATTATGCCACATAACATCTCATGCTCTCAGCTAGGTTGGCACCCCCACCAAACAACAATCTACAGTACTTCATGAGTTTACTAGAAAAAAAAAAGAAAAAAAAACACAAAACAAGGGCATAAACGAAATCCCTTAAAAGAAAAATAAGAGTTTGTAATATAAAGGTTTGTAATTATATCCACGTCATTTTAATATAAATATATCTCTATATTTTTTTCCACTTTCTACTCACATTTCACATCTACCAAACAATATAATAATCATCTCATTTACATCCCACAATCATTTTTTCAAAATTATTTCATTTTACTTTCTTTCTTTTCACATTCCTTCCCAATCCAAACAAAGTGTGTGTGTTTATTTTACATTCCTACGTAACGTTCAAAGATGCGACAAGGAGAAAAGAAAAAAATAAAATAAAATGTTTTTGATAACTCATTAAGACTAAAAGTGATTTAACACTGCAAAGAATGTTACTTAGTGGACATTACACCAAAATAATTTGCTTGATTCCATGATATGTTATTGTTTTAGCATATTGTCTTGCACACCAGAATCTACCCGAACAGGCAATGCGCAAATGACATATAATTGATGAACATCTAGTCAAATTTATTTATAATAATTGGATCTCGAAGAGGCCTATTTGTTAATAGCGAGATTAAAGGAATTACAAAAATGGGTTGCTTTACTTTCAGGAACTATGTCATTGATGGAGCAGTATGGTTCATGGAAACACCAAACAGAATAATTGAAAGAAACTTTGTACATACGCAGGAAAGCCATAAAGTCGACAAAGCTCTGCATTGTGCTCTGCTGATGCAACAATTTTTCGTGGAGTGAAGATTTGCATTAGCTTCGAGTTTGATTGAAGGGAACATCATAAAAGCATGCTAGTTCAAATTCAGATGAATGTTAGAGCACACACTGACACTGAGTGCTAATATGAATGTTCACATCACACTCGTTACTCGCAGTAATAGTAATAGTATAGTTTCCACTCCAAAGAGTCCCACATCGGTGAAAGTGGATGCAAGAGCACGAAGGATGGTTTATAAATACAAGGCGTGTGGGATGAAGCAACATACTTACCTGGATGGGGTCAATGGGTGATCAAGAAGGCCCATGGCCTAGGTCAGTGACCTCCATTGCACTTTGGAGGGGTGCTGACCTAAGGTCTACCCAAGTGGTGGAGCCTACATCATAATTTGTGGTAGTGGGGGCCTGCGTTCGCGCGGCCCCTCCCAATTCTAGTTCAAAGATTGAAGTTTGTTTTTCTTGGTCCCTTTTAAGTTAGGCCCGTATTCAAAGGCTGAGCCCTTTAGCTATAAATTTTGCCGCGGCTCTTTTATATTTGTTGTGACCCATTTCTATTTTACCCGTTTAACAACTCTGTCACTAAATCGTGACAATAAAAATCTGTGGCTAACTGGTTTTATAAAGCAACATTTTTCTTCATTTCATGAGCAAATCAGAGTCACATATTCTTGACATTATATGTATAAGATTGCTTACAAAACTACAAATATGTATGATGTATGTGTGTATGTAGGTGCATCTGTCGTTCAATAATAGGAATTCTAGAAGAACTTGTTTTACTTGATATGTCTAATAACTATCTCTCTATGGCACAACTCTTCTACAGATTGAAATTTAGGTTTTCTTTTCTAAGAATTATTTTGCATTAGAAGGTTTTAACGAGGCTCCATATCTCTTTCTTTTGCCAAAAACAAACTTGAGCCATTTGAAGTATCTTTACTTCTACCGCAACCATTTAATTATTAGTGGTACTCCAAGTGAAGTGGGGAACCTCTATTCCGTTATCACATTCCAAGTGTTAGATAACAACCTCCCGGGGCCAATCTCACCTTCCATTGGTAACTCGGTCAATTTGTATTCTATTTACCATAGTAGAAATCAGTTCTCTAGAGTGTTTTTTCCACTATCAAAAATTTGCTAAATTCAATATATTATCTCTTCTCAAATGCATTCAGGGACAATAATCCAACATACATGAACAGGCTTATGAATAGGTTTCTCATCATTGTCTTGTAATTGTTTATAACTATTAGGACAAGTATCAAACATACAAATATATAATAAATATGCTTGCCAACTTTAGAAGAAACTATTGGAAGTTTGTTATCCCAAGAAGACAATGAAGTCTTTCGAGGTGTTTTGTAGCTATTCACTATGATATAGTAAAACACATCTTACATAAAACTATATTGCATAGTAGAGTACCTAATTAGGCATTGGCTTTAACATATGAGCCTTTAAAGGTCATGAATGGTCAAATAATTGCTAATTGTCTAGTTAATTAATCCTTAGAAGAACGGAAAAACTAAGCAAAACTAAGTCAGCATCATCCCATGGAAACTGTATTTTGAAGGTCCTTGTCCAACTAAGTTTCATTACAAATTAACATCAAAGTGTTCCAATAATGAAGTTAGATATATACTTTAAGGATCAAGTATACCAGAGTGTAAGCTCAAGAGCTATAATGAGAGTTTATTCTTTATTTAACCGCCAAAGCTGGAAAAAAGTTGGGGGATCTAAGCCCAAAATTTGAAACTCGGGAGGTCATAATAAAAATCATACAAAAATAAGTGAATGTTTTAAAGAACCCAGTTATTTTTTCTTATTATATCATGAAAATTAAATTAATTAAACTAATCTCCATAATTATTGTAAAATCAGTCCGCCCCTGTCGGTTACATTGATAATTTCAACGATATGTGGACGTCAAATCTTAAGTTCGAACTCAGGTGCGCCCGTGTGTGTGTTTATATTCCATTTTGTCTAGACTAGACAAAAAAAACTAATGTGAAGTTTTATATTTTTACTCGTAATTGTAACCCAGTCGTTGAATTTGTCTTATGTTTATTTTCCCGGCTGTTAAGGTAGTTATATAAACCAAAAAGTAAAGTATCACAAAAACTCAAAAAATAGTAAAAAGTGAAATTTATTACAGTGTGTTTGATTCAGAGGAAAAGGAAGGAAAGATTGTGAAGGGAAGGAAATGATCTCTATTGTTCAGAACCATTACAAAAAGGGAAGAAAAGAAAGCCCACCACAAGATGCTTTCTCCCCAAATATGAACCAAAAGTTGAAGGAGACCACAATTTTATTGAAAAAGACAAAAAAAATTCACAATAGTTGTTTGTACATTCACAAAGTCTTGCACTAGATGACACCTCACTAAACAACGTTCATCGATCATAAATGTATTATAAAAAAAGATAAAAAATACAAAACAACGGGGACATAAAAATCATCTCATTTACTACTCATTTTCACTCCTTAAATCTATTGACAAAAAATGAAGTACAAAAGCAGCATTATGCCACATAACATCTCATGCTCTCAGCTAGGTTGGCACCCCCACCAAACAACAATCTACAGTACTTCATGAGTTTACTAGAAAAAAAAAAGAAAAAAAAACACAAAACAAGGGCATAAACGAAATCCCTTAAAAGAAAAATAAGAGTTTGTAATATAAAGGTTTGTAATTATATCCACGTCATTTTAATAATCATCTCATTTACCAAACAATATAATAATCATCTCATTTACATCCCACAATCATTTTTTCAAAATTATTTCATTTTACTTTCTTTCTTTTCACATTCCTTCCCAATACAAACAAAGTGTGTGTGTTTATTTTACATTCTTTCGTAACGTTCAAAGATGCGACAAGGAGAAAAGAAAAAAATAATTTAAAATGTTTTTGATAACTCATTAAGACTAAAAGTGATTTAACACTGCAAAGAATGTTACTTAGTGGACATTACACCAAAATAATTTGCTTGATTCCATGATATGTTATTGTTTTAGCACATTGTCTTGCACACCAGAATCTACCCGAACAGGCAATGCGCAAATGACTTATAATTGATGAACATCTAGTCAAATTTATTTATAATAATTGGATCTCGAAGAGGCCTATTTGTTAATAGCGAGATTAAAGGAATTACAAAAATGGGTTGCTTTACTTTCAGGAACTAAGTCATTGATGGAGCAGTATGGTTCGTGGAAACACCAAACAGAATAATTGAAAGAAACTTTGTACATATGCAGGAAAGCCATAAAGTCGACAAAGCTCTGCATTGTGCTCTGCTGATGCAACAATTTTTCGTGGAGTGAAGATTTGCATTAGCTTCGAGTTTGATTGAAGGGAACATCATAAAAGCATGCTAGTTCAAATTCAGATGAATGTTAGAGCACACACTGGCACCGAGTGCTAATATGAATGTTCACATCACACTCGTTACTCGCAATAATAGTAATAGTATAGTTTCCACTCCAAAGAGTCCCACATCGGTGAAAGTGGATGCAAGAGCACGAAGGATGGTTTATAAATACAAGGCGTGTGGGATGAAGCAACATACTTACCTGGATGGGGTCAATGGGTGATCAAGAAGGCCCATGGCCGAGGTCAGTGACCTCCATTGCACTTAGGAGGGTGTTGACCTAAGGTCTACCCATGTGGTGGAGCCTACATCATAATTTGTGGCAGTGGGGGCCTGCGTTCGCGCGGCCCCTCCCAATTCTAGTCAAAGATTGAAGTTTGTTTTTCTTGGCCCATTTTAAGTTAGGTGGCCCGTATTCAAAAGCTGAGCCCTTGTAAATTTTGCCGCGACTCTTTTATATTTGTTGTGACCCATTTCTATTTTACCCGTTTAACAACTCTGTCACTGAATCGTGACAATAAAAATCTGTGGCTAGCTGGTTTTATAAATGCATTATATTATTATATATTATTATATATTATTATGTTACATATATTTGTTTTATACCTCGGCATTTTCGTCATCTTTTCCCTTATAAAGCAACATTTTTCTTCATTTCATGAGCAAATGAGAGTCACATATTCTTCACATTATATGTATAAGATTGCTACAAAACTACAAATATGTATGATTTATGTGTGTATGTAGGTGCATCTGTCATTCAATAATAGGAATTCTAGAACAAGTTGTTTTACTTGATATGTTTAATAAATATCTCTCTATGGCACAACTCTTCTACAGTTGGAAATTTATGTTTTCTTTTCTAGGAAGTATTTTGCATCAGAAGGTTTTAACGAGGCTCCATATCTCTTTCTTTTGCCAAAAAAAAACTTGAGCAACCATTTAATTATTAGTGGTATTCCAAGTGAAGTGGGAAACCTCACTTCCGCTATCACATTCCAGGTGTTAGATAACAACTTCCCGGGGCCAATCTCACCTTCCATTGGAAACTTGTTCAATTTGTATTCTATTTACCATAGTAGAAATCAGCTCTCTAGAGTGTTTTTTCCACTATACAAATTTGCTAAATTCAGCATATTATCTCTTCTCAAATGCATTCAGGGACAATATTCCAACATAAATGAATAGGCTTATGAATAGGTTTTTGATCATTGTCTTGTACTAGTTTATAACTATTAGGACAAGTATCAAACAGACAAGTATATAATAACAATGCTTGCCAACTTTAGAAGAAACTATTGGAAGTTTGTTATCCCAAGAAGACAATGAAGTCTTTGGAGGTGTTTTGTAGCTATTCACTATGATATAGTAAAACACATCTTACATAAATCTATATTGCATAGTAGAGTACCTAATTAGGCATTGGCTTTAACATATGAGCCTTTAAAGGCCATGAATGGTCAAATAATTGCTAATTTGTCTAGTTAATTAATCCTTAGAAGAAAGGAAAAACTAAGCAAAACAAAGTCAGCATCATCCCATGGGAACTGTATTTTGAAGGTCCTTGTCCAACTAAGTTTCATTACAAATTAACATCAAAGTCTTCCAATAATGAAGTTAGATATATACTTTAAGGATCAAGTATACCGGAGTGTAAGCTCAAGAACTATAATGAGAGTTTATTCTTTATTTAACTGCCAAAGCTGGAAAAAAGTTGGGGGATCTTAATCCAAAATTTGAAACTCAGGGAGGTCATAATAAAAATCATACAAAAATAAGTGAATGTTTTAAAGAACCCGGTTATTTTTTCTTATTATATCATGAAAATTAAATTAATTTAACTAATCTCCATAATTGTAGTAAAGTTAGTCCGCCCCTGTCGGTTACATTGACAATTTCAATGATATGTGAATGTCAAATCTTAAGTTCGAACTCTGGTGCGACCGTGTGTGTGTTTATTTTCCATTTTGTCTGGACTAGACAAAAAAAAGTGAAGTTTTATATGTTTACTCGTAATTGTATCCCAGTCTTTGAATATGTCTTATGTTTATTTTTCCTGCTGTTTAGGTAGTTATATAAACCAAAAAGTACAGTATCACAAAAAATCAAAAAATAGCAAAAAGTGATATTTATTACAGTGTATTTGATTTAGAGGAAAAGGAAGGAAAGATTGTGAAGGGAAGGAAATGATCTCTACTGTTTAGAACCAGAAAAAGGGAAGAAAAGAAAGCCCACCACAAGATGCTTTCTCCCCAAATAAGAACTGAAAGTTGAAGGAGACCACAATTTTATTGAAAAAGACAAAAAACATCCCCCATAGTTGTTTGTACATTTTTAAAGCCTTGCACTAGATGACACCCCATTAAACAACGTTCATCGATCATAAATGTATTACAAAAACAGGAAAAAATACAAAACAAGGGGGAGATAAATCAAAATCTTCGAAATTTATTCAACACTAGTGTCCCAACGCTCACTAGGAAGAAGAACACCATATATATATATATATATACCCTCACACACACATCATTTTAATAGAATAGAAGTTTTTTTTTGTAATTTAATAATATATCTCTATCCTTCCTCTCAATTTTCACATCCACTGAATGCAATGAAAATCATCTCATTTACTACTCATTTTCACTTCTTCAATCTATTGACAAAAAATGAAGTACAAAAGCAGTATTATGCCACATAACATCTCATGCTCCCAGCTAGGTTGGCACCCCCACCAGACAACAATCTATAGTACTTCATGAGTTTACTAGAAAAAAAAGAAAAAAACACACAAAACAAGGTGGCATAAACGAAATCCCTTAAAAGAAAAATAAGAGTTTGTAATATAAAGGTTTGTAATTATATCCACGTCATTTTAATATAAATATATCTCTATCTTTTTTTCCACTTTCTACTCACACTTCACATCTACCAAACAATATAAAAATCATCTCATTTACATCCCACAATCATTTTTCCAAAATTCTTTCATTTTACTTTCTTTCTTTTCACATTCCTTCCCAATCCAAACAAAGTGTGTGTGTTTATTTTACATTCCTTCCTAACGTTCAAAGATGCGACAAGGAGAAAAGAAAAAAATAGAATAAAATGTTTTTGATAACTCATTAAGACTAAAAGTGATTTAACACTACAAAGAATGTTACTTAGTGGACATTACACCAAAATAATTTGTTTGATTCCATGATATGTTATTGTTTTAGCACATTGTCTTGCACACCAGAATCTACCCCAAAAGGCAATACGCAAATGACTTATTATTGATGAACATCTAGTCAAATTTATTTATAATAATTGGATCTCGAAGAGGCCTATTTGTTAATAGCGAGATTAAAGGAATTGCAAAAAATGGGTTGCTTTACATTCAGGAACTATGTTATTGATGGAGGAGTATGGTTCATGGAAACACCAAACAGAATAATTGAAAGAGGCTTTATACATATGCAGGAAAGCCATAAAGTCGACAAAGCTCTGCATTGTGCTCTGCTGATGCAACAATTTTTTGTGGAGTGAAGATTTGCATTAGCTTCGAGTTTGATGAAAGGGAACATCATAAAAGCACGCTAGTTCAAATTCAGAAGAATGTTAGAGCACACACTGACACCGAGTGCTAATATGAATGTTCACATCACACTCGTTACTCGTAGTAATAGTAATAGTAATAGTATAGTTTCCACTCCAAAGAGTCCCACATCGGAGAAAGTGGATGCAAGAGCACGAAGGATGGTTTATAAATACAAGGCGTATGGGATGAAGCAACATACTTACCTGGATGGGGTCAATGGGTGATCAAGAAGGCCCATGGCCTAGGTCAGTGACCTCCATTGCACTTAGGAGGGGTGCTGACCTAAGGTCTACCCAAGTGGTGGAGCCTACATCATAATTTGTGGCAGTGGGGGCCTGCGTTCGCGCGGCCCCTCCCACTTCTAGTTCAAAGATTGAAGTTTGTTTTTCTCGGCCCATTTTAAGTTAGGTGGCCCGTATTCAAAAGCTGAGCTCTTTAGCAGTAAATTTTGCCGCGGCTCTTTTATATTTGTTGTGACCCATTATATTATTATTTATTATTATGTTATATATATTTGATTTATACCTCAGCATTTTCGTCTTCTTTTCCCTTATAAAGCAACATTTTTCTTCATTTCATGAGCAAATCAGAGTCACATATTCTTTACATTATATGTATAAGATTGCTTACAAAACTACAAACATATATGATGCATTGGAAATTTATGTTTTCTTTTCTAATAAGTATTTTGCATCAGAATGTTTTAACGAGGCTCCATATCTCTTTCTTTTGCCAAAAAAAAACTTGAGCAATTTGAAGTATCTTTACTTCTACCGCAACCATTTAATTATTAGTGGTATTCCTAGTGAAGTGGGAAACCTCTATTCCGTAATCACATTCCAGGTGTTAGATAACAACCTCCCGGGGCCAATCTCACCTTCCTTTGGTTACTTGGTCAATTTGTATTCAATTTACCATAGTAGAAATCAGTTCTCTAGAGTGTTTTTTCCACTATAAAAAATTTGCTAAATTCAATATATTATCTCTTCTCAAATGCATTCAGGGAAAATATTCCAACATATATAAATAGGCTTATGAATAGGTTTCTGATCATTGTCTTGTACTAGTTTATACCTAAATATGCTTGCCAACTTCAGAAGAAACTATTGGAAGTTTTTTATCCCAAGAAGACAATGATCACTAGTACAAAAATTAGAAAAGAATTGGAGGTTTTAAGTCGGATCCCCATATATCCGACTTAAAAACTGGTTGCGGTGGCAATTTTGTAATAAACGTGCGAGAAAAATTCTGTCGCTCACCATTTTAGGTCGGATAACGCTTATGCCCGACGTGAAAGGTGTAACATTTTTTTTGGGTGAAACAAAATAATAAAAGCATCCCACGCGTTCCCTCTTTAGCATTTTTGTTTGACTTTTTTTTTTGTTCCATCGTTCCATCATTCCATCGTTCCCTACTTCGTACAGAACCCAAAAACAAAACACTAGTCACTACAGAACCGAACCCTAAATCTCCATTGCTCTTCCCATCGCTCTCCACCAAATCGCTGCCTTCCTCCGTGGCTCTCCACCAAATCGCTGCCTTCCATCGTTCTTCCCATCGCTCTTCCTGTCGCTCTCTCTGCCAAATCGCTGCCTTCCTCCGTGGCTCTCTCCTCTTGGCCTCCATCTCCATCTATCTCTTCGTCACCGTCTCTCTCCTTGTGTCCGTCACCTTCTTTGGATTCGTTTTCTTCTGGTTTTTCTGAAGGTAAACCACCACTCCTATGCTGATTCATTTCTTGAGCAGAGAATCTTCATTAAGATGACTGCTATTGCTATGTTTTATTGAAATAAAGGAATTTCGTATCTCTTTTTACATTCTTAGGGTTTTGTCATATGTGTTGTTGTTTTGTAAAATTTGTTAGGGTTTGATGTTTTTTGATTCTGCTGTGATAGTTTGATAAATTTCATATCAAGGTTTAATATTTATTGAACCAGAAATAAATAGATTGGTTTATATGATAGTTGGTACTGATTTGCTCCTAATTTCCCCTTTGTTTGATTGTAATCTCTGCTAAAATAAGGGGTTGAATATGTCTTTCCCCTTGCTCCTAATATACTCTAGATTTGTCTGTACCCTTGAGCTAAAGAGGTTGAATATGTATGAAGTACCAGATTTTGTTGGTTTATGAAAAATGAAAACAATATGGAGACCTAGGTCGACCAAGTTCATTTGCCTTTTGATTGAGCCTCTTTTTACTATGAAAACCAAATATTTTCAGCTAGGAATTGCTTCAAGTTTGTTATTTGAAATAAGAATCCCACCGCGAGGTAACGTACTTCTTTTTACTTCCCATTTTAGTTAATGGTGAAAATTAGAATCAAGTTCTTTAGTGGTGTATATCCTTCTTTGGGTTTCATGCATGATTGTTCAATGCATCTGCAATCTAATAGATATCCTCTTTGCCTTCAACAGGAGCATTTGGAAAGCAATTAGTGTAATTGTGTTCACTTTTTCCTACAATAAATATGACGTTGTGTTTTCTTTGCTTGGTTTTTTAAGTTGCGATCTAAGCACGGGAAGTGTTGTTATCCTGTATTGTTCTCTTTCGTTTGTTGTGCGTTTATGGGGAATAAAGATAATGCATGTTTCCGTGTGACTCATCTTTACTTGAATATTACTTCGATCCTTTTTCAGTTCTAGGAAGCTATTGAACTACATAGAACTGAAAAAGAAGCCAGAAATGCAGCTGAGAAGATGCAAGCTTGTCTTTCAACTGAACTTGAGAAAGTTTGCGAAGAGAAATCAGCTGCTGAGCGGAAGGTAATGCATGTTGCAACTATTGCTTACATTATATTGAATGATTTTACTTGGGCTTATTGGTTATTTGATTCCTGCAGCACGGGTCTCTTATTTTTTTCTCTCCTTTTGAAACTGTTGTTTTTTGCAGGCCATTTCAAATGATGACTTGTACAGACGATCACAGGAGTATAATATGAGTCTGCAGCAGTACAATAGCAGCCTTCAATCATACCTTGAATTAGCTAATGAGAAACATCAAAATTTGGAAACAGAGAAAACTACTATTGTTGAGACTCTAAGCAAAGTAAGAGGCCACAATAGCGCTTTGCAAGAGCAGTTGGCATCTCTTAAAGTAAGCTATTTAATGTAATATTTGCTTAATTTTGTCGGGTCTTTCTGTGTCAATAGAGGATTTGATACCTGAGAAATGTTTCTAATTAAGTGAAGTGAAAATTTGAATTTTTTCCCCTCCCTCCATTGCTTTCATGGAAATGAAATAGAAAATAGTAGATTTGATAAGCTTGCCATTATAAATTTGCTTGTAGTTCTTTTTTTGATTGTACTGACATCCTTCTTCATGCAAGCACTTGATCTTCAACATGTATAATAATTTTTAACATGTTATACAACCTTTTTGTGCAGAGCAGTAAAACAAATTCTAAATGATCTTCAGCATGTATAATAATTCCCCTGCTTTATATTTTTTCTTAGACTTCTCAAGATGAGGCTACAAAGCAGAAAGAAATGTTAGCAAACGATCTCAAATGCCTTTGGGAAAGAGTTAAAACAAATCAGAGACGATCGTGATTACCAATTTGGTCAAGTACAACCTTTAACTAAAGAAGTAGCAGAATACAAAGAGTGTAAATGGAGATTAGCTGCAGAATTGGACAAAAGAAATGCTCTCGAGGTGTGTCGTATTGTTTGTTCTCGATCATTTCCTTTTGATGATTAATTATGCACTACTGGGTTCATTAGACTTATAAGATAGTGACTTTATTTGTAGGAGGCATGTGCTTCTCAAAGGCAGAAAATAAATATGCTGCAGCAGCAGTTGGATGCTGAAAAGGAGAACTTAAAGGTGAGTAAATTGTGCAGGTGTTTTGCTTTTCCCTATATTAGTTTTTTTGAAAATTTGCTTTGTCTCATTAAAATTGGGGGGATTTTGTTCCTCTTCTGTCTTTGTATAATAGAATATGATTAATTTGGAGAGGGACAAAGTTCTATTTTTCTGATATCTATTGGCCCTTATAACCGATTGTGGTGGGTGTTTGTAACGCACGGGGGGTTATTGATCTAGATGCTATTAGTTGATTTTTGCTTGTAGTAGTTGTTAGTTACAAGGTGACCATGTTTTCCATTATGGTTTATTGTGGCAGGTTTGTATTTTTGCGTATCGACAGATATGTTCTGGCAAAACATATACAAAATTTTATTTAATTGGATTTCTGTTATAGCGTAACCTGGATATAATTTCTCAGACTAAGTTTTATAAGTGCTTAGACTTGCAAAAGGACACACAAATACCAAGTGTCGAACGCTTTTGGGCACTCCCAGGAGGTTGCTAGTTGGCTGGAAGTTGATAGTGTGCACTGTAGTGATGCTTTTGGGCACTTTCTGCAGTTTGGGAGGTATCTTAGAAGTCTGAAGGTGAAGCGAACCAAGAAAAGGTAAAGGAGCTGATCTGGTTGCTAGTAGGCTATAATTTATATTTGATTCTTTTTAAATTTTCCTTATTTTTTGCTTCTTTCCTTTTATTCTTTGATATGATATAGTTTCTTTGAATAGTGTAGATACAGCTGAACTGTAATCTCTCTTAATCCCTAAGTTTCATGGAGTTTTATTATTTATTTACTTTTGAGTATGGTGATATTTTATCTATGTAACCAATCCCATATAGTAAGAAAAGAACTTTGGATTGAGCAATATAAGGTTATCCTGAATTAAAGAACCTTTTTTATCATCGTAGTGAAAGAAATTGATGTTTCTATTTTATAGTACCTATGCTGAATTTTCTAATGTTTACTTGTGACTGTTGTCAGGGAATTGCTGGAGGTGAGTTAGTTGTTACTCCAGTTGACAAGACAGGGTTCCTACCTGAGGATGCAGCTATTGTGGGAAACACTTGCTTGTATGGGGCAACAGGTGGGCAGGTCATTGTTAGAGGGAAAGCTGGGGAAAGATTTGCTGTTAGAAACTCTCATGCTGAAGCTGGGTAATCAAAAACATCAAACTGATGTCCTGGAGCTGGTTCACTGCAAGGAAAGGTAAAGGAGCTGATCTGGTTTTTGCGGACTGGTGTAGCTGTCCGGGTAGGTGCTTGGAGTTAGCTGAGTAGTTCGGCCTAGCAGAGGCGAGTATGATGGAGTGGTTTGTTCCTTGGTCAGCTAGGCAATATTGTAACTTGTCTGCATATTTGTTGGCAGAATGCTTGAGGCTCTCTTATTAATTAAGTTTGTTGGTTTGATGTTTGGAGTGCACCATGGTGTTCTGAGTTGGTGAAATAAAGAGTTATTTGGTATATATGGTGAATTGGTTGCTACTTTGTCCGAGAGGGTGACTTTGGTGTATCTGGCACGGGCTTCCTAAGGTGTATGGTCTGTTTGTGGTGGCAGTAAGGTCAAACAATTGAACAGAGCTGGAGTGGGTTGATTTTTAGCTACTAGTGCAATGTCTATGGTGCCTGATAGAATACACATGCACATGGGTTGATTTTTAGCTACTAGTGCAATGTGTGTTGCTTTACACCTTAAGTGTATATGTTCTATGAATTGAATTATTATGATACCTTTTTTTTTGTCTTTCACAGGTAATATTAGCTAGAGAATAAAGAGCAGGGGAAGCACAAAATAACGATTTTTTTTTAAAATAAAATGAAACATTTACAGTCAGGCGGAACAAACAATCCGACTTTAAAAGTGATTTACATTAGACTTTACACGAGGTAATTAAAGTCGGACGCTGTTTGATCCGACTTAAAATCGGACTTTTTAAGTCGGACTGTAACCCGACTTTAAATCTCTCTAACATTCTAAGTCGCCCTAATAGAAGTCGGACCAACATCCGACTTTGAATCCTCTTTTTCCACTAGTGGATATAGTAAAAACTAGTACAGAAGAAACTGTCGAGTTGTTTTGTAGCTATTCACGATGATATAGTAAAACACATCTTACATGAAATATTGCATAGTAGAGTACCTAATTAGGCATTGGCTTTAACATGTGAGCCTTTAAAGGCCATGAATGGACAAATAATTGCTACTTGTCTAGTTAATTAATCCATAGAAGAAAGGAAAAACAAAGCAAAACTAAGTCAGCATCATCCCATGGAAACTGTATTTTGAAGGTCCTTGTCCAACTAAGTTTCATTACAAATTAACATCAAAGTGTTCCAATAATGAAGTTAGATATATACTTTAAGGATCAAGTATACCAGAGTGTAAGCTCAAGAACTATAATGAGAGTTTATTCTTTATTTAACTGCCAAAGTTGGGAAAAAGTTGGGGAATCTAAGTCCAAAATTTGAAACTCATGGAGGTCATAATAAAAATCATACAAAAATAAGTGAATGTTTTAAAGAACCCAGTTATTTTTTCTTATTATATCATGAAAATTAATTTAATTTAACTAATCTCCATAATTGTTGTAAAGTTAGTCCGCCCCTGTCGGCTACATTGACAATTTCAACGATATGTGGACGTCAAATCTTTAGTTCGAACTCAGGTGCGACCGTGTGTGTGTTTATTTTCCATTTTGTCTAGACTAGACAAAAAAAACTAATGTGAAGTTTTTTTTTACTCGTAATTGTATCCCAGTCTTTGAATCTGTCTTATGTTTATTTTTCCTGCTATTAAGGTAGTTATATAAACCAAAAAGTAAAGTATCACAAAAAATAAAAAAAATAGCAAAAAGTGATATTTATTATAGTGTGTTTGATTTAGAGGAAAAGTAAGGAAAGATTCTGAAGGGAAGGAAATGATTTCTATTGTTTAGAACCATTACAAAAAGTGAAGAAAAGAAAGCCCACCACAATATGCTTTCTCCCCAAATATGAACTGAAAGTTGAAGGAGACCACAATTTTATTGAAAAAGACAAAAAAAAATCCTAAAGAGTTGTTTGTACATTTCCAAAGTCTTGCACTAGATGACACCCCACTAAACAACGTTCATCGATCATAAATGTATTATAAAAAAAGGAAAAAAAATACAAAACAAGGGGGACATAAATCAAAATCTTTGAAATAAATTCAACACTAGTGTCCCAACGCTCAAACTTGGAACAAGAACACCATATATATATATATATATATATATATATTGATATGTCTAACAACTATCTCTCTATGGCACAACTATTCTACAGTTGGAAATTTATGTTTTCTTTTCTAAGAAGTATTTTGCATCAGAAGGTTTTAACGAGGCTCCATATCTCTTTCTTTTGCCAAAAAAAAACTTGATCAATTTGCAGCATCTTTACTTCTACCGCAACCATTTAATTATTATTGGTATTCCAAGTGAAGTGGGAAACATCTGATCTGTTATCACAATCCAGGTGTTAGATAACAACCTCCCAGGGCCAATCACACCTTCCAATGGTAACTTTATCCATTTGGACTCTATTCTCCATAGTGGAAATCAGTTCTCTAGAGTGTTTTTTCCACTATCGAAAATATGCAAAATTCAATATATTATCTCTTCTCAAATACATTCATGGGCAATATTCCAACATTTATGAATAGGTTTCTCATCATTGTCTTTTAATAGTTTATAACTATTAGGACAAGTATCAAATAGACAAGTATATAATAAATATGCTTGCCAACTTCAGAAGAAACTATTGGAAGTTTGTTATCCCAAGAAGACAGTGAAGTATTTCTAGGTGTTTTGTAGCTTTGCACTATGATATAGTAAAACACATCTTACAAAAAACTATATATATTGCATAGTAGAGTACATAATTAGGCATTGGCTTTAAGAGTTTTCATTAACATATGAGCCTTTAAAGTCCATGAATGGTCAAATAATTGCTAAGTGTTTAGTTAATTAATCCTTAGAAGAATGGAAAAACTAAGCAAAACTAAGTCAGCATCATCCCATGGAAACTGTGTTTTGATGGTCCTTGTCCAACTAAGTTTCTTTACTAATTAACGTCAAAGTGTTCCAATAATGAAGTGGGATATATACTCTAAGGATCAAGTAAACTAGAGTGTAAGCTCAAGAACTATAATGAGAGTTTATTCTTTATTTAACTGCCAAAGCTGAAAAAAAGTTGGGGATCTAAGTCCAAAATTTGAAACTCGGGGAGGTCAAAATAAAAATCATACAAAAATAAGTGAATATTTTAAAGAACCTGGTTATTTTTTCTTATTATATCATGAAAATTAAATTAATTTAACTAATCTCCTTAATTGTTGTAAAGTTAGTCCGCCACTGCTAGTTACATTGACAATTTCAACGATATGTGGACGCAGGGCCGGCCCAAGCAATTTGGAGGCCCTGTTCAAATCTTAAAGACTGGGTCCTGTTTGAAATTGAGTTAAACTCTTTAAAAAAAAATTATTCGCTTCTCATATTCAGATTCATACTTTCCAATCTTATGAGGTATAGTAGAAAGAAAAACCTAATAATTTCATTTTCTGGTAGTGATAGAAATGAGGATGAGCAAGAAAATTTCAGAACCGTTAGTTGGTCTACTGCATTAGTCAAATAGACATACAAATTCTCCCTCTTCCTCTGTAGTATCAAAAGAGAAATCGTTTAAATTTAAAAGGAAAAAATTTAACGAAATAACGTATGAGAAACAATAGCAAATAGCAAGAAGAATTAAAATGCAAATTGGAACTTGAAAGTTGTAATTATTTTTAAACAAATTATAAAATATTTGGTATAAATTAAATATTTTATTATTAATTTATATAAAAGTAATATATTTATGCAATATTAATAAATACTTATACATTACTGGTAAAATATTATTAATATATAAATGATGTGAACAAGCACGGTTAGAAAATAATAGGCTAGAATATATTGACAAATAAAATTAAATCATAGTTATTAAATAATAGGCTAGAACAAGCAATTATTATTACTAATATTTTTTGACAAGATTATTATTATTATTATATCTACAACATTTGAACGAAACAAAAAGTGGAGGCAAGCCAGATAAAAAGAAACATGGAAGTGCAAAGGAACCGTAAAAAATCAAAAAAGTGGGTAGCCTAGGATTTGAACCTGGAATGTGCAGGCAAGCCAGATAAAAAGAAACATGGAAGTGCAAAGGAACCGTAAAAAATCAAAAAAGTGGGTAGACTAGGATTTGAACCTGGAATGTGCAGGAGGCTACAGAAACGCATAACAAACCATTTTAACCAGTTGAGGAGCTTAGTTAATAAATTGCACAGAAGACATATATAACGCGGTTATAGTTTTTGGGGCCCCAAAAAATGTGGATTGGGCTGAGGCCCTGTGCGGTAGCACAGGCTTCACAGCCCAATGGCCGGCCCTGTGTGGACGTCAAATCTTAAACTCAGGTGCGACCGTGTGTGTGTTTATTTTCCATTTTGTCTAGACTAGACAAAAAAAACTAATGTTTATATTTTTACTCGTAATTGTATCCTAGTCTTTGAATCTATGTTATGTTTAATTTTCCTGCTGATAAGATAGTTATATAAACCAAAAGTAAAATGTCACAAAAAATAGCAAAAAGTGATATTTATTACAATGTGTTTGATTTAGAGGAAAAGGAAGGAAAGATTGTGAAGGGAAGAAAGGGATTTCTATCGTTTAGAACCATTACAGAAAGGTTGAAAAAGAAAGTCCACCACAATATGCTTTCTCCCGAAATATGAACAGAAAGTTGAAAGAGACCGCGATTTTATTGAAAAAGACAAAAAAAACATCCCCAATAGTTGTTTGTACATTTCCAAAGAAAAAACACCCCACTAAACAATCGACAACACCTCATAAATCTATTATAAGAAAAGGAAAAAAATACCAAACAAGGGGGACATAAATCAAAATCTTTGAAATAAATTCAGCACTAGTGTCCCAACGCTCAAACTAGGAACAAGAACACCATATATATATATATATATATATATATATATATATATATATATATATATATATATATATATGGTGGAAGTAGGAATGTAGATATTAACTTTGAACTGTTGGTTACTTATCTGGGTATGCTATGATGTTGGTCTTGCTTTGTTCATAACTCATATGTGCCAGGTATGGATATTAACTCTAAAATTATATTTTCTTAAATGTTATACTATAAGTGTACTTCTTGTCTATGGCTCTTTGGTAGTTCCCTACTAAGGCCTGAGAAATTATTTCATATCTCAAGTATAAAGGCTGGAAAGCACTCACTAGAGGCCTGGACTTCGTGTGCCAGATAGTTCTTGAGAATGTTCTTATATGGATAGTACATGGATGGTTCTACCTCCTATTCTATCTTGTGAGAATTCCCAGGAATGAATCTCTGACTGGTGATCAACAACGCCACGTACTCTGAGTTTATGTTATGCATTTCAAAGGTGTTTTTACAAAGGCTTCTCTGTGAGCTTGTTGCAAGCAATATCAGTTACCTGCGTAATCCCATAAACAATTAGTCTACTTTTTTATAACTATATATAAACCTATTAAGGTTATTGAATGAAAACATTATTTATCTATGTTTATATTTTGCAGATATTTCCTTTGTGTTCTTAAGTCAATAACTCTTCTGTATCCTGCTATATATCTACTTAGAACCAATTCCCTGTATGATATTGTTCCTCCAAAAATTTGGTTGATGATCATAAATCGTTTTAAAACCTTTTTCAAAGAAAAACTCTTTGACGTATAACATTCTTTAAAACAAGTATTTTAGCAGCAATGTTGTAATACCTCCATAGATGTGGGGAGTCATAACGAGTGCCATAGTCTCGCAGAGGGAGTAAGACGAGCCGGCCATTTTGACTAGTTATGGAATAGGGTTACTCATGATTTACTTGGGTTTATTGAGGAAGTATTTTTCTAGTAAAATCGTTTCATTTTGATCATCAAACAAAAGGAATATATATTATATATTTATTGGTTTAATCTTCTAGATGTATTTCAGTGCTTACTTAGTATTTTGACTTGAGTAATACTTGGATCACACTCTGAAGTATAAATACAGAAAATAATTATTTTATCCAAGTTTTAATATCCAGCACGTTGACAATATTTTGTTCCTAGAATATAACAAGATTAATCCCAGAGCATGCCTCAGAAAGTAGTTTTTAGTTCATATGTTAATATTTATATTTCTGGTAAAACCAAGTGAAGGCTGTGATGCTAATGGGTGAGGAAAATTTTAAAATGTTTAAAGCTCTTTCCTCACGTTTTTCTTGTTCTTCTCGCGCATCAACTTCATCTTCTTCTCTCTCTGAGAAACAATCTTTATCAAACAAAGTCTTCAAAGAAGAAATTCATTTCGAAGACATCAATCAAGATCTTGATGATTGGGATATCCCAAAAATATCTCACAAAGATCTTTACAATAATCAAAAATCTTTCTTTAGCAGATCTGACTTTATCGTTAGAACTGTTGAACAAAAATTTATACTCAGAACAGATGATGAAGAATTCCATCTTCTATCTGAGAAGAGTATAAAAGATCACAAAGCTAAGAACTTCAACTACCTACACATTGGAAGTGTTCAGGTAGGGATGAAGCCTCTTACCAGAGAATCTCTTAACGTTGCAGTATTGCTTTGTTTAAGAGATGCTCGCCATAATCAGTTCCAGGATTCCTTATTAGGAACAGTGGAAACTAGCCTTATCCATGGCCCAATCTTTTTTAACTGTTTTCCAGATCTAACTGTAAGCCTGGAAGATAGAAACATTATGGATGTTCTTCATCTTAATGTCAAGTGTCATGGTTTTGACATGAAAGAAGGATCTGTTCCTATAGCCCTGCTATACAGAGTTCAATACAAAGTTATGAACTCAATCAGATCCAATTTCTTAAAAACCAAATGTCAGAAGTCTGGGGAAACCATTTTATTTCTCACAGACCAATCCAAAGCCAATGTTATTGTGCCCAAAACCATTCAATGGAGTGATATAACACTTCCTGAAACCTGGACTTTAGATAGAGCTGCTCCCACAGCACCTAGAGTAACACCAGAATTCCAGGATGTTATCCAGCATCAATCTGGAAGAGTTAATCTTGTTTTTAACAGATCTAACTCCTTCTCCATCCCCAGGTCTCTTAGGTCTGAGGAAGATTTCAACACTGCTAGAGGAACTCTCTCCAGAAGATCCTTCTCCAGAGAACCTTCAAGAAGGTCTTTCTCTAGTATGTTCCCCAAACCAGATATTGGAACATCTCACGATGGCTCCACTATCCATCTGCAGGGATTCAAACCCACAACCCCTGTAGAAACCTCCTATCAGAAGGAGGAAGATGACCAAAGATCTATCCAATCTCCAACCCTTTCTTCCATGAATAATGTTTATGATGATATTAACTGAAAATATCATTAAAGAGTCCTTCAGGAAAGAACTTCATTTAGAGGAATGGTCTCCTCATAAAAAATGGATCTTTCAGCATTACCAGGGACACAAACGTATAGCAATCAGAGAGAAATTTTATAAATTTCTCAGAAAAACCAACCATTATACCCCCTTCTTCAAATGGTTTAGTGATTATGCCATTAGAAAAGGTATCAATTACCCTTTTCAATCTTCGGTTTCCAAAGCTAAACAGGATATACCTGTTGTCCTTTCTAAGCATCCCAGAAAATCCTTAGAACAGACTAAGCTTCTTGACTCTCTAGGTATCCCTACCCAGTCAGAGAAACCCATCACCAAACCAGTTCTTCAGCAAACTAACCAGGAAGAATTCTTATCCAGGATTAATGAGCAGCTTGACCTAATTAAAGTAAAAGCTCTCAATAATTCCCTTGCTAAAGGTATTAAATCTAGTAAAATGATTTTTACTACCTCCTTAGCTGAAACCATCAAATGCTTCAGGTGTAGGAATCTTGGCCATACTGCTAGGTATTGCCCTATCCCTCAGAAGAAAGCCAAAAAACCTAAAACCAAAATTAGGTCTCATGGCACTAATCAAGTCTCGGAAACTTGTTGCATTTGCAATAAAAACAAACCTGAGATACCCATTATCAACAATCCCCCTTTGAAGCAACCTGGTAAACCCAGGAAAAGATCTTACTGCTTCACTTGTGGCAAACTTGGCCATAAGAACCCTGGGTGCATTATCATTCATAAGCTTAAAAATATTAAGCTTAATCCTAAGGTTAAGGACAATATTAGAGTCATCTGCAGAGATGGCAAACCAAATAGGTATGATAGGATTCTTACTGAGCTTAGAACCCTTGAGCTTAGTCCCAAAATCATATCCAAAATCTATAGATGGTTAGAAATTTTTATTGATAATTCAAAGCATGGCTCTTACATTATCAATCCTACTCTTGCCATTTATGACTTCAGTAATCCGTTTATTCTTAAAAACTTTAAAAATAGACTCATTTGGGAATCCCCAACCATGTTATTTTCTTTTCAAATTTCTTCAAATAACATCAATGTCTGTTATCTGGGGCAACCCACCTTATTTAATCTTGTTTCTGATATTTTTACCAGAACAAAAACCCAGAAGAATGATAGCAATATTAGTAGTATAGTTCCCCTTACTATTCCTACTGGTATTTTTACTATTCTAACTGGTAAAAATTCTTCTAAATCTAGAAGAGTTTTAAATCCTGTTTTCCAAAATCAAACTTACCAAAATCAAGCTATTTTGTATATCTTTAACAATTTAGTTTATATCTTCAACCATATTAATTTGTGCTTCTTTTGCAAATTAATTTATCCTTTTAATCATATTAATCAAGCTAATTATAGAGAACTATGGATTTTTATGATTAGCAACAATGCCATAGATATCCATGTGAAGGTCTTCTTTTCTAACTCTTCTGTGTTTATCTACAGGGCCAAAATTGTTATGTCCTCCAGGGCTCCCTCTTCTAGAGGAAGAGGTCGAGGAAGAGGTAAGGGTGCTCTTGACCCTAATGCCTCAGCTTATACTAGGGTTCCTACCCCAGAACAACCAGAATCTCAATCAGGGTCTTCTCCCCAGAACACCCAAAACAAGCAAACTAAGGAAGACTATGCCTTCCCTATCCAAACCCTTCAAGCCTTTCAAAATCAAGGTTTGACCAATCTTCCTACAAAAACTTGGGCTGAGATAGCTGAAGAAACTGACCTTGATCAGTATATTTCTTTAGATCTTGCTGTCCAAACCCAAAAAACTCAGTTAGTAAGTGCTAACCCAAGAACCCAGGTTATCACTATCCAACCACAATCAACCTTGGCCATTGGTCAAAAACAAAAAACCATTGCTCCTGCTCAAACCCAATATGTCCCCAAAGAAAGCTTCTTCTTTGTTGCCCATATTGAACCAGAGTTCTGGAATAATGATCCAAACAAGATCCCTGCAAAGATCTTTCCTCCCCATATACATTTCCTGCCTTTGGCACCAAACAAGACACAGAAATTCTATGAATTTATCCTCATAGATACTGAGTCTATATCTCTCAAACATTACAAAGACCCAAAAGATGATTCCCTCATCACTCATTCAACCTTTCAAATCCTTAATGTTTTGACACCTTCTGCATTTGGGACAAATCCAAATATCACAAAGAAATTCTCCCACCCTTTTGACCCTATGGGTTATAATTACTGGGATTACATCAAAGCCTGGGATTATGTTATCCTAGGACTCCAAAATAAATCCTTCAAACATTCTTGGTTGATTTATTTTAAAAAGAAAACCAAGTATACCTTTCCAAATTGGTTCCTTCAATGGTGGGATTTCTTTGGCCCTTGCCCAGAAATCTTCCCCAATGAAGTCCAAAATGGATTTCAAATTTTTCAAAAAAGATTTAACAAAGATCTCAACAATTATCCAATATTGTTGAATTTTTGTTCTACTTTCTCTTTGTCATGGATATTTTCATGGCAATACAAAACTGGGTATTTCCATCACCCAAAAGATCTGTTGTCTTTTTACAAACAGGGTTTTGTCAAATGGTGGCCTAAGCTTGATGCCTCTGCTGCATCTGCTGATAGTGTAACCAATTGGTTCAAAACCAATTCAAAAGCCTTGCAAGTTGCTGACCCAGAAACTTGTAAGTTTCTAAACCAAAAGGCTAGAATTTCTGCAGCCATTGCAGGTTCTACCTCTGAAGAAGACGTTCTGGAGAAACTCCAGAATATTATGAAACTTCTTCAAGATCAATCTGGGGCTAATGAAGCTCCTTCATCTTCAAACAAGGATAGTAAGAAGAAACAAGTTGTTGTTTCATCTTCATCCTCTCCTTCAAAAGATTACTCTGAAGAAGGAGGCTTTGATTATTACTCTGATGATCTTTGTTGATTATCATGTTTTTTAAATCACAATTTTATAAAATTCTTTCTTGATCTTCGTTTAAAGACCTTGAAAGATTATTTTCAATCATTTTCAAATTTATCCTTAAGCATGATAATTGTACCAATTTCTGGGAAAAACTGCTTATCTTCTACCCTGGATCATGGTAATAGTAGTACCAAATCTGGTATGAAAAACTGTTCCACAACCACCCTTGAACATGGTGATTGTAGTGTCTCCATAGACATGAAAAACTGTTCAGAAACCACCCTTGAACATGGTGATTGTAGTGTCTTCCCTGACATGAAAAACTGTTCATTTTCCTCTAACAATTTCTTGCAATACTGTTGTTTTCATTGTTGCAGGAATACCCAGAATTGCAATCATAGCATGTAGACAAGCAATAGTGGCGCCATCACCCACTATCTTGGTCAAAGATGCTCCATCAGTGGAATCCCTGTCATGATTCCATTTGTCCCCCACTATCCTTGTCATCATGCATAAAGCTGAAGGCATATCTTAGTGGAACTTTTGTTGTGGACCCCTTGTCTCCCACTCAGAATGGTATCCAAGGCTCCACTATCTCCAATCAAGTGAGCTGTCCAGAGCAACATTGGATCCTCTACAGTTCCAGTCAACCAAGTGCACAGTACAGGTTGCGCAAGTGTACAGTTCAAGTCTCTCAAGTGCACAGTACCGGTTAGTAACTAGGTACTATTTATCTTTCAATCTATATATAGAGGTGCTAGGCTCTTGTTAGAAACACCTCAACACACCTCACTTCAGAACTCTCTCTCTCTCTCTCTAAGTCTAGTGAGAAGTCAGAGCACTTGTGAGTCTTCAATCTTCTTCTTCTTCTTTCTTCCTTCAATCTTCAAACTTGTACTCTGTAACTCATAGATAGTTCTTCAACTATCTCAATCATGGAAGGCTTTGCCTCCTAATCATCTGTAATTAATTTTAAGCTTTTATTTTCTTAGTTGCTAGCCATAGCTACCTACTTCTACCATCTGTAAGTTAATACTTCTGATTCCGATCCCCTCTGGGTATGCTATATATATATATATATATATATATATATATATATATATATATAGTGGGCTGCTAATTTACACCCACTTAAAAATAGAAGGTGTAAGTTAGCATCCTACACCTTTTGATTTGGACCTAAAAAACAACTCTTCCATTTAAAAAGTTATTTTAATGAGTGTGGTTAGAAATGTAATTCTGAATTTTTAATTAAAAATTATTAATTTCACTTTTCTTCACACTGTTAATGTCTCTCTCTCTCCACAATCACTAATCACTGTTTACTTATCAAAAAAAATTAATCACTGTTTCTCATAAATATTTTATGTGGTAATTTTTAATCTTAAACTGTTTCTCATAAACATTTTTTTCTAGTTAACAATAATGACAGTTAAGTAAAAACTTGTTTTAAAAATTAAAGATGCCATAAAATAAAAGTATAAGTATACATTTTATACTTTCATTTAATTATACTGAAAAATAGAAAACATGTTTTAATGAAGAGGAAAATTTAATAAAAGTTTCTAATATTAAAGTATAATAGAAATTTCGTCTAATTTTAATGATGTAATTTTTTTGAAATTGTTATTTTTTTCAAACTTTTCTGTAAACTAACGACTAGCTAGATGTCAAAAAATAAAACAACGATTAAGTAAAAAAATTGCACAGCATTATGTTACCATGAAAAAGTAATAATGTTACCATGAAAAAAATGAAAGAACTTATGAATATTACTATTGGATGTCCATTATTCTTCCCTGCCTTCTTATTATTATCTTGTAAGTGGTATTTTATGTTGGACTACCCACTTACCAATCTCCATCCTATAAATAGGGTTCACCCTCATATGTAGAGACTAACTTGTGAAGAGAAATACAAAGACTCTTATCTTTCCTCCTTCTCTTGTTCTTCTTCTTGCTATAGCTTTGATTATTTTATAACACCTTCCATCTTTTATTCTTTTTATTATGAGTGTTAACCTTTTGTTAAAAGAAACGAGGTAACTTTTATTATAAAATTAACGTCAACAAAAAAATTATTATAAAACTGATGACTTTAAAATAAAAGTATATTTTAATGACAAAAGAACTGTTTACGGTAAATAACTTCTCCTATATAAGAACAATTATTTATTTGCTAAGACTGTTTTATTATTATTCAGCGAGAACTATATTGCAGTGTTCAGTATCTATGCAGGAATTTTATATCTCTGATGTTTTAAGGATGGTGCACTTGAATATTTTTACTCGATAAAAATACCGGGGTGTTACAACTCCACCCTCTCTATCTCTAGAATGTTGAAGATGAAACAAATGAGGAGGGAAAAGCGTTTTGTCTTTAATGTTTCAGCTGGTTTAGTAACTAGTAAGTGGAAATGGGCTGGGCTAAACAATTTAGAGTTCTATGCAATAAGTTATGATTACTAACTACATCTCCCTTTTTAGAAGCAGTAAATAACTCCATTATGCATTAATTCACACAAAATGCTCGATTAAACTACCAACTCTACCAATACATATAAAACGCTCACAATCAATTTTAAGAATAAGAATGTAATAGTCAAAATAATTAAAGGTATTACTGTTTTCACTAACACCACAGCAAATCAAAAATGTGGGAAAGTAGAAATAGATTACCTGAAAGATCTGGTTACTAAACTAATTTTCATTAAGTGTTTAAACAAATTAACCACTATTGTACTAATTTGTGGTTAGTGGCCACTAACCAGTGTTAAGCAATTCTGTGGTTAGTGGCCACTAACCATTGGGGTACTAATTTGTGGTTAGTGGTCACAGATATGAGACCATTTTAGAACATCAATTTCATGAACTACAACCCTCTACTCCTACAATTTCATTGACTAAATCGATGATTCACTCCCTCTCTCCGGTCAATTGAGTTTACCATAACCAAAACCCTCACAGAAACAGAACTCAGAAGAAGGAAAGAAGAAAACAGCGAATTACAAAGTGAAACTTCACTCTCTCGTGATTCTCTCTCTCTCTCGCCTCTCACCATGAACAATCGCTTCGCGATTCTCTCTGTTCTTGTTACGTTCTTCTCTGTTTCTGAAATGTGAACTAACTGAAGAAGAAAAAGACGCGCAGAGAGGAATTTTTTATTAACTCAGCTTCTGATTTTAACCATTTAAATGACCCGGCCCACAATTAATAAACAACCGTGAGGCCCAAAAAATTGGTGGACAGCCCAACCAGCCTTTAATATCTTATTAACACCTCCAAATATCTATTTGCATGTGCCACACAAACCCTGAAATGTGGGAATTAATTATTAATTAAAAAAATTTAGTTTTTAACTTGCCATGCGATTACAAGTCACCACCTCAGCATAATATTGCTTATCAATGTAGAAGAATAACTATGAAATTGCCTCCACGTATAATGATGCTTAAACATGTGAATTGTGTAATTAGGGAATAATGAAAATGGATAGCTTGTAAATGCAAATAACAAAGCAGAAACTAAGAAGTAAGAACTGAAAGACAATAATATCTTTATAAGGAGTTAACATTAATCTAGTGATACAAACTATGGTGTTGTGTCTCTATAGTGTGTCCAAATGACAACCAACTCAACAGAAACTAATGATAATTGATTAACATGATCAATAGAGACAATCAAAATATTAAAAATTGTACTCAATCAGAAAGATGTGATGCACACCCGCATAAGGATCAACCATCTATAGGCAGTTCTCCGCAATTAACAATTCTGCAAGGCTTTCTAGGGATATCTAACCTGCTTGTCTCCTGCGAGTCGAGTGTCTTCACAACATCTATTCCATCAATTACATATCCGAACACAACATGGCGATTATCAAGCCATGGAGTCTACATCATAGAAACGCAACATTAAGATAGTATACAAAAAATTGAAATGCAGAAGATTTGAATATATTAGTAAATATGTTAGTGAATAAGTGAGCACTAAATATGATACATAGCATTGACAAAAAAACTGGGATCGAATAGGTAGAACAGACAATTTAATATTCTTAGATCTGAAAACATAATAGATATAATCTTCCATAGTCAAGATACTACATGTCTCTTACCTTTACAGTGCAAATAAAAAATTGACTACCATTGGTATTAGGACCAGCATTTGCCATGCTCAAAACTCCAGGAGCGACATGCTTCACTACAAGGAAGTATTGAAAATAGAATTTTCAGAATATAAATTACACTATTGTAAGTTTGAATTACGGCCAAGGCTGAGCTTTAAATACCAAGCAAGCACTATCAAAAATATAAGTATTACTATACAGCAAAAGAGACTTACAGCTAAAACTCTCATCTTCATATTTAGAATCATAGATACTAGTTCCACCGGTTCCCTGAGAAGAAGCGTCATTACCCCTCAGTGACACATACTATATTACAGACTAGATACATCACTTATTCAATAATACTTGGTAGCCTTCTTCACTAACACCACATCAAATCAAGAATGTAGAGATGGAAAAAACAAATCGGTTACCAATATGCCTCCTCCACTTCAAGAGAGGAATCGATGGCAACAAAAACCCAGAACAAAAAATCCAGCAATAAAAGTAGAAATAGGTTACCTGAAAGATGCAGTAGCGAGCTCCGACGGCGAAATACAGTAGGCGATGCGATAGCTTCGTGGGTTTGGAACTTACCGGAGAACAAAGAGCAACGATCTGAAGTTCGATGAAGGATCGCCGGAGAACAGCAGCGTCGCCGGAGAACAGCAGCAGCGGGCGAGGTTGAGAAGAGTAGCGTACGATGGTCGAGAAGTGTAGCGCGCGATGTCATGGTGGTTGCAGAGTTCGTTTCTCTCAGCGGTTGAAATTGGTAAAATTTAATCAGTAATGATTAATGATCCGTTGAATTGGAGAAATTACTCTGCTACCCCTTTAGTATTTGTTACTAAGCTTTTGGCTTAGTATCCTTCAAAGACGCGACACGGAGAAAATCAAAAAATAAAATAAAATAAAATGTTTTTGATAGGACTCATTAAGACTAAAAGTGATTTAACACTACAAAGAATGTTACTAAGTGGACATTACACCAAAATAATTTGCTTGATTCTATGATATGTTATTGTTTTAGCACGCTGTCATGCACACCTGAATCTACACCAAAAGGCAATGCGCAAATGACTTATTACTGATGATCATCTAATCAAACTTATTTATAATAATTGGATCTCAAAGAGGCCCTATTTGTTAATTGCGAGATTAAAGGAATTACAAAAATGGGTTGCTTTATGTTCAGGAACTATGTCATTGATGGAGCAGTATGGTTCATGGAAACACCAAACAGAATATTTGAAAGAGACTTTGTACATATGCAGGAAAGCCATAAAGTCGACAAAGCTCTGCATTTTGCTCTGCTGATGCAGCAATTTTTCGTGGAGTGAAGATTTGCATTAGCTTCGAGTTTGATGGAAGGGAACATCATAAAAGCATGCATGCTAGTTCAAATTCAGATGAATGTTAGAGCACACACTAACACTGAGTGCTAATATGAATGTTTACATAACACTCGTTACTCGCAGCAATAGTAATAGTATAGTTTCCACTCCAAATAGTCCCACATCGGAGAAAGTAGATGCAAGAGCACGAAGGATGGTTTATAAATACAAGGCGTATGGGATGAAGCAACATACTTACCTGGATGGGGTCAGTGGGTGATCAAGAAGGCCCATGGCCTAGGTCAGTGACCTCCATTGCACTTAGGAGGGGGTGCTGACTTAAGGTCTACCCAAGTGGTGGAGCCTACATCATAATTTGTGGCTGTGGGGGCCTGCGTTCGCGCGGCCCCTCCCAATTCTAGTTCAAAGATTGAAGTTTGTTTTTCTCGGCCCATTTTCAGCTAGGTGGCCCGTATTAAAAATCGGAGCCCTTTAGCTGTAAACTTTGCCGCGGCTCTTTTATATTTGTAGTGACCCATTTCTATTTTACCTGTTCAACAACTCTGTCACTGAATTGTGACAATAAAAACCTATGGCTACTTGGTTTTATAAATGCATTATATTATTATATATTATTATGTTATATATATTTGTTTTATACCTCAGCATTTTCGTCTTCTTTTCCCTTATAAAGCAACATTTTTCTTCATTTCATGAGCAAATCAGAGTCACATATTATTGACATTATATGTATAAGATTGCTTACAAAACTACAAATATGTATGATGTATGTGTGTATGTAGGTGCATCCGCAGTTCAATAATAGGAATTCTAGAAGAACTTGTTTTACTTGATATGTCTAATAACTATCTCTCTATGGCACAACTCTTCTACAGTTGGAAATTTATGTTTTATTTTCTAAGAAGTATTTTGTATAAGAAGATTTTAACGAGGCTCCATATCTCTTTCTTTTGACAAAAAAAAACTTGAGCAATTTGCAGTATCTTTACTTCTACCGCAACCATTTAATTATTACTGGTATTCCAAGTGAAGTGGGAAACCTCTATTCTGTTATCACATTCCAGGTGTTAGATAACAACCTCCCGGGGCCCATCTCACCTTCCATTGGTAACTTGGTCAATTTGAATTCTATTTGCCATAGTAGAAATCAGTTCTCTAGAGTGTTTTTTCCACTATCAAAAATTTGCTAAATTCAATATATTATCTCTTCTCAAATGCATTCAGGGACAATATTCCAACATAAATGAATAGGCTTATGAATAGGTTTCTCATCATTGTCTTGTAATAGTTTATAACTATTAGGACAAGTATCAAACAGACAAGTATATAATAAATATGCTTGCCAACTTCAGAAGAAATTATTGGAAGTTTGTTATCCCAAGAAGACAATGAAGTCTTTCGAGGTGTTTTGTAGCTATTCACTATGATATAGTAAAACACATCTCATAAAACTATATTGCATAGTAGAGTACCTAATTAGGCATTGGCTTTAACATATGAGCCTTTAAAGGCCATGAAAGGTCAAATAATTTCTAATTGTCTAGTTAATTAATCCTCAGAAGAAAGGAAAAACTAAGCAAAACTAAGTCAGCATCATCTCATGGAAACTGTATTTTGAAGGTCCTTGTCCAACTAAGTTTCTTTACAAATTAACATGAAAGTGTTCCAATAATGAAGTGAGATATATACTTTAAGGATCATGTATACCAAAGTGTAAGCTCAAGAAGTATACTGAGAGTTTATTCTTTATTTAACTGCCAAAGCTAAAAAAACGTTGGGGGATCTAAGTCCAAAATTTGAACTCAGGGAGGTCAAAATAAAAATCATACAAAAATAAGTGAATGTTTTAAAGAACCCAGTTGTTTTTTCTTATTATATCTTGAAAATTTAGTTAATTTAACTAATTTCCTTAATTGTTGTAATGTTAGTTCGCCCATGTCGGTTACATTGACAATTTCAACGATATGTGGGTGTCAAATCTTAAGTTCGAACTCAGGTACGACCGTGTGTGTATTTCTTTTCCATTTTGTTTAGACTAGAAAAAAAAACTAATGTGAAGTTTTATATTTTTACTCGTAATTGTATCCCAGTCTTTGAATCTATCTTATATTTATTTTTCCTGCTGTTAAGGTAGTTATATAAACCAAAAAGTAAAGTATCACAAAAAATCAAAAAATAGCAAAAAGTGATATTTATTACGGTGTGTATTTAGAGGAAAAGGAAGGGAAGATTGGGAAGGGAAGGAAATGATTTCTATTGTTTAGAACCATTACAAAAAGGGAAGAAAAGAAAGCCCACCACAAGATGCTTTCTCCCAAAATATGAACTGAAAGTTGAAGGAGACCACAATTTTATTGAAAAAGACAAAAAAAATCCCCAATAGTTGTTTGTACATTTCCAAAGTCTTGCACTAGATGACACCCCACTAAACAACATTCATCGATCATAAATGTATTATAAAAAAAGGAAAAAAATACAAAACAAGGGGGACATAAATCAAAATCTTTGAAATAAATTCAACACTAGTGTCCCAATGCTCAAACTAGGAACAAGAACACCATATATATATATATATATATATATATATATATATATATATATATATATATATAAATATACCCACACACACACATAATTTTAATAAAAAGAAGTTTTTTTTTTTGTAATTTAACAATATATCTCTATCCTTCCTCTCACTTTTTACATCTACCTAATGCCATGAGAATCATCTCATTTACTACTCATTTTCACTCCTTCAATCTATTGACAAAAAATGAAGTACAAAAGCAGCATTATGCCACATAACATTTCATGCTCTCAGCTAGGTTGGCACCCCCACCAGACAACAATCTATAGTACTTCATGAGTTTACTAGAAAAAAAAAGAAGAAAAAACACAAAACAAGGTGGCATAAACGAAATCCCTTAAAAGAAAAATAAGAGTTTGTAATATAAAGGTTTGTAATTATATCGACGTCATTTTATTATAAATATATCTCTATCTTTTTTTCACTCTCTACTCACATTTGACATCTACCAAACAATATAAAAATCATCTCATTTACATCCCACAATCATTTTTTCAAAATTATTTCATTTTACTTTCTTTCTTTTCACATTCCTTCCCAATCCAAACAAAGTGTGTGTGTTTATTTTACATTCCTTCCTAACGTTCTGATAGTCCGCAAGTATACGGTATATCTCGTAATAGAAAGTATCGATCCACAGGGAGTTAAGCGTGATTACCAATCTAATTTTTAGTGGTGACTAGATGAAAGGGAATGATTTAGTAAAAAAAATAGGTTTGGTTAAAATTCAGAATGCAAGAAAAAGCGCCCTGGGATTATGGTTAAATCCCAATAACGGAGCTAAAACACCCTTAGCTATCGATCCTCTATCTTATAATTAAATTTATGTTTTAAGGACAAGGTATTCTTTGGTGTAATTCAAGTTTCAATTCGGAATACAAGAATGTGTCTCGAAACAATGATAGAGCCTATTCTCATGGTTGATCATTGCACAGACCCATTAAGTACAACCTTATTGTCCCAAAGCTATCAAAGCTATTCTCATGCTTTGATTGACCTTGTCAAAATTCATTTGTTCCAATGTCAAGCTTCACCTCTCGGTACTTCACTTGACATTTGTTTTATAAAATTTATACGATGAACTTAGATTAAAACAAAGCAAATTCTAATAAGATAGAGCTTAGCCTTGGAATTGTTTTAGGGACCCATCATTGTATTGTTTCCCACAATCCCAAGACTAAAGAAGTCTACGCACACATGATCATAGTAGACAAAGGAGTAGAAGAGAATGACATAATTTAAATGGCAGAATATAAATAACAAGGAAATAAAAGTGCTGGAAAATAAATGACAGAAAGTAAAGTTGCAAGAATAGAAAGAACAAAATAACAATAGAACAAAACCTTAAGAGAAAATGCAAGAACTTTAGATTAAACTTTGGAATGAAACTACAATGGTAAGAGATGCCTTTGAAGCTTACATTGAGGTCCTTTTTATCGTGCAGGATCAGTAGACAAAGCACTAAATACAAATCACAATCCATAAAGAAGAAATGGGAAGAGTTTGTAACATCTTTGGAATTCAGATGGGGCGCACGGATCGTGCTCAGTGTAATCCTGTTGGAATTCGAAACAGCACAGGGCGCAAGGTTCGTGCTAAGGAGGCGCGCAGATCGTGCGCTGTGAAACTTTTGATCTTCTGAATTGCGAACGGAGCGCACAGATCGTGCTTACTGGGCGCACGGATCGTGCACTTCCTTGGCTTTGAATTTCTTCCTTCTTTGCGAACGGAGCGCACGGACCGTGCTAGGCCACACACGGATCGTGCGCCTACTTCTGTCTTTCAGCTTTAAATTGCTTGTTTTATTCTCCCCATCCTATTGTCTTTTGATCCTTGCTCTTTGAATATCAAAATTCCTCATTTGCTTCATAATTAACCCTGAGAATAAAAACTAACAATAGGTAGTAAAATGGCTCTAGAATATAGTTAAAACGACAAATAAATTACTTAAAATAAATACTAAAAACACACTAAATTAGGACTTATCAAACTCCCCCATGCTTAAACCTTTGCTTGTCCTCAAGCAAAAACCATGAAACTCATTGGGCCAATTTTGGAAAAAAAAAAATTCTAAATTCATACAAAACCTTAAGTGGACCGGAGGTAAGTTTCAGTACCTCTTCTTTGGTTTGAGACTTACCACTTGGGCTTTTGTGATTTATGAGACAAGTTCTTTGGGTATCAGTACATTAGGAAGGATATAAGTGTCAGCATAGAACTAGTTCCCTGGCATTCTTAAGCTTGGATCTTCCATTTACTAGACCGGGTCTCAAAGAAGGGTCTTTAGACGTTGGGCATTCAAGCATTTTTTTTCTTTTTCTTTGATTTCACATGCAGGCCAACCACTTTTAATTTTTAATTTTTTTCAATCTGAACTAAAGTGGTCGCCCCCTTTTGCTTGATGTACTAATTTGCTTTTCTTTTCTTTTTCTCTTTTTGTTCTTGATACCCCAACTTAGACATTTTTCTCCAGTAACCTCACATCCGGTGAATGTCACCAAGAGAACTAGATTATTAGTTTCTTTCAATCCTCCTAATAGCACTAATAACTAGAAACAAATCCCAAGAGTGTGTGTGTAAAAAGCCCAAAAAGTAGTAACAAACAGACATTTATTTTTACCAGTCAGTCCACCTAGATGAATACTATGAATTTCCAAAAATTTAATCCAAAAGAGGCCTTAACCAAGCAAAATATGCTTTCGAAACTCACAAAGACTTGAAACAAGGGGAGATGATATTTATTCAAAATAAACTAGACTTAATAAAAACGAGAAAACAGTAAAAAGGGCGAGATACCCCCCATGCTTGGACTAAACATTGTCCTCAATAGAAAGCTCACGTGATTTACTGCTGACCAGGCGGAGGAGCCTGATGAATGTTGAAGTGCTGCTTCATAGAGCGAAGGATATCTGACATGTTCTCCATTTGTTGACTATGATGCAGTTGGTCCTCCCTTATTAGTTGCAGCTCTGCTCCCTGCCTCTGCTGCTCACTTTCGATTCTGCCACACCATGCTTCCAGATTAAAGTTTTGGGCATTTTCTTGCTCAGTCATCTCTTCCTCTACCTCTTGGACTGGCACCTCTTGGGGTATGTCACCTGCAGCATTAAGATACAACCAGTTTTCTCGGCTTCTTGTGTCTGTCCTTACCGGGTTTGGTAAAAGGATGGACTTTTTCTTGTCAACCAGCAAGTGAAATCTTGTTCTTGCTTTATTTGTAGCCCTGACTAGGAACATGCTCTCGCCTATATCCATGTCAATGCTCATATTGCCGTCCAGGACATCTTGGTAAATTAACCTGTCAGCCAACCCCAATTTTTGAACAATATAGGTTACCATCCCCTCAATCACAATATCACCTTTGGGAAGTTCAGCAATATGAATCAGATTTCTGGTGATATAGTGAAGGGTGTTAACCTGCACCTGATGGATCATTGCCCATAACAGAAAGAGTTCTCCAGTCCTAATTCCTCCCATCTCACCCCGACCAAAAACAGTGCAAGCCATTATCCTACAAATGTATCGAAAGACTGGGTTATGAATTGAGCTTGCTTTGGCGGTCCTTGCCTCATAGTGACCCCTTCCAGTAATTTGGGTCCAAAAGGTAGGAGGGTTATACCCTGCTGGCCTGACAGCTGGGTCTCTTGAGTCATGAATCAGCCCCACATTAGGAAATCCCAATTTTTCACCAAATGCATCCAATGACATTTCAAAATCTTCATTAAACAGTCTAAAGGACAGCCTATCATCAGTTTGGCATAGTGAACTTAAAAATTCACGAGTAAGCCCTTCATAAGTGGCCCTTTGTGGCCTCAAAAAATCTATCCATCCCAGATTATTCAATAACATCGGTGACTTTTGCCTTTTTAGAAGCCATTTTCGATTTCCTCAAAATTGGGGTTTTTGGTTTTGGAAAGAATTTGGGGTTTTTTGGGTTTTGGAAGGTGAATGGAGTGTTTTTGGTGGTGGGTTTTGTGTATGGGGTGGTATTTTGATGATTGGGTGGTGTTTTGAGGGTGTTTATGGAGGTTTTGGGTTATGGGTATGGAGGTGTGCGAATTTTGGGAATTTTGTGGAGAGTGGTTGTATGGTGATTTTGATGGTTGGGTTTTGTAGAGGGGGTTGTGGGTCGTTGATTTGGGTAGTTTTTATGGAGGTTTGGGGGTTGTTTGGTTGTATTTGGAGGTGGGGAAGATATGTGTATGGAGGTTTTTGAGTAGGAGAAGAGGTGAGGAAGAAGAAGATGGGTTGAAAATCGTGACTTACTTGGCCTTTTGAGGTACGGATTCAGATTTCACGTCTCGCACGGACCGTGCTTGATCCACGCACGGATCGTGCGCTTCATTCGCAAGGGTAAAATGTTTCCTTTTAATTCACGCACGGATCGTGCCATGTTGCGCACGGATCGTACGTCTCTTTCGCACCAGGACCACAAAAAGTATTCTTAGCTACGCACGGATCGTGCGCTTCCTTCAGCATTAAAAACTCTTTTTTTTCTTTTATCGAACACCCGGATCAGACACTTTTTGACATGGATCATACTCATACTTCTTAAAAAAAACTTAGATTTCCTGGAAAACAAAAACAAAAACATTAACCCGTGGGTTGCCTCCCACGCAGCACTCTTTTTTACGTCACTAGCTTGACGGTTAAAAAGAGCACTTTTGCTTAGATTGGGTTATGAAGAACCAAGGTGGTTCCTTTTTCAATCTCATCACCAATCAAATAAGTTTTCAACCTTTGTCCGTTTACTTTGAATGAACCGGTCTTTTCACTCCATATATCAAAAGCTCCGAAAGGATAGACCTTACGGACTTGAAATGGACCGGACCATTTTGACCTCAATTTCCCTGGAAAAAGTTTCAGCCTTGAGTTGAAAAGCAATACAAGATCGCCTTCTTTGAACTCTCTTCGGACGATACGCTTATCATGCCATTTCTTTGTTCTTTCTTTGTAAATTCGGGCATTTTCATAAGCGTCCATCCTTAGTTCTTCCAACTCATTTAACTGAAGTTTTCTTTTATCATCGGCTAACTTCATATCCAAGTTGAGAGTTTTTATTGCCCAATAAGCTTTGTGCTCTAGCTCAACCGGAAGATGACAAGACTTCCCATAAATTAGTTTAAAAGGAGTCATACCAATGGGAGTCTTGTATGCTGTCCGATAAGCCCAGAGAGCATCATCAAGCTTAATTGACCAATCTTTTCTAGAAGGAGAGACCATTTTTTCTAAAATACTTTTTATCTCTCTATTGGAGATCTCAACTTGGCCACTAGTTTGGGGGTGGTAAGGTGTTGCAATTTTGTGCCTCACCCCAAACTTTTGTAAGAGCTTTTCAAAATGTTTGGAGATAAAATGAGATCCTCCATCACTAATTACTACTCTTGGTACTCCAAATCTTGGAAAAATGATTTTCTTGAAAAGCTTGATTACGACTTGTGCATTATTTGTTGGAGAAGCAATGGCTTCAATCCACTTTGAAACATAATCAACTGCGACTAGAATGTATTGATTTCCAAAGAAAACAGAAATAGCCCCATGAAGTCAATTCCCCAGACGTCGAAAATTTCAACTTCTAGAATACTGTTCAGAGGCATTTCGTTTCTTCTGGAAATACTCCCAGTGCATTGACAATGATCGCATTTAGAAACAAAATGATGCATGTCTTTAAAGAGTGATAGCTAGAAAAAACCAGATTGAAGAATTTTGAAAGCGGCCTTTTTAGAACTGGCATGGCCACCATAAGAAGAAGAATGACAGTGGATAAGAATGTTACTTACCTCTTCTTATGGGATGCATCTTCTGAAAACACCATCTGCTCCCCTCTTGAAAAGGAGAGGTTCATCCCAATAGTACTGTTTTACATCAGAGAGGAATTTCTTCCTCTGTTGGTAGCTCTGGTCCGGAGGCAGCACACCAGCTGCAAGATAGTTCACAAAATCTGCATACCATGGTGCCGGTACCATGAATTAAGTTAAAAAGGCAAGGAACGTAGTAACTCGACAGTAAGGAGAGGATCGGTTGGACTAATTTGGAAACATTGGGCAATTTACTTTATACCTACTATTTCGTCTGGTTTTTGGTTCCTAGTCTAATTTTATTAGTTGCCATGATTGGGGCTATAGTACTGACTATGCATAGGACTACTCAGGTAAAAAGACAGGTTTCAGTTTGTACCAGTGAGAATAGCTGATCATCCGGAAAGGAATCATCAAGCGGCAGCTCATTCTCATTGTTCTCTTGCAACCTTGACAAGTGATCAGCCACAACATTTTCTGTACCTTTTTTATCTCTTATCTCCAAGTCAAATTCCTGGAGGAGCAAAATCCATCGGATCAACCTCGGCTTAGTGATCCGTGTAGATGATGATTTTATTGGACCCCACCAAGTATGACCTGAATTTATCTATGGCAAAGACCACTGCCAATAGCTCTTTTTCCATTGTGGCATAATTCACTTGGGCATCATCCAAGGTTCTACTAGCATAGTAGATAGCATGCATTTTCTTATCCTTCTTTTGACCCAGGACTGCCCCAACCGCATAGTAACTTGCATCACACATTATCTCGAATGGAAGATTCCAAATTGGTGGTTGCATGATTGGGGCAGTGGTCAAAGCTTCTTTTAACCTGCAAAATGCTTCATGACAAAGATCATCAAAAACAAAAGCTGCATCCTTAAGGAGCAAGCTTGTCAGTGGCTTAGTAATCTTGGAAAAATCTTTTATAAACCGGCGGTAAAACCTGTATGACCCAAGAAACTTCTTACCTCTTTGACCGTGGTAGGAGGTGACATTTTTTCAATGATTTCAATTTTAGCCTTGTCAACCTCAATACCTCGTTCAGAAACCAAGTGCCTAAGTACAATACCTTCCCTCACCATAAAGTGGCATTTTTCTCAGTTTAGAATAAGATTTACCTTTTCACACCCTTCAAGAACCTTTTCGAGGTTAGCCAGACAGTTATCAAAACTTGATCCATGTACCAAGAAATCGTCCATAAAAACTTCCATTATATTTTCAACAAAATCCGAAAAGATGGACATCATACAGCGTTGAAAAGTAGCAGGAGCATTACACAGACCAAAAGGCATCCTTCTATAGGCATAAGTGCCATAAGAACAAGTAAAAGTTGTTTTTTCTTGGTCGCTAGGATGAATAGGTATTTGAAAAAATCCAGAATACCCATCCAAATAGCAGAAGTGTGAATGCTTTGCTAACCTTTCTAGCATTTGATCAATAAAAGGGAGGGGAAAGTGATCTTTACGGGTTGCTTTATTAAGCTTTCTATAATCGATACACATTCTCCATCCCGTGACAGTCCTAGTAGCAATGGATTCATTTTTCTCATTTTTTATAACTGTAAGGCCTCCCTTTTTAGGTACTACTTGAACAGGACTAACCCATTTACTGTCTAAAATAGGATATATAACCCCAGCATCAAGGAGTTTAAGTACTTCTTTTTTCACAACTTCCTTCATGTTAGGATTCAATCTCCTTTGATGTTCAATGGAGGGTTTATAATCCTCTTCAAGTAGTATCCTATGCATACATAATGAGGGATTTATTCCCTTAATATCCTCAATAGTATATCCTATAGCTTTCGGGTATTTCTTGAGAATATTAAGTAATTTCTTTGTTTCTACCTCATTTAAGTTTGCATTGACAATAACAGGAAAAGTAGAGTTTAGGCCCAGAAATTCATACCTTAGAGATGTAGGGAGAGGCTTTAGCTCCACTTTTAGAGCTCCTGTTGGAAGGGGATCAGATTCCTCAACCAAGTCTTCAATGCCCAAGCCTTTTATAGGAGGATTTTCATCCAACAATTTGGCATAGGCTTGGGCTTCTTCAGCCATTTCTTTATTTCTGCTGCCTGTTAGGCATGTTTCTAAACCATCGGGTGAAAATGATGCTAAAGAGCAGTCTTCCACGCAATGGTCAACAATATCAACTCTACAACAAGAGTCCTTAATGGAAGGACTTTTCATAAGATTAGAAAACTCAAACTCTATCTTTTCTTCACCCACATTGAATGCCAACTTACCATTTTTTACATCTATTATAGCCCCTGCAGTGGCAAGAAAAGGTCTTCCCAACAAAATTGAAACTTGGGAATCCTCCTCTATCTCCATCACAACAAAATCAGTCGGTATAAAAATTTGTCCTACCTTAATAGGAACATCCTCTAAAATTCCGGTTGGATATTTAATGGAGCAGTCAGCCAACTGTATAGTCATTTTGGTGGGTTTTAACTCTCCTAGGCCTAGCCTCTTGAAAAGGGATAATGGCATTAAACTCACACTGGCTCCGAAATCACACATGGCTTTGTTTATGGTTTCACTTCCTATCACACATGGTAAAGAAAAACTTCCAGGGTCTTTTAGCTTTGGTGGCAGTTTATTTTGAATTATAGCACTACATTCTTCAGTTAGAACCACTGTTTCATTGTCATCTATTTTTCTTTTCTTAGACAGAATTTCTTTCAAATTTTTTGCATAAGATGACATTTGAGACAGTGCATCTGTGAAAGGAATGTTTATGTAGAGCTTATGCAAAAGATCAACAAATTTCTTAAACTGCTCATCAAGTTTTGTTTTTGCAAACCTTTGTGGGAAGGGAATGGTGGGCTTGTATGGCGGAGGTGACACATATGGTGTTTCTTTTTCTTTCTTTTCCTCTACCCCCTCACTTTGTGGATTCTCTTTTTCACTCTCATTATTAGTACCATTTGGTTCCTCTAAATGTTTCCCACTCCTTAAGGTGACAGCATTAATTTGGGCTTTGGGATTTGGCTCTGGCTGTCCAAGAAATATTCCGGAGGATTTAGAGGAGGAAGCGACTTGCTGAGCCACTTGAGAAATTTGGGTTTCCAGCATTTTGTTGTGAGTAGTGATAGAGTCTACTTTTGATGTTAACTTTATAAGAGTAACATTCAAAAATGAGTTTTGGTTTTTGAACTCTTTATTTAGTTTAGTTTGAGTTAACACAAAAGTTTCTAATAAAATTTCCAAGTTGGATTTTTTAGGGTTCCTTTGATTTTGAAAACCGGGGGGTGTTCTAGCTGCTGTTTGGTTTGATGGAGGATTTTATATGAAAAATTTAGATAATTCCTCCATCCGGGATTATATGTGTTTGAAAAAGGGTCTCCCTTTTGAGCGAAATTAGCTTGCTCAGAACCAGGAGTAGATGTCCCCAGTTGGCATTCTGTACCAATGTGGCCAACTACACCACAAATTTCACAAGGTGAAGAAGAAGAAGAAGAAGAAGTAGGAGAAGGTGAAACAGCGTTTACACTCAACTTATCAAATTTGGCAAATAATGCATCTACCTTAGAAGCTATATGATCAAGAGCAGAGAATTCGTACTTACATGGCTCTTTCTTTTGTGGAGATGGGGTAGTGATAGCTCTCTCGCTTTTCCATTGGTAGTGATTCTGTGTCATGTCCTCAATCAGAGCATAAGCTTCTTCAATATTCTTATTCATTAGAGCACCACCTGCAGCTGCATCAACAGTCATTTTTGTGGTGTACAGTAAACCGTTATAAAAAGTGTGGATGATCAACCATTTCTCTAGTCCATGATGGGGGCAAAGCCTTAGCATTTCCTTGAAACGCTCCCATGCATCATAAAGAGACTCCCCATCATTCTGAGTGAATCTTGTAATTTGATTCCTCAGTTGACCAGTTTTGCTTGGGGGAAAGAATCTAGCAAGGAATGCTTGCCTCAGTTGATCCCAAGTTGTGACAGACTCATTAGGTAATGAGTGAAACCAAGCTCTGGCTTTATCCCTTAATAAGAAAGGAAAAAGTTTCAGCCTTATGGCTTCAGGAGTCACTCCATTCAGTTTTAGAGTGCCACAGTAATCAAGGATAATAGCTAGATGGAGATTAGGATCATCAGTGGCTGATCCAGAGAATTGATCATGTTGGACCATAGAAAGTAAAGATGGCTTAAGTTCAAAATTATTAGCTTCAACATTAGGATGCACAATAACACCACGGAGTTCAGCCGTAGAAGGCGTAGCATACTCTTTGAGAGTACGATTTTGATTTTCCGCCATTTCTTGGTTATTGCGCAATTCTCTTCTTCTTCTATGTAGAAATCTTTCAATCTCAGAAATTGGTTGCACAATTTCTCCGAGACTTCGGACTCTTCGCATTCAAAGAAGAAGGGAATAAGAAAAAAAAAAGAAAAAAAAAATTCAGTCTAACCGGTACCAAAAAATTGATTAATATCACTAACTCCCCGGCAACGGCGCCAAAAACTTGATAGTCCGCAAGTATACGGTATATCTCGTAATAGAAAGTATCGATCCACAAGGAGTTAAGCGTGATTACCAATCTAATTTTTAGTGGTGACTAGCTGAAAGGGAATGATTTAGTAAAAAATATGTTTGGTTAAAATTCAGAATGCAAGAAAAAGCGCCCTGGGATATGGTTAAATCCCAATAATGGAGCTAAAACAACCCCTTAGCTATCCTCTATCTTATAATTAAATTTATGTTTTAAGGAAGGTATTCTTTGGTGTAATTCAAGTTTCCTTTCGGAATACAAGAACGTGTCTCGAAACAATGATCAAGCCTATTCTCATGGTTGATCATTGTAGAAACGCAGTAAGCACAACCCTATTGTCCCAAAGCTATCAAAGCTATTCTCATGCTTTGATTGACCTTGTCGAAATTCATTTGTTCCAATGTCAAGCTTCACCTCTCGGTACTTCACTTGACATTTGTTTTATAAAATTTATACGATGAACTTAGATTAAAACAAAGCAAATTCTAATAAGATAGAGCTTAGCCTTGGAATTGTTTTAGGGACCCATCATTGGATTGTTTCCCACAATCCCAAAACTAAAGAAGTCTACTCACACATGATCATAGAAGACAAAGGAGTAGAAGAGAATGATATAATTTAAATGGCAGAATATAAATAACAAGGAAATAAAAGTGCTGGAAAATAAATGACAGAAAGTAAAGTTGCAAGAATAGAAAGAACAAAATAACAATAGAACAAAACCTTAAGAGAAAATGCAAGAACTTTAGATTAAACTTTGGAATGAAACTACAATGGTAAGAGATGCCTTTGAAGCTTACATTGAGGTCCTTTTTATAGTGCAGGAGGATCTGTAGACAAAGCACTAAATACAAATTACAATCCATAAAGAAGAAATGGGAAGAGTTTGTAACATTTTTGTAATTCAGATGGGGCGCACGGATCGTGCTAGGCAAGCGCACGGATCATGCTCAGTGTAATCTTGTTGGAATTCAAAATAGCACAGGGCGCGGTTCGTGCTCAGGAGGCGCACAGATCGTGCGCTGTGGAACTTTTGATCTTCTGAATTGCGAACAGAGCGCACAGATCGTGCTTAGTGGGCGCACGGATCGTGCGCTTCCTTAGCCTTGAATTTCTTCCTTCTTTGCTAACGGAGCGCACAGACCGTGCTAGGCCACACACGGATCATGCGCCTACTTCTGTCTTTCAGTTTTAAATTGCTTGTTTTATTCTCCCCATCCTATTGTCTTTTGATCCCTTCTCTTTGAATATCAAAATTCCTCATTTGCTTCATAATTAACCCTGTGAATAAAAACTAACAATATGTAGTAAAATGGCTCTAGAATAGAGTTAAAACAACAAATAAATTACTTAAAATAAATACTAAAAACACACTAAATTAGGACTTATCATGTTCAAAGATGCGACAAGGAGAAAAGCAAAAAATAAAATAAAACGTTTTTGATAACTCATTAAGACTAAAAGTGATTTAACACTACAAAGAATGTTACTTAGTGGACATTACACCAAAATAATTTGCATGATTCCATGATATGTTATTGTTTTAGCACATTGTCTTGCACACCAGAATCTACCCCAAAAGGCAATGCGCAAATGACTTATTATTGATGAATATCTAGTCAAATTTATTTATAATAATTGGATATCGAAGAGGCCTATTTGTTAATAGCGAGATTAAAGGATTTACTAAAATGGGTTGCTTTACTTTCAAGAACTATGTCATTGATGGAGCAGTATGGTTCATGAAAACACCAAACAGAATAATTGAAAGAGACTTTGTACATATGCAGGAAAGCCATAAAGTCGACAAAGCTCTGCATTGTGCTCTCCTGATGCAGCAATCTTTTGTGGAGTGAAGATTTGCATTAGCTTCGAGTTTGATGGAAGGAACATCATAAAAGCATGCTAGTTCAAATTCAGATGAATGTTAGAGCACACACTGACACCGAGTGCTAATATGAATGTTCACATCACACTCGTTACTCGCAGTAATAGTATAGTTTCCACTCCAAATAGTCCCACATCGGAGAAAGTGGATGCAAGAGCACGAACGATGGTTTATAAATACAAGGCGTTTGGGATGAAGCAACATACTTACCTGGATGGGGTCAATGGGTGATCAAGAGGGCCCATGGCCTAGGTCAGTGACCTCCATTGCACTTAGGAGGGGTGCTGACCTAAGGTCTACCCAAGTGGTGGAGCCTACATCATAATTTGTGGTAGTGGGGGCCTGCGTTCGCGCGGCCCCTCCCAATTCTAGTTCAAAGATTGAAGTTTGTTTTTCTTGGTCCCTTTTAAGTTAGGCCCGTATTCAAAGGCTGAGCCCTTTAGCTGTAAATTTTGCCGCGGCTCTTTTATATTTGTTGTGACCCATTTCTATTTTACCCGTTTAACAACTCTGTCACTAAATCGTGACAATAAAAATCTGTGGCTAACTGGTTTTATAAAGCAACATTTTTCTTCATTTCATGAGCAAATCAGAGTCACATATTCTTGACATTATATGTATAAGATTGCTTACAAAACTACAAATATGTATGATGTATGTGTGTATGTAGGTGCATCTGTCGTTCAATAATAGGAATTCTAGAAGAACTTGTTTTACTTGATATGTCTAATAACTATCTCTGTATGGCACAACTCTTCTACAGATTGAAATTTAGGTTTTCTTTTCTAAGAATTATTTTGCATTAGAAGGTTTTAACGAGGCTCCATATCTCTTTACTTCTACCGCAACCATTTAATTATTAGTGGTACTCCAAGTGAAGTGGGGAACCTCTATTCCGTTATCACATTCCAAGTGTTAGATAACAACCTCCCGGGGCCAATCTCACCTTCCATTGGTAACTCGGTCAATTTGTATTCTATTTACCATAGTAGAAATCAGTTCTCTAGAGTGTTTTTTCCACTATCAAAAATTTGCTAAATTCAATATATTATCTCTTCTCAAATGCATTCAGGGACAATATTCCAACATACATGAATAGGCTTATGAATAGGTTTCTCATCATTGTCTTGTAATTGTTTATAACTATTAGGACAAGTATCAAACATACAAATATATAATAAATATGCTTGCCAACTTTAGAAGAAACTATTGGAAGTTTGTTATCCCAAGAAGACAATGAAGTCTTTCGAGGTGTTTTGTAGCTATTCACTATGATATAGTAAAACACATCTTACATAAAACTATATTGCATAGTAGAGTACCTAATTAGGCATTGGCTTTAACATATGAGCCTTTAAAGGTCATGAATGGTCAAATAATTGCTAATTGTCTAGTTAATTAATCCTTAGAAGAAAGGAAAAACTAAGCAAAACTAAGTCAGCATCATCCCATGGAAACTGTATTTTGAAGGTCCTTGTCCAACTAAGTTTCATTACAAATTAACATCAAAGTGTTCCAATAATGAAGTTAGATATATACTTTAAGGATCAAGTATACCAGAGTGTAAGCTCAAGAGCTATAATGAGAGTTTATTCTTTATTTAACCGCCAAAGCTGGAAAAAAGTTGGGGGATCTAAGTCCAAAATTTGAAACTCGGAGAGGTCATAATAAAAATCATACAAAAATAAGTGAATGTTTTAAAGAACCCAGTTATTTTTTCTTATTCTATCATGAAAATTAAATTAATTAAACTAATCTCCATAATTATTGTAAAATTAGTCCGCCCCAGTCGGTTACATTGTTAATTTCAACGATATGTGGACGTCAAATCTTAAGTTCGAACTCAGGTGCGACCGTGTGTGTGTTTATATTCCATTTTGTCTAGACTAGACAAAAAAAACTAATGTGAAGTTTTATATTTTTACTCGTAATTGTATCCCAGTCGTTGAATCTGTCTTATGTTTATTTTCCCGACTGTTAAGGTAGTTATATAAACCAAAAAGTAAAGTATCACAAAAACTCAAAAAATAGCAAAAAGTGAAATTTATTACAGTATGTTTGATTCAGATGAAAAGGAAGGAAAGATTGTGAAGGGAAGGAAATGATTTCTATTGTTCAGAACCATTACAAAAAGGGAAGAAAAGAAAGCCCACCACAAGATGCTTTCTCCGCAAATATGAACCAAAAGTTGAAGGAGACCACAATTTTATTGAAAAAGACAAAAAAAAATCCTTAATAGTTGTTTGTACATTCACAAAGTCTTGCACTAGATGACACCTCACTAAACAACGTTCATCGATCATAAATGTATTATAAAAAAGATAAAAAATACAAAACAATGGGGACATAAATCAAAATTTTTGAAATAAATTCAACCCTAGTGTCCCAACGCTCAAACTAGCAACAAGAACACCATATATATATGTATATATATATATATATATATATATATATATATATATATATATATATACCCACACACACATCATTTTAAGAGAATAGAAGGTGTTTTTTTTTAATAATCTATCCTTCCTCTCACTTTTCACATCTACCGAATGCCATGAAAATCATCTCATTTACTACTCATTTTCACTCCTTCAATCTATTGACAAAAAATGAAGTGCAAAAGCAGCATTATGCCACATAACATCTCATGCTCTCAGCTAGGTTGGCACCCCCACCAGACAACAATCTACAGTACTTCATGAGTTTACTAGAAAAAAAACACAAAACAAGGGCATAAACGAAATCCCTTAAAAGAAAAATAAGAGTTTGTAATATAAAGGTTTGTTATTATATCCACGTCATTTTAATATAAATATATCTCTATATTTTTTTCCACTTTCAAGAAGGCCCATGGCCGAGGTCAGTGACCTCCATTGCACTTAGGAGCGTGTTGACCTAAGGTCTACCCATGTGGTGGAGCCTACATCATAATTTGTGGCAGTGGGGGCCTGCGTTCGCGCAGCCCCTCCCAATTCTAGTCAAAGATTGAAGTTTGTTTTTCTTGGCCCATTTTAAGTTAGGTGGCCCGTATTCAAAAGCTGAGCCCTTGTAAATTTTGCCGCGACTCTTTTATATTTGTTGTGACCCATTTCTATTTTACCCGTTTAACAACTCTGTCACTGAATCGTGACAATAAAAATCCGTGGCTAACTGGTTTTATAAATGCATTATATTATTATATATTATTATGTTACATATATTTGTTTTATACCTCAGCATTTTCGTCATCTTTTCCCTTATAAAGCAACATTTTTCTTCATTTCATGAGCAAATGAGAGTCACATATTCTTCACATTATATGTATAAGATTGTTTACAAAACTACAAATATGTATGATTTATGTGTGTATGTAGGTGCATCTGTCATTCAATAATAGGAATTCTAGAACAACTTGTTTTACTTGATATGTCTAATAAATATCTCTCTATGGCACAACTCTTCTACAGTTGGAAATTTATGTTTTCTTTTCTAAGAAGTATTTTCCATCAGAAGGTTTTAACGAGGCTCCATATCTCTTTCTTTTGCCAAAAAAAACTTGAGCAACCATTTAATTATTAGTGGTATTCCAAGTGAAGTGGGAAACCTCTATTCCGCTATCACTATTAGGACAAGTATCAAACAGACAAGTATATAATAACAAATGCTTGCCAACTTTAGAAGAAACTATTGGAAGTTTGTTATCCCAAGAAGACAATGACGGTTTTTTTTTTAATAATCTATCCTTCCTCTCAATTTTCACATCCACTGAATGCAATGAAAATCATCTCATTTACTACTCATTTTCACTTCTTCAATCTATTGCCAAAAAATGCAGTACAAAAGCAGCATTATGCCACATAACATCTCATGCTCCCAGCTAGGTTGGCACCCCCACCAGACAACAATCTACAGTACTTAGGGGTGTTCAGTGGTTCGGGCAAATCCAAACCAACCCACGATCCAATCCAAACCGATATGTTTGGTTCGGATATTTTTCGTGTTCGGGTCAAAATCGAACAAATCCAAACCAACCCGTAGTTGTTTGGATCGGGCAACAGATTTTAAAAATCAAATCCGCGAACCCGAACCAACCCATATTACGTCATAACAATTTTGTAATTTTAGATGCACACGATTTTATTTGCTTAGAATTTTTACCTTAATAATTTATGATTAAGTTGTAAAATTTTAATACTATGAATAAGAAGACTATTAGTGGATTTGAGTTTGATTTCGTGTGATTTTCAATTTTTTTAGCTATTTAAAGTGTTGGAATATCATAAAAAGTGTTGTTTTTTATATTTTAGAAAATTAATATTTTAGTGAATGACCCGTGAGCCCAATCCAAACCAACCCGTCCAATATCGGTTCGGTTTGGTTCGGATTTTGGAGAAAAAAACGTAAAATCCGAACCAACCCAAACCGAATAATTATCACTGGTTCGGGCAACGGATTTGGTCAAATCCGATCCAAACCGACCCACGAACACCCCTAACAGTACTTCATGAGTTTACTAGAAAAAAAAGAAAAAAAAACACAAAACAAGGTGGCATAAACGAAATCCCTTAAAAGAAAAATAAGAGTTTGTAATATAAAGGTTTGTAATTATATCCACGTCATTTTATTATAAATATATCTCTATCTTTCCCTCTTGAACAATTTGAGATAATCCCCGACCTAGATACAAGCGCGTTGAGCTTTTTTATTCCTTTCCGTACCTACCTATACTTCTAAATTTGTTTCATAATAAGTTGCAACTAAGGCGCAATCTCATGCTTATTGCTCCTAACCGTAGGAGTCTGGGCCTTGTCTCAGTCCCAGTGTGGCTGATTCCACTTTCTCCTCACACTTCACATCTACCAAACAATATAAAAATCATCTGATTTACATCCCACAATCATTTTTCCAAAATTCTTTCATTTTACTTTCTTTCTTTTCACATTCCTTCGCAATCCAAACAAAGTGTGTGTGTTTATTTTACATTCCTTCCTAACGTTCAAAGATGCGACAAGGAGAAAAGCAAAAAATAGAATAAAATGTTTTTGATAACTCATTTAGACTAAAAGTGATTTAACACTACAAAGAATGTTACTTAGTGGACATTACACCAAAATAATTTGCTTGATTCCATGATATGTTACTGTTTTAGCACATTGTCTTGCACACCAGAATCTACCCCAAAAGGCAATACGCAAATGACTTATTATTGATGAACATCTAGTCAAATTTATTTATAATAATTGGATCTCGAAGAGGCCTATTTGTTAATAGCGAGATTAAAGGAATTACAAAAATGGGTTGCTTTATATTCAGGAACTATGTTATTGATGGAGGAGTATGGTTCATGGAAACTCCAAACAGAATAATTGAAAGAGACTTTATACATATGCAGGAAAGCCATAAAGTCGACAAAGCTCTGCATTGTGCTCTGCTGATGCAGCAATTTTTTGTGGAGTGAAGATTTGCATTAGCTTCGAGTTTGATGAAAGGGAACATCATAAAAGCACGCTAGTTCAAATTCAGATGAATGTTAGAGCACACACTGACACCGAGTGCTAATATGAATGTTCACATCACACTCGTTACTCGTAGTAATAGTAATAGTATAGTTTCCACTCCAAAGAGTCCCACATCGGAGAAAGTGGATGCAAGGGCACGAAGGATGGTTTATAAATACAAGGCGGATGGGATGAAGCAACATACTTACCTGGATGGGGTCAATGGGTGATCAAGAAGGCCCATGGCCTAGGTCAGTGACCTCCATTGCACTTAGGAGGGGTGCTGACCTAAGGTCTACCCAAGTGGTGGAGCCTACATCATAATTTGTGGCAGTGGGGGCCTGCGTTCGCGCGGCCCCTCCCATTTCTAGTTCAAAGATTGAAGTTTGTTTTTCTCGGCCCATTTTAAGTTAGGTGGCCCGTATTCAAAAGCTGAGCTCTTTAGCAGTAAATTTTGCCGCGGCTCTTTTATATTTGTTGTGACCCATTATATTATTATTTATTATTATGTTATATATATTTGTTTTATACCTCAGCATTTTCGTCTTCTTTTCCCTTATAAAGCAACATTTTTCTTCATTTCATGAGCAAATCAGAGTCACATATTCTTGACATTATATGTATAAGATTGCTTACAAAACTACAAATATATATGGTGTATTGGAAATTTATGTTTTCTTTTCTAATAAGTATTTTGCATCAGAATGTTTTAACGAGGCTCCATATCTCTTTCTTTTGCCAAAAAAAAACTTGAGCAATTTGAAGTATCTTTACTTCTACCGCAACCATTTAATTATTAGTGGTATTCCCAGTGAAGTGGGAAACCTCTATTCCGTAATCACATTCCAGGTGTTAGATAACAACCTCCCGGGGCCAATCTCACCATTGGTTACTTGGTCAATTTGTATTCAATTAACCATAGTAGAAATCAGTTCTCTAGAGTGTTTTTTCCACTATAAAAAATTTGCTAAATTCAATATATTATCTCTTCTCAAATGCATTCAGGGAAAATATTCCAACATAAGTGAATAGGCTTATGAATAGGTTTCTGATCATTGTCTTGTACTAGTTTATACCTATTAGGACAAGTATCAAACATACAAGTATATAATAAATATGCTTGCCAGAAGAAACTATTGGAAGTTTTTTATCCCAAGAAGACAATGATATAGTAAAAACAAGTACAGAAGAAACTATCGAGTTGCTTTGTAGCTATTCACTATGATATATTAAAACACATCTTACATGAAACTATATTGCATAGTAGAGTACCTAATTAGGCATTGGCTTTAACTTGTGAGCCTTTAAAGGCCATGAATGGACAAATAATTGCTACTTGTCTAGTTAATTAATCCTTAGAAGAATGGAAAAACAAAGCAAAACTAAGTCAGCATCATCCCATGGAAACTGTATTTTGAAGGTCCTTGTCCAACTAAGTTTCATTACAAATTAACATCAAAGTGTTCCAATAATGAAGTTAGATATATACTTTAAGGATCAAGTATACCAGAGTGTAAGCTCAAGAACTATAATGAGAGTTTATTCTTTATTTAACCACCAAAGTTGGGAAAAAGTTGGGGAATCTAAGTCCAAAATTTGAAACTCATGGAGGTCATAATAAAAAGCATACAAAAATAAGTGAATGTTTTAAGAACCCAGTTATTTTTTCTTATTATATCATGAAAATTAAATTAATTTAACTAATCTCCATAATTGTTGTAAAGTTAGTCCGCCCCTGTCGGTTACATTGGCAATTTCAACGATATGTGGACGTCAAATCTTTAGTTCGAACTCAGGTGCGACCGTGTGTGTGTTTATTTTCCATTTTGTCTAGACTAGACAAAAAAACTAATGTGAAGTTTTTTATTTTTACTCGTAATTGTGTCCCAGTCTTTGAATCTGTCTTATATTTATTTTTCCTGCTATTAAGGTAGTTATATAAACCAAAAAGTAAAGTATCACAAAAAATAAAAAAAATAGCAAAAAGTGATATTTGTTACAGTGTGTTTGATTTAGAGGAAAAGTAAGGAAAGATTGTGAAGGGAAGGAAATGATTTCTATTGTTTAGAACCATTACAAAAAGTGAAGAAAAGAAAGCCCACCACAAGATGCTTTCTCCCCAAATATGAACTGAAAGTTGAAGGAGACCACAATTTTATTGAAAATGAGAAAAAAAATCCCAAATAGTTGTTTGTACATTTCCAAAGTCTTGCACTAGATGACACCCCACTAAACAACGTTCATCGATCATAAATGTATTATAAAAAAAGGAAAAAAATACAAAACAAGGGGGACATAAATCAAAATCTTTGAAATAAATTCACTAGTGTCCCAACGCTCAAACAAGAACACCATATATATATATATATATATATATATATATATATATATATATATATATTGATATGTCTAACAACTATCTCTCTATGGCACAACTATTCTACAGTTGGAAATTTATGTTTTCTTTTCTAAGAAGTATTTTGCATCAGAAGGTTTTAACGAGGCTCCATATCTCTTTCTTTTGCCAAAAAAAACTTGAGCAATTTGCAGTATCTTTACTTCTACCGCAACCATTTAATTATTATTGGTATTCCAAGTGAAGTGGGAAACCCCTGATCTGTTATCACAATCCAGGTGTTAGATAACAACCTCCCAGGGTCAATCACACCTTCCAATGGTAACTTTATCCATTTGGACTCTATTCGCCATAGTGGAAATCAGTTCTCTAGAGTGTTTTTTCCACTATCGAAAATTTGCAAAATTCAATATATTATCTCTTCTCAAATACATTCATGGGCAATATTCCAACATTTATGAACAGGTTTCTCATCATTGTCTCTTAATAGTTTATAACTATTAGGACAAGTATCAAACAGACAAGTATATGCTTGCCAACTTCAGAAGAAACTATTGGAAGTTTGTTATCCCAAGAAGACAATGAAGTCTTTCGAGGTGTTTTGTAGCTTTGCACTATGATATAGTAAAACACATCTTACAAAAAACTATATTGCATAGTAGAGTACATAATTAGGCATTGGCTTTAAGAGTTTTCATTAACATATGAGCCTTTAAAGTCCATGAATGGTGAAATAATTGCTAATTGTTTAGTTAATTAATCCTTAGAAGAAAGGAAAAACTAAGCAAAACTAAGTCAGCATCATCATCCCATGGAAACTGTGTTTTGATGGTCCTTGTCCAACTGAGTTTCTTTACTAATTAACGTCAAAGTGTTCCAATAATGAAGTGGGATATATACTCTAAGGATCAAGTAAACTAGAGTGTAAGCTCAAGAACTATAATGAGAGTTTATTCTTTATTTAACTGCCAAAGCTGAATAAAAAGTTGGGGATCGAAGTCCAAAATTTGAAACTCGGGGAGGTCAAAATAAAAATTCTACAAAAATAAGTGAATATTTTAAAGAACCCGGTTATTTTTTCTTATTATATCATGAAAATTAAATTAATTTAACTAATCGACAACACCTCATAAAGAAAAAAATACCAAACAAGGGGGACATAAATCAAAATCTTTGAAATAAATTCAGCACTAGTGTCCCAACGCTCAAACTAGGAACAAGAACACCATATATATATATATATATAGAGTGGGCTGCTAATTTACACCCACTTAAAAATAGAAGGTGTAAGTTAGCATCCTACACCTTTTGATTTGGACCTAAAAAACAACTCTTCCATTTAAAAAGTTATTTTAATGAGTGTGGTTAGAAATGTAATTCTGAATTTTTAATTAAAAATTATTAATTTCACTTTTCTTCACACAGTTAATGTCTCTCTCTCTCTCCACAATTAGGCATGGCAACGAAACCCGAACCCGCGGGTACCCACCCGTCCCGCCCCGAAATTGACGGGGAAAACCTACTTTGACCGGGGACGGGGCGGGGTTCGGGGGATGTCAATACCCGCCCCGCCCCCGCCCCGAACCCACTCAATAAGACATTAATTAATTATTTTATTTTATACATATATACTCATTCATTTTGTTTCATAAGTTTTGTTTATTTTTAATTTTGATCTATTATCAATAGAGAAGTCTATTTTAATAATTTTCACGTTATTTTATCATTGTATAATAATTATGATTTTATTCTATTAATTATCATAAATATATTTTTTATTTTTTTTATAAATTTGTGATGGAAATGGGTACCCGCAGGGAACCCGTCCCCGTTTGGGACGGGGATGGGGAATGCAAAACCCCCGATAAAAATATGGGCGGGGACGGGGGATGCAAAACAATTATTTATTTGCTAAGTTGCAGAAAAAAATTAAAAATCACTTCATATAAATTCCTTAAGAGAAACATTAATTATGGAGAGAGATGATGCATTAGTTGTGAGAAGAAAGAAAAAAGAAAAAAGTAAATTAAAATTTCAGAATTACATTACTACCTGTTATAAAATAATCAAAACTATAGCAAAAAAAGAACAAAAGAATGAGAGAAGGAAAGAAGATGAGAGTCTTTTGTTTCTCTAAGTGAGAAGTCGATCATAAAACTCCACTACATGAGAAGATGAGGAGAAGAATAATTGACATCCACTATATAATAATAATATTCATAACACTCCCCCTTGGATGTCCATCGAGGATATGCCACATTAAAACTTTACTAGAAAAAACCCAATGGGATACACTACAAGAAAATCGACGATTTTCGACGGCAATTTTCGTTGCAAATGCAGCGATTTTCGTCGGAAATTGACGTTTCCGACAAACTTTCCGACGGACAAAAAGTCGTCGCAAAATCACTCGTCGCAAATCGTTTCCGACGGATTTTTTGTCGCAAATGTCTCCGTCGCAAAGTCGTCGGAAACCCGTCGCAAATATCCGTGGCAAAGTTGTCGCAAACGCTGACACATTTTCGTCGCAAATCCGTCGGAAATTTTAAAAAAAATAAAAAAAAAATTAAATTATACATACTAATCAGTACTAATACACACTATTTAATAATCCCTAAACCTTTCCTAGTTTCCCTTGATTGAAAATGATTTACTCTTAACTGTTTCAGTTAGAATCTAACTGAATTGTTTCTGTTTTATTGAATTTTCTGAATGAGTACATAGAGACTATTTATACAGCATTGCTACTGAGCTTACAACAGGAGGCAGAGTCACTGCAGAGAACTATACTGCAGTGACTATTTTACGGTGCTTGTAATTACAGAATAGTAAACCTATTTTTCAGTATAGTAAATCTATTTTACATATTTTACATACTCTAACACGCAGGGCCAGAATCGCCGCAAATACAGTTCCTCCAAGTGTGCAGATGACCTACAATTCATAGACCAAACATACACATTACATTGCATTATACTCCATAACAAACCATGTTTGAACCTGTGTCCCATGACTACTTCCCACTCCCTTTCTAAAATATTCATCAGAAACAGCCCAATAGGAGGAAAATGGAAAAACAAATAATATTAGCCAACCATTAAGTATTCATCAGCTAGTAAGCACCCATCATATACTAGAAACTTTCAATGTATGTTGGCCTCCTTTGACAGAACAAATGGCCAGAACTGAGAACATATGTCAAATGGAAGAATGCAAACACAACATATGTAGTTTCCAATTTAGAAGTAGCAAGTTATGATGTGCATCAACATTAGAACTAATAGGATGAGGCCCTCAAGAGGGAGAGATCAATTTCTGATTTAAATACTCATTAGATATACTAGATGTTGGCAACAAGTTGCATGATCATCATATAAGCCAAAAGTCTTAATATCAGATAATTTACGTTTAGCATATTGTCTCTCAAGTTTGCTCACCCATATATTTACTTATTGACATCCTTGTCTTTGCACCTCTCGGACCCACTTCTTTGCTCGGACAAAAGAGTCCAGAGTCAAAAAATGCACCATTTTGTTCTGTCAGATATGTTGTCTCAGTGAATGTAATTAGACATATCTAAGCAAAACATAAGACTGCATATTTTAAGGATAATTACATTAAATAATCATGAATTAGTTGTACATGTCTAATAATCATATACTAGAAACTTTCAGCTGCCAAATTGAGGGATCAACATCCAATACTTCAACTTTTGATTTTGCTTGAGATTAATCTTCTAAGTCAAATACATATCTCCTATTCTGACTTATATGAAATAGCTTAAAGTAACATGCATGGGAACTTAGTTAAAATACATATCTCCTATTCTAAGTAAAATACATATCAACTATGAAATTAATCTTTCACAGGGAACTTAGTTAAAATTTAAAAGCAAGAAAATAAGGAGTAATTTCTTTTTTAATGGAGCTGATCCTCATTTTATATCATCAAGTAAAAAAAGAAAAGACATACCCACCAAATGGCATCAAATGCAAGATTTACAAATCTACTAATGCATACAATTGTGAACTCATTATAGCTTAACATTAATGAATTACAGCAAACATGCAAAAACAATAGATATCTAAGAGTCAACTGAATTACAAGTTATCTTGTGCAATAACCAACATTACTTACCTATTTCAACTTGCTTGGATCCAGTAACAATATAACCTTCTACACCATGGACAATATCCCTTTGATAATGCTGAAAGCACAACAGTTTCGAGTTTCAGCCTTTGCGAGAAAGGATAAATTGATTATAAATTGTGTAATGACTAACCTATTAAGCATAATAATACATTTATACCATAAAATTAAAATGCAGAATGGTCATCAAATAGTTAAGAACAATACCTCTTCATGTTCAATTGTATGAGCAAGAGGTAAAATGACTTGGCTGCTGGGGCATCTCGGAAATCCCTCAAGTAATCACTGCAACTACATCTCGGCAAGTAACTCAGTGATACAGCTTCTCAGCTTGGTGACAATGTGTGTTTGGTGATACAGCTTCTTGCCAAAGCCTATAGGCAGAACAGATCAGATAGCGACAAAAATAAATATAAAATCTTTATGGGCTTGTTCAATACATATTTCCTTTTCCTGTTCAATGTGTGTTTGGACTCATTCTAGAGCTAAAAGCTACATCTACATCAGAGAAATGATGAACACAAAGTACATATGTCAAGATATATTCATCCAAAATATTTGAAAACCTCTTCCTTTCTGTGAATAAATAGGAATATGATCACTCAAATAAATAAATAATAAATACTTGAAGGAATTAAGGTAGTGTCGTCGACAACGAAGAGCAACTCAGTTTGTAAGAGACTTCGTCTACAACTGAAGGGTCACAATTGAGTCATAAATATGGGAAGTGGAAACTACTATTGCTCCCTTAATAACATTTTTTTTAAAAAAAGTGACACCATTGCAATGAAAATACAAAATAGAAAAAACAACATTAACAAGTTGCAACTTGCAAGAATGGTCATAACAGATTGGGAGGAAAAAAACAGGAAGCAATAACAAGAATTTCTATTAATCAATCAATCAAAGTGGTCAAGACACAAATCCTAAATGACTTGTTCAAAGAAGATAACCAACCTCAGTGTCAAGATCTGCTGAGGAAGAAAGAGTTGAAGAAGTGGGAGAAGCAGAAGCAAAGTGCTGAAGGAGACTGATCCAAAAAATTCACCATTTCTCACCACCCCAATTCTTGAATTCAATAATCTCAACCCCAAAGGCCGCCCTTCTTCCTGCATCAACCCCAACCCTATTCCCACCAACCAAAACAAACAAAAACAATTAAACAAACACACAATCTGCTAAATATGCTGCCAAAAACAAAACCCTCAAAATGATTCAAAAGCAACTTGCTTATGGAAGAGCTTCATATAACATCAATATGTATATATCTGCACATTGTGTGTGTGTATAGAGAGAAAGAGAGAGAGAGAGAGAGAGGGAAGTAAAGATGGTAATGGTACCTGTTGAGCCATTACTGTCTATGCTGAAAAATATGGTGTGACTTTTGAGTGATACTGAAATGAAATATTAAGAAGAAGTCACTTCAGATAGGGAAGTCTGATCTCTAGAATGTGTCTCTAACCAAAACAACACTTTAACGGTTACACAAACTACAATAGTAACGTATGAACATTCAATATTAATGGTACAAATTTGACATTTTTTCTTTATTTTTGGTTGATACATTAACTCAAGCAGTTTAAGTATTAAACCACATTCACAATTGGTATTTAATGGAATTAATCTTACAGCAATAGTGACTTTTTGAGCTAGGATTTTTGACGATTCATAGAGCAGCCTCAGCACTTCGGGAACACTCCAGACCTGCAAGAAATAACAATGTTAAGAATTAATCTTACAGATTTTCTTTTAAGTAGCAACATTGCTATCAAGAGTATTGAACAGCACAGAATTCAGCCTTTGCGAGAAAGGATAAATTTATTATAAATTGTGTAATGACTAACCTATTAAGTACTAGGGCTTTAGTTCTCTAAGTAAATGATCTCCGCAATTTGTTCGGATCCAGGGTCCATTGAGGAGGGTCAAGAGACACATTCCTGTCCAATTCAAACATTCTCAAGAGAGTAAGAAAAATAATTTCTGAAAAACCTGCATAGAAGAATCTGAGAAAATGTAAACGTAAAATACAAATCTGAGAATCTTTACTGCCAAGTTTGAATTTTTTCAAAAATCAAAAGGGGGTTAGGGTTTCGATTCACAACAACAACTATTGATTCCAAAATCCACAACAACAACTAATCAAACTTAAATCAAACCCTAACAGCTACTGATTCTAACCAAAATTGGGGATTCAGGGTTTCATTCAAAACTGGAAAGGGTCGCAATTTTTGGTGATTTTGGAAACCCTAACAGCTACTGATTCTAACCAAAAATGGGGATTTAGGGTTTCATTCAAAAATGGAAGGGGTTAGGGATTCAACCAAAAATAGAAGTAGAGAAGAAGAAAAAACACTTACCATTTAAGAAGAATAAGAGAGAAGAGAGAGTGAGAAACGAGAGGCGACTGAGAGAGGAGAGTCACTGGTCACTGATGGTGGTGGTGCTTCGAGCAAGGCAGAAGGTGATGTAGAGGCGGTCATGGAGGTATGGCCGGCGGAAGAGGTGAGGGCTGTGGTGGTTGAGAGAGAGAGAGAGAGGTGTCGCTGCTGATTGATAGAGGGAGAGACGAGAGTGTTTTGTGATGAGAAGAGAGAATGATGGTCGAGTGCGAGAGTGAGCAATGGCGGAGGAGAGGGAGGCGACTGAGAGTGAGCAATGGCGGAGGAGAGTGAGCAATGGAGGGTGAAAGACGAGAGGGAGGCGACTGAGAGAGAAGTGAGAGTGGAATGCTTGAAATGAGAGGTCGTGGGAAGAGCCACCCTTTAATTTGGGATCTGTTACTTTGCGACGGACTTGTAGAGGTTTCCGACCAAAATATCCATCAGAAATTTGCGACGAAAAACAATTTCGTCGCAAACGTAAGCGGGAATTTTAGCGCCTCTTTTGCTGAACATTTGCGACGACTTTTTCGTCGGAAATCCATCGGAAATTGCGACGGATAAGAGTTCGTCGGAAATTTTAGCAGGAAACGGAGCTTATTCTTGTAGTGATAAAAATCTAGTGAAGAAAAAAGAGTACAATATCATTTAAGTGGGAACTGCCTCGTTAAAAGCCTTTTAGGTTTTATTTTCTAAGAAGTATTCTACATCAGAAGGTTTTAACGAGGCTCCATATCTCTTTCTTTTGCCAAAAAAAATTTGAGCAGTTTGCAATATCTTTACCTCTACCGCAACCATTTAATTAGTGGTATTCCAAGTGAAGTGGGAAACCTCTATTATGTTATCACAATCCAGGTGTTAGATAACAACCTCCCAGGGCCAATCACACCTTCCATTGGTAACTTGGTCAATTTGGACTCTATAGTGAAAATCAGTTCTCTAGAGTGCTTTTATCAACTATCGAAAATTTGCTAAATTCAATATAATATCTCTTCTCAAATGCATTCATGGGCTATATTCCAACAAAAATGAATAGGCTTATGAATAGGTTTCTCATCATTGTCTTGTAATAGTTTATAACTATTAGGACAAGTATCAAACATACAAGTATATAATAAATATGATTTCCACCTTCAGAAGAAACTATTGAAAGTTTGTTATCCCAAGAAGACAATGAAGTCTTTCGTCGTGTTTTGTAGCATTGCACTATAATATAGTAAAACAAATCTTACATAAAACTATATTGCATAGTAGAGTACTTAATTAGGCATTGGCTTTAACATATGAGCCTTTAAAGGCCATGAATGGTCAAATAATTGCTAATTGTCTAGTTAATTAATCCTTAGAAGAAAGGAAAAACTAAGCAAAACTAAGTCAGCATCATCCCATGGAAACTGTATTTTGAAGGTCCTTCTCCAACTAAATTTCTTTAGAAATTAACATCAAAGTTGTTCCAATAATGAAGTGAGATATATACTTTAAGGATCAAGAAAACCAGAGTGTAAGCTGAAGAACTATAATGAGAGTTTATTCTTTATTTAACGTCCAAAGCTGAAAAAAGTTGGGGGATCTAAGTGCAAAATTTGAAACTCAGGGAGGTCAAAATAAAAACCATACAAAAATAAGTGAATGTTTTAAAGAACCCAGTTATTTTTTCGTATTTTATCATGAAAATTAAATTAATTTAACTAATCTCCTTAATTGTTGTAAAGTTAGTCTGCCCCTGTCGGTTACATTGACAATTTCAGCGATATGTGGACGTCAAAACTTAAGTTCGAACTCAGGTGCGACCGTGTGTGTGTTTATTTTCCATTTTGTCGAGACTAGACAAAAAAAAAAACTAATGTGAAGTTTTATATTTTTACTCGTAATTGTATCTTAGTCTTTGAATCTATCTTATGTTTATTTTTTCTGCTGATAAGGTAGTTAAATAAACCAAAAAGTAAAATGTCACAAAAAATCAAAAAATAGCAAAAAGTTATATTTATTACTGTGTGTTTGATTTAGAGGAAAAGGAAGGAAAGATTTTGAAGGGAAGGAAAGAATTTTTATTGTTTAGAACCATTACAAAAAGGGAAGAAAAGAAAGCCCACCACAAGATGTTTTCTCCCCAAATATGAACAGAAAGTTGAAATTTGAAGAAGACCACAATTTTATTGAAAAAGACAAAAAAACATCCCCAATATTTGTTTGTACATTTCCAAAGTCTTGCACTAGATGACACCCCACTAAACAACGTTCATCGATAACACCTCATAAATTTTCTATAAAAAAGGAAAAAAATACAAAACAAGGGGAACATAAATCAAAATCTTTGAAATAAATTCAACACTAGTGTCCCAACGCTCAATAGAATAGAAGGTTTCTTTTTTTGTAATTTAATAATATATCTCTATCCTTCCTCTCACTTTTCACGTCTACCGAATGCCATGAAAATCATCTCATTTACTACTTATTTCCACTCCTTCAATGTATTGATAAAAAATGAAGTACAAAAGCATCATTATGCCACATAACATCTCATGCTCTCAGCTAGGTTGGCACCCCCACCAGACAAACAATCTACAGTACTTCATGAGTTTAATAGAAAAAAAACACAAAACAAGGTGGCATAAACGAAATCCCTTAAAAGAAAAATAAGAGTTTGTAATATAAAGGTTTCTGATTATATACAAGTCATTTTAATATAAATATATCTCTATCTTTTTTCCGACTTTCTACTCACATTTCACATCTACCAAACAATATAAAAATCATCTCATTTACATCCCACAATCATTTTTTCAATATTCTTTCCTTTTACTTTCTTTCTTTTCACATTCCTTCCCAATCCAAACAAAGTGTGTGTGTTTATTTTACATTCCTTCCTAACGTTCAAAGAAGTGACAAGGAGAAAAGCAAAAAATAAAATAAAATTATTTTGATGACTCATTATGACTAAAAGTGACTTAACACTACAAAGAATATTACTTAGTGGACATTACACCAAAATAATTTGCTTGATTCCATGATATGTTATTGTTTTAGCACACTGTCTTTCACACCTGAATCTACCCCAAATAGCAATGCGGAAATGACTTATTATTGATTATCATCTAGTCAAACTTATTTATAATGATTGGATCTCGAAGAGGCCTATTTGTTAATAACGAGATTAAAGGAATTACAAAAATGGGTTGCTTTACGTTCAGGAACTATGTCATTGATGGAGCAGTATGGTTCATGGAAACAAGAAACAAAATGATTGAAAGAGACTTTGTACATATGCAGGAAAGCCATAAAGTCGACAAAGACCTGCATTGTGCTCGGTTGATGAAACAATTTTTCGTGGAGTGAAGATTTGCATTAGCTTCGAGTTTGATGGAAGGAAACATCATAAAAGCATGCTAGTTCAAACTCAGATGAATGTTAAGGCACACACTGACACCGAGTGCTAATACAAATGTTCACATCACACTTGTTACTCGCAGTAATAGTAATAGTATAGCTTCCACTCCAAATAGTCCCACATTGGAGAAAGTGGATTAAGAGCACGAAGGATGGTTTATAAATACAAGGCTTATGGGATGAAGCAACATACTTACCTGGATGGGGTCAATGGGTGATCAAGAAGGTCCGTGGCCTAGGTCAGTGACCTCCATTGCACTTAGGAGGGGTGCAGACCTAAGGTCTACCCAAGTGGTGGAGCCTACATCATAATTTGTGGCAATGGGGGCCTGCGTTCACGCGGCCCCTCCTAATTCTAGTTCAAAGATTGAAGTTTGTTTTTCTCGACTCAAATGTTGGAGCCTACATCTTTTATATTTGTTGTGACCCGTTTCTATTTTACCCGTTCAACAACTCTGTCTCTGAATCGTCACAATAAAAATTTGTGGCTGACTGGGTTTATAAGTGCATTATATTAATATATATTATTATGTTATATATATTTGTTTTATAGCTCAGTATTTTCGTCTTCTTTTACCTTACAAAGCAACATTTTTTTCTTCATTTCATGAGCAAATCAGAGTCACATATTCTTGAGATTATATGTATAAGATTGCTTGCAAAACTACAAATATGTATGATGTATGTGTGTATGTAGGTGCATCCGTAATTCAATAATAGGAATTCTAAAACAACTTGTTTAACTTGATATGTCTAATCACTATCTCTCTATGGCACAACTCTTCTACAGTTGGCAATTTATGTTTTCTTTTCTAAGAAGTATTCTGCATCAAAAGATTTTAACGAGACTACATATCTCTTTCTTTTGCCAAAAAAAAAACTTGAGCAAGATGCAATATCTTTACCTCTACGGCTCTACCGCAACCATTTAATTATTAGTGGTATTCCAAGTGAAGTGGGAAACCTCTATTATGTTATCACAATCCAGGTGTTAGATAACAACCTCCCAGGGCCAATCACACCTTCCATTGGTAACTTCGTCAATTTGGACTCTATTCGCTATAGTGGAAGTCAGTTCTTTAGAGTGCTTTTATCCACTATCGAAAATTTGCTAAATTCAATATATTATCTCTTCTCAAATGCATTCATGGGCAATATTCCAACATGAATGAATAGGCTTACGAATAGGTTCTCATCATTGTCTTGTAATAGTTTATAACTATTAGGACAAGTATCAAACATACAAGTATATAATTAATATGCTTGCCAACTTCAGAAGAAACTATTGGAAGTTTGTTATCCCAAGAAGACAACGAAGTCTTTCGAGGGGTTTTGTAGCTATTCACTATGATATAGTAAAACACAACTTACATAAAACTATATTGCATTGAATAAGTGAATTTTTAAAGAACCCAATTATTGTTTCTTATTATATCATGAAAATTAAATTAATTTAACTAATCTCCTTAATTGTTGTAAAGTTAATCCACCCCTGTTGGTTACATTGACAATTTCAACGATATGTGGACGTCAAATCTTAAGTTCGAACTCAGGTGCGATCGTGTGTGTGTGTTTATTTTCCATTTTCTCTAGACTAGACAAAAAAATTAATGTGAAGTTTTATATTTTCACTCGTAATTGTATCCTAATCTTTGATTCTATCTTATGTTTATTTTTCCTATTGATAAGGTAGTTATATAAACCAAAAAGTAAAATGTCACAAAAAATCAACAAATAGTAAAAAGTGATATTTATTACAATGTGTTTGATTTAGAGGAAAAGGAAGGAAATATTGTGAAGGGGAGGAAATGATTTCTATTGTTTAGAACCATTACAAAAAGGGAAGAAATGAAAGCCCGCCACAAGACGCTTTCTCCCAAAATATGAACAGAAAGTTGAAGGAGACCACAATTTTATTGAAAAAGACAAAAAATAACATCCTCAATAGTTGTTTGTACATTTCCAAAGTTTTGCACTAGATGACACCCCACTAAACAATGTTCATCTACAACGCCTCATAAATTTATTATAAAAAAAGGAAAAAAATACAAAACAAGGGGGAATAAATCAAAATCTTTGAAATAAATTCAACACTAGTGTCCCAATGCTCAAACTAGGAACAAGAACACCATATATATATATATATATATATATATATATATATTACGGGGTGCCCGCTTGCACTCCCTTTTGTATATAATCTTTGCTTATAAAAAACTAGTATTTTACCCGTGCATACGCATAAGTGATACTGTATGGTCGGTGTATTGCCATGAAGTCATAATAGTAATTTGGAAGATATTCATAAGTTGTGAACAATGTCCAAAATGTATGATTTGAAATTCAAAGTGGAATATGCATCCCCGTTGACAATCAGAATTACATTGCACCCCCGTTGGCCCTCTCGTTGGCCCTCCCGTTGGCACTTTATTCCTTTTTATTAATTATAAAATAGTAATTTGGTAATTTTTTGTAGTGGTTAAATTGATTGAGTAGTTTTAATAGAGAGATTAATTTGGTAATTTTAGTAGTTTTAATAGAGAGATTATAGTAAATAATAAATTTTAGATTATTTAATTATTGAAAATAATATGAATTTAATAATTTAGTTTTTTGGAATTTTTTTAAAAATTTTGATAAAGGTATGGGTTTTTTTACGGTTATGTGGTGGTTAAATTGATTGATTTTAGTAGTTTGAGAGTAAATTATAAAAATAAATAAAAAAAGTCAGTACTCCCGCTGGCGCTCTCGTTGGAACTCATGTTGGCAATCCCGTTGGAAAAAAATGATGAAAAAAATACTTTTTTTAAAAATAACACATTTTAAAATATTAATTAAATCATATTATTAAAATTATGAAGAAAGACTTTTATAAAAAAAAACAGTTTTTAAAAAAAAAAATTAAAAAAGAATTTTAAAAAAAGAAATTTAAGAAAAATGATTTAAAAATAAAAGAAAACAGTTTAAATTTTTTAAAAAAAATAAAAACAGTTTTTAAAAAAAATCTAACTAAAAGTGCTGTTTTTCTTGGAAAAAGCGTTGCTTTTTCCTGAAAGAAGAGCTGCATTCTGTAAAAGCGCTGCCAAAAGGCCTGTCATCTGCAAAAGCGCTGCAGAACAGCTTTTGCTTCAAAAAGCTGATTTGTTTTTGTTTTTTTGCGGTAAAATGAGTAAAACACCCCTAAAATTGGACAAATGGCAAAATTCTACAATGTCTAATATTGACATTTTGCTAGCACTTGTTTTATATATATATATATTACGGGGTGCCCGCTTGCACTCCCTTTTGTATATAATCTTTGCTTATAAAAAACTAGTATTTTACCCGTGCATACGCATAGGTGATACTGTATGGTCGGTGTATTGTCATGAAGTCATAATAGTAATTTGGAACATTTTGCTAGCACTTGTTTTTTATATATTGTAATTGATATTGTAATTGAAAACCACACACAGATCATTTTAATAGAATAGAAGGTTTCTATTTTTGTAATTTAATAAATATATCTATATCCTTCCTCTCACTTTTCACATCTACGGTATACCATGAACATCTTCTCATTTACTAATCACTTTCACTCCTTCAATGCATTGACAAAAAATGAAGTACAAAAGCATCATTATGCCACATAACATCTCATGCTCTTTGCTAGGTTGGCACCCCCACTAGACAACTTTCTGTAGTACTTCATGAGTTTATTAGAAAAAAGAAGAAAAAAATACAAAACAATGTGGCATAAACTAAATTGTTAGCAACTCGGGGGTGGCATCCAGCAAGCCCACGCGTGTGACCCAAAAGCCAGGATGGCTGAAGGGTTTTATCCAGTAATGCTGTTGGTGAAATTAGTACTGGACCTTATACTTGTTTTAATTTAGTTCTATTGTCCTTAAGTGGCCCATGGCCCATTTATCTGTTCAGCAGCAACCCTAGCTATATATAGTGTAATGTGCCTCCTTTGAAGGATATGAGATATCAGAAGTTGTTTTATGTTTATTTCTTCTCTTGCAACCCTAGATCTAGTGATTAGCTTAGTGTAGTCTATCATTTGGTGCTTTTATTTTGTTTCTCAATGCCTCCAAAAGCTACCAACCCAACATCCAAGGATCTGGATGATGCCATTCAAGCTTCCTATCAACACATGGATGCTGTCCTCCATGAAAATAACCAGCAGCTTGAGCAACAACTGGGTGAACAGCTGGGTACTGTGAATACAAGGCTGGATAATCAACAACAGCTAATGGATTCACGATTTGAGACACTCACAAAACTAATTAATGACAGGTTTCCTGCACAACAGCACTCTCCTTCATCAGGTAACCCTTCTTCCCCTTTATTACCCCCTGGTTATGAACATGTTGTTTCCCACACTGTCTCTACACCAATACCCACAGTTCTGACTCAACCCACCTCGAGCCAACCCACTGTTTCCCTTGCTGGATCTGAACCACCCCCTAACATATATGGCCCAACAACCTACCCTGCATTTTCCCAAATCCCCCCATACAACCCCTCACCTTACCAAAATATGTTCCCTAAGTTTATGCAGCAGATGTACTCTCCACAGTTTTTCCAAACTACCCCTCAAATCCCTTATAGACAACCAAAAGTAGAAATGGGAATTTTTGATGGAACAGACCCTTTGGAATGGTTGTTCCAAGCTGAGCAGTTTTTTTCCTTTTACAACATTCCCATGGTAAATCGTTTGCCTATGATTTCATTTTATATGAAAGGAGAAGCACTTAGTTGGTTTAAATGGATGCATCACAAGAGCCAACTTGCTTATTGGACAACCTTTGCCAGAGCACTAGAGCTAAGGTTTGGTCCCTCTACTTATGAAAATCACCAAGCCCGACTTTTTAAGCTCAAACAAACTGGGTCTGTGGCTGAATACCAAGCTAATTTGAGAAATTGGGAAATAGAGTCTTAGGGCTACCAGCTGATGCGATTTTAAACTGTTTTATCTCGGGCTTAAACCCAGAAATCAGAAATGAAATAGCCATACAACGACCCTATTCAATTTTTCAAGCTATTGGTCTAGCCAAACTCATTGAGGATAAGATTAAAGTCACCAAACCCAAATTTTCAAGACCCTTTTCCCAACCCTATGGCCAAACCTCAAACACAAACCCACCTTCACACAAGCCAGCCCAACAACCAACTACTACACCTACCACCCAAAACACCCCAAACCCACCAAAACCAACCCAACCCAAATACTCTATAAGGCGCATCAGTCCAGCCCAACGGGACGAGCGTCGTGCTCAAGGTCTATGTTACAATTGTGATGAGAAGTTTGTTCCGGGGCATAAATGTACTAGTGGTCGATATCTTTTACTCATGCTGGAGGAAGGTGAAGACCTAGACCCCACTGAAACTCAAAAGGAAGAAATTGTAGTTGAACCAGAAGAAACTTACTTTCAACTATCACCCCAAGCTCTAACAGGTCAATTTACCCCTCAAGTACTCAGGTTTTACGGCCTAATTGGTGGACTGATAGTTATGGTTCTAGTTGACACTGGGAGCACCCATAACATACTCCAACCAAGAATTGCAGAGCATTTGAAACTGCCCACTTCAAAAATCCCAACATTTTCTGTCATGGTTGGAAATGGTTCCCATTTACAATGTGAAGGGATTTGTAATTCCGTTCCTATCAACCTTCAAAACCAATCATTTTGCTTACCATTTTACTTACTCCCCATTGAAGGTGCTGATATAGTCCTTGGGATGGAGTGGCTTAGAACCTTGGGCCCAATTCAGGCAGATTTCTCTATACCATCCATCACCTTCACACAATAATGAGCCCATCACATTAAAGGGAGAACCTAAATCCAGCCCAGCCCAAACTACCTATCCCCAACTTTGCCACCTACTACATACAGACTCAATTGCCTCACTTCACCTCCTAAGCTTTGAGCCCACTGACAAAGCCTTGAAACCCCACCAAACCACCAACAACCTCATTGACTCAATAGCCCATACCTTAGCACATGAGATTAACTCTATACTCCAAAACTACCCAACTGTTTTTCAAGAACCACATGGCCTACCACCCCTCAGACCTCATGACCACCACATCCCACTACTCCCAAACACACCCCCCATCAATGTCAAACCCTATCGTTACCCTCACTACCAAAAAGAAGCTATGACCTCCCTAATCCATGACATGCTACAAGAAGGCACTATTGTCCCTAGCAACAGCCCTTACTCCTCCCCAGTTTTGTTGGTTAAAAAGAAAGATGGAACTTGGAGATTTTGTGTTGACTACAGAGCACTAAATGCAGTCACTGTTAAGGACAGATTCCCAATCCCCACTATAGATGAACTCCTTGATGAACTTGGCTCAGCTAAAATATTCACCAAGATAGATCTACGCTCAGGTTATCACCAGATTCGGGTTGCACCGGAAGACACTCATAAAACAGCTTTTCGCACTTTTGACGGACATTACGAGTTCTTAGTCATGCCTTTTGGGCTGTCTAACGTGCCGTTTACATTTCAATCAGCAATGAACGATTTACTAAGACCTTTTTACGACGGTTTGTTCTGGTTTTCTTTGATGATATTTTAATCTATAGTCGTTGTTTATCTGATCACCTACTTCATTTAAGGCTTGTTTTAGATTTACTTCAGACCCATCATTTTGTTGCAAAGCTGTCTAAGTGTGTTTTTGCAGTTGATGTTGTTCATTACCTAGGTCACGTTATTTCTGTTAATGGTGTATCCCCAGACCCTGATAAAGTTCAAGCTATACTAGACTGGCCAAAGCCACGTTCACTCACGACACTCAGGGGATTTTTAGGCCTCACCGGATTCTATAGACGATTTGTGCGTCTCTACGCCTCTCTCGCCGCTCCTCTCACCGATTTGTTGCGTTCCACTAAGTTTACATGGAGTACAGATGCCGAGATGGCTTTTACAGATCTTAAACAGAAAATTACATCAGTGCCAGTGCTTGCTCTCCCTGACTTTACCAAGGTCTTTGTGGTTGAAACAGATGCCTCCGCTACAGCCATTGGCGTTGTTCTCTCCCAAGACGGTCACCCCTTAGCCTTCTTCAGCAAAAAGATGTGTCCTCGGATGCAAGCTGCCTCAGTGTATGTGCGGGAAATGTTTGCTGTCACTGAAGCAATAAAAAAGTGGCGTCAGTACCTCTTAGGACGGCATTTTCACCTTTACACAGATCAGAAGAGCCTTAAGAGCCTCCTTGTCCAGAAGATTCAAACACCAGAACAACAGAAATGGGCTTTTAAGTTACAAGGGTTCAGTTTTGATATTTACTACAAACCTGGCAAGTCTAATCTGGTAGCGGACGCACTTAGCCGCAAATATACAGAGGATGCAACACTGCTCTCCGCAATCTCATCTCCAATCCAATGCTTATTGCTCAACTCCAACAGTATTACAAGACAGATGACAAGGGAAAGGAATTAGTTCAAAGGTGCACATCAGAAACAGACATGAAGAACGATTACAGTTACTCAAATGACTTGATCTATTACAAGGGAAAACTTTTCATACCTGACTCAGCAGATCTACGGAAGACCCTTCTGCTTGAATATCACAGCACCCCTGTAGCCGGTCACTCAGGTGTTAAGCCCACCCTGGCGAGACTCTCTGCCTCCTTTTCATGGCCAGGAATCCATAGAGATGTTAAACTCTTCATCAAGCACTGCACCATTTGCCAGCAGAACAAGTACCTACCACCAAAAAAAACAAGGGTTACTTCAACCATTACCATCACCAAATCAGGTTTGGGAAGAACTCACAATGGACTTCATAACTCACCTTCCAAACTCTTTTGGACACACTGCCATCTGGGTGATTTGCGACAGACTCACAAAGTTTGCTCACTTCATAGCACTGCCAACCAGATACTCTGCAGTAGATCTGGCCACTAGATTCTCAGTCGAGATCTGCGACCTCCATGGCATCCCTAAATCCATCATATCTGACAGAGACCCCTTATTTTTAAGCAACTTCTGGAAAGAACTTTTCCGCGTGCAAGGTACAACTCTAAAATACAGCACTGCTTACCACCCTGAGACCGATGGCCAGACTGAGGTCGTCAACCGCTCCCTAGAGACGTATCTTCGCTGTTTTACGAGTGATCACCCTCGTAAATGGTTCAAGTTCTTGCATCTTGCAGAGTATTGGCACAACTCCTCCTTTCACTCGGCCATTCAGATGTCCCCCTTCCAGCAGTTCCAGATTATGTTACAGGTGCAACAGATCTTGACAACTTGGAGTCCACTCTGCAACAGAGACAAGAGATACTGAAAGCATTGAAGGAGAACTTAAAAAGAAGCAGACAGAGAATGGTAGACCAAGATAACAAGAAAAGAAGGGACTATACCTTCAACATTGGAGATCCGGCTCTTCTGCGTCTACAGCCTTACCGCCAGCAAACTGTGACACGCAGATCTTCACAGAAGCTGGCCAAGCGTTACTACGGCCCATTTAAGGTTCTCCGGCGCATTGGGAAGGTAGTATATGAACTGGAACTTCCCCCTGAATCTCGTATTCACCCCGTGGTTCACGTTTCTCAGTTGCGTCCTTATTTTGGTGGTGATTTTCAAACTCATAACCTTGAGGAGCTTGAAGATAAGGGAGATGGTTTGGATATTTCGGACTCAAGCAAAAGAAAGAAAGTCTGAAGAATACAGGGAGAGAAACGAGTTTGGTGTGAATGGGAAGAAACAAGAACAGCTAAGTTCTTTAACTGAAGGCAACAATGTGACTTGTGTAACTAAGTCCAATATAAACACTTCACCCCCTCCCACAACTTCTGAACCGTTGGAAAAAGGTGATTTGACAAGGCCAGGCGCTGAACCACGCGTGTCAGCTGCACAGGAAATCGCGAACGCCTCCCAACCGTTAGATCCTCCTATTCCTCTGCGCATTCCATCTGGTCCGTTGGCTCCAGATTCGGATTCCAAAACCAATTTAATTCCAGCTAAATTGCGTCCCCCAAGAGCTGACCCTCTGCTGGATTCCAACGCATTGAACAGCGCACCCTCCTCTCCACCGCTGGATCCCAACGAATCTCTGCTGCGCGAATCACAGCAGTTGATCTCAAAAGCAACTGAAACAGCTGAAAGGTCGCTGTCCCACGCGCTCTGCAACGCGCTGACGCAGCCTGTCACAGCTGTCCCTCGCGTGCCAGCTTTTTCGCCCTGTCACAGCGAGAATCAAGGCCAGCCGTTGGATTCCTCCTTTTCCCTGCGCCCCACATCTCCTCCATCAATTCAAGATACGGACGTCAAATGCAATTCAATTTCAGCGGAAGCTCTCTCCTCCAAGTCCACCACTGAAGCATTGACAGCCTCCCCACGTGACACGTTGCCACTTGTCACAGCCACTACCGTCCAGCCACGTGGCATCTGCAACCTTGAGGACAAGGTTCTCATTGGATCCGGGAGTAATGTTAGCAATTTGGGGGTGGCATCCAGCAAGCCCACGCGTGTGACCCAAAAGCCAGAATGGCTGAAGGGTTTTATCTAGTAATGTTGTTGGTGAAATTAGTACTGGACCTTATACTTGTTTTAATTTAGTTCTATTGTCCTTAAGTGGCCCATGGCCCATTTATCTGTTCAGCAGCAACCCTAGCTATATATAGTGTAATGTGTCTCCTTTGAAGGATATGAGATATCAGAAGTTGTTTTATGTTTATTTCTTCTCTTGCAACCCTAGATCTAGTGATTAGCTTAGTGTAGTCTATCAGAAATCCCTTAAACGAAATCCCAAGTAGGTAGCTCAGTTGGCGAGCTAAGAGATACCGAAGGAGTGCACCAAAGGAGTGCAAGAATGAGGTCCCGGGTTCAATCCGTTCAATCCGTGGAAACTAACATTTCCTCCACCCCCACTAACATTGCCTATCTAAAAAATAAAAATAAAAAATCCCTTAAAAAAAAAATAAGAGTTTGTAATACAAGGGTTTGTAATTATATACACCTCATTTTAATATAAATATATCTCTATCTTTTTTCCACTTTCTACTCACATTTCACGTCTACATTACTTGAAGTCGTAACAAGGGTAGACCAGAATCCCGGGGATGGGTTCCCCCGTGTCCACAATTGTGATGGCTCCACAACTTCCACTTCCTTCACCATTCAATAGCTATTGCATTGTCAAAAAAAAAATAGCTATTGCAGCTTTCACACATGCACACTTAACGAGAGAGAGGAATCCAATATGAAAAAGTCGAAGACAAAAAAAACGTTGTTCTAATATCCAAGTTAACCTTTTCATGAATCTTTTTGACTATTTGTATGCCTCTTTCATTTAGATTTTGGAGAACTCAATTAACCGTAGGTACAAATATGAAGTTAATATAGTACGTCAAGTAAAAATTGGTCGACGAAGTTTGATGTAGTAAAAAGCTACGGTAAAACATATTAAATAAACTCAATTATTTGCCCTACTTGTAAAAGATAGGCTAAATAGCACTTTTGGTCCTTTATCTTTACTCCAAATTTCACTTTGGTCTTTTATCTTCTTTTTTTGTCCGTTTTGGTCATTTATCTGTCATTTTCGTTTCACTTTGGTCCTTTATCTTTTTTTGATCCGTTTTGGTCCTTTATCTTTCATTTCGTTTCATTTTGGTCCCTCACGTTATTATTTAATTCAATTAAAACATTAAAACAATTAAAACAATTAATTCAATTAAAACAAAATTATTTTAAAACAATTAAAACAAAAATTTGGTCCCCCACCGTGAACCCCTCTCCCCCCCCCCCCCCCCCACCGTGAACCCCTCCCCCCTCACCCAACCACCACACAACTACCACCGACTACCACCCACCTAACCACCACCCACCGTGAACCCCTCCCCTCTCCCAAACCCAGATCTGGAAACGCTAGAAGACCCAGAAGATCAAATCACAAACCAGATCCAAATCGCAAACCAGAAGACCAAATCGCAAACCAGAAGCAGCGAAGACGGCGAACCAGAAGCAGCGAAGACGGCGAACAGAAGCAGCGAAGACGCGAACAGAAGAAGACGCGAACAGAAGTAGAAGGAAGCGACGGCGCACAGAAGCAGAGGACGCGAACAGAAGCAGCGACGGGGAGATCAAAAACAAATAAAAGGGAGAGGAACACAGATCCAGTGATGGTGAGGAGGATCAGAGAGGGGGGAGGATGGGTGAGGGGGAGGGGTTCACGGTGGGGGGGGAGAGAGGTTCACGGTGGGGGACCAAATTTTTGATTTAATTGTTTTAAAATAATTTTGTTTTAATTGAATTAATTGTTTTAATTGTTTTAATGTTTTAATTGAATTAAATAATAACGCGAGGGACCAAAATGAAACGAAATGAAAGATAAAGGACCAAAACGGATCAAAAAAAAAGATAAAGGACCAAAGTTAAACGAAAATGAAAGATAAAGGACCAAAACGGACAAAAAAAAAAGATAAAGGACCAAAGTGAAATCTGGAGCAAAGATAAAGGACCAAAAGTGCTATTTAGCCTAAAACATATTAACACAAAATCTCAATGTTAGAAGCGAGTGGTTAAAATACTCCATCTAAAACAATGAACTCGGACTTGTATCCGACTACAATTAGACATGGCAATGGGGCGGGGCGGGGACGGATTTTGCATTCCCCCATCACCATCCCCGAATCCCATATAGTTCCTCGTTCCCCATTACCCGCCCCGTCTCTGTATTTTGATATCAGAGAAAACTCAAACTCAGTCAAATCAGGAAAAAACTGTCAAATCGGGGCGGGTTCGGGTTGGTACCCATAGTTAGGGGTTTTGTTGTCGATGTCTACCATTCTCTAGCAATAAAACAACTTGAGTCAATGTATACTTCCCTACCAATCTGAGAACTAGTTAACATCCTTTTCTCTTGAAAAGTGGAGTGAAATTAAGGATTTCTAGAAAAAGAAATATTAATATATGTATGCGACACTACAAAGACTAACAAAATTTAGGATATATAATTCATATACAATGTTTGCATTAACAGACATTGGGACCAAATCCCACAAAACCCTTAACTCCATCTACAGAAATCTGGACCCCTTCTTGCTGAATATTCCCAATAATGGAAAGTCCAGAAGAAGAAGGAGCAAATGCAAAACAAAAAGTTCCAACATTATCCGTAGGAATCAAAAAGTTCCTAGCAGGGAGAGTCAATATTTGACCGCCCGAAAAATAAAACGAAACAGTTGGAACTCGAACCGTCACAAACCCATTTAAATCATAACACGTGTCAAAAATAGATACTTCAGAAGCACGAGGAAGGTTTGTAGTCTGAGCCAGAAATGCATCACGAAAAGCATTATAAGCAACTGTGGGTAACCGGGTAACGGCTGTGCCGGTGTCCATGACAACCCCACCGGTGCCTAATTCGGTTACCTGAAAAAGTTCTTCGGATATGGGGACTCGAACGCCTCCAACTCCAAGACCCGAAAGGGAGACGTAGTAGTAGCTGGGGAAGAGTGGGTTGTGAATGAGTGGGACCCACACGGCACCTACTGGCATTGCTTGGCGTCCGAATTGGAGTGAACCAGATGATCCGGTGTTTGGAGAGAGGAGACAGTATCCGAATACACCGTCGGTTTGGGCTCCTAGTTGGCCCACTATCGACATAGGCCCACCTCCGAGGCCCAATAACCCGGCCGCTCCAACAAACATGCCCTCGTTCCAGTGCCCGCACCCGATCGCTGTCTTTCGAATCACGGTTCGTCCGATCGTTAGCGTTTCAAGGGCAAGTGTTCCTTTAGCAAAATTGAAACAGAGATTAAATTAGATTTAGTCACCATTGAACAAGTTAATTAAATTAAGGCTAATAAAATTATGCACCAAAAGAAATTAAGCTATGCTTGAAGAATGAAAAAAATAAAAAGTAGTGTAATTATCACCGCGTTGGCATCAATATATACTTTTTGACAATATATTAATAATTTTAAAAAACTAGAATTAGATTATTTTTTTTATTTTTAACGTCATTTACCAACATCCCTGGGATATAATGTTTTTTTAGTTTTCATGGAGACCTAAAAAGCAAAAAAGGAAATTTTTTTCATACCTTTGGTATAGGAGCCGTCACCGTAGGCAACTTCATAACCACACCGTCCTTGACGGCAGTCACCACCATCAAGTTGATCGCAAACAGCAGAGGAACATGGAACCCCAATATAAGAAGCAGACCCAGCCGGGTTAAAAATGGGGTCAGATTGATTATAACATTGGTGACAAGGTTGACACTGAATCCACACAATATCACTACCTGAATCAATAACCATATACTGATAAATAGGAGGACTACCAATTCCTATTCTAACAAAGTACTCTCCACTCCCTTCACCCGTACCCGACACAACTTCCGACCCGAACCCGTATTCTTCTTTGTTTTCTTCTGTGTATTGGTTTAACCGGTGGAGGAGGATAGTGACTCTGTTTATGTCTCGTTTGATTCGTGCGTTGAAACGGGTTTGGTGGTTTTTGTAGGGGGTGTTGTTTGTAATTTTAAGGTTGTCTCTGTGGAATAGCTTTGTTTTCCATTTTGATTCTTCTTGTTCTTTGAAGTGGTCTGTTTTGGGTGGGTTTAGTTTGGTTAGTGTGATGGCTTCTTCTACTTTTAGGTCATGGAAATGGGAAGGTGGTGTTGGGGAGGAAGTGGAAATGGGTGTTAGTGTTAGAAGGATGAGGAAGAGGTGCATTGGTGGTACTGTGTGTATGTTTGTCATTGTGGTTGGTGAGAGGAGTGAGGATTGAGTGATTTGTTTATTTAATTATTTTTATTTGGGTGATGGATGTGTTGTGTTGTGTTGTATTGTGGAGTACAGAGAGGAAAAGGGGACACTCTTGGGAGAAGAGACTGGAGGGCTTTGGATCCTTTAGTGACTACTGACTACTACTGCTAAGCTACATCCCGCAGCAAAAAAGACAAGAGTAGGTAGTGAGAGAATATGGAGAAAACATAGGGAAAGCTCTAACGTAGAGGATCCGATCCACATTTGAGATTCGGGGGATATAATTGAAATTTAGAATGAATTAGTACTAATAAGTGTCATTAAATCCGTACAAGACCATCAATAAGGATTAGTCCGAGCGGTAACTGGATTCAGATCTCGCCCCAAGATCTTGAGTTTAAATCTTGTGTAACAAATATTCTGTTGGGAGGGAAGAACCACACGGGCTGGCAAAGTCGGGTACTCGTGGCCAGCCAGGTTCTTCGGACTAGATTAGTCATCGACAAAGCTAGTGAATACTGTGAGCCATTGACATGGTAACCCAAAACTCTAGACTAGATCGATAGTGGTTGTATGACTGTTACGAGGAAAATGTAGGTGTGACCCGACCATTTTTTGGTCAAACTTAGTGACTTGGTGGATTGGAGCTATTTCTTATTTTCTACAACAAAATGACGTTATTTCGTTTTTTATTATCAGTAAGAAAAAAAGAGAGAAACAGAAAAACAAAATTACACTCTACATCGCTTCATTCCCATATCATTAGCTAGAAGAGTCAAGGATAAATCAGCAGGGCATTGGTGCCATAAGAAACAGTTAAAACTCGAGCAAGCCCCATGCTTAGCAAGCCACTCAACAACGTGATTTCCTTCCCTGAGAGTGTGAATAATGGATACAGACTAATTGTAATTCTTGAAATCTCAGATGTAGGAGATATGGGGAGCGAGCCCCCAAAGTTGTCTGGCAATCAACCTCAAATCATGTTCCTGAAGACATATTCCCACGTTAAAAGGAGCCCTTTGACCCTTTGGAGACAGCTAACAACGCAGCGTTAATATTGGTGGTAAACCATTTCTCCCAAAGAAGCCAAAAATCCAACCTCCATTAGGATTCCAAAGAACACCACCAAAACCTAAATTACTAGGGTTATCAAAGATCTTGCCATTAGTGTTAAGTTTAACCAAAGTGCCTCGAGGAGGGTGCCAAGTAACCATGCGCTTTTGGGGAAGTTTTTGCTGCTAGAAATCACAATACCTTGTAAATCTTGGATATAGTAAGGGTGCTAAGGTACGGTATGATTTTTTTTATGTCATTTTATTAGGGTGGTAAGCAGTTACAATCTTGTTTATGTTTCAAATTTGGAGTCCATGTCAAATTGGTCCTCCATATTTCTGGATATGTTTCAAATTGGTCATCCACGTGTTTCATTTATAAGGACCTAATTTGAAAAGGGTTTAGAATGGTGTTTGCAAAGGCTTTGTCTTAAGAGAGACTTTTGTAAAAGGCTACAACATTGGGTTTTTGCTAATTGCTCATATAAGTTGGCTTTTAGTTCTATTCTGACCACTTTTGCCTTTGGAATACGCTTTTAACCAAATTTATATATACGTGCATCATGGTAGTTAATTAAATATAACATCCCTGCTTACTTTAATCTCCCAAATCCTATTCAACTTTTTCTGTTTAAAAGGCCGTCATATAAAAGGGTCATATTTGATTTTAGAGTTTAATCGTTGTTTTACTCGTGTAAATATTTTTACACTCAACTTATATTTTTAAGAGTATAACTTGATGATATGTGTGACATATAAAGTAGTTACGAATATACTTGTTTTTCTCAATTTTTCAGTGGCATGACAATTTGTAATGGTGTAAAATATTTATATACCAACAATGTATATAAACCCTTGATTTTATTATATTTTTATGACTCACGTTTATCTCAATAAGACAATATTACATATAAACTTATTTATTCAGGAACACTTGGATGAAAAAGTTCGGGTCTCTTCCAGCTTAATCAAAGTCCTGTGTTCGAATTCAGTCTTGAGAATGCAGCAGCTTTAAAAGTCTTGAGGGATAGGTTTTCCATTCTTTACAGTCCTACCCAACTCGAAAGATTAATTTATTTACACCAAAAGACAATAAGTACAAAACACTCGGTTACATGACGGTGTTTGGTTTTGAAAAAGGAAGAAAGAAATCAAAACAAGGAAAGAGAATAGTGAAGGAGGAGCACGAGGGAATACAGTATAAAACAAGGTGTTTGTAGAAATCGAAACAGAAAGAAAAAAAGCCAAAACAAGGGGAAAGTGTTATTATAGCACGGGAGGCCGTCATACAGTGTCCAACAAATTATTTAATGCACGAAGTCCGCATTTTGTCTTGCTTTTGGAACTCAATGATGGACGGACTCAACTTTAACCTGTATTCCATAAAAACTTGTTCCTATTTCTTGTTTATATTTTCATCAAAAGTACCCAAAAAAACTGACCCAAAGAAATGGTTTCACACTCATGAGTCATGAGAATGGTTTTTGCAAAGCTGTCGAGGGAGAAAAACACGAAAAAGGAGTTGATCTGACACAAATATTAGTTAAGAACATCTGGCATGGTTCTTTTTCGGAGTCTAATGTAATTGGCTAGACATGTGGTGTAATTGTCGGAGTTGATCTAATGTAATCGTTTGTTTGAAAACACCCGATACTTGTAATGATTCACATCACGACAAATTTATTCGTGATAAAATGAATAAGTATGAAAATAATAATAACATGGGAAAACAAATTATAACCAGATGATTAAAATTATACAAGCCTGAGATATGTTTGTGTTTTTAGAGTGGCTCTTTTTTATCGAACATACACACTGCTGAACCAGATGCACTACAGAACACCTCAATCCAACTTCATAGGGCGTTTTCTCCTCCTATCACAGTCTTGTCCTCAAATACTAGGTCCAAGCCAACTCAAACATCTAGTGTCATTATGTTGAGTGAGTCTACTCTTGACATCAAAATGAACAAAGATGTTCAGTCCTTCGTCTTTGGCTACATTGAAATCTATCAATCTTTTAACTGACTTAAGATGAAAGAGAGAAGAATGGGTAGTAATTCAACAATAGGTGAATATGTTGCTATATAACTCTCAAATCTCAATGAAATTTGAAATGAGACAAAGCCCGAACAATGAAGGTTAAAAAATGACTAATAAACGAATTATGACAACAGAAATCATCCGCTACTCTATTATATTTTAATACCAACAAATTACAACAAAATCTCATTTGATTGACCTAACTATATATGCTAACAAATTCGTCAATTTCTCATTCTAATCTAGCAAGCAGAGATTAGTGGTTTTCGCGACACAAACAGTTATCTCAGTTCTGTTGGAGAAACGGAGTCAGCAAAGATATGTATATGCAACAGTCCCGATATCGGATCATCTCATAACAGACTCTTTCACATATGATCGATTACCTGAACTGTAATGTAAAGGAATAAAGTCAGAATCCATAACAACAGACCCTAAAGGTGTATGTATTATTACAAAAAAAATTCTGCAACTCACTTATATTCAAGGTGAATATTCATAAACCGAGCATTTTCTTTGCTCTGTGTCAACTTCACTAACCCTTCAATTAGCTGATCTTGTTCCAGCTCTATTGGATCATAGAAATATATCAATGTCTGCAAAACAGATTAATACGAACAAGACAACAAAATCCATATAAGTGAAACAACAAAAATAACCATGATAATAACTATATAAAAAGCATAAAAAAATGATGCATGACACCATTTTCAACCATAAAAGAATTAAATGATGCAGAAAAATACTCTTTCGCGTTATCACAACGTAAAGTACGAATAGAACAACCAAATTGATTTTTGATTTCTTTGAAGAAATTTTGAAAAACACCAAGAAGTTCAGATCTATCCTTAAGTAGGTAGATCTATGTACATCTTGAAAACTCATCAACAAAAGTGACAAAATATCTATGTCCTACAACTGAAGTGACTCGACTTGGTCCCCATACATCTGAGTGAACAACATCAAAAGGAGAACGAGCTTGTGACGGAGTACTGCTAGGGAAGGAAGAACGAACATGTTTCCCAAGCTGACAAGACTCACAATCTAATGACTGCAGATGAGACAAATGAGGAACCATAACTTTGAACTTCTTGAGACTTGGATGACCTAACCGACGATGAAGAAGACTTGGAGACTCTTTAGTAGAAGTGGAGGAAAGTGTAGATGAAGGTTGGATGGGCTGGAGGTAGTAAAGTCCATGTGACTCATATCCTGTACCAATCGTCTGCTTCGTACTCCGGTCCTGTATAACAAAATAATCATCATCAAAAGTTACAGAACATTTTAGACTTCGAGTCAGACGACTAACTGAAATTAAATTAAATGGGCAATTGGGAACAAGAAGAACATTGTCAAGGGGTAAGGATGGAAGAGGAGTGGCTTCACCAATGCCACTAGCTTTAACTTTTGATCCGTCGGCAACAGTAATATAATGTGGGGTATTAGGTTGGGATATTTTGGATAAAAGAGATGGATTACCAGCCACGCAATCGGAAGCTCCAGTGTCCATAATCCAGGAGTCAACAGGTGATGATTGAGAGTAACAGGCTGTAGAATTACCAGAATGAGCAACTGTTGCCGATGATGAAGCTTGGGAAGCCTTATACTGCAGGAATGCCTTATACTCCTCATCAGAAAGAATATTTTGTTTAGTGTTTCTCTGTTCAGAATCATTAACCCGAGGGCGTGAAGGGAATAACACTTGTCTTCCGTATGACCAAGTCTCTTACAATAAGTGCACTGAGGGCGACCTCCAACACGACCTCCTCGACCACCCCCACGACTGCATCCCCCACGACCTGCAAAATTTGAAACAAGAGCAAAGGACTCTATGTTAGTTTGAGATCCATTGCTTCCAGATCCTTCTAGACTAGGAAGGCGTATAAGACGTCTGATAAGATCCTCTGTGGAGGGAATATCTGATGCAGAAAGAATGTTGCTCCGGACTGATTCATACTTTTGATGAAGGCCATGAAGGACATAGATCATGCAAACATTGTCCAGTTTCTCGAGCATTTTCTTTGAGTTAGTGTCGGTCACAAGGAGCTTGAACTCGTTTACAGCTGACTGAGCTTTGTTTGCATATGTCATGATGTTGTCTTCTGTCATTTGAAGGGTGGCTAAACTATGAATGACACCATAAAGGCGCTGAATATCATTAGAATACACGTGCTTAGCCTTCTGCCAAATATCATAACAAGTGGTGTATGAGCGATAGTGGACCAACAAAGAGGGTTCAATAGTTTGCCACAGAAGAGAGACTAATTGACAGTCTGCTTGTTCCCAATCTTAACGCAGATCTTTATTAACATCTGAAGAATTCTTGGTAAGGTGATCTAAAAGATTTTGCCCCTTAAACCACATTTCGACAGATGCCGGCCAATTCAAATAATTATCACCATTGAGTTTCTCCGTTGTTATAGAGGGATTACCGAAGAAAACATAAGACACAAGAGTCTTACCCGAGGACCCAGACTTTTCCTTTTCAGCAACCATACTCATAAACCAAAAATTATCAGAATAGAAATAAACCAAAAGTAACCAGCAATAACCAGTAACCAGTAGAAGAAATAACCAGTAGAGAGAAATAACCAGCAACAACAGTAACCAGTAACAATAACCAGCAAAAGAAATAAACCAGCAAACCAATAGAAAGCAACCGAAATCCAAAGAAATAGAGAGAAGGCACCTGAAACGTGAAACCCACTGACCAAAAATTATCAGAACAGATAGATCGTTGAATTCCGAGCAGAATGGCACCAACGGTGCAAAAAAACGGAGCAGAGGAGGGCGGCGCGTGGCTTACACGCACCGGAAGGTGACCGGAGCAAGGGCGGCGCGTGGAGGCGCGTCTGACATCCAATGGCCACGAAATTTTATGGGGTGGCTCGGAATTTGATTGCGAGGCTGATGGTAGAGGCGGTGTAGTAAGATCAGACGTGGAAGATGGACTTTTGCACAAAAACAGTGGGTCACGTGAGAAATAGACCACCTAGGGCTGCCTAAGGTGGATTTTAGGACAGGACAGCTAGGGTTTTTGAAGAGCTTGACTGTAGGCTCTGATACCATGTTGAAATGATTAAACACGATATTGGTCACGCAGTTCGACCAATTTTTGCCTACAGCTGCTCTGTACATCTGCGACTACAAAGCAGCTGCAGTTCCGTTTTATTAACTGTATATTCTGTATTGAGTACAAGCACTAATGAGTTTAAATAGAGAAAACCTAACGGGCCTGAGCCGAATACATATATAAATAAAACTACTATTTACAACATATCTTAACACCTACCAAAATAGGAAACTAAATTAAAAACATAAATGCTACACCTGCTGCCAATGTGTTGGAGAGTCCTCGGGCGCAGTGGACAAGACCAGTGTTTCATTTGGATTTGTTCGCTTTTTTCTCTGACTACCATTCACCTGATGATTCTCATTAGATGATAATGATGACTGATAATTGGTTGGTGCTGTTGTAGGCCCATTGAACTCAACATCAAACCAAAAAGCAAAACCATGCAGTGGAGCTGTAGAAAACAGGAAATATAATTCAATCTATGCCAAGATGTTAAAAAATTTCATTAAATGCAAAATCATTGCTCAGTAAATTGAACAACGGAATGTTGGGATGACTGAAGAGAAAAGATGAAGGAGGCGGCACAAGTATTAGTAGCAAGAAAAGAAGGTTACCTCGCATCATTGACTTGAACTTAAACTTAGATGTTACAGTTTCTAACTCGCTGATGGTAATGGAATAGCTATCAATATACTTTACCTGTAATAGTAAACGATCAATCTCTTTAGAAATGATGCTGATACGAACTTGAAGGAAATATTGAAATACATGTCATACATAGAAACAAACAAACATTAATGCAAATAGACAGACACACACATACACTGTTGTACGAAAATAATTACAATGTAGATCTATATAATAAGACATTCTGATCAAATATCTTGGTCATGCAAGACAAGATAGGATTACAAATAAAACATCAAAAAGAAAGCTTAGGTATCACCTATTGTATTCGTGATCCATACTAGTTGACCCCACCTGCTGGAAAAATGTTTTGGTGGTGGTTGTATTATTTAGAAGCAGCTAATGCTTGTTTTGTAAGTATGGCCAAGGTATAAATCGAAGCTTTAAAAGCACTCATACAAGAAGACCCTGGCTCTGCCACATGGTATAAAACCAAAGTCCCAAGTCCCAACCAAATTGTGAAATATACAAAATTTTGTTGCCATATATTCATACGGCTATATTGTATAATGGAAACCATCAGTCACTTCCTAAAGTTAACCAACCTTTCTTGTTGTATAATGGAAACCATCGGTCACATCCTAAAGTTATCCAACCTTTCTTCAGACCACAACTCAAACATGAAAATTAATTATATGTATAGCCTAGACTGACGTGTATTTCAGAATCTGATAATAGTAAAGACAAGTTGAAGTAAAGTGACGATACACTACTGTACTCACCACATGTGGCCATGTCAAAACATTTTCACCAGATATTGTCTCCACAGAAGGTTCCTCAAATGCACATTGTTTTGCTAATGATAACATGGCAGACACTGCAACCAAAAACAGTAGTGAAAAAGAGACAATGAAAACAATAGATAAAAGGATATTGGCTAATTACAGACAATTCTACCTCAATAAAGGTCCAAGGTTACTTGGAAGATAGATCTATCATTTGCAATTTCTAAGAAACTAGATTTATAGTTTAACTAGCAACAATAATAGTACTGAAAACAGTACAGCCCTTGCAGCTTGAAAGGATGTTATCCTCTTGTACAGCGAAAAAAGGAAATTTAACAAGTTTGTAAAGAAAAAGTTCTTTAAGTTGTAACTGTCCTAGTGGCAGTTTCTTGTCTGTGAAAACAAGGTGCACAGTAGTAATCAGGCCCAGTATAACAAGGGAATGAGAAGATATCCCATGACAATAGCCTTGAAAAAGAGAGGTAGCAGTTCAATGAAAAAAATGTGCTGAGAACTGTTCATCTGTAGTAAATGAAATATTGCACAGCATATAAGTGCAGTGTTAACTTCTCAAAGCATATTAAATTATAATCACTATTATGAGTCCATTCAAAAGAGCAGTAAAAAAGCAAATGCAGCTTCCACATCCAAATTATATCTCTACAAAATACAATTATATAGATTTTGAAATCCTAACAACCTGGGATGACATCTAAGTTACAAAGCCGTGCACTTACTATCAATTCCATAAACATTGCGCCAGAAGTCAACACTGTCGCTGTATCTGTCCGTATGTGTAACAGGAGCCATGTACAACTGGAGAAACGTACACCAAGAGGTAAGCAGTTTTTTCTTTTTTAGCACACTAAAAGGTCAGCAATTTCGTGTACAAAATTGACCCAATCCAGTAATTACCGAGTGCACAATATCATTCAAGCAATTCTAAGCTTCATAGATAAGGAACCAGAATTCCAATTAGGTTTATGAATCCTTAGTAGGCTGGGGTTGTACCAGAAAAACAACTCTTTAAAAGAGGTATTTACGATAGTATGAAGAATAAACTATACTCCACATACTAGTCAAATTTAAAAGAAGAGAAATGCTAGCAACACTCTCTTTTATACACTCTTTCTAACACTCACTCTATAATTGGTTAAAGTTTATGTGGTCCCACTAAATTAATGGGTTCCATTTTCAAAGTGGTGGGACCAACATGAATTTTAACCAATCATAGAGTGGGTGTTGGAGAAAGTGTGTAAAAGAGTGTTGCTAGCATTTCTTTTAAAAGAAATACCGTTGCACTTGAAGGAAGAATAAGACCACCAGGTTTGAGCCAGCGATCTCTGGCAGTAATAACACTCCCAAGCATGCTCTACAAGAAAAGAAAACTTTCAAACCCATATAAATTATAAAATTTGATATATACTGTAAAAAGCTGGGAATGAAAAAGGCATTGCAAGCTGATATCTGAGTATAAAAGTGGATAAATTATAAAAGTGTTGTATTTTTAATCCTATTTGGTCAATTACCTTACTACTCTAAACGCATAATTGATGGATTCAATTAGTGGTAGCAGAGATTCCATAGATAAGATAAACAATCACCAAGAAAGTCGATGACAGACACATGAGAATTAACACACAAGAGCATTCGAGTCCCAAATTTTCAAACCATGCAGACACACAATCCAACTCAGAAGCTTCCATATTTTAGGATACTTCAAAAAAATTAAAAAGGAGTTTCAGTATCGCTTAAATTACTCAAAATAAGAATGTTCCAAGAAAAAGCAGATTTGGTTTATCTGCCTCATCATAAAAACTCTAACTTTTCAATATAGTTCAACCATCGCATTTTTATCTATCCAAATATTTATCTATGCCTTTTTGTTCTTTCCACAATAACAACCATCAAATGCCAAAGTCTCTTTTTCTTTGTTTTATCAATCACCAGAAAAAAAAATCAATCACCAGACACACATAGGACCTGTAATTACAATATGAGAAGTCATTTTTTCCTTTGATTTGTTTACACAACAAAATGGTAAGCCTTTCCAAGAGAGCCAAAAATATTCTAATATGCACCTCATATAGAAGCATATAGCCCATCCATTCTGAAATTATAACATCCACCTCTTCATCAATTTCAACATCCTGTAAAATCAAAAAATATAAAGTTTAAGGTAAATACAAAAAATATAAAATATGATCCTAGTACTGAATATAAAGTTGACAAAGGAAAACTATATAAACTTCGGGGTAGAGAATTTGCAGAAAGTAACATAACTTTGAGATGTTTTATTAGAGAGAAAATAATTGTAATGGATATTCTAGATTTTTCCAAGTTTTGGTCTCTCCAATCTGCACAACTTATTTGTAAGGATACTAGCATTGTAGTGGCCAAAAACACATGTAGTTTGTCTTTATCAATATTCACCACATAGACATTACACTCTTTTTGAAGGAGATATTATTTGGAATTTTTTTTAAGGATAAAACTTAAATAAAGTAATTATGCTAGAAAAACCGTTCCCGAACATCAATGCAGATCCACTTTGTAAAATGCATCTAGGAGTACTTGAAAACCATCTCCAAAAAATTGAAACCCGAAAAAACAGTGCAGGATATTATTTGGAATTTAAATTACCTATTTTCATGACTAATAGCATAATATTCTACATTTTCATACAGGATTGTAGACTTCATTATATCATGATGCACATTAGTTTTCCTATATTGTAATCTTATCGGTTAATTTTTAAAAGATACTAAGAATCTAAAGGTACTACTAAGGGCACTGGTTAAATAATTATAAAACTGGAAATTATTTTTTTAAAAATGCAGCACTTAATGCATTTTTAACATAAAACACTACACTTTTCAAGGAAAATTTTCTAGATATTGAATCCTTAACTAGTGCAGCACTGATTAGCACTTACCATAATCTAAATATTGTGGTAACTTACAGAAAATATACAGATTGACAGATTCACAATTAACATTGAAAGTTTTGGTACCTTAACCAGTGAGGCACTGATTAGAATAATAAGATCCTAATAATAAGATCCTTACCCTTTTGATTTTTGATTGGATTATCTATTTTTTATTAAATTTATTGTTTTTTACATTATTATATTATTATTTTTTGCCAATTGCCTTCATTAGTTCAACTAAATTTACGATTGAGTCGTAATAATTATTAATCAGTTCTAGAATCAATTTTCTTAAGATTGACACTCTACCAAGTTACTAATTTGCAACCAAGTTACTAGATCAAATAGTGAACTCACTAATTTGCACCGATTATTTTATAATCCCGATATCAAAATCTTGCAATTTAATTTTCGAACACATGTCCAAATGGTTTGGACACGATAGAGGTCAAAGATCAGGTCAATATATACAATATTGCAATCTGAAGTATAAACCATAGCATCTTTCAAAGATTAAAAGCATATACTGTTCAGAAGAGCCTACCTCAACTCGTCCATGCAATACAATGACAACATCAGACAGGTTATTTGCTTTAACAACTTCATTTGCCTGCTCGTAAAAGAAAATAACTAATTGAAACCAATAACTTAAGGTAAATAAAAAGTACTACTCCGGACTCATTTATAAGCAAAAAAACTAACCTCACACAAATTAAGAAAGTTAGTTATACTGATAGCAGCCACTATAATGTTTGTGGTTATAGCAGACGGGTTAGGATCCTCTCCATTTCTCAAAAGAAATGGATGGTCCACACACACTCCTAAAATAGAAAATATATATAAGGCATTTATATATTTGATGCACTCAAAACTTAGTTAATGGACCATCCATTTCTTTTGAGAAATGGAGAGGATCTCCACCCATAGCAGACGTAGCAGGCATAGGCGGAAAACCAGTAATTTGAGGATTTTTTTAATTTTTTTAAATAGTGATACTGAAGAGTCTTAGAGTCATCACAGCATGTGTGCTGCACATGACTAATTTTTAGAAAAGGTAATACAGTATTATTCAAACTCCCACTCATATAAAATCAAACAGGTAACGCTTCAACACGTACATTACTGATGTTCTCTTATTTTTCTTCCTTTTTCCCTTTCCTCTCTTTCTCTTCCCCGATTCTCTTCTTTCCTGTCCCCTCTCTTCTCTTCCTCTATTTTTTTTTGGTTTCTTTCATCTCCCTTCTCTTCCTTCTGTTTTTATTAGTATACAGTATGATTTTTTATATATAGCTGATTTATTCCAACTGTTAAGTGACTTTCGCCATCTACCCGCAACGCTCCACTATTTCACATAGCAGATTTTTGGCTTTCTGCAACTTTTCACAATCAGCTATTGATAATGCTCCCCGACAGACAATATCATACAATCCAGTAGGTTATAAATTATTATTTAGAACTCAGTCTAGTATGGAATTGGAATTTAATGGGAATCAGGTAAACAAATTAATTAAGATCTTATCCAATAAGTGTTTATCATAAAGTGTTTGTGTCATATACGCTTGCCCAATAAACTATTTGCGTTGGTTCGGATATGCACCTTCAAAAGCTATTTGTGTTCTCAACATTTGTTCACTGTGAAAATAAAAATTGGGGTGGATAGGGATTGAAAAAGGATATGGGGTCTGTTCCTACAAGCTATCATAAGGAGCTTATTAGAATAAGCTGACAACAGTTTATGGATGTATCATAATAATATAAGTTTTTTCAAACATAACTCATCCAATCCTATCTAGCACCTCTTATCATATCCAATCTTATTTTATAAGGTGTGCTGATTAGGGCCTCTGATTGAGTGCTTCTGAATTAAGGAAGTACTTTAGCTTGTCACGCTACAGAACGAAAATAATAAGGGCCACATTCCAGTAATAGTTTTTTGCATATTGCACAATTGCATAGTAACTTATGAAGCTTAAACTAATGAAAACTATGGATCTTTGAAATTACCTGCAGAGCAATGTCACTGGCATCAACTGCATACACCTGGCAAGATAAAATTCCACGAGCCCATCCATGTCAAACACATAGATAATGGGACAAATCATAACTTGAAACAACTAGCTTAAAAGCCTAATTATGAAAACAAAAACAGATGGTCCAAAACAATACTATAATAGAAAGTCTTAATCCAAGAGTATGGGTCAGCTACCAAAATTTTAAATAAAAGTACTCAAGATCTTCCACAGTTTAGAAAAAACAAACAAAAGGAATAGAGAAGACTAGAAATGGATACAAATACAAGGCAAAAAGCAACCTATCCATGATACAGCCACAGCAGCCACAATCTCCAGATAATATAAAGTAAAAGGGTACTAAAATTTAATAAAAATTCCTCTACGAATTCTTATTTAGACAACTGCAAACTAAAACTGAAACATAATATGCCAGATCTATCTAACAATAGTGAAAAAGAAACTAAAAGTAACAATGCTTCTGTATAAAAAACATGTAAGAAAAGTACCACATTTGCATGCGTTATACACTGAAAAAAGGATTTACAAAAAAAAGACAGCATTGCTTTCATTTTGATACAAACACATTTTAACAAAATATATAAAACCATTTTTTCCATACCAACTAAGAGTATACCAATTTTGGAAGAGCTTACCCGCTTTGCACCGGCCTGGGCACAAAATATGGAAAGGATTCCTGTACCACATCCAACATCAACAACAACCTGAAGGAAGACAATACTTTAGGGAGAAAAGAAAGCAAACAATGTGGGAGGACAGGGGGCATGGACATCCAGAATAAACTTCAAGCCAAACCTTACAAAACAAGCAAATCATGCAAAAGCCATCAATAGTTAGGCCTTATTCCAGGATGTTGAATATGTTCGTGTAATACAAGCATCTTTCATCTATCAACTATACAATAACATAACCTCCCCAGAAGAGGCTCTCCACATGGTTAGGTCAGCCACCTACTTAACTTGGAGTTGTATAAAGTTTTCTCTTTTGACCAGGAGTTATAAAACAATTAGGTATGAATAGACAGTGTGAGAGTCTTACAATAACTATAGAAAAAGGAATATTAAAAGAATCTTACAATAATTATTATGAGTTTTTTAACAACAGCTTCTGGTATAAGGACTGTCAACTTATAAGGACTCTCCTTGAACTTATCCACAAACAAATGTCAACTTATAAGGACTTCTCCACAAGAAAATAATTGTAAACTTATTTTGAGAAACTCGTACAAGCTAAAAGCTCACCCAAACTGGACCTATATCATCCACGCACAAGCTTTTGGAATGTTGTTATTGTAAAAACATCCAAGACCAAGTTGTAGAGGCTTATTATCAACTCTTGGAGCATCCTATACTTAGAGGAAAGTCAAAACCACCAAAGCCTTTTTCCACCAGGTGGATCACTTACACAGATCAAACGACATCGTGATGCCTTATGATAAATCATATCTGGAGACAAACCATCTAAATCATAATTATTCTTAATGATGACATGGATCAGTTATAGGAAAGTCATCTAGAAGAGATTATTTCAAACATGATATATATTTACTATACTTTTGAATTTATCCAAATTAAACTGAGCTTATGCAGAGATAATAGAACATTGAAACTCTAAATCAAATTCTCCAAAAAAAATTAAATTGCACAGTTACCATCTTCCACAACACAACAAAATCAATGAACAAAAAATTTACAAATCAATTTATAACACTGTATGTGTGATTGCTAAATTACTTTGCCTGCAATAAAACTCTGATGCCGCATGATTGCTTCTCTATATGTATCAGTCCGCACACGATCCTATACCAAACCAGGACAAGGAAGGGAAAAGAATCAACAAAATAAATAGAACAATATTTTTTACATTTAACAAAAAATTAATTTGAAAAAGAGAATAAATTACAATGAATCGTAGAACAAGGAATTCTCAGCAACAAAAGACAGACAAAAATAAAACAACAAAGTACAAATAAAACACCAATGAAGAAATACTGTCTGGTCCCTCGACATATCTGTTAGGGAAACCCTGTTAAAAATATCATGTGCTCTTTAGCAATAGAAGCCAAGGGCCCAATCTTATGTATCCCAACCATCTGCATCAAATTGTAGCACAGATGGTACATGCCACAAGACTGTAGCCTCTTTACTTCTACTGAAAAGGAAGAAAAGTACAACGAAGATGACAAGTAGATATCATCCATAACAGAACAAACAAGATACTTTAGTCATTTATTTTTAGTGAACGGAAGTTTTATCAGAGAATGGTGAAGAAATCGTAACTATTAATGAGCGTACAAGATACTATCAATATATTTTAACAAGGAAAACCCGTTTAAGGATAAGTCCAGAAGATCAAATTAAACATGCCCAGGAATAGCATTTATAAACTAATCACTTTTGCAACAAGAAGAAAGACTTAAATATCTTTGAGCTGTGTTACTCACTACATGACGAATTGTAGAGAGTAAACATGAATGATGGGAAGAGGAAAAAAGAGTGTAAGTAATTAGCAAGTGGAAGTCAGTCAGTTCGCTTATCCCCTTCTCATATGCATTTGTATTTGTACCAATTCCCCATTCCAATCAGATTTTTAGTCTACAATATAAACTGAGTAATGAGGGGATGGCGAAAATACAAACATGATACGTAAAAGGGATAAGTGAACAGTCTCGTCTGACTTCCACTTGCTAATTTATTTCACTTTTTTCTCTCGTCGCCATTCATGTTTTCTCTCTACAATTCGTCTAGTAGTAAAGAACACAGCTCAAAGAAATTGAAGTCTTTCATCTTATTGTAAAATGTGATTAGTTTATAAATGCTATTTTCTCTCTACAATTCGTCTAGTAGTAAATAACACAGCTCAAAGAAATTTAAGTCTTTCACCTTATTCTAAAATGTGATTAGTTTATAAATGCTATTGAATCTTGGCATGTTTAATTTTATCTTCTAGACTAGAATCTACCATTTGATTCATAAATCATAATTCAACCATAGTTTTCAGTGTGCTTATATGGAAAGTTGAAATCTCCCTCTAAAACCAAAAAGAAGCATTAAATTGAATTGGATAAATAGCAATGACATGGCAAACTAGGGTTCATGACATTCAAATGTCACAAGCCAGGCCATTTTATAACTGTAATTAAGAAACATTGGAAGGAATAAAATAACAAAATGAAAAAATCAAAATGGAGAAAAAGTGGTAAGAGTTAAAAAAAACCTTGATCATCTCTTGGTGGATACCGAGGTGAGCATAGGAATGGAAATAGGCCATATCGTAGTCAGTGCAAGGAGATCGATTTTGTTGTTGTTGTGGTTGTTGTTGTTCGTTATCAGAAACCCTAATAATGGAACTAGAACTGGAACTAGAAGCACGTGACCTCCGTGTGCCACGACGGGCTCGCTCTCTGTGACCGTGACTTTGCCCCATTCCCGGTGGTGGTGGCGGTGACTGCTGATGGTAGCCGTTACCATTGTTCTCTTTGCAAAACATCACTCACTCTTTCTCGCTCTCTGTGTTTCTCCCTCCTCCACCCAACGCCGGTACCAACAGTGTCTAAGGCCTCCGCTCTGTCTTTTCTGAACTATGCTACATATAAATATACTGAAGGAGCGTTTAAGGTGTACCACATTGAAAATAATTACCAGTGCACCGTCTACTATCACCGTTAGATGTGTGTTAATTTTAAGTGAATGGTAATGATTTGACGATGGGAATTTCTTGAGAAGGTAAATTTTGTTCTTTCAACTTGAAATTGCGAAATGGATGGGGTAAATAGTCGTTTTATTTTTAATGATGCGTTAACCTTTAATTGATATATAATGTAATACACTTATATACCTATTGTATATATTTGATCAAATACCTATTGTATATATAAATTAAATTCTTATTGTTTACCTTGAATACTAATCACTTGAATTTACGCATCCTGTATTGATTTTTGTTTTCTTTTCCTTCGTGATTTCTTTCTATGGAGATTTCTCTTCTGGCCCCCTTACCGAGTTTTTTTTATAATCCACCACACAATAATTTGATATAAAATATGAAATTTGGTTGAAAGGAATCAACAAGCTCAAAGGGGGGAGTCTAGCAACATACGCATTTAAGAGATTACATTTGATTACACAAAACTGGGTGATTTTCATAAGGTTAAGGCCAGATGTCACTAGATCCATGAAAGTAAGTCACAACAACGGCAATCAAGACGTTATATATAACCTCTTACATTAATGAAATGAGATAGAAAATTCCCCAAATTCTTTCTTCTTCCTTGGAGCTTTTCCCTATTGAGAATTCAATTTTTTTAACAATTTTCTATCATTTAACACCAATGAAATGAGATATAGACAATTGCCTCAAATTCTTTCTTCTCTCTCGAGGCATTCCTTATTGGGAATTAAATCTTATCAACAATTTCTATCATTGATGCTTTCCCGCTAACTTTTGTAGTTTATGAATTTTAACATAACCAAGATCTTAGACATGAAGATTGCCTCACCTTTATCCAAATCCTTCACACCCAAATCCAACCCCTTATCCCAATTACCCAAATCACGCTCCAAATCGAAAAATTGCATTTGGTATTTTTCATATTGTTCAAACCCACTAGAATGGATATTTTGGGTTGACTAACTGGTTTCTCATTATGTCATTCCTCCTTAGAAGTTCCTTCCTCGTGCCCCAACTTACATGAATGGTGACGCTTTAGCATGGTTCCAAAGGATGCACTGTAATAGGCTTCTCTCCATATGGGTTGAAGAAAGCAAACCCTTGCCTTTCCACCAAGATTTTCTCATGAATTGGATCTTTAAGGTCAAGATCAATCAAAACATGTGCAAAATGACCAAAAGTCTTCTTTCTAGTAGCTTCATCAAGAGCAATTAGAATGCCCACACCACCAGCTATAGAGAAAAAGATCTTTTGTCTCCAATACTCCAACATTGAGCATGAGTTTGTTTTAACCCGTATGAATTGAAATGCAAAGTCCAGCTGAATAACCTTAGTGAAACGTACCGTTTCTATAAAAAAATAACACAACACTTTTATAAAACAGAAACAGACCCACCCCACCCCTTTCCATTTTCTCTCTCTCGATCCTTCTCATCTCCTCTTCCCTTCTTTTTCCTTCTCTTCCACCATTCCTCTCATCCTCCAATCTTCTTGTTCCTCTCACTTCAAGTGACCAAACCCCACCCTAATTTATACTCCAATCTTCTGAGTCCATCACTTCATGCACCAGGATTGGGTTTTGAGCGTAATAGAAGAATTATAGCTCTGCTTCTTAGCTTTCCAACGCATGCCCGCACGTCTCCATCGGATAAACACTGACGAAGTTATGGTCTGCAGACTAGACAGCACCCTTGTAGGTGGGTATCTCTAGTGTCTGTGACCTCATGGTCTCATGTCTGCTTGATTTTCGCGCCTTTCTTGGCGCTTGATACCCAAGACCTCATGGGCCCATGCTTTGCTAGTGATTTCGCGCGTGTGCACCTTTTCATTAGACTTAAGATTTTTTCAAGTAGATAGTCGCTAAGTTTGGTTTGTTTTAGGCAATTGCGTTGCCGACGCCCACCGGGACAATTTGTAATGAAGCATACCCTTAGCACAGTTTACCGAGACTCGGCCCAGATAGAACTCATCCAAAGTGGTTGTGACCACCAAGGTCAACTTGAAGTATACCCTTGGCGCAGTTTACCAAGACTCGGCTCGGATAGAACTCGCCCAAGGGGTTGTGACCACCAAGGTCAGCTTGAAGTATACCCTTGGCACAGTTTACCAGGACTCGGCCTAGATAGAACTCGCCCAAGGGGTTGTGACCACCAAGGTCAGCTTGAAGTATACCCTTGGCACAGTTTACCGGGACTCGGCCCAGATAGAACTCGCCCAAGGGGTTGTGACCACCAAGGTCACTTACTTGTTTTGGCGTGCCATGACACTCTTGACTCCATTACTAGGCACCCTAACTATGGAGTTGGACCCTTTTTCTTTCTTGATCTTAAGAAATTTTCTTTGGAACAAGTGTTAATGCTAGTGAGCTAGAGTAAAAACTGTAATTGCAAAATGAACTTTGTTAATCATTCATATCGAGCTTTATATTTCGCATTTGCGCCCAAACAACAAAATTCTTAACTAGGCCTAGCTCTAGGTTCAGGTCCTGATGCCATGCTCTCTATTCAGAGTCAGAGTCTCATCCTCTTCTTCATTCACGTACTGGGGGAGCTTCCCTTCGCGGATCAGCTCTTCAATGTCATCCCCGAGGGTGTTTCACTTGTTGGTACTGTGCCCATAACTTTTGTGATAACGGCAGTACTTCTTAGAGGTACGACCTTTCCTTTGCACGAGAGGTTCGAGCTGTTTGATGTCCCGAAAATCCGCGCCGGCGCACTCTGCAAGTATCTCAGCCTGGGATGTGTTCAGTAGGGTGTACTCTGAGAAGCGACCTTGTCGGGGTCGAGACTCCCGAGGAGTTCTCTCATCTTGGGCTCCCTTCTGCCATGGTTCTTCAATGGCCTTGTAGGTCAACTTGTCCTCCTTGCTGCCAACCTTGGCTTCCTCTTGGTACGCTGTGTTGTCTTCTTCATAGTTCATGTACTTTTGTGCCTTTCAAAGGAACTCATCCAAGCTTCGGGGTTTGTTAACCCCCACTTCCCTTTGAAACAGGCTTTCCTTCTTGAGACCATCCTTTATCCAAAAGAGCCTCCTCTTGTCTTCAAGGTTCCTGACGTTGGCAGCCTCCTTGTTGAACCTTTCCAGATATTCTCTAAGTGTTTCTTTCTCTCCCTGCCTGATTGCCCTAAGAACCTCTTCAGATTTTGGCTTCAAGCGGGAGGCGGGAAACCGGGTCGTGAACATGGTAGCTAGTTGTCCCCAAGATGAGACCGAATTTGGTTTCAACTCCTGGAACCAAGCTAGTGCTGAATCCGTGAGAGTGAGGGGAAAGATCTTGCAGTGGACAGGTTCTTTTTTCCCCCTGGTAACACATCATGACTGAGAAGTAGGCCAGATGCCTGTCAGGGTCCCCAGTTCTGTCAGACGTTTTGAGGGCTGAGAGCTTCTCTATGGTCCTCAGAATCGGGCAGTCGTCAACCTTTCTAGTGAAGGGTCCTTCATTGGAGGTCCATCGTGAGTTGTGAGGTGACCAGTCCCCGAGATATATGTCTCGATGATCACGTCGGGCCGGAGATCTCCTCGAGGTAGATCTATGGTGATGCCTCTTATGGGTCTTGGATCGGCTCCGCGACCTCTCGCGTGAATTGGAGGTTGCGAGCAATGAGGTCCTAGGGGGAGACTCCTCAGGCAGTATGTACCGCCAGGCGAGGTTGGAGGGGTGCTTGGAGGTGAATCTAATCCTTGGTGTCTACCGCGTCGAGGAGGAGAGTGGCGAGCTCGCTTCCATCTAGGTGGAGAGTGGTGATTGTGATGACGCCTGAGTGGAGGAGTGTTCCAGCGAGGATGGGGTTGCTCAGGCATGGCTACCATTCGCCTCTCTATCTGTCTGAGGGGTGGCTCTTGCTGCAACATAGTCTGGGTGCGGTTGCACAGCAGGTCCAAGAGCTGGCGAATGGTCGCCGCATCCCCAGGTTGAACGGGGATCTGCATCGAGGCTGACTGGGGTGCCGGAACCTGAATGTCTTGATCTGGCGTGGAAGCATCAAGGCCTTCGGGAGTGCCCTCTGACTAGGGTTGCGGAGCGGCAATGCTTTGGACTCGGGGTCTACCTCTGGGTGCCATGGGAAAGCAGGAGGAAGTTCAAAAAGTAGGGACGGTGTGAAAGATAGATATCTCCCACTGTGGTTGCCAATGTTCTGTACCTTTACCTCAGCACGGATTGTACCGAGCAGGTAGTTGGTAGGGTAGTTGCTTTACTTGATTGAACTTCTGATAGCATCGGGAGATAGAGGACCAATCGAGCATGGATGGGTAGGACCAGGGAATGCTGCTTGTGACCTGGCCTGCTTGTGACCGTGCCTGGGGCGAGCAGGACTCCTGATGATGAGTAGATGTCAAAACGTTCCCAGGTGGGGTACCTGCGAAGCCACTCCGACGCTCAAGTCAGTATTGAGGATAATAGAGTAGGATAGCAAGGAATGAGAATCTACCTCTTAATGGCAAAGCATGTCAGTATTTATAGGGATCTGTGCCAGCTTTGAGCCGTCGGATTGGTCAGGTGGATCTGAGCCATTGAGGCATGATAGCCATAAATGGGCTTATTTATCATGGATATGGCCCAAAGTTTATGGGGCTTAGTCATGTCCAATTGTTGGAGTGGGTCTCATGATCCAGTCCAGAACAGGTTGCTTGGTTGCTTGTATAAAATCATTGTTAAGCTACTGGTAGAGAGGTTGAAAGGGGTTCTTTTGAAAGTAGTATCTTATTGTCAAAATGCCTTCTTACCAAAAAGGAAAATTCTAGATGGGGTGTTCAATCTCAATGAACTCTCGAACTTGGGAAAAAGGAGAAAGGAAGGGTGTTTCCAAATGAATGTGGACTTTGAAAAAGAGTATGATTCAGTGAGTTGAGAGTATTTGGAATATATGATTAACGAAGTTTGGTTTTAGTGAGGACTTGGGTGAAATGGAATAGGCTTTGCATTTGTTCTACATCCATTTCAATTTTGGTGAATGGTTAACCCATTAATGAGTTTCTAGCAAAGAAAGGTTTGTGGAAAGGGGATCTGTGGGCTCCTTTTCTATTCTTAATAGCTATTGAAAGTTTGTCTTGTCTTCGAAAAGCAGTAGAGGTTGAGCATTTCAAAAGTTACAAGGTAAACAATGTGGTTTCCTTCCCTATTTTGCAGTTTGCGGATTTATAACTTTTGGTAAGCAAAGGCTCAAATTGTAACTTTGGGCTATCAAGACTATTTTACTATTTTTGAATTGATATTTTGGCTAAATGTTAGCTTTGTAAAGAGCAGTCTCATTGGCAATAACATGGAGCATGAAGTGGTGGAGGAATCCTTCGACCACATTTTCTTTGGGTGTGCCTTTTCCTATTACATTTGGATGAAAGTTTTTGATTGGGTGGGTTAGCGTAACACCAAAAGAACTTGTTATGGCTAATATGTTGTCTATTCTATTGATTGAATTGAATTGAATTGATGTGTTAGATTAATTTAAGCATGATTTTCATATTAAGTTAGGAAGCTAATGCTTTGAAGGATTAAGTTAGTGAATCAGATACTATGAGTAAAAATAAGACCAAAAGAACTTATCTATCTACTTTCTACTTTCTATATAATCAAAACTAATGCTAGCAAAATTCTATATTTAGTGCCCTTCAAATTTTGCCATTTGTCAAAAAATAGGGACAAAATTGTAAATGCACCACTAAAAGATAAAAAAACACGTCAGAAAAAGCTGTTTGACACAAACTTTACAGAAGAAAAAAAAGACAAAAAAATTCCTCAGAAAAAGGTGCTGGGCGCAGTGTTTACAGAAAAAAAAGTTAACAAAAAACGCGTCAGAAAAAGCTGCTGGAGCAGACAGGCGCTGACGCACACAGGACAAACATTGGACAGCTTTTTACAAACATAGTCTGACACGCACATTATGATTTTATTGCTGATGCAGTCACAAAATTCATTAAAAAGCGAGGTATCTGAGATCCATTTAAGGGGTTGACCTCATCCAACAAATGACCAAATGGTTAAGGGACCCAAGTATTTACCACTTGTGTCATATTATGTTGGTTATTAATTTTACTTTTAAATATATTAGTATTATTTCTTTATGTTGACATGATTAATCTAAAATTATTAAATTATTTCATGTCAAAAAAATTATTTCTTTGTGTTAATGTAAATTTTAAAATTAATCTAAAATATAACAATGTATTTTCAAAATTTCGACTAATTAAATTCTACTTAAGTTTATTCATATAAAATAGATATTCGGCAATAACAGCGACAACAGGAGCGACAACAGGAGCATCAACGAGAGTGGCAACGGGAGAGACAACGAGAGCGACAACGAGAACAGCAACGGGAGCAACAACTTTTAGCGATTCTCAACATCCTTTTTATCGAGTTTTGCCTTTTTCTTTTATTAAATTTTACAATTTAATTAAATTCCAGTATAACTTTTTTAATAATTTCATAATTTAATTAAAATGATAAAATTAATATTAAATGATCTCGAATGAAAAATAAAAAATATAAACAAGTGGCAATGTGGAGCGGCAACAAAATTAATTAAACGAATATTGTTATGAAACTATAGCAAAAGAAGAACAAAAGAATGATAAAAGAATATGAGTCTTTGTATTTCACTTCACAAGTGTAGATCTATACATAAGGGTGAACCCCTTTTATAGGAGGATGATTGGTAAGTGAGTAGTCCATCATAAAAGACCACTTACTAGATAATGATGAGAAGGTAGGGGAAGGATAATGGACATCCAATAGTAATATTCATAACACTCCCCCTTGGATGTCCACCTAGGATATGCCTCATTAAAACCTTACTAGAAAAAACCCAATGGGATAAAAATCTAGCGAAGGAAAAAGAGTACAATATCCTTTCTATGGGGACTGCCTCATTAAATGTAACATCCTCAAAATAATTAGGCGAATTGTTTGGATGTTAACCCAATGGGAGTAATTTAGTACCTGACTGGTAAATTTAGTAAGTACTAAAATTATTTACTGGATAACATTAAGTCGTTAACTGGATAATACGGGTCAATGAAGTTTTGGAATCGAAATAAGGGATAAAGATCAATACGGTAATTGGACCACGCTACCACCTATTTAATAATTAAATATGTGTTGTGTGTGTGTGTGATTAAAGAAAATAAAAGAATGAAAGAAAAGAAAGAAAGAAGAGATACGCGCAGAAGAGGAAAAGGAGAAGAAAAGAGAAGAAAGGAAGAGAAAGAAGAAGAGGAAAGAAGAAGAGAAAGGAAGAAGAAGTGTGAAGCCCACCCTCTCAAATTTCATCACCATCATCCCCTTACTTCCCTCTACAAAACCCTATAACTTGGTAAGCTTCCCCTCAATTTTTCCCCTATTTTATGGCCTACGAATTTGGGGAGGTTTTGGAGGTGATTTGGCGAAATCGTGAGTTGTGTGATCAGATTGATGATTGAATCATGCTTAGGAACGAAGCTAGGAGCGGATTGAACGCGATTGGAAGCTCGGAACGAAGTTAGGAGCGGTTCGGTGATTTTGTCATATCGGTGATTTCGGCTCGGCAACGACTCTCGCTTCAAGGGTGAGTTTTACTCACGTTTAGGTTTATTCCATTTTGAAATGAATTGTGTGATTTGTTTTCGAAAAATTTTGAGTCGAAAACGTTATTTTGAAATATATTGCGTTTTAACGAAATTCGTAATCGTTGAGTTTTTGATTGAATTGCTTGATTGTTTGATGTTGATTGGACTGGTATATTGTCTGGCATTGTCTGTTTTTGAGTTAGGAATCGATCGGGGCGAGTTTCGGATCGATCGGAAAGCAAAATTTCACAAAACAGGGCATTTTGGCAATGCTGTCAAACGCGCACGACCCGTGCGTCTCAGGCACACGACCCGTGCGCCTGGTTCGGGTTCAGTGTTGAAAAATTGTCTAACAGGGCGCACGACCCGTGCGTCCTGGGGCACGACCCGTGCGCCTAGTCCTGCCCAAAATTTTCAAAGTGCCCTAAATGATTCCGTTTCGATCCCAATCCTCTCCTAATCCTTTCCTAACCCTTCTATAATGATATTAGGCTTATTATGCCATGATTTTGCGTACGTTTCAAAAGGGTTTTATAAAATAATTTCGAAGTTGAAAATTGTGTCGAAAGGTGGTCAACTAGAGTGCGAGTGTGAACTTGGATTTTATAAAACTCGGAATTAAAGCGTTTCATTGATTATCTGATTTGATGGACCGTGGGTTCATAGTACTGTAGATATATGTATGTTTATATATATATATATATCGAGTTGGGTGACGACCCATGTTTTGACATACTAGGCGGGGCAGTCATGCTCCCCCAACCTAGGCTCCGTGCCAATAGGAGAATGTACTATTGGTAAGGGGGTTCACCGGGATTAGCACTGGATTTGCAGTCGGTGTTATGTCATGAGTTTGTTGTACGTACACCGGGATTAGCACTGGATTTGCAGTCGGTGTCGTACTGTGCGATACACCGGGATTAGCACTGGATTTGCAGTCGGTGCCGCACTTTGTTTGTTCACGTTCACCGGGATTAGCACTGGATTTGCAGTCGGTGTCGTGTTGGTTTTAAAAAGGATTATTAATTGAACCGAGAGAGTTAGTAGGGGTCTCGGTAGAACTCACTGAGATTGTATCTCACTGTTTAAATGTTGTTGTTTTACAGATAAACAGGGACAGAAGAAACCTCAGAGGCACGAGTAGGTGGCCCCGAGTGATGGATGATGACTTAGTTTTACGTTTAAGTTTAATTCCCTTTTGTTGTCTGTGTATCACAATACTATGGCATTAGTATTATGTTATCCTTCATTCCGCTTTCTTGTATGACTCTGACTACCATAGTTGCTGACAGGTTATGGTCTTGTTTGTATATAAGACTGTTTTGTTTTATTCAGCGAAAAATTTATAATGGTATTCAGTGTCTGAACAGGAAATAATATCTCTGATGTATGTTTAATGTGCACTTGGGTGTTTTTAACAAATAAAAATACCAGGGTGTTACAGTTGGTATCAGAGCGGTTCGACCTAGTCGGACTTAGCTTATAGGGTCTTTGCTTTTCCAGTCGTGATTTTCTTAGTATGCTATTAGACATTGAGCTTGATCAACTTAATACTTTGTGCATATTTCGCAGAATCATGGCCAGAAGAGGTAGAGGCGTTCCTCCTCCTGTTGATCCAAATTTTGAGTGGATGCAGAACGTAATTGAGAACCAGCAGAAAATGATGCAAGACATGATGCTTATGCATCAGCAGCAACAAATCCTACAGCAAAATGCTCAGCAGCATCAAGCTCCAGAGCCACAAGTGAACCCAAGGAGAATTTTCACAGAGTTCCTGAAAATGAAACCCTCCGAGTTTAGAGGTGGGCCGGATGTCATGAGAGCACAACATTGGCTGGATGACATTGAAAAGATCTTTATAACAATGCAAGTGACCGATGAAGACAAGTTGAGGTTGGCATCCCATATGTTGAAGGGAGAGGCCAATAACTGGTGGACAAATGCTAGGGCCATGATGGAGACAATGGGAACTCCCCCGACTTGGGACAATTTCCGAACATCATTTTTAGAACAATTCTTCCCCATGGCTATGAGGTTGGATAAGGAAAATGAGTTTTTGACTTTGACACAAGGAGGCTTGACCGTGGGCCAATACACGGCTAAATTTGAAGAGTTGTATCAATTCTTCGGTTTAGCTGGATATGCCCCAAGTGACCAATGGAAAACTGACAGGTACAAATATAGGTTGAGAGAAGATATTGCTCAAAGTCTTAGTTCTTTTCCGAGAACCAACTATGCAGCCATGGTACAACAAGCTTATATCGCCGAAAGTGATTTGTCAAGGTTGTATGCAAGCAGAAAGGCATTCCATCAGAGCAAGAGGAACACTGGATCATCTAGTTCTCAGATGGGTCCCAGGCATGACTCGGGGAAAGGAGGTAAGTACAAAGGGAAGCAGGTGCAATCGTCTGACTCTGCACAATTCAGGAATTGTAGACTTTGTGGAAGACATCACCGCGGAGAGTGTCCGCCAAGGCCCGATCGGTGCTATGTTTGCAATGAAGAGGGGCACTATGCAAATAAGTGCCCAACAAAGAAGAATCCGCAAAGAGCACCAAATGCTCCTGGTCAGGGGCGAATCAACACATTAGATGCTCGAACCATCACTCCTTCTGATAATCTTCTGAGGGGTACGGGATCTCTTTTTAATAATTCAGTCAATATTTTATATGATTCTGGTGCAACTCACTGTTTTATCTCGCAAGCATGTGTGAATCGGTTGGGACTAGCATTGTCTGAGCTATCCGAACCGATAACTATTTTAACTGCTGCCAAGGGTCGTGTCCAGACCCAATCATTATGTGAAAATTGCCTACTTGTCATAGGCGACAGACAGTTTGTTGTGAAATTTATTTGCTTGCCTATGAGAAGCATGGACATTGTTCTGGGTATGAATTGGATGGCTGAAAATCATGTGACAATCAACTGTGCCGATCGAACTATTAGCTTCGCCTCCGAGTCCGTAGGATTGACACAGGTAGATGCTGAAGCGACGATCTCTTACACCGAAGCAAGCCAGTCATTATTCCAAGGTGCGGAAGCTATTCTTATTATGTTGTCTGCATCTACTGAAACGGGTTTAGATTTGTCATCTGTACAAGTGGTAAATGAATTTCTAGATATCTTTCCAGAAGAAGTTTCATCCTTACCTCCTGACCGAGAGGTAGAATTCTCAATAGAATTGATTCCTGGTACAGGATCAATCTCTATTGCTCCTTATAGAATGTCTCCTTTAGAGTTAAAGGAACTGAAGTCTCAACTTGAGGAATTAATATCGAAAAGGTTTATCCGACCGAGTGCTTCTCCATGGGGTGCTCCGGTGTTGCTAGTCAAAAAGAAGGATGGTAGCATGAGATTGTGCATAGATTATCGACAACTCAACAAAGTGACGATTAAGAATAAGTATCCATTGCCAAGGATAGACGATTTGCTCGACCAACTTCGGGGTGCCGTGGTATTTTCAAAAATTGATCTAAGATCGGGCTATCATCAAATAAAGGTACGGGCCTTAGATATTCCGAAGACAGCTTTCCGTACGAGGTATGGACATTACGAGTTCGTAGTGATGCCCTTCGGTTTGACTAATGCTCCAGCGGTATTCATGGATTACATGAACCGAGTGTTTCACACGTACCTTGATCAGTTTGTGGTAGTTTTTATTGATGATATCTTGGTGTACTCTAAGACCATTGAGGACCATGTTCAACATCTCCGCATTGTTCTGAACGTACTCCGAGAAAAGAAATTGTATGCCAAGCCGTCGAAGTGTGACTTCTGGATGCCGGAAGTGAAGTTTTTGGGACACGTGATTTCCCAATCGGGAGTTGCTGTGGATCCCAGTAAAGTAGAAGCGGTGTTGAACTGGGAACGACCAACATCTGTTACAGAAATAAGAAGTTTCTTGGGTCTAGCTGGTTACTACAGGAGGTTTATCCAAGGTTTTTCACAATTGGTTCTTCCACTTACTCGGTTGACTCGCAAGGCCCAACCGTTTATATGGAATGCCGATTGTGAGGAATGTTTTCAAGAGTTGAAGGTTAGGTTGACTTCTGCTCCAATCCTAATTCTTCCAGATCCGTCTTTGGATTTTCAAATTTACAGCGATGCTTCTGGGAAGGGTTTGGGGTGTGTTCTCATGCAGAACCAACAAGTTGTAGCTTATGCCTCCAGACAGTTGAAGACTCATGAAGAGAATTATCCGACTCATGATTTGGAGTTGGCAGCTATTGTGTACGCACTGAAGATTTGGAGACATTACCTGTATGGGTCTCGTTTCGAAGTCTTTAGTGATCATAAAAGCTTGAAATATCTGTTTGACCAGAAGGAGTTGAATAACAGGCAGAGAAGATGGGTGGAGTTTCTGAAGGATTATGACTTCGAACTGAAGTATCATCCGGGAAAAGCTAATGTTGTAGCCGATGCACTAAGTAGGAAATCCATTCATATAGCAGGATTAATGATGCATGAAATGGAATTGTTGGAGTCTTTCCGGGACTTAAATGTGGATTCAAAGCCAAAAAGGAACCGGTTGGTGTTGAGCCACATGAGGATCTCTAGTTCCATAAGGGATTCTATTCGCTTAGCACAGGAAGTTGATATGAAACTACAATCACAGAAAGTGATGCCAGACTTTACCGAAGATAGTGATGGAGTTATTTGTTTCAACGGTAGGATCTGTGTGCCTGATAATGAAGAGATTAAAAAGCAAGTGCTTGAAGAAGCACACCGAAGTTTATTTTCTGTACATCCTGGATCCACCAAGATGTATAGAGATTTAAAACAAATGTATTGGTGGCCGGGAATGAAGTTAGAAATTGCTGAATTCGTATCACAATGCTTAACTTGTCAAAAAGTTAAGATAGAACATCAGAAGCCTGCTGGTCTGCTACGGTCACTAGACGTGCCAGTGTGGAAATGGGAAGACATTTCTATGGATTTTGTAATGGCATTGCCAAGGTCTCAAGCCGGTAACGACTCCATTTGGGTAGTTGTGGATCGGTTAACCAAATCAGCTCATTTTATTCCAGTTCGTTCCAGCAGTAAAGTATCCAAGTTAGCTGAGGTGTATTTGAAGAACATAGTAAGGTTACATGGGGTTCCTACCAGTATAGTGTCGGATCGAGATCCGAAATTCACTTCTCGATTTTGGAAAGCTCTGAATGAAGCATTGGGAACTAAAGTACTTCTTAGTACCGCTTATCACCCGCAGACAGACGGTCAGACCGAGAGAACTATCCAGACCTTAGAGGATATGCTTAGGGCCTCGGTGCTTGATAACGGGAAGAAATGGGAGGATCATCTTCCATTGGTGGAATTCTCATATAACAACAGTTATCATTCCAGTATCGGAATGGCACCTTATGAAGCTTTGTATGGTAGGAAATGCAGGACTCCATTGTGTTGGTGGGAAGTAGGTGAGAACCGATTATTAGGACCCGAGGTGATTCAAGACACTACTGAAAAGATCCGCCAGATCAGGGAAAGAATGAAAGCCGCTCAAAGTAGGCAAAAGAGCTATGCTGATAAAAGAAGAAGGCCGTTGGAATTTGAGTCGGGCGATCATGTGTTTTTGAGATTATCACCAACAATTGGCACAGGTAGGGCATTACGGGTGAAGAAACTCAGTCCTCGGTATATTGGACCTTTCCAGATAATCGAGCGAATAGGGCCTCTTGCATACCGTATTGCGTTGCCTCCACCATTGTCAAATCTGCATGATGTATTCCATGTGTCTCAGCTGCGGAAGTACATTCCCGATCCAAGTCAACCGTTAGATTTTGAAACGATTGATCTTCGACCGGACTTGTCCTTCCAACCTAATCCGAATTACATCATGGAACGTGGCGAGAGGACGCTACGGACAAAGTCAATTCCCATTGTCAAGGTGGTATGGGATGGTTTTTCCGCCGAGGAAGCTACTTGGGAGTTGGAGGACGATATGCGGACTCGGTATCCGTATTTGTTCTCTTGAGGTACGTTGTGTTTAATTTTGAGGACAAAATTCTTTTAAGTAGGGGAGAATGTAACATCCTCAAAATAATTAGGCGAATTGTTTGGATGTTAACCCAATGGGAGTAATTTAGTACCTGACTGGTAAATTTAGTAAGTACTAAAATTATTTACTGGATAACATTAAGTCGTTAACTGGATAATACGGGTCAATGAAGTTTTGGAATCGAAATAAGGGATAAAGATCAATACGGTAATTGGACCACGCTACCACCTATTTAATAATTAAATATGTGTTGTGTGTGTGTGTGATTAAAGAAAATAAAAGAATGAAAGAAAAGAAAGAAAGAAGAGATACGCGCAGAAGAGGAAAAGGAGAAGAAAAGAGAAGAAAGGAAGAGAAAGAAGAAGAGGAAAGAAGAAGAGAAAGGAAGAAGAAGTGTGAAGCCCACCCTCTCAAATTTCATCACCATCATCCCCTTACTTCCCTCTACAAAACCCTATAACTTGGTAAGCTTCCCCTCAATTTTTCCCCTATTTTATGGCCTACGAATTTGGGGAGGTTTTGGAGGTGATTTGGCGAAATCGTGAGTTGTGTGATCAGATTGATGATTGAATCATGCTTAGGAACGAAGCTAGGAGCGGATTGAACGCGATTGGAAGCTCGGAACGAAGTTAGGAGCGGTTCGGTGATTTTGTCATATCGGTGATTTCGGCTCGGCAACGACTCTCGCTTCAAGGGTGAGTTTTACTCACGTTTAGGTTTATTCCGTTTTGAAATGAATTGTGTGATTTGTTTTCGAAAAATTTTGAGTCGAAAACGTTATTTTGAAATATATTGCGTTTTAACGAAATTCGTAATCGTTGAGTTTTTGATTGAATTGCTTGATTGTTTGATGTTGATTGGACTGGTATATTGTCTGGCATTGTCTGTTTTTGAGTTAGGAATCGATCGGGGCGAGTTTCGGATCGATCGGAAAGCAAAATTTCACAAAACAGGGCATTTTGGCAATGCTGTCAAACGCGCACGACCCGTGCGTCTCAGGCACACGACCCGTGCGCCTGGTTCGGGTTCAGTGTTGAAAAATTGTCTAACAGGGCGCACGACCCGTGCGTCCTGGGGCACGACCCGTGCGCCTAGTCCTGCCCAAAATTTTCAAAGTGCCCTAAATGATTCCGTTTCGATCCCAATCCTCTCCTAATCCTTTCCTAACCCTTCTATAATGATATTAGGCTTATTATGCCATGATTTTGCGTACGTTTCAAAAGGGTTTTATAAAATAATTTCGAAGTTGAAAATTGTGTCGAAAGGTGGTCAACTAGAGTGCGAGTGTGAACTTGGATTTTATAAAACTCGGAATTAAAGCGTTTCATTGATTATCTGATTTGATGGACCGTGGGTTCATAGTACTGTAGATATATGTATGTTTATATATATATATATATCGAGTTGGGTGACGACCCATGTTTTGACATACTAGGCGGGGCAGTCATGCTCCCCCAACCTAGGCTCCGTGCCAATAGGAGAATGTACTATTGGTAAGGGGGTTCACCGGGATTAGCACTGGATTTGCAGTCGGTGTTATGTCATGAGTTTGTTGTACGTACACCGGGATTAGCACTGGATTTGCAGTCGGTGTCGTACTGTGCGATACACCGGGATTAGCACTGGATTTGCAGTCGGTGCCGCACTTTGTTTGTTCACGTTCACCGGGATTAGCACTGGATTTGCAGTCGGTGTCGTGTTGGTTTTAAAAAGGATTATTAATTGAACCGAGAGAGTTAGTAGGGGTCTCGGTAGAACTCACTGAGATTGTATCTCACTGTTTAAATGTTGTTGTTTTACAGATAAACAGGGACAGAAGAAACCTCAGAGGCACGAGTAGGTGGCCCCGAGTGATGGATGATGACTTAGTTTTACGTTTAAGTTTAATTCCCTTTTGTTGTCTGTGTATCACAATACTATGGCATTAGTATTATGTTATCCTTCATTCCGCTTTCTTGTATGACTCTGACTACCATAGTTGCTGACAGGTTATGGTCTTGTTTGTATATAAGACTGTTTTGTTTTATTCAGCGAAAAATTTATAATGGTATTCAGTGTCTGAACAGGAAATAATATCTCTGATGTATGTTTAATGTGCACTTGGGTGTTTTTAACAAATAAAAATACCAGGGTGTTACATTAAAAACCTTGCCAGGAAAACCCAATGGGACAAAACCATAGCGAAGGGAAAAAGAGTGCAGTTTTTCTCCCCCTGTTTAAAGCGTCACTTAAGAATATGAATTCCAACATCTGGATTTTCTCTCTGAGTGCATGTGGAGCAATCTACTCCGCTCTGTCATTTGTGATATATCCTCTTTTAATGGAGCTTTGCGGTCAATATTATCTTCAGAACAGCTTCCTTGAATTGTTGGCATTTGAGCATAAAATGAAGAAGCAAGAACCATATATTGTCTTGTAGATCAACAATATATTTCAATTTCCCCACATGTAGATAATAGTTGACTTGTGATCTGACTTCATTTAGATCAGGAAAATACTTTGTATCTGCATGGTTAACTTGGGTAACATATATAAAATGATTTATTTATTACAATAGTCAAACATAAATATGCATCTTACCCCCCTTTTATCTGCACGAATATTGGTTTGTGATAAACTATATTACTACTCATTAATATTATCATATCAAAGGATATAAAATTTGGTAATATGCATGCATGTTTTCATAGTCTTCGGGACTGAGATATTTCACATATTCTTACCACACAACTCATGTACTCAATATAAATAATTTCTGCAGATCAATAAAAGACTTTGTTTTACAAAAGAATTTATTTAAAAATATTTCTTTTTATCTTGAATCCTTCTGGGATTTTCCATGTAGAGGTCACCTACAGGTTCAACCTCAAAATCCCAGATATAATTTGATGCCATTCATCTAGAGTTGTTTCTTTGAACAGTCTATAATTTTGGAAAACTCTATTTAGGAGTTCCAATAATAGAAAACTATAGCAAATTCATGTCTTGATCTTTTCATAAAATTCAATTTTATATCCCTCCTTTAGAATGTGAATTGAGACGATTATACGACTTGTGCTCAACTTATATTATCTCATGGAGAGATTTATTCAATTTGAGTACTCATCTTGAGAGTCCGAAGAGTGTGTCTCAGAATATTAGATCCTTCAGGGATCTTCATATAATTATCATATCAAATGAGTCATACAAATAATTTATGGTCACATTCATCTTGTGAAAATTGAGCTTTTCATGTGCTACAAGGCTAATTAAGTACTGAAAAGTACTTCCATTCACCCTTGAGCAACATGTCGAGATTTGAATCTCACAATTTCACCATCCTCATTCAACATCTGGTTTAACACTTTCAGGTGTTTGGACTACAGGTCCATAAACTTTTGTAAAATGAGCTTAATTCTGCTTCAATTTCATCTTTCAATTTTGGCCAATTCTCACTTTGCCTACAATCTTTAGTATACTTTGATTCATGATCCTCATTGTCATTTATCAAATTTAGCGCTATATTATATGTAAAAACATCGTCAACGTTGACTTCGTTTCGGTTCCATTGTATTTCATTCATGACATAATTCATTGAGATCTCTTTATTTCAGAACTTTTTCAGGTACCTGATCAGTTCTTCTAGAACTGAAATGTCAATTATGTATGAATACTCTTTTAGAGTTTATGTATCCTCGTTTAGACCATCTTTATTTTTAGCTCCTTTTCTAGTTTGAAGATTTTTATCTTTGGAACCGATTGGTCTACCACACTTCAGGTGCGGTTGAGACTCATTTGCAATGTTAGATTGTCCACCAAGGACATCCATTTTATTGGAGCATTAGCAGCTGATATATATGACTTCGTCACACCTTTTAGATCAGTGAGTGCATTTGGTAGATGATTTGCTAAGTTTTGCAAATGAATTATCTTTTGAACTTCTAGTTCACATTGTTTAGTTTGAGGATCGAGATGAGACAATGATAATTCATTCCAAATGATCTCTTTTTCCAGCTGTTTATTCTCTCCCCCTAATGTTGGGAAAATTAATTCATTAAATAATAATTTTCAAACTGGACTATAAACAAGTCTCCAATTGTTGGTTCATACATTATCATACATGGAGATTTATATCCAATTCTTTGAGGACCCATCTTAGTGCATTGTGAGTGGAGAAGAACGAATATGCATTGCACCTTCAAAAACTTTAAGACGGGAAATATTAGATTCGTGACCAAAAACAAAATGTATAGGGGAAGAGTTGTTATAACTTGTTGACTTGATGCGAATCAATGTTGCAATTGCATGTTCTCAAGGAAGTTCTTATCTCATAAGTATTTGTCATATAATTAACTTTAGACGTCTAAAGAATGGTTCTTCAAGACCATTTTATATAAGAACATATGCTACATGATCTCCAATATCATACAATACTCGCCAGATGCTTTCTAGATAATTTAGAAAATTGAGCTCTTAGTGAAGTTATAGTAGCAAACAATCTCAGAAACTTCTAATTGTGAGTTGACGATAAAGACACAAACTACTAGTTGTGTGTTGATGACAAATACATGTGTCCATCTAGTTAATGCATCAATTATAATCATAAAGTATCTAAGTAATCCACATGGTGGGTTTACTGACCCACAGATATCACCATATGTATTCGTTCTAAAAAGTTGAGATATTCACTTCCAATTTTTGTGGTGATGGCTAATTCCATTGTGTACAAGAGGTACATGAGAATTTATTAGATTGAAGAATCTTCCGGTTCTTCAACTGATGACCACATAAATTTTACTTTATTTTTCGCATCATAATGAACCCGAGATGGCCCAACCGGCCTTGCCAAACATCAAATTTATTGTGACCTGTAAACTTCTGGTTTACAACATGTGCTTCAATTGCACAGATACAAGTGTAGTACAAACTAGAGAAAATGGCAGACAACTTTTCCACTACACTTATTTTTCCCAAAGTATGTCTCGTTATTCAATATCTCATTCATATATCATTTCAATATGATATCCATTTAGACGAATATCTTTGAAGCTTATTAAATTTCTACTAGACTTAGGGGAATATAATACATTCTCAATGTGTAAATTTGTTCCCCCGGATAACAATATATTAGCTCTTCCGGAGCCTTCAATTATCTTTGAAGTCGAGATATAGTGCTAACATTGCTTTCTCGCTTTACTAAATAAGAGAAATATATTTTATCCATTAAAATCGTATGGGTAGTTCCGCTATCAGCGACACACATATCTCCATTATTGATGCTAGTGTAAATAATTATTCTATCCAAAATAAATAAATTTGATAAGAGATAAGTATAAGAATAAAGATGGAAGTTGAAAATGGTAAAGGTCAACAAGATACAAGAGGTACGAACCCAGTGACTTTTATAGCATATATTTTCATTATTTTTGCTACTCTTCCCACCCTTTTCATTCTTTCCAATATTTTTCCACTTCTGGTGAAAAACAAATGTTCTTTTTCAAACGGGTTTGCTCATATATGTTTGTGTGTCTCTACATTCACTTCTGGGAATGAAGCATTACTAGTGGGACGAGTCACATGATTTTTTTTAATTAAAAATTCATTATTTTGTTATCATGTGTTGCTCCATTCACTTCTGGGAATGAAGCAGTACTAGTGGGATGAGCCTCATGATATTCCAATGACTTTTAGTGGAAGGCGCAACAATACCATAGTCAAGTAATAATATTCGGGTATAGTGTACTCGAGAACGCATGAACCATCTAAAATGAAAGAAAAGTCGCATAAAATCATGAACCATGAACCATCTAATAATACTGATCAATCTCATGGAATTCCACACGAAGAAACACTTCTTTTCCTTGAGCTCTTGATTGTCTAATGTTCAAACACTTTCCATAGAATATAAAACAACACTTTCCTTGAGCTCTTGATTGTCTAATGTTCATACATTTCATATAGAATATAAAGTCTTCTTCAATAAGATATTGAAAACTTGAGTGGAAGTGTGATCTAATGAACTTTTCGAATACTCATATACAAATGGAAAAAAATATATGAAACAAAAAAAATACCAATAAAAACACTATATCAAAGTTTTAGAATTAGTAAACAATATATACAAATAAAAACAAAAATATGAATCCAATATTGCATAAGCGCTATATCAAAGTTTTAGACTTCCCCTTAACCGCCAAACAAAAACAAATATTTTTGAAATGAAATATTCTTTGTTGTGTGTACAAATAATGAAATAATATCATAATCAAAAGGAAATCCATTCGACAATAGCATTGTGGCTTCATAGATCAGAAACTCAAATATGATCAAAACTTTGCTACTTTTTCGGTCAAACAATCTAAAAGGCATAAAGAAAATTATAACTATAAAATACAACAAGTAGTATCATGGAGAAGTTTATAAATCACAAGGAATTAATTTGAAAAATCAAATCACCATTATTTTAAAAGCCATAATGCAAATAAAAATAATGTTCATTAAATATGCAAGAAATATATAGAGTCACAAACAACCAACATAGGCTAATAATAGGGTATCATATAAAAACTAATACTAATGATGATAACTAGAAGTTAATGATTTTGATCGGTAACTGTGGAAGTCGGACAATAAAAAGTTGGGATTGGGACAAAAGGTATTAAATGGAAAATTCAACTACATAATTCACCGTTAAAAAAACGATCCAAAAACCAAAGATATCAAAGAAGGGAGACTTTTCTCTATGCAGAGAATGCAAGTCTTTAGATTACTATTCCTAAGATACACCAAAAGTTTATAATCATATCAAGCAAAAAAATCTCAACAAATGATATTGCATAGACAATTCAACGCAAGGAATTTCTCCAAAGTATTAACCACATGTCATACATATAAGATCAGATATACTTGGTCAATATCCATGATAGGTTACGAGATTAAAGTAAAACAAAAAAAAATGGTAACTATATAACACAACACACAACAACAATGGAAATTAGAAGAACCAATACTACCTTAGGATGTTTACAACAATGGAAATTTGTATTCTTTCTCCAAAGTATACACATTCATTACAATTTTGAAAGTAAAAAGTAAAAGAATCATCAATCTTTACCATGAAGGAGGCGCGTACCTTATCAGTTATCCTTATCCACCGATCAAACAAATTTGTGAGTAATTAAAGATTAACAGCTTAGATTGGTAGAGCTTGGTGCTGATAACGTGTTATGAAACTATAGCAAAAGAAGAACAAAAGAATGATAAAAGAATATGAGTCTTTGTATTTCACTTCACAAGTGTAGATCTATACATAAGGGTGAACCCCTTTTATAGGAGGATGATTGGTAAGTGAGTAGTCCATCATAAAAGACCACTTACTAGATAATGATGAGAAGGTAGGGGAAGGATAATGGACATCCAATAGTAATATTCATAACAAATATGATTTAATTAATATTTAATTATATAGATAAATATGAGTTAACATGTGGCAACGGGAGCGACAACGAGAGACTGACAATGGGAGCGGCAACGAGTGTGCCAACGGGAGTGGCAATGATAGAGATAACAAGAGTGCCAACGGGAGGGCCAACGAGGATCCAAATGGGCCAACGGAGATACATATTTTACCTACGATCTCATTTTCATTTTTCTTCATTTTTACTCTATTATTAACATTATAAGAAATACCGACTTTTTTAAAACTTTTTCTAAGACAACTATTTTAATAAATTTGAAATTATAGCCTTTTATCAAGTTTTTTCTTTTTTTTATTATATTTTACAACTTTCAATGTATTTAAAATTTCAATGAAAATCATAACAGATATGCACGGTAAAAGACTTGTTAACAAAAATTTAAAAGAACACCTTATCCATCCACCTCTCACTCACTCTCCACCTACCTCATCACCTCACCGCCTATCAACACACACGTGCAATATTCTCTTGTTATCTCCAACTGAAGCAAAGGGAACAAGACACACACACAAGGTCTCATGCGAAAGAAAGAGGAATAATGTGAATAATGTGATGAAAAGCTAAAATAAAAAGGACAGTGAATCCATCTTTGAATCGTACTGCACATCCTCTAAACCCTAATTACAAACCTAACAGCGATTACAATAAAGTTGGAAAGAAGTGAATGCAATCAAAGGAAAATTAGTAAAAAAAAAGGAAGATAATTCAGCCTTAAACAAATTGATTCCTTTCAACCATTTCTTTTAATCCTCCATATATCGAATTTAATTCCTCCAGCACTAGAGAAACAACTATAAATTGGACAACATTTTTTGCATTAAGGGAGGAGATTTTTCATAGAAAAAATTAGAAGCAAAAGGTAGGAGAGGAAGAGAAAAGTGAAATCTAGGAGCAATCCAATAGAAAAAAGGCAAAAATACACCGCAGGTCCTTTAAGTTTTTTTGTAACAACTAGGTGCTTTAAGTTACCTAACGTGTTCAATTTTTCGTTCCAAAAACGCTTATGTGGCGTTAACGTTGTTGATGTTGCAGTTAAGTTGCATACGTGGATTAAATCTGCCGACCTGGACGTTTATTTGTTAAAAACCAAAAATAAAACTTATAACTAATTATTTAATTAACAATTTAACAAAAAAAATCAAACCTGATAAAACAAATTAATAAAGAAGGAAAAGGGGACTCAGAGTACGCATAACACCATTTTCCCCAAAGTTAGAAAATTAGGGTTCGCAGAAGGGAAGGGGTTCTGGGTTCGCAAAGAAGAAGGAAGAACGAAGGGAAGGGAAGGGAAGGGAAGGGAATGGTTTCTCACTACGAAGAGAATGAAGAACGAAGAAGTAAGGGTTCGCAGAGAAGAACGAAGGAAATTTTCGGGTTTCTCGCTGCGAAGAGAAGAACAAAGGGAAGAACGAAGGATTCGCAGCACTTGCATGTTCGATTGGGTATGTATTTCGTTTTCCCTCATGTTTTGTAGTGCTGTTGAGGGTGTTTGTAGTTAAGTGAAACAAATTGACATTGTGGGTAGTGGTGGGGTAGTGAAGGATTACTTTATTGTTGATTGTTTTGGGATTAGGTTTTTTGTGGTCCCTGATTTCTTTAATCTGTAATAGGTGACAGTGTGTGCTTGTTTTTGTGGTCCCTATTTTGTTAATGGTGGGGTATGGTGTCTTAAAGTAATCTTTTTTTTCTTCTTCTATTTTTAGTGTAATGAGAATTAGTTTATAGTTGTTGAATGTTGTTCAATTAAACAAGACAAAAAATGGATGTTTTTTATGTTGACTTCCAGCACAGGGGGAAAGTTTGTGGATCTAAATGGTAATATGTAGGAGATGTTGAACCTTGGGAGTGTGATGGTGATAGATGGAGTTATTTTGAGATTTTGGATCTTGCTAAGAGTATGGGGTATCAGGAGATAATTGGACTGTGGTATGAATTTGGGGGTAAATTAAAGTTGCTTGAAAATGACTTTGGGGCCATAAAGTTGTACAATTGGGCCAAGACTAAAGGAAAGAGACACATATACTTAGTCCACCCTATTTCCCAAGCTGAAGTAATTGAAATACCTAAACTACCTGAGCCAAATGACCAAACTGTCCACACCTGAGACAAATGACCAAACTGCCCACAACCAAAACACAAATCAAACACAAAGTGCACAATCCCAAAACAAAAATCAGCCACCAAATGCACAATCCCAAACCCAAAACACACCCCAAACAGTCCATACACAACCATCCCAATCATCAACCAGAATCCAAACAAGGCAATCAGCCCAATCTCCACAACAGTCCCAACCCCTCACAGATGCCCAGTTACTTGCCAAATATATAGAAGGGATAAACAATAGAGACCCATTGCAGCTTTTCAGCCCCCAAGACCAAAGCTTCCCACAAGGAGAAAACTGAATTAAGAAGCTTGTTTATGTTTTAGGATTCTGATGTAATGAAATTTGCAGAATTAGTATGCTACTTTATGTATTTTGATGTAACTACGCATATTATGCTCTCTTTTGATGTAACCAACAATATGGCATTGCTGAATTATGGTCTATTATGGTATTTTGGAATGTTATGGTATTTTGTGCCCTTTTATGGTATTCTGTTGTTGATTAACAAGTTTTACCCAGGTTTAATTAATAGGTTTTACTCATTTCAGTGTATACCAAATTGTAACAAACAGGTCCTTCAAGTTTATTTCAGTGTAACAAACATATCCTTTAGGTTTATTTTAGTGTAACAAAAAGGCCCTTTAAGTTTGTTATGTGTAACAATTAAATCCTTACAACATAATACCACATTATTGCTGGTGTGAAACATAGTTGGACAAAAATCTCATATCATAGAACTTAACGATTAGCATTGACCATTGATTCTTACAACACTACACATAATAATTGTTAACCAAACTACATCATTAACCATAATCGACCACCCCTTCTTGACCAAAATACACATCAAAATTACACAAATCAAAACTAAAAACATTACAACCAAGACCAGCATCTTCATCATCTCCTTAGTGTAGTTGTCATCCCCATGAATCTTTTTTATGGCCCTTCTAAGTGTGTTGATCTCCAAATCCTTTTCCTCACACTCTGCACATGCAAAAATTTGTGTTTCTTCTTCTATTCCTGGTTGCACTTGTTCATTGGGTTCTGTCATACCATAATTTTTTCCGTCTAAAATCCAAAAAAGGTTTTTATTTCTCGTCGTGCCACGTATCGTTTCAATCGCGTGTGGGTGTCTTCAACGCTCGTCATGCAACGTTTTTGTGATACTCTTTTTTCGTTAATTTTGCTTTATTATCATAAAATATAAAAAATAATAAATAAATAAAATGTAATGCAAAATCAGAATAGCCAAAATCCTTTTTTTATTTCATAACCAAGCCCTTTTGCACATATGGACAAAAACTAAAAAAGCAAATAGTACAAAAATTGGAAATAAAATTCAAAAATGCAACACAGCTGCTGTCCTTGGTCCTTCCTTCACCTCTCCTTTGACCGTCATTCCCCATGACCAGCTATTGTCCTTTTGGTGATTCAAAAGATGCTGTCCTTGCACCCGAAAATTGCCTGCCAGCTGCTGCCTGTCCTTGGATCCCTCACCTATGAATCTGCCCATAAATACCACACACACAGTCACATAAAAGAGGGGGAGGAGACACAGATACAACACAGTAGCATACACACAGACGCACACACACAGTCACAAAAGAAAAAAAGCTTTTCAGACAGAAACATAGAAAAACAGAGAATCAGAAATCAAAAAAAAATAAAGACGGATCGCAAGCAAATCAGAAAAGAAAGAAAACAGGAGCTGGAAGCTCCGGCCACCAGGTGGTGGTCACCACCGTCTCCACTGTCAGTCACCACCTAACCACCACTCATACGGCCAATAACCATCACGTCACCACCACAGAACCACCGCCTCACCACCTTCGGCCACCCCCACACCACTGTAACAGCCAACTGCACCCAACCGTGAACTCTCCCAACGGCTACAACCCAAACCGTAAGCCACCCCATAACCACCAAACCGAACAACCGCCCAACACCACCATCACAATCGCAACGCCACCAAAACCCCCACCGCCCCCGTCTTTATTTCTCTTTCTCAGCCACTGTCTCTCGCCCTCTCAGCCTCGCCACCTCACCTCACTCCTCCCGCAGTCACCGCCACGCCCTAAAATCACCAACAGGCATCAGGTCAGAGATGTAGGGGAATAGAGAGATCCGAAACCGAAAAACAAACAAAAAAGAGAAGCTCACCGTTTAAGACTCCGACCACCGTAGACGGTGGTCGTTGACCCGTTCACGGCGTCAATCCTCTGCCATCTCTCTCCTCCATCAATCTCTTCAATAACTCCATCAATGAAACTCTTCCTCTTCACGTCTCCCTCTGTAACAACCTCGTACACCTCGATCTCTCCCTCTCCGTCGCCATCGCCGGGATCGCCACCACGGTCTTCCCTCCAGCATGTTTGTCCTTCGCACCCCCTCCCTGTTCGTGTCTCTCTTCCACGCAACCCCTCTGTTCGGTCGTCCTCGCACGCGAGCCCTCCTCCGAAGTCTCCTCAGCCTCCATCGCCTGCGATCTCTCCTTCCACGCAGTCACTGGCGGCGTCCCCGGCACTATCGCCGGCTTCGTCTCCGACCAAAACAACCGTGGCCTCTCCACCGAAGTCTTCTCAGTCTCTATCGCCTGCGATTTCCCCCTCCTACACCGGCTACCGTTAGCTCTCCACCATCTGCCACCCCGTCCGCCTCTGATTCGCCCGCTATCACTCCCCCTCTCCACCATGAATTTCGGTCTCTCCTTCTCTCCTCAGTGCTGGCTGCGGCGCAAAGAAAGAACAAAGAGGGAGTAGATTTAGGGTTTCAAAATGAAATCCCTTGCCTTTCTGTTTATTATTAGTCGTTGATTTTTATTTTATCTTTTTTTAAACCAGCTTACTAATCACACCCCTGATTTTCAGTCATACATACCCCCTGCACTAAGCCTATTTTTCGCAGCCCAACTTAAAAAAGAGCCCAGTGACAAAAACTGGGCTACCCCTGCTAAATGCACCCCCATTTTTAATACAACACTCCTGTTGTTAGTTGCACCCATTGTATTTTCTACTGCAGCCTATTTCGTTTTTGATACACCATATAGCTTTCAAACTATTATTTTTCAAACGATCAAACTCACAAAAATGAGTTGTTGTTAGTGGTCACTCTGAGTACGGCTTGTTTGACCATTGATAACAACTTTAGTTTTTAAAACGGGCTATGAGTGATGGCCACCCTGAGTCCTACTTGTTTGGTCACCACGAATACCTCTCCCAATTTCAAAAATAAAAAAAAACACCAACATACAAACTTTTTCTACCAAGAACTACGTGCGAATTGATTCTCTACCAGGAGATACGTAGGACCAGAGGGCGGCCGACCTCTGTCAATTGCACTAATAAAAAACCTTTTTTTTCCCTTTAAATTCATTTCTCTCATTTTTCTCAAAAAGCATAAAAATAACTAACCGTTTATCGAGTCTTTTTCTTCTTCTTATTATTATTATTAGGGTAAAAACATTATTTTTGAATTAATAAATGTTTACACATTTGGTTAAAAGGTAACCTTACTTAGGAAGGATGTCGTAGGGTGCTAATACCTTCCCTACGCATAAACGACTCCCGAGCCTAAACCTGGTCCGCAAACCCCCTTGTCATTCTAAAAGGTTTTTCCAATATCTTCTCCTAAAAATAAATATTGGTGGCGGCTTCATTGTAAACTTCGAAGAATCCCTCCTCCGAATTTTTCGGTCGCTACAGGTTCTTTTTCAAAAGAGAAAACATATAGGGGAATATAGCAATATACGTACCACAGAATCTGCAACCCCAAAAGAGCTTCCCAAAGTTTCGACCTTTCTTCTTAACCGTTCTTATCACTGTTTTCGCTCCACAAGGACACCTTGGTGCGATATGACCATGTGTTGCACTCGAAGATAAGGATTGAGAGTTGTTCTGGCTTCGTGAATTCAATCCATTGGTACGGTATGAAGCCATTGATAGAAGAATTGGGGTGTCTGGGTTCGTTTTAGGGTTTCAGATTTGTTTTTCTGAAATTTGGGGATTGGGGACTGTTTGCTAGTGTTTTTAGCAAACAATCACTGGTTTTATTAGAAATGTTTGTGAGATTAAACCAGAAATCTCTAAAGCAATTGCCTTTAAACACCACAGTTTGTCAACAAATATATTTTAAAAAGGGAGACAATTCACCATGAAAATGCAAATCAAAGAAAAAGAAGTAGTAAAATGGAACGCAGAAATATAAAATGACTTGTATTGAAAGCAATAGATTGCATTAAATGTAAAGAGAAAGGTGCACAAATTCACATACGTGGTACAATAATTCTTTTACTCTGTTTTCGCTGTGACTTGGAAGTTAGAGTTTCAGAACTGTGTGTTTGGTATAATAATTTGGCACCCTCTGATTTCTACGTAGAAACCCCTATTTATACAGAAAATAATGACTGAAATGTAAACTGCTATGGACACGTGGCCACGTCTCATTAACCAATGATGGACTTCGTGCCACGTTCGACGCCACATATTACCCACGTTGAATTAACCGTAGTCTTGAAATTCGACACAACTGTCTGCTAATAACTGCTTGACGAAATCTTGAATACACTGTCCTGTCGAAAACTCTTCCCTGTCGAAATGGTGAAGACCTCTTCTGTCGAAAACATGCTGAGATGGCATAAATGTCACTTATTCTTTCTGAAGGCATTATGAATGTTCTTTAATGAAAAGTCAAACCCTATTAAATAACCATTCAAAAGCCTTGTCGAAATTCTAGGCTAACAAATTGCCCCCCAAAAATATCTTTTTCGACAACACAAATGTTAAGGAAGAAAAAGAATATTTTTGAAGATTTCGAAACGTCACCTCCAACAACTTTGCATTAAATGGTGAGAGAAAAATGCCATCATGATTTGCCCAGATAAAGTGGCGCAGCTAAAATGGCACGAATAACATAAACTGCCTAATTGGGCCACGTGGCGTAGTTGGTGGGCCATCACGTCCTTGAAAGGTCACAAACGTGTGCGTTGTGGTAATCGTGGGAACCACTGTACACGCCAACATATAAAAGCAAATGAGTCTTTTCATTTTCCTCTTCACTCGCTTGAAACCTTAGAACCATTTCTGAAAAACAAGAACTTTTGTATTCTCCATTTCTTTTCTTGAACTCATGGCTTCCTCTTCCAGCGCTGCTCCGAAACTCATCAACGACCCGAAAGAAACCGACAAACTCAAAGATGTTCAACCAATTGAAGAATTTGTTGATGAACCTGCCCTTACTGACGGAAGAGTACTCGATTGGCAAAAGCAGGTACTAATTCCTCCTCCTGAACCTTATACCCATGCCTTTTTAGGCCCTCTTCCTAACATCTTGCTAGAAAATGAAGAAATTGAAGAAATTTTCCCTAGCCTTCGTCAACTTCAGCCTAGAATCTTCTTTGAAAAACCTTTCCATTTAGATTTTCTAGCCACTCCTTACAGGGTTTTTAGGTCTGCACCTAGGGTTGACCAACAAATCTATATAGATTGGCTTAACAAAGTAGAAGCCAAGAAAGCCAAAATCTGGAAGAAACAAGGAATTTTCGATCTAATACAGTTGTCGAGGTATGGGCCTAAGTATAACAGCACTTTAATTTTGGCAGCCATGCAATTTTGGGATTGCACCTCCCACAGTCTCCATCTCAAATGTGGTATGTTATCCCCCACTCTCTTAGACGTGGCTGCCATTACTGGCCTAAAGCCTTTGGGTGAAACTTTCGACCCTAAGCTTCCCACTGAGGATTATGGTTTCGACTTCCAAAATGCTGCTTTTGCCCCTTATATTGGTGAACAGCACCAAATCGATACCGAAGAAGTATCTGATTCAGAACATATAGCCTTTCTTACTCTTTGGCTATCCATGTTCGTCCTTTGCACTCGTTCCCTTCAAGTTACCAGGTCCTATGTACCATTGGCTACTCAACTCCACGCAGGGAAAGACCTCAATTTGGCCAAATTGATTTTAGGAACTTTGCACCAACAACTCGATAATGCTGTTGAGGAGTTAAAGGAAGATGAACCGACCACTTCCTTCCTGGTCTCTGGTCCTATGTGGTTGTTCCAGTTGTGGCTCATAGCCACCTTTGAATCTAGACTTGGCTTGTTCGTTCCAAAAACAGCTCGACCAGGCATGGAGACAAGAAGGACCGAGGGTATCCGCTTAGCCCAGTTGAAGTCAAGAGAAACAGGCATTACTGTAGAAGAATCTTTCTGTATTTACTTCGAGATTTTTCTAAACTGCACCCAATTCAAAGATTCTATGGCCCCTTTTTTGGATCGACCTCATGGACCTGCTTGGTTTAGAAGAGCATTTCCCTCTACTTCTACTGAACATGTCGAAGAAACCAACAGAATTTGGCAAGCATACCTTTCTCCAGCCATCCTTTCGACCAGACTCACTCCCAACAGGAAGAAAGAGAACTTCGGAATTAGTAGATATTTCCCAAGTTATTTTGCAAGGCAATTTGGCCTCTGCCAAATTCGACCTGCGCCTATGCATCTTCACAGGCGAGAGTTCATGACTCCAGAAACCGAGAGAGACTATGAACGGTCTTTCAAAGAGTTTCATTACAAAACTCTGGATTTCGAGCCTCTCAACTTCAATCCCAAATTTTCCTGTACTAGACAGTTCCATGGCTGGTGGCTTGAGTATTACACTAACGCTGCTGGCGGAAACATCGATACTTTTGATGAAAAGCTCTTGAAGAAACTGAGGTCTGCTTTCCCTTCCCGACACAAAGGTATGTATCTTTTCGATATTTGTATGTCTTTTAACATTTCACTATTTGTAGTCGAGCTTAGTTATTGCTTGCTTTCCAATATTTCCGACTTCAGAAAAAACTGTAGCCAAGTCGAAGGGCAAAGGGAGCAAGAAAACAACAAAGAATCCCTCTCCGAAAATCAAGAAGAAAATTGAAGTACCCAAAGCACCAAGCCCTCTTCAGAAGACGAAAGTTCGAGGAAAACTAGTTGTCCCTGCTAGTTCTGAGGTAACATTTATAAACCTCTTCTTTGATTCGAAAACTCTTTCAAGTTCATCACCTACTCTACGATATTACCTGCATTGTAAACTGACTTCTTTCTTCAGGACACCAACAGTGAGGACGATATCCCTCTTAAACAGAGGTCGAGGAAGAGACCTTTACTTGACCCTCACAGGGCAACAAAAGGCATTGTCATCAAAGAGCCTTCCGAATTTCAAACTTCCCCTTTAGGCAAGAAGCGTAAAGTAAGCATTTCTTTGAATTTTATCTCAAACTTCATTTGTTTTACAACTATGTTAATTTCGACACTAATAGCGTAACTTAATGTAAACAGATAGAAAAACCTATCCAAACTCTTGCTGTCGAATCCTTAACTGAAGTTGCAACACGAGAGCTTTCTTTTGCTAAGCCTTCTTCGCCCACTGTAATACCCTAATTTTGTCCTAACCAAAATGAGAAATTTTTATTTACTTTTGATGAAAATAATTATTTTATTTTAGTCATTATTTTATTTGTCACAAGTTTTTTTTTAACACAAAAAAAAATATTATTTAGAAGTAAAGAAACAAAAAATAAGCCAAGGAGGAAATAAGGGGGGTTTGTCAAAAAAGAATGGAGGTGCAATTGGATTGGGCCATCTAAAACCCAACCCAATTCCTAAATCCTAGCCCAATTCACCCTCACACTCCTCCACCCAACCCACAACCCATATCCAACCCACAACCCATAACCCAACTCATCACAAAACCCTAATTCCCCTCCTCCTAACCCTAATTCGAATCCCCCCCTTTACCCTAAAAGCCATCCACATTCACTCTCCCCCTTAACCCAAAAAATCATCCACATTCATCCCCTAATTCCCCTCCATATTCGACCCCACCCCCTATTATCCCATGGTCAAACCCCACCTTTCTCCTTTCCACACTCCACCTCTCCTCTTTTCTCTCAATACCACTTCCCCACACTTCCCACTTCCCCATTTTTCCCTTCCCAATACACTCAACCTCACTCTTTCCCTTTCTCTTTCCTCCCTCACCTACGACTCTCCCCCTCTCTATCACACCCACATTTTATTTTTTTCTTCCCCTTCACCAAACCCCTTCCACTTCAATCACTTCACACACTTCACTCCTCTTCCACTCTCTCTCTCTCACACTCAACCCTAAAACAACACCACACTCAACCCTTCCCTCCTCTCTCTCCCCATACCTACGACTTCTTCCCCTCCTCTCACACACTCATTTTCTTTTCTCTTCACACACTCATCCATTCCTCTCCCTATCACACACTTCACACATGGCACTCTCTTCTCCATGCCCATACCTTCGACCATCATCTCCCCTCATCTCACATGTCTTCTTTTATTTTCCCCTTCAACAACTCCCCCCAAACCTCCATCATATCAAAAAAAATATCATCACTATCCAAGAGTGGTTGAAGTGGAGCAGAAGATGGAAGAAGCCTTTTTTTTTCTCTTGTATAAATAGGGTTCCCCACTTAGAGGAAGGGGAACGGTTTCACTCTTAGAAAAAAAGGGGAAAGTTTTCTGAAAAAAACTAGGGTTTCGAAGAAAGAAAGAAATTTTTTAGAGTTTCTTTTAGAAAAATTTTCTTCCCCTTCTTTTCTTCCTTCCTAGATTTTTTTTTAGTTTAAAATTTTGTTGTATTGAAGAGATCCGAAGAAGAAAGCTTGGATTTGTTCAAGGTACAAAAATGTAATAATTTGTAGTATTGTTGCTTTTTTTTTTAATTTTTAGTTATTGTAATTTTGTTCATATTGTCATTGCCATTGTATTTTAATTAGTGTTGTTCACGTTTTTTTCGTTTTTTTTTTAAAAAAAAAAATATTAGTTACTGTTTTTATTTTTGTTGTTGTCATGTTTATATTAGTTGCTATTTTTTTATAAACATTAGTTATTGTCTTTCTTATAAATATTAGATACTGTTTTTATAAATATTGGTTGTTTTTTTTTTTTTTCTTCCTTGAACATATTATTGTTTTTTTTAGTTTAGTTGCTGTTTTTATAGATATATATATGTTGTTATTATTGTTTTTTTTATGATGCAATTTTCGGACTAAAAAAGTGCTAAAAAAAATATGTTGTTTTTTTTAATAAACAATTACTAATTTTCGGATTAAATAAAAGTGATAAAAAAAATGTTTTCTTTAAAAAAAAAATGGCTACTAATTTTCGATTTAAAAAAGTGATAAAAAAAAATATGTTCTTTTTTAATAAATGGTTACTAATTTTCGGAGTAAAAATAAACCTAAAAAAAAAGTGTTAAAAAATGTATTCCCTTTTTTTTTATTAATTTTCGGATTTAAATAAAGCTTTTTTTCAAATACTAAAAAATATTTTTTTTAAAAAAAAATAAATGGTTACTAGTGTCACTACCTTTTTCTAGAAAAAATAATATAATAACAAAAATCTTTTTTCAAAAAAAAGTAAAAAGGCCCCCCTTTTATTAAATAACAACTATGACAACAAAAAAAAAACAACAAAAGAATTTTTCTCCATAATCCGCTTTCAAAATACCACTTGTTTAGTCTAGGTTTTTTTTAGGAAAAGCGTTTCAAGAATCACGTACTCTAGGGTAGAATAGTAAAAAAGGTAATAGACCCGTCAATCGTTTTTTTTAGCGTCAAAACGCTATTTACACCCCCCCGCAACCATTTTCTTTTAGCGTCAAAACGCTATTTGCACCCCGGTGACACTTTTTTTTCTAGCGTCAAAACGCTATTCACACCTCCCTTTTTTATATAACTCCTTTATTATTTGCACCCCCCCTTTTATCACTTACTCCGCTTTTATTCACAACGTGATGCTTCCGAACCGTTCTTTTTTTTTTCTTTCTTTCGAAAAATCGAATTCGCGCAAAAAATAGGTTGTCTATAGCGGTCACTCTGGGCCTGGCTTGTTTGAACGCTATAAATACCTTCTTTTCCGAATAAGCCATTAATGGCGACCACTCTGGATTTATCTGTTTGGTCACCGTGATTGGCCTCCCGTTTTCGCAAAGTTTTCAATAATAAAAAAAATACCAACACACAAATATTTTCTACCCAAGAACTACGTAGCTTTGATTTCTCCATCGCACCCGGAGATACGTAGGAGCGGGGGCCCACTCCCGTCGAGCGCAAAAAACTAAAATTTTTATTAAGTCTTCTTTTCCGTTTTTTTGCAAATAACAAAAAAGGGTAAATTAAAGTGTTTTCTTTAAACTAATTTTTCTACACATTAAATTAAAAGGTAACCTTTTTAGGATGTTGCGGGGTGCTTGTACCTTCCTCGCACTTAATCGACCCCCGAACCCAAAAACAAAGGTTTTTTCAATGTTTTCCTAAAAATAAATATTGATGGCGGCTCCATTGTTCAAAAGCAACGAAGGATCCCTCCTCCGGATTCTTCGGTCGCTACACCCACACTACCACTTGATTTAACTGTCGAAGAAATTCTCCCAAGTCTTTCAATAGACAATGTGGCCCAAGAACTCGTTGTAATGGAAACCCCGTCGACAACAAACGTGGAAGCCACTTTTGTGGAGGCCATTAACCGACTTATCGAAGGACAACTCTCAATTGTTGATCTTGACACTTCCAATGCTGGCAATTCTGAACCTAAAATCCTTGCTATGGCTGATGTAGGAGAAAAAGATCTTGGTCAGGCTGAATCTAACACTCCGACTAACTCTGCTAAAGAGTCGACTAGTGGTGCTGTTAGTGAACAAGAACTTTCAGAGATGAAGAAAAAGAGCCATTTGGCTGCTTTAAAAATTATGTTGAGTCTTCAAAGTACGTCAACACACTTGACTAACAGCTCTTCGACCACTTCCTTGGCCTCTATTAACCAAGAATCGACAGAAGACCTAATCCAACAATTGAAGGCTAAGATATTGAATGGGGATCTTGTGACAAGGCTTTCTCAAAACCCTGCTGAGTATCTTGAGATTAAGACCCTCATTCAGAAGATAAATAGGTCAGGTCCTTCTCAAGAATTTCTCCTTTTCTCAATCGAATTTGGTTCTCTTTTCGAGCAGCTTTCTCTTCTACTTAAACAGCAATCTAGTACTCTCAAGAAGAAAGAACAAGAAGTTCAACTCCGTGAGAAGGAGCTTGCCTCTCTTAATGTTGCTCAGAGTAACATTGAACCTCTTGAGGCGCAAGCAGAAGAGGCTAAAAAAGAGATTACCGAATGGGATCTAAAAATCCAACGCTACGATGAGGAGATGAGAATTCTTCAAACAAAGATGTCGAATGCTAAGTACCAGAGAGGTTTGGTCGAAGAAAGGATGAGAAACTCTTCCTCTTCGCAACAAGAAACTGAAGCATTGATAGCCATAGAGCACTTGGAAAACGCCAATCAACGTCAAGTTGCTATTGCTGAACTCGACAAAAGCTTGGACCTTCTCGAGACTTCTATCTCTTTGAGTGCAAGCATTCTTGAAAGGTGCAAGGCCTCTTTGAAGAATTTTTAAAATTCTGTAATAGTTTTAGAGATTTGATAATGGTTATGTAATTTTCTTTCGTACTTTACATTACCATTTCTGAACAACTTTCCTTTATCTACTTTTTGTTCAAATTTTTATTTCATTCAGTGTTGGCTTATACTGTTTCAAGTACTTGCCATTTATTCTAAATATCCTGTTTTCGTCACCTAGTTCTTCGACTTCATAAGCGCCATTCGAAAAACACTGCAACACGCGAAATGGGCCCTCTCAACTGGGTGACCATTTACCCAAGACTCTATCTTTTTTATCCATAGGTAACAACACTTTCCAAACTAAATCACCTGAATTAAAGGTTTTTAACTTAACCTTTTTATTATAAGCTTTAGCTACTCTTTCCTTCTGTCGAATAAGCATTTCCAAAGCTAATAACCTTTCTTCGTCTAAATCAACTAACTCATCAAGCATCATATTCCAATAATGATCAAAAGGAATTTCATACTGTCTTTGAATTCTTGTTGATTGTAAACAGATTTCGACAGGTAATACTGCATCGTGTCCAAAGGTTAACCTGTATGGAGTAGCATTGATAGATTCTTTGGGTGAATTTCTACAAGCCCATAAAACTTGATCCAAAGTATTATGCCAATTTCTGGGTTTTTTCCCAACATGCTTTTTAATCAAGTTAATAATGATCTTATTGGCAGCTTCTACTTGACCATTGGCTTGTGCATAATATGGTGTCGAAGTTAATAACTTAAAACCAATTTCAGAAGCAAATTCCACCATTTTTCGACCAGTGAAAACAGAACCTTGATCTGTAGTTATGGTTTCTGGAATTCCATACCTATAAATAATATGATTTTGGATAAACCGTATTACTGCTTCTTGGTCAACATTGGTTAAAGGTACTGCCTCAACCCATTTGGTAAAATAATCAATTCCTACTAATATATACCTATGACCTTTTGATGATGTTGGTTTTATTTCTCCAATTATATCCAGAGCCCAGCCTCTGAATGGCCAAGGTTTCACTATGGCATGCAATTCATTTGCAGGCACATGTTGTATTCCAGCATGTTTTTGACACTCTTGGCATCCTTTGGCGAACTCTATACAATCTTTCAACATCGATGGCCAATATATTCCTTGTCGAAATAACAGCCATTTCATTTTATGGCCTACTTGGTGCGAACCACAAGCTCCACTATGTGTCTCAGAAACTGCTAAATATGCCTCATTTTCACTAAGACATTTCAATAATACTCCTTCAGGAGTTTTCTTAAACAATTCGTTTCCAATTACTACATAGCTTAAAGCTCTGTACTTTACCTTTTTATTGGTATTTCCTGTGGGATTTTGCAAGTATTCTACAATAGGCTTTCGCCAATCATCATTGGCCATATTGTCAATAGCAAAAACTTCTGCTAAAACAACTTCATCAACAATGTGGTGTTGTTCGATACATTCCTCATTTGTATCTGTTGCCCCCCCAGTTTTTGGTGTTGACAATAATGATGAAGAAATATCATCAGACACGAGTTTCTCTTTTATTTCGACTAATTCTTCAAGGCTTTGTTTTGAAACTCTATAACCTGATGCAATTTGGGCCAAATCATTCGCCACTTGATTATCAACTCGTGGTAAATGTTCTAAATGAACAGAGTCAAATCTCTTTAATAAGGAATTAGCCATAATAAAGTATTTAATAAGGTGTTTTTTAATACATTTATATTCTTTGGTTATTTGTTTGATAACCAATTCTGAATCACCTTTTATTTCAATACATCTTGCCCCCAGCTCAAGTAAAATTTCAAGGCCTATAATAAGAGCCTCATACTCAGCTTCATTATTTGAGCAATGATTTCGAATTTTACACTTGTACTTCGTTGGAATGTTATTTGGTGAAATAATTAAAACACCAATCCCAACCCCTTTTTTATGACTCGAACCATCAAAATACAACCTCCAAGGATATGTGTCTACGAAATGTAATGTTTCTTCGACAACAGAGTGGTCCACTATAAAATCAGCAACCACTTGTCCTTTAATTGATTTTAAAGGTTGATAAGTTAAGTCATATTCAGATAAAGCTAAAGCCCATTTACCAATTCTACTATGCATTATGGGTTTCGACAACATGTGCTTAATAATATCAGAATGCGAATAAACACAAACATTAGCTGGCTTTATATATTGCTTTAACTTTGTGCATGAAAAATACAAGCAAAGGCATAACTTTTCTATAGAACTGTACCTAGTTTCAGCATCTATTAAGACTCTACTAAGGTAATATATGGCTCTTTCGACACCATTATCATCCTCTTGAGCTAACATGCTACCTATTGTTTTTTCAGATGCTGCTATATACAATTTGAGCACTTTGTTTCTAATAATAGGCATTAGAATTGGTGGTTTCATCAAATAAGACTTAATTTCTTCAAAGGCTGCTTGATGAACTGATTCCCATTTGAAAACTTCTTCTTTCTTCAGTCTCAACAATGGCAAAAATGCTTGAGTTTTGCCACTTAGATTTGATATGAATCTTCGTAGGAAATTGATTTTTCCCAACAATGACTGAAGTTCTTTTTTGGTTGAAGGAGCCTTCGTTTCAATTATAGCTTTAGTCTTATTCTGATTGATTTCAATGCCTTTTTTGTGCACCACAAAACCCAAGAAATCTCCTGCACGCACGCAGAAGGCACATTTTAATGGATTCATTTTCAATCCATATTTCCTCGTTCTTTCAAAAGATTGTCGAAGATGGTCTAAATGGCCATTTTCTGAAGAAGATTTAACTACCACATCATCTATGTATATTTGCATAAAGTTTTCAATAAAATCATGAAACATACAATTCATTGCCCTCTGATATGTAGCACCATCATTTTTTAAACCAAATGGCATTACTACCCATTCATAAATACCTAATGCTCCTGGGCAACGAAATGCCGTTTTCGAGACATCTTCTTCAGCAATAAAGATTTGATTATACCCAGAATAACCATCAAGCATGCTGAGGTATTCAAATCCTGCTGCTGAATCTATCAACATTTCTGCCACAGGCATTGCATATTCATCTTTGGGAGTTGCATTATTCAAGTCTCTAAAATCTATGCAAACTCTAAGAGTGCCATTTTTCTTAATTACAGGAACTATATTAGCTAACCATTCGACATACCTGGCAGTTCTGATGAATTTGTTCTTGAACAACCTTTCGATCTCCTCTTTAATTTTAGTTAATATTTGAGGAGCAAACCTTCTTGGCATCTGCTTCACTGGCTTCTTCTCTGGTCGAATTGGCAATTGTAACTCCACAATGTCTCGACTAAATCCAGGCATTTCATCATAGTCCCAAGCAAAGCAATCTTTGAACTCCCTTAGCAATGTTATAACTTTGTCTTTCAATGCAACATCCAGATATGCACTAACAAAAGTTGGCCTCTTCTTTGAGCCATCTCCCAAATCTACTTCCTCCAATGGATCTTGAGCTTGCATTCGCTTTGTTGAATCTTTAGGATCTTTTTCAAAACCTAATGGCTCATTATCATAAATGCAATCAAGTTTTTCATTCATAATAATGCCATTTTCGTCTACAGAACCTTTGGCTTCGACAGCCATTGTTTGATGAATTAATTCGGCTTCCATAGCCGCTTTTAACTTATTTTCGGCCATATAAGCCGTAATCTTATTCCATGCATTAGGAACTGACATAGGAAACCTTTTAAGAATCAGAATACCACCCCTCAGGTTGGGCAGTAGCATCTCCTATTATTTGCCTTTCCCAAACAAAACCATAGTTTGGATGCAAATTAACTGAAGCAAATACATTATCAGCAGGAATGTACGCCTCATTAGAAGATGGACATGGTGCAATGTTCGCCAATTTTTTCTCAAAATTTTCCTTGGTGATGTGATTTACATCAGCACGAAAATAACTTTGGTCTGTTTCAATGTATTCGACAAGACCATCTTCCTTCCACATCACTAGTCTTTGATGTACTGTTGAAGGCACAGCACCGACTCCATGTATCCACTCCCTTCCAAGTAACATATTGAAGTTTGCTTTGGAAGCAATTACTAAGAACAGAGTGGTCCTCTTGATAGTTCCAACAATCAATTCCACTTCAATGGCTCCAAGAGAGTAACCAGTTTTGCCTTCGTAATTACTTAAGACAATATTGTGTGGCTTGAGGTCGGTGATGGATATGCCTATCTTCTTCATAAGCACTTCAGGCATAAGATTCACAGCAGCACCTCCATCAACTAACACTTTGTTGATGCCAATACCATTAACCTTAGCCTGAATATATAAAGGCTTCAAGTGATTCTGCATACTTGTATCTGGCCTCTCGAAAGTAGCCACCTGCTCTTCGACACAGCCATCATTCATCACATAGTAACACATGGGTTTGTGACAAGCCATATCTTCAGTAAAATCTTCCTCACTATTAGGCACAGTTATGACATCATATTCCAGTGGCAATATTGACACCACATTACAGACGACGTCGAAGTCATCATCAGAATCATCAAAACCAGAACCTATGTCCTCATCAAAGTCAGACTGAGCCTCTTTCCCTTTAGATGTCGAAGATGGAGGACAGATTCTTTCAAGTGCAGGCCTTCTAGGTTTTTCCATCGAAACATCCTTACCTTTTGCCTTATTTACCCCACTTGTAGGTTTAGCAACATCAGCACTGGTACTTGCTTCAACCTTAGAAGCTACCTTCTTATCACCAAACTGGACTTTGATTCCAAAGTGACTAGGAACCTTGTTCACGTCTAAAGAAGCTTTCTTCTTCTGGTTTCTCTGAAAACGACGCCACTGGGTTTTAGTCATAGGATTCTTACCTTTATAATTATTCCAATAATTATACTTGTTGGAATCACCTTGATGGACAACTTGAGCAGGTGCATTGTTGTGAACCCATTTTCCAACAGGGGAATTTGTTTGTGGAACGAAGGATTTACCAAACAGTTTTATGGATCCTTTCTTTCCTGGCTCTTGGCTTGTCGAAGGCCTAGTCGAAACATTAGCCTTGCTAGATGAAGGCTTAGTCGTAACATTGGCCTTGTAACCAGGAAGCTCAGTGTTACCAAAATCAAAAGATGGCCTATTGTCAAGCCATTTCCTCTTACGTTGTTCCTGATCCTGGTACCCTTCAACAGCTTTAGCTGCTTCTTTGTCGAAAACAGCACTGCACCTAGGACATAGCATAACCTCAGAATTGTTCCACTTACATCTGTTGAGGAAATCTATCAATTCCTCTTCAGCTTTTGGGAACACAGCATGTAGCATCCCATCATATTCTTTTAAGGTTATCTCTTGTTTCTTCCCTTCAGCATATATAAAACCTTCCAATTTCTTGGTGGAGGATTTAAGTTTCTTTGGAGGATCTTTCATTTCAGCATCTACCATGTTTATATTCATTTCGAAAGGTTCTGTATACATGGCTTCAGCTTTGGGTAAAGGGTCATCTACAACTTGCATTGGAGTTTTCATCTTTCTATCTTCAAATTTTAATCTCCCTTCTTCGATTGCTTTTTGCACAAGATCCCTGAAAAGCACACAACGGTCAGTGTTATGTCCCAAAAAATTATGGAACTTACAATAACCCTTTTTCTTTCTCTAGTCAAGAGTTGGTACTTTTAAACCACTAGGTACCAATATCTGACCATCTTTTACTAACAGCTCAAATATTTCATCACATTTAGTAACATCAAAAGTATATGTCTTAGGCACAAATCTGTCATTTTTTGGCTCAACAGGATTTTTCCCATTAGCAGGCCTTAGTAATTTACAAGTATAAGGAGGACCAGGCTTGAGTTCAGCCACGTCTATCTCCTCTCTTTCGACATCACTAAGTGTGGTGTCGAATTCTTCTTCGACATAAGCTACTTTTTCTTTTTTATGAAACCTATTTGACGTAGACTTTTCTTCTTTAAGCCTTTCCACCTGTCGAACTCTGTCAGCTAATTGGGCCATATCCCTTAGATGAGATGTGTCCAATTTCTTCCTGATCGAATAATCAAGGCCACCAGCAGCCATTTCGACGAGTTCATGTTCAGGCACTTGTGTGAAACAACGAGCCTTCAGTAGCCTAAACCTATTCAAATAGTCGTCAACAGTTTCAGGTATTTTGCGCTGAACACTGGCCAATTCTTTGAGACTAATCTTAGATTGGCCCATGTAAAATTGCGCATGAAATGCTTTTTCTAATTGCCCCCATGTGAAAATGGAACCAGGGGGTAATGTAGTAAACCAAGTAAAAGCATTTTTTGTTAAAGAATTTGGGAAATATTTCATCTTCAAATTCTCATTTTGGGCTATATCCCCAGACTCGGTCAAATAACGAGCAATATGTTCGACAGTAGACTCTTTTGTGTCACCACCAAACTTAGTATATTTAGGAACTTTCCAGCCCCTTGGTAACTCAGTTTGCAACACATATTCAAACAATGGTGATATGAAATTTGGCCTATGCAAACCTATGTTAAGACCATTTTGCGCCATTATAGTTTCTACTAAAGTGGTTATATTATCATGAACGTCAACATTATTTCGTTGTACTTGTCGAACAACTTCGTCAGCGTTCTGGTTTCGGTTTACCAAAACCACTTCAGGGATATGATTTGCTAACCCTTGTTGTTCGCCTACAACTGCCTGGGCTTCGACCGTAACTGCTCTTTGAGGGTTACCAGGCATATTACCCATCACATTGGGAATTTGCCTATTATTAACCGTTGGGGTCCCAAAGAAATCTGCAATTCGACCCATTTGATTGGCTAACATTTGGTAACTAGTGTTAGTATTTTGAATCAATGGATTAAAAACTGTGCCAATTTGTTGGGTTAACATATTAACCATATCATGATTGCTCTCATCAACTTGTTGTCGTAAGGCAAACAAAGATTCATTGGTTAATGCAGTGGGATTTCGACCCATTACACTTTCAGAAGAAACATGTACGGGAGACATGGTCGAAATATGTGGCATTCCAGTAGGCATGTCATATGATCCAGAAGGAAATGCAGGAAAACTTACATTATGAAAATGTGGATTTAAACCGCTTCCTATTGCCATATAAGGACTATGAAGTCCCATATGTAACGGCAAAGGCATAGGCATAGATGCCATGTTTGACTGCGTTGATCCAACATTAGTCATTGATACTGAAGGAACGGTTGTTGATGATGATGGGGATATTGTTCCCACAACCAACCCTGCATTTATGTTTGCAGAGTCTACTATTGTTCCCTGTTCTTGTGAAATTACAGGAGTAGAACTAGACGCATTATTAGTAGGACGAACCATTTTTCCACTTCTTAAATGCATGCAAATACAAACACATACAAGAACATAGAAAATTTATGTATTAAAGGCAAACTGTCCCACCGGACGTGCCAATTTGTTTGCTGGTGTTTTTAGCAAACAATCACTGGTTTTATTAGAAATGTTTGTGAGATTAAACCAGAAATCTCTAAAGCAATTGCCTTTAAACACCACAGTTTGTCAACAAATATATTTTAAAAAGGGAGACAATTCACCATGAAAATGCAAATCAAAGAAAAAGAAGTAGTAAAATGGAACGCAGAAATATAAAATGACTTGTATTGAAAGCAATAGATTGCATTAAATGTAAAGAGAAAGGTGCACAAATTCACATACGTGGTACAATAATTCTTTTACTCTGTTTTCGCTGTGACTTGGAAGTTAGAGTTTCAGAACTGTGTGTTTGGTATAATAATTTGGCACCCTCTGATTTCTACGTAGAAACCCCTATTTATACAGAAAATAATGACTGAAATGTAAACTGCTATGGACACGTGGCCACGTCTCATTAACCAATGATGGACTTCGTGCCACGTTCGACGCCACATATTGCCCACGTTGAATTAACCGTAGTCTTGAAATTCGACACAACTGTCTGCTAATAACTGCTTGACGAAATCTTGAATACACTGTCCTGTCGAAAACTCTTCCCTGTCGAAATGGTGAAGACCTCTTCTGTCGAAAACATGCTGAGATGGCATAAATGTCACTTATTCTTTCTGAAGGCATTATGAATGTTCTTTAATGAAAAGTCAAACCCTATTAAATAACCATTCAAAAGCCTTGTCGAAATTCTAGGCTAACAGGGACTTAAATGGAGAAGAAGACAAATTTTGTTATTTATTTAAATGTTAAATAAAATAATTATCTAAGTCAACAACGTAACTGCAACATCAGCAACGTTAACGCCACATAGGCATTTTTGGAACGGAAAATTGAAAAAAGGTCAACGATGAACACATTAGATAACTTAAAGGACCTAGTTGTTACAAAAAAACTTAAAGGACCAACATGTTACAAATAAATAACTTAAAGGACCTGCAGTGTATTTTTGCCTAGAAAAAGCAAGAGAGCAACAAAAGAGATTAGATCTACAAACATGTAGCTATGGCTTCCCATCTAAAGCTAAGAGCAATCCATCCACAGAAGTACTATTAGAGCACCACATATACCCTCTGGTTTGTTACACCATCACTGCTACAATGCCCCCTCCGCTCCCCCATGTACCATGGACAAGCACTGCCTGGTGCGGTACCCCCACCCCCGCGGAACCTGCAAAGCACTGCCCCCCTCTCAGCCATCACCTAATTTCCTTCATCCCCCTCAGAAGGCTGCAGCTGCTTTGTTTAGTGAATTAGGGTTCTAAATAACCCACTATCTTCTCCTTTTTTACCAATGTATGACTCTTTCTATTCTATTCCTTTCTTTTAATTCTTTTTGCTTATTTCTTTTTCAGCAATGATATTAAGTACGACATAGTTTTAATGAATTGTAAGAATTACACTAAATAAAGCGGACTTTTTTGATAAAAAAAATAAAGTGGACTTTAATAACAATACACAGGCCGTTGAATGATTGAAAACATTGTCAGATACATCCCCTCTTAACTATGTAACCCCTTCCCTATTTATTTTTTGGTTACAACCACTCCCCTATTTGTATTTTTATTGTTATTTTATTATTATATCTGCTTTTATTTTCAATCAGTAATAAAAAAACAATAAACATTAGATACTTATGCTCATCACAACACACATGTTTAACCCTCTCCCTTTTTCTTATTTATATTGTAAATAAATTATTATCAGTGTAGTTACACCCCTACTTTTGTATTTGTTTAGCATTTAATCTCTTTATTTTGATTATTTATCACCATGTTATTTACACCCTTCATTTCTCGTTACACATTTTATTTCTAGATGCTTTTTTTAAATTAATCTCATGATTTCAATTTCAATCAAATCTTGAAACCACACTTTAATCGAACATTTTAAAAAACCAGTTTCACATTCAAAAATACGTTGTTAGTGACGGTCTCTCTAGACTCAACCCATTTGATCGTAGCAAGCAACTTTGATTTTAAACCACGTTAGTGGTGACCGCTCTAAATTTATTCTTTTGGCTACCACAAATGCCACCAATTTCAAAAAGCATTCAAATAATAAAATACACACACACAAATATTTTCTATCCCAAAACCACATTGTCTTTGATTCTCTACTCATAGATACGTAGGAGCAGAGGGGCCCACGCCTGTCAAGTGCAAAAATAAATAAAAAATTTTAAGTATTTTCTAAATCATTCCAATTTTTATTCTTTACAAAACACAAAAATAAATAAATATTGCTAAGTCCTTTTCAATTCATTTTTTTAATTCATAAAAATAGGATAAAATAAATATATTTTCAAATTAACATTCATTTGCACAATTAATTAAAAGGTAATCCTTCCTTAGGAATGATGTCGTGGAGTTCTAATACCTCCCACACACATAACCGACTCCCTGAAGCCTGAATTTGGTCTCGAAAGACCCTTATCCGTTTCAAAAGAAATTTATCAACGTCGTTTGCTCTTAAACTAAACTTTGGTGGTGGCTCCATATCAAATAAAGAAGAATCCCTCCTCCGGATTTTTCGGTCGCAACACCATGGGTTTGAGTACTTCTTATACTCGGTGTTAAAAATAATTTGATAATCAAAAATGGTAGAAGTGACCTTCCACCATGATGCTGAAATGTTTGCGAGCGATGATGGAGAGTTCTGAAAGACATTTGAGTCCCTCTTATATTATAGTGTCAAGGTAATAGGGTTTCTTTGAAATAATACACTCCAATTATACGGTCAATATGGGAGATGGTAGGTTAAGCTTGTATTTTAAATCATTATGACTTCTGCATGGAATTATGAAAAAAAAATTGTTGACTAAAAAAAAGCATGGAATTATGATAATTGTATTATTAAAAGTAATTAACATTGTTTTACAAAGGGAGTAAGTTTTGGGCGGGAATCTGCCACCTTACTTGAGGGAAAATTAGTAATTACATAGCAATATTATGTGAAACACATGAGCAGCCACCATTTCCGTCTTTCACTTATTTGTCAAAGAAACCCTAGAGGTGTTTAAACTTTGGCAAAATGTGCCAACCCTTCATCTTCTCTTCTCCCTTTCTTCATACGCATATCCACCGCCTTCAATTTGTATACAAGGCATCACCATTGTTTCCTACTACACCACTCGGTGCCACAATAGGCATGTAATTCCTTCTCTCTTACTTTCCAATCTATTTTCATCCAAGTTTTTATTATCTTCATCCTCTCATCAAACAGATCATCTCTTACTTAGTTTTTCCAGATTTTCAAACTATATATTTAGTTTTCGTTTACTCCAATTCTTGTCTTCTCACCCAATGTTTGAGTCAATGTCTTTCTTTTTGTGGCTAGGTAGCATCATGTTGAGAGGGAGACAATGGTTCAAATGATGGTAATCTATGATGGTCACATGCATGAAAACAACATAAATAAGATCTTAGAATGTATGATTCTCACATAGGAAGAAGCACTAACCTTTGTCCATGATAAATGCAATTCTTCAATACTTGAGATAACTTGAATAACGATGAAACTCTTTTCTATCTCCTTCCCTTGCTTTCTTACGACTCTCTTTATTGATGGAATGGTAGAATCATACTATGATAGGTAGAGATACGGAAATGTTTAATTTTTTTCAATATACATATTGTTTCCATCAAACAATATATACCCTTTCATTAAAAGCTTCTCTAACAATCATGTTTATTCATTTAAATATCAACCAATGTGTCCTTTCAATTATTTATTGAACCACAATATATATTTTTCAAACACGATACATAATATTTCTTACATTCTCCCACTTGGCTTATGTGATAAAATTCCACTTCACGGTTTAATAAAGTATCAATCATAATGTGCATAAACAAGGACATACTTTCATACATTGGTTACATCCTAAGTCATAGTTAAGAACAAAAAACTAATAAGAGTCATGACAATTGTGTGTTATCAAATCAACACACTTCCTTCCATGTACCACAATACTAGCATTTCTTCTTAATATGATCATAAATGAGAATTTCATAATAAGTTCAAACATAATGTCATTATCAATAACGTAATTTATTTTAAACTTCATCAATTGCATGCACAAACATTATTTGAAAACACAAATTTCAGAAACAAGAACATCAATGAGCTCAGAGTGTCTAACATAATATAAACATCATAATTTAACACTCGCTAGCAGACATAATGCCCATATTCTTTACATGGCCAGCAAATACTTTAGGCGGTTACCCTTTCATCAAAGGGTCGACAACCATAAGATGTGTACTAATATGTTCAATAGACACTCTATGTTTCTGAACTTCTTTAACGACAAAGTATTTCAATTCCATATGTTTAGCTCCCTTGGAATACTTGTCGTTATTAAAGAAGAAAACTGTTGCATAGTTATATCAATAAATTTTCAGTGGCTTTGGCAATACTGTCGACTATTCCAAGTCTTGAAATAAAGTTCCGCAACCAATTAGCCTGAACTGTGGTCTCAAAGCATGCCCCAAATTCAGCCTCCATAGTGGATGCAACAGTGACCGACTAATTTGCACTATTCCATGATATCACTCCTCCAGCTAAAAGATACAAATAACCAAATGTGGATTTTCTTGTATCTACATAGTCGGCAAAATCTGAATCTGAATATTCCAATCACTTCAAGTTGATCGGTTCTTCTGTAAGTAAGCATGTGATCCTTTGTCCCTTGCAAATATCTTAATACTTTCTTTGCAGCTTTGCAATGATCCATTCCTGAGTTACTCTGGTATCCACCCAACATTCCAACTGCGAAGCTAATATCTGGCCTTGTACATGTTTGAGCATACATCAAGCTCCCAACAACATATGCATAGGGAATACTTTCCACCTGTTTCCGTTCCAACTCATTCTTTTGACATTGCATAAGACTAAATTTGTCTCTTTTTGTATTTGAAAAGGAGATGCTGAACATTTCTCTATTTTGAATCTCTCTAAAATTTTGTTAACATATACTTTATGAGACAAGCTTAACAGTCCTTGTGATCTATCACGAAATATCTCTATTCCAATCACATAACTTGCCTCACCCACATCTTTCATTTCAAAGTTGTTAGAGAGGAAATTTCTTAGTCCCACTTAATAGACCAAGATCATTAGTTGTAAGCAAGATATAATCAACATACAGAATTAAAACAATAAACTTACTCCCATTGACCTTAAGATATATATACCGATCAACGATGTTTTCCTTAAATTCAAAGGTCATAATGGTAAACCTGAACTTGCGATACTATTATTAGGAAGCTTGTTTAAGTCCGTATATTGATTTCTTAAGTTTACACACCATGCGTTCCTTTCCATTTTCTACGAACCCAACTGGTTTATCCACATAAACATCTTCCTCTAAATTCCCATTCAGAAAAGCAGTCTTTACATCCATTTGATGTAACTCAAAGTCATAATGAGCTACAAGTGCCACCATAACTTTGAAAGAATATTTCTTGAAAACCGGTGAAAAATGCTCCTTATGCTCAATGCCATCTTTTTTAGTGAATCCTTTAGCAACAAGTCGGACCTTGTAATGTTAGATATTGCCACGAGGGCCACGATTAGTCTTAAAGACCCATTTATAGTCAACTCTCTTACAACCTTCAGGCAATTCCACAAGGTCCCACACACAATTTTGTTCCATAGATTTAAGCTCATCTTTCATGGCATCTAACCACTTATCTAGAACTATCCCCATTAATTGCTTCTGAAAATGAAACCGGATCATTATCAATTCCTATTTGGGATCTCCTTAATGCTATTTCTTGTGGTTGTTCTACTACAGGTTCATTGTCACTTTTGGGATCATTAAATTATTGTTCTTCCTGATCATTGTGCAATTGAGCACAATGAACAACAATAGATGAAGTTGAAGTACTAGTTAAAGGAACTTGTACTCTAACTTCCTTAATCTCCACATTTTGTGGAGCTTTGTAACACCCCATTTCTACCCGGTAAAATAATACGAAAATCAGAGTTATAAAAAATTTCCAACAAATAAATGGAGCGCTACACTTTCAACTAAAAACAAAACAACATAATCAATTCGCCTGTGAAATCAGATACATAACACGCTAACTTGGATGAACCAATAAACAAATCTTTTTAGTCTTTAAAACAAGTCAACTTTCAATACTACGCAGCGGATTCACAACAAAAGTCAATTCAAAATAATCGTGGCATCTTTAACCAACTTAAGACAGCTCAGATTTAGCAAAACTCTTAATAGTAACGACTTTTAGTTTCAACAATAAAAATAACATAGCAAATAAGGAAAACAAGTGTTCATCCCCCCGAGTGTTACGTATCAGAGCGACGACACCGACTCGAACTAACGAAGGTAAGCAGCCTTCATTCGGGATTACCTGCAAGTTACCAACGGGTGGGTAACATTCAAACAGAAGGGGTGAGATATCGAACCATATAATAGGACATATGAAAAACAGTATGTTAGAATCAGAAAATATGAATTCACCACTTCGCAGCCCTCAAACAACTTCAATCAATCACAAGTCATCAACATAATCACTCAAGTATGCAATATGAATGCGACTCAATACTATGCACATGCATGTGGTACCATTGGAGCAGAACTCCCGTCGTCGTCGTAAAAATCTGCCAGTAAATAGAGGCATCAACAAGGCATAAGCCTTCACGTCGCTTTGCCAGTCCAGGCCATCGTGTTTTGAGCATAGCTCCAACATGAAAATGCTATGTATGCGACGCGATGTGAATGCACAAACAATCAACAATGATTACATAGCAACACAACAACAACAGAATTCGACGTTGGCCATAGGCCTACAACATAATATCTTGCCAATAAATAGAGGCAATCCAACCAGATACACGTCGCCAACTTCACACAATGGTGATCACAACTAGGTGCAACATCATCAACAAATCAACAACTGAGCCAACAATTTAGCAACTTAACAAGTTAACAGTTTCACAACTCAACCAATAGTTAGCAACTCAACAAATTAACGATTAACAATTTAACGACTTAACCAACAATTAGCCAATCGTGGGCCTAATGCGCCTAAAGCGCCCAACAACCCACAAGACGGCGCCCAAATGCGCCCAGCAAACCAACAGACAAGCAACAGGCAGCAACATATGGCGCCCAGTGCGCCCAGCAACCAACAGACAACAAGCAACAGGCAGCCACACATGGCGCCCATGGCGCCCAGTGCGCCCAACAACCAAACAGGGCAGCCACACATGGCGCCCAGTGCGCCCAGAAACCAAACAGGGAAGCCACACATGGCGCCCAGTGCGCCCAGCAACCAAACAGGGCAGCCACACATGGCGCCCAATTCGCCCAGCAACCAAACAGGGCAGCCATACATGGCGCCCATGGCGCCCAGAAACCAAACAGGGCAGCCACACATGGCGCCCAGTGCGCCCAGGAAACAAACAGGGCAGACACACATGGCGCCCATGGCGCCCAGTACGCCAGCAAACGACGCCCTATGCGCCCAGGGACCCAAATTTCGTGCATCATTGTTTTCAAAAACCCTTAAACTGATTTCAATCATCAACAATAGTTTTCAAACAACCACAATAGATTTCAAGAATTAAACAAACACATAGGATCCCTTATTTTCCCACATAAAGCCCTTCATGTACCCTATTATAGAGTTAGAACCCCACCCTTACCTGGTGATAGAAACTTGCGCAGCCACCCCCTTTCCCTAGATGAAGTCGCGCCGCCACCCTCCTAGGTTGTATGAGTTTCGCAGCCCCCTTCCCTGGTTCTCTCTCAAATCCTTATTTTTGAACGACCATCATAACAGACGATTTCAAAGGAAACAGCAGCTTCACGAGTCCCAAATTACAATTGATCAAGAACTATATTGCTAAACCAAGAAGCCAGGGTATCTTGAAAACTCATATTCAGTACGAAATGAATGTTTCACTCTAAATTAGTATTCAGTAGCAAATTTCTTGGAGTGGAAAATCATATTGGATTGTGCCTTAACTATACCATGATACGAATATACATACATACATATATATATATATATATATATATATATATATATATATATATATATATATATATATATACTAGAATAATTGACCCGCGCCATGCACGGGTATAAGTGTGCTATTGGAAATTGTTGGCGAATAATTTATATTTTGTAAGTTGGTAGAAAAACTCGTGTATAAGTAAATGATGTTTTCTTGTAATTTGAAAATAATATTTAAACTATCAAAATTTCATATTAATTTGTTATTTTTAAGCACAATATCATATATTGTGGTGATTTATCCATCGTAGTTGGTTGTTTTGGCAATTTCAGTGACATTAGCACGCTGGCTCTCGGGTGTGAGCAGTGGTAGTGTGGGTATGTGGTGTTTATTTGTCATTTCATCTAAGTAGATCAAAAAAATATTGCGATAATTATAGCTCTTCATCACATACTCTATCTCTAAATATGACGATGATAATGAGAATATCATAACATGGTCATGTCAGTCATATATTTGGTCAAGGCAATCCACTACTGAGATGCCTACCTACCAATCAAGACTGAGTAAAAAAAATACTCAAAGCTTGGAGAGTAGTGGTTGTAACAAAGATATGTCAATATCAACCCTACACGTTTTTGGGTTCTTCCCCTTTTGCAATTGTGCTACCTGTCGTTTTCCATTCATCCTACTAACTTTTATATCAGATATTGCAGCAGCCACCATAGAGAATTATCAAATTCGAAAGCTCCCTCCCGAATGTAACTTGAATTTCAGCAAAATAATTCTTTGACTCCTCGTCTTCAAGGGAATATTAGCAACACCCATATAAATAAATCATTCAATGCAGCAGCCTTACAATTTCATAAACTTGTCAGTAATTCCTTCTCCAAGTTGCAAAACAGTCTATATGTAAATACCATCCCGATGATAAGTGATAACCAACTAAACTCGTGAGAAAATTATCTTGTTTATCATAAATGATTTTGCTAATTTTTACAGCAACGAAATTTAACAGCTGGTCATATAATATTGGCAATGAAATACTATACGTGGAGAAGGCATAATGAAATAAGGCATATGCTAACATACTCATACTTTCTTTTTAGTAGTAATATGTTAGTCATGTATACACTTTCTATTTGGACTAAAAATCAGGCATATGCTAACATACTCACGCTTGATTTTTAGTAGTAGTATGTTAGCAACGTATACACTTTCTATTTAGACTAAAAACCATGATTTAGAAAACCAGACCGGTTGGTTGAACCGTGAACCGGAGAGGGAAGCGACTCGGTTGAGGCCCAAAACCGTTGAACATTTAAACCGTTTTAAAAACTGGAGAATCGGTTAAAATCCCCTATAACCAGAGAACAAACGATTTAAAATATTTCAGGGAAATATTTTTAAACTACCTTTTAAAAAAAATAATTAGCCAATGGACCCCACGTATCCTGACCAAACATGGCCACTGTCCAATGCACTAATTTTAGTTCAAGCACAGCCTCATCTGTTCTATTTATAACAATCTTTCACGTTTCTAAAGCTATACATATCCGATTGGGACTAATTTAGGAGGAATAATGCTACTCAAACACTCTCACATCTCTCATATGCACTCTCTTAGTTTTCATTAAAAGGCTTCTTCAGCATTTCTCTCTCCCAAGAACTCTCGCATATACACTCTTTGATGTTGCCATGTTTTCCATCGTCTCGTTCACCCATTTTCTTTCTATGTTGCTGCTCTTTGTAGTAAGTGCTTTTACAAAAAAAATGGTGGTTGCAGGGGGAACTATAAACCACCTCCTTAACTTTTAAGTATATTTCCAGCCATAATGCCTTCTTTATATTTTTCATTTCTTCCAATTCTTTACCACTTATTTGTATTTTATCACTTAATATATTATATAATCAGTGTGTTCATCTGTTCAATGACCGGTCCGGTTCAAACACGGTTAAATCCTTGAACCTTGAACCAGTGCCTTCTCCAGTTCAATGGCCAGTTCGAATTTCTAAACTTTGCTAAAAGCCCAACACTTCCTTTTCAATTGAATTTTTTTAATTTAAAATCTTTTAACTTTTCTCTCTTCTTGTCATTAATGTTGGGTTATCTCTCTCCTCATAATTGATATAATTTGCCTCTCTTTAAAAAGAATCAATATTCAAATTTATTTTTCATTTTATATTTATTGATTATTAATTTAATTTTTGGACTAATGATTAGTTATTTTTTATATCGATAGGTGCATTAAAAAATTTCATTTCAGTTTATAGACTCCATTAAGAGTACCTTTTTGTCCAAATAAATTTGTCAAAAATATAATAAAACTTGGACTTTGTTTGTCTAAACAGTTGTTAACTTTTTTTCACAAAGTTAAAATTCACGTTATCTATTTTTACTTTTACCACATAGATTTATTCAATAAAAAATGTCTTCCAGTCTAAACAAAACCAAATGTCTTTCTTATTTCTAAGCGTATCAACCAAGGACAAAAATGAACCAAAAAAACGTTTTTACTCGTTGAGAGTTTATTTTAGAAATTTATAATTTCAGAAAATGTGAAAAGAAAACGTGAATTTCATTATTAGGTGCAATAAAAATGTGATATTTTTTATACGATTATTTTGACGAATCTTGAAAATTCTGGAATGTAACATATTTTTAAAAATTTTAATTTGTAATATGTGATATTAGCATAATTTGCTATAAAGAAGAAGGAAAAGTCTTTTATTTATTTCTAAAATTAATGCAGAGAGAGAAAACATTAAATTATAATAAAATTTTCAAATAGAAAAAAGTACTTGGAATATTAAATTACTAAGTTGTTTCTAAGTGATAAAAGAGTTGGATTTTGCCATGTATTTTCTTTAATGATAACTATATGTGTGATTGTACTAAATTATTATTATTGTTATTATTATTTATTATGCATTACGTGACATGTCTAAGAGACTAACATTTAAGAATTTGGGCCTTAAGATACATTCTAAAATGTATTTTTAATAATTCATAAAACCTAATTTTATTAATTTTGAAATGTAAAACACAATAGCATAGATCGAATATACATGAAAGAGATTTAATAAGTGGTTCATTATAATTTTATAAAAAAGTGATTAATTATAATACTCATAAATTTCTCCTCACATAAAAATTAAATTAAATTAGTCATTTAACTTATATTCATAATGAGAGTAATTTATATAATATAAGTTTTTAATTAATTATTTTTTTAGAAAAAATACTAAAATAACTCTTAATAAAAAAAAGTTTTTGAGTGTTGATAAGTTAAATAGTTTTTTTGAATACAATTTGGATATATTATTAAAACATGTTATTTAGTCTTTATTATTCATAGTATCTATAGAGCATTAAGTACAAAAAATGATATTAATTACCAAATTGCTGTAGAAGTGACACATGAAATAGCAATAAATGAGATTCATTCTCAAATGTTATATATATATATATATATATATATATATATATATATATATATATATATATTTATAGATTTATAGACAAAGCAGAAGCAAAGCGTAAGGCTGGTTGTTATAGGAATGAAAGGAACTGAATATATAGTAGAAAATCCACAAAGCCTTTAACTTGTAATATTGGACATGTCGATTGAGATTTAGCTCATGAATCACAAAATATGTATAAGTTTTCCTTAGAGATAAAAATTGAGTTGGACTGTTGGAGTATGTAAAGGTTAAATAATAAAATAATAATAGATGAGGTGACAATTACCTTAGGCAGAGGGAGGCTACACGTGAATACTCAGGCTAAGGGAAAAGACATGTGAATGGTCAAAGGAATGGAATGTAAGCATGCTTGCATCGGAGATAATAACAAAAAAGAATTATATGTTTGTGGATTTCGGCTGACTGACTTGATGGGGGAAGGAAGAGAGTTAGGATTTAAGTTAATTCCAATAAATGGGCCTCATCATTAAAAACTATAAAATATAGCCCAATGCACGAGAGTATCGGAAAAAGTGAAACTAGAACACCAACTAAAAAGTACAAAACTCGTTCAAATTATTTTCGAAGCATTAGATAAACCACAAAGCTAACTTTAACACTTTACTAATAAAAATAGCAATTTCAAAATAGGGATAATTTATTGAGAAAATCATTTATAATATAAATGATCAAAATAAGAAATTGTTAGAAGAAATTTAATATAACTAGTCATATATTAGTTACAAACTAAACATTCACTAACATTTCACAATAATTACTATGGCACATACATATGTAAAATCCTTAGAAATAATAGGATGGAAAAATTAGGGTGTTACAAGCTTCACTCCCACTACTTTCATCATTTTCAATGAACTGAGCATTCCCAGTTTCAACAATTCTTGTAGTATGGGTAGGACAATAAATTCTCTATCCTTTAGATTTTTCTGGATAACCAATGAAATATTCACGGATTGTTCTTGCATCCAGTTTCTTTTCTTGTGGGTTGTATATCCTTATTTCCACCCGACAACCCCAAACATGCAGGTGTCTTAAACTAGGCTTCCTTCCTGTCCCCAACTCAAAAGGTGTGTTTTGAACTTCCTTACCAGGAACCCTACTTAACAAATACATGGCGGTTTTTAAGAAATACATCCACAACGATACTAGTAAAGATTAATTACTTAACATACTCCTAACCATACACATTAAGGTTTGATTACGTCTTTCTGACACACCATCTTGTTGTGGTGTTCCTGGCCTTGTCTATTGAGCACAAATACCACGCTTTTCTAGGAATCTAGCCAATGGACCAGAGTATTGTCTTGATTCGTCATATCTTTCATAATATTCACCACCTCTATTTGACCTGATGATTTTCACCTTTTTGTCTAATTTCCTTTCAACCTCATTTATATATATATTTCCAAGGCATTTACTGCTTGATATTTCTCGTGTAGTAAATAAACATAACCGTAATGTGAAAAATCATCAATAAGGTGACAGAATAATTTTCTTTATTGAAAGACATGACATCAGAAGGACCACAAATATCAATGTATATAATTTCATGAAGCCGAGTACTTCTCGTGTCTCCTTTCTTTGTGTGTTTTGTTTGTTTTCCTTTAATACAATCCACACAAACATTTAGATTAGTAAAATCTAAATCTCGAATGATTTCATTCTTTACTAATCGTTCCATTCTTTCTTGGAGATGTGTCCCAAGCGCTTATGCCACAAGTAAGCAGAGTGTTCATTCACTAAACCACGTTTAGTGCCAACATTATGATGCAGTGTCATAAGTACTTCAGCGTAGCAAGATTCAATTGATATAAACCATCATAAAGTATACTAGAACCAATCATAAAGGTATGCTTATACAAGCTGAAACAACCATTGCCAAATATATAAGAGTATCCAACATTATCAAGTCTAGAAGTTGAAACTAAATTCATAGAAATATTAGGTACATACAAAGTTTCAAATAAATCTAAATGTTGCTCAATGTCCAAGATCAAATGATAAGTCCCGACACCTTCCACTAGAACTTTCTGCATATTCCCACAGAGACAAATTTTTCAATTGGCTTTATGGTTTGGATTGTAAGGAATCCCTGCATCTTTTGATATTTCTTTCCAGCTCTTTGATGATTCACTAGGTGAATGCAATGATTTCCTTGATTCTTGAGTCGGTATTACTCTTGAACTAGGATATTATGCGGTTCATGCACATTCCATTTATCCTTTAAATTTCATATGGAAAAGCCCATACTCAAACGGTAATGAACTCAATATGAATTGAACAAGGAAACCATCATCAACTGCCATTCCTATAGTGACGTAATTCTTGTTGCAATATTTGTCATTTGAGTGGCATGTTCATGCATGGTACGAGAACCATCAAACTTCATGGAGGTTAAAGTACTCATTAATGTCTCTGCAAGAGACTTGTCAGCAGTTTGATAGCCTTCTTCCATAAATTTCATAAAATCCTTAGCAATTTCGGTTATGAGAAGATTGACTTCATGTTATTTCCTATGCTCATTCACATAAATATCAATCTTAGTCTGTTTGACTTTTCCCAAGCCTTATAATGGATTTTCTCTTTATTCCTACTATCATCATTAATAGTAGCGGGTTTCTTAACTTGAAGAGCGAGATCAAGATCCAATAGACCAAGGTGAAATTGAATTTGTTCACTCCATTAAGAAAAATTGAACCCATTAAAGTCCGGAACCGACATAGCTTGGGAATGGAAAGAAACGGGGAGAGATACGGCAATTAATACATGCTTAACATTTAAACTTTGAGTTTTAAATAAACATACAATTATGACTGAGTCAACATAACTATCTATGTATACTAATGTTCTCATTTGGGAGATCCAATACACAAAAAAAACATAATGATGCTATTAAGTTTAACATTTATTTGCCACAATAATATGCATTAGTTATAAGAATAATTAATCAACCTTTGGGTGATCCAGAAATATCTTATAACAATGAACTCTAATTTGCCCATACCTAAATACTATAAATTTTAGCATCCATAAATTATGGGCAATTAAAATAATATTGATTTGGAATCAAATAAAGATACAAGTTTTGACCACTTTGGTGATTAATAAACGAAACATAATATTTAATTCCAATATTTTTCATAAGTGGCACACCCGTGCTAAAACATACGGGCTCACCATGGTTCTTTCTGCCAAAACTTTCTTCAGCATCATACCCATGTTGCCAACATAATCATATATTATAGGTATTTATTCAAACGCAAGAACTTGTGAAAGTTTCATCATTTCACATAACTAGAAAACCATCGTGTCTCCTGTCAAAAAAAAGAAAACCATCGTGTCAATGTGAAATGGTTTTTTTATACAAATTTAACATCCTTATAATGGTAATGATAATAATAATATGACCGCCAAATTAATCGTCATTATCAATGGTCACAATGGCGACTTGCGCCAAATCAAACACGTACCGAAGCACAACAAGGCTGTGTGTGACTCTCATATACATATAACGATAATTGGTATATATATATGACATGCAAGGATTGTTGGGAAGTCAATTCAAATTTTCGAGAAAATGCAAATGCGTAGAAATTCAAGAGGTACATTTCACAAGGTGGATGGATGTATTTAGAGTCTTTGGAAATGTGAGATAATTAATGTCCACTATGTCAAACGCATGAATGAAAGTCACGTTCTCTCATATAAATAGATAGACTTGTGAAGAGATGAGACATGCCAAATGAAGATGTGAGACATCCCCATTCTTGGGTGACAATGTAGAGAGTTGAAGAATCTCCAACCAGATCCTAGGTAGAGGAGAGTGTTGGTGATCATTTGTTGTGAGATAGATGTGAGTGTTATCATTCCTTATAACTCTTAGAGTGAGAGAGTCTTGTAGGGTGATACACATATTGGGGTGGTTACAAATTTTTGTAATCATATTTGAAGATGATGAATGAATTGTGTTGATGTGTTCCCATGGACGTAGGCAAGAGGTGCCGAACAATGTAAATGATTTGTGTTCTTATTTCTTTTATTCTTGCGGTGTGTTTATCTATGTTTCCTCAAAGATCCTTGGGCGACGTGTGCAATTTTCCCTAATAAGGATTGCATGTAAACATTATACAATTCGAAGAATTGAAATTTCATATCAAAACTTAATTACGACATATGCACATCGAAAACCTTAATTTCTAAAATTTCATAGTTAGGGTTTAATAATTAGTGAGAGAAAAGTAACATTCATGGATAACCACATAATTCCTTAACCTAATGCTCTCGTACCACATGTAAGTTGTAGTTTTCCTAGGGTTCACATGCATTAAAACTATATAAATATATAAGAAGTGTCATACCCTAATTTTGTCCGGCTAATTTAAAGCTTACCAAAAAATCCAAAATATTGTTTTTATCGTTTATGCGTGTCGTTCCCAGTCATGTATAAGCGTGTTACTTCTCATTGGTGCGTGTGTGCTATTGTTAATAATGTACACATTTTAGTCCCCGTTGCGGACAGGTATTCGCGTATTGTTGTGTACGAGTGTTTATTTTAGTACGCGAATTCGCGTATTCTTGTGTGGACGTGCGCTCTCGTCTCGTCGTGTACGTTTGTTTTTCGTCGTTGTTATCGGTTTAATTTTGTTCTAAAAATCTAATAAAATCAGATTGTGAATAAAAGCTTTTTATAATCAGTTTTTTTTACAAAGTCAACTTTAGTACACAAATATAGACAAAAATTAATTAAAAGTAAAAAGTACAAATATAAAATCAAAATAAAATAAAAAAACTGGTATGCGCATGCTGTTGTGGCATTGTTGGTAGTGTTAGTAGTTTCAGCATCAAGCCAAGCCTCTTTCCCTTTGTTCTTTGTTTGCTCCTCCATTTTGGGTGAGACCAAAATGCTTTTCAGGCATCACCTTGCAGCTGCTGCTCCACCACCTCTGCTCCATCTCTGAAAGAACATAACAAAAATTGTTGTCTTATTAGTTTACTTCCCCTATTAAAGAACTAACAGAGACAGCAAGCAGGGGGAGAACACAATATCAACAAACAGAAAATACACGCAAAAATACAGTGAGAACACACACACAGACCAAAAACACAAATTGTCACCGAGGGGAAAACACAAAAAAGAACCAAAAAAAGGATCAAGGGGCCCAAAATTAAGAAATCAGAAGGAGGAGCTTGAAGCTCCGGCCACCCCATGGTGGTCACCACCTTCGGCCCTCTTCCTCCCCCTCACCGCCGTACACCACCAAAAACTACTCTCCTTCCTCGCCCTTCCCTCTCTCCCCTCGCACAACAACTAACACGACCGCAACCACACAGCCATCACCACATCCCACTGTCAGCCACCACCTCACGGCCGTCCACCACCCCATTCGTTCTCTCTTTCGGTCTCTCCCTCCCGTTCACTCTCCCTCTCACCGTCGTCCGCCTCTGAGAGCAACCCATAGCCGTTTTGTCCCGAGAACAAACCCACGCCGTCCTGACCATCTCGCTCGCCGTCGCATCCTCCTCGCTGGCGCCATCACCATGGCCACCCCCCCTCCAGCGTCTCTCTCTCAGTATCGCTTCTCACCTCTCTCCCGTTAGTCTTTCCCCCCTCTCTCTCCACGACTCTCTCTCTACATTCCAAAATTTTGGCACCACTCTCTCTCTCTCTCTCTCTCAATTTTCGGGTCTCGCTCTCTCGTTCTGATATGGTGCGGCGCTGAGAAGTGAGAAAGAGAAGATTAGGGTTTGCATAAAATATTTAGCCTTATATATAGCTCGCTTTTTTTTTGTTTTTTTTCTTTTTTGCTTCAGATCACTGTTACACCTCCTTCAGTTGAAATGCGCGCCCCCTATCCAGAAGGCCTTTTTTTTCGCAGGCCATTAGCCCAACAAACCTCGAAACAAACTTGGCCTGCTGCTACAGACACCATATTTTTAATAATACAGCCCTTGTTTCTATTCACACCCTTTCGTTTTGATATCAGCACTCCTCTCCCTTCTATTTTATTTTCATTTTAAATGTTTATTAATCTGGCTTATAATGGCACCCCTCCTTTTTCTTGTCATAACCTCCTCACCAAAAGCCCATATTTTATTGTCATAAGCTCAGATACGGATTGGGCTCGCGGTTTACACTTCCCTTTTTGAAAATACAACCTCCTACTCCTTTTCACACCTCTTTTTAAACATGCACCCCCTTTTTTTCTTTCCTTTTTTTTTTAACTTCTTTTCTACAATTAAACGTTTTTTACAAACCTATCTTCTCCCAAACAACAAATAAATATTTTCCCAAACATAAAAAAATAGTTTGTTACTAATGGTCACTCTGAGCTCAGCTTGTTTGACCGTTAATAACGGCTTTAGTTATCAAACGAGCTATGAGTGATGGCTACTCTGAGTTTTACTTGTTTGGTCATTACGAATACCTCTCCCAATTTCGAAAATAAATAAAAACACCAACATACAAATTTTTTTTCTACCAAGAACTACGTGCGATTTGATTCTCTATCTGGAGATACGTAGGACCAGAGGGCGGCCGACCTCTGTCAATTGCATTAATAAAAAACCCTTTTTTTTCTTTTAATTAATTTCTTTCCTATTTCTCAAAAAAGTAAAAAAAAATAACTAACTGTTTATCGAGTCTTTTTTTTATTATTATTTTTTTTATAAGGGTAAAAACATTATTTTTGAATTAATATATTTTTGCACATTTAGTTAAAAGGTAACCTTCCTTAGGAAGGATGTCGTAGGGTGCTAATACCTTCCCTACGCATAAGCGACTCCCGAGCCTAAATCTGGTCCGCCAGACCCCCTTTATCTACTCAATAGGGATTTTCCAATGTTTGCCCTTAAACTAAAACTTTGGTGGCGGCTTCATTCAAGAACTTCGAAGAATCCCTCCTCCGGATTTTTCGGTCGCTACAGCTGGCGACTTCACTGGGGACTAATTAAGAGAGTCAAGCCTAATTAACTAAATGCGTAAGTTTTATTAGCTTTATATTTTGTTTTTGCCCTTATTCTTATGTTACTTATTTATTAGCATTTTGTCATATTGTTGAACTGTAGGGTAGACGACTCTTTTATTAATGTTGTTGTATGTCTTTTCCAGCTTGGTTAGTTTAGGTATTTTGCCCTCATCACACACCTCACTTACACTTTTGCACACACTTTTGAGTGGGGCCCTGTTTACTGTGATTTTTAGTAAACACCGCTAGTTTCACTACACGTGTTACTTGCGAGATCAACTAGGAATCTCAGGCCATTTGTGATCAAATTTTACTAAGAATTGTTGATATTTAATAGTAGTGCAGAAACTTACGATAAAGTGCAAGAATTTGTAAATGCGGGAAGAGGAATCAAAATGCAGTAAATTGCAGTAATTGTAAATGAAGAAAATGACAAAGTACAGAAATCTAAAAGAAATGAAAACAATTATATAAAGAAGTGGTACGCAGAATTATACATGAATTCCTGTTGACTCTGTTTTCTCTGTCTGCGGAAGTAGAGTGTTTTAGGAAAATATGTGTAATGAGTTTTGCGACCCCTTTTCCTCTCTACAGAACCTCTATTTATAATACAAATAAGACTATAACTGCTCAGCAGTTTTCTAAAACAAGATAAAACAGAGTAACTGCTACAAGATAAGGCAGAGTAACTGCTATTTCGACGTGCTTCTACTTCGATTGTCTAACTGCTCTTTCTCTTCGACCAAAGAATCAATGTCTCTTTCGACAGATCTCCATAGCTTTACTTGTTTCGCTGTCTATAATCTTCTCTCTGTCGAAGTGTGCCCTTTTTTCCAAATTCGCCAAGTTATGCACTAGGCTGCTTTCCTTTGGTTATTGCCTCTTGAAGTCGAAATTATATCTTGGTGTCGAAAATCTGCCTTCTTTCTAAAAATATTAAGTCAAACCCTGTTGACTGCATTTAATATTAGCCTGTCGAAAATGCAGGCTAACAAATTGCCCCCCAAAAAGACGTTTTCGACTGAATTCTTGAATGAAATTAGAAAACGGCTTTTTGAAACTTTTTCGACTATCCCATGAAATCTCATGCTATCATTGCATATCTTTTTTCAGAATACGAGGGGATGTTTCTGAGCTAAAACAGAGTTTGCTGGTGCCTTCTTTCAACGAGAATGCGCCACGTGCACAATTAACTGTCTCACATTTCCCACTAACACCACGATTGCCAAAGCAATTTATTATTATTTTATTTTTTAACGTGGTGAAACGGCTATAAAAGGGAAGTTATACCCTCTCATTTCTTCTTCCTGAACCTTCAACTTCTCCTTCTCTGCGAAAAACTCCATTAAAGCATCTTCAACTTCTCCTTCTGCATTTCTTTCCTCTTATTTGCCTTACGAAGCAAAGCGGATACTACCAAGCACTTCTATTTCTTCACTAACTTCCTGCTTCCAACGATGGCATCTTCTTCTACCATAAAATCTCCTGCTGTAACTCTTGGGAAGAAAACCCTTGTTCCTGAACCTGCTCTTACTCTGGAAGAAACACAAATTTACAGGTCTCAGGTACTTATCCCCTTCTCTAAACCTTCAAATCATGCATTCTTAGGCCCTCTCCCTCTCGCTGATGATGATTCCTCTAGGATTAGGGACATTTTCCCTAGCTATCATAGACTCAGCCCTAGGATTTTCAGCGAAGGTCCACACGTGATGGATTTTATGAGTAACCCGAATAGGGTTTTTCGATCCTCGCCACCAACTGAGAAAAACATGCCTTACATCGACTGGCTCAACAAAATTGAGTCGAAAAAAGGAGATATCTGGAAGAGCCAGGGAATTTTCGATCTGATCCAAATCTCAAGGTATGGGCCTAAGTATCAAAGCCCAATGCTCCTTTCTGCTCTACATTTTTGGGATATTACTACCAACAGCCTTCATTTGAAATGTGGCATGCTTACCCCTACCCTGCTTGATGTGGCAGCTATAACAGGTTTAAAACCTTTAGGAGAGACTTTCGACCCTGCTATCCAAACTGATTTCGATTTTGACTTCAAAAAGGCTAGCTTTAAAGGTTATATTGAAGAGAAACACGTTACTGAGTCGAAGGATGTTTCTGATGAAGAGCATATTGCCTTTCTCACCTTCTGGTTATCCTTTTATGTCTTCTGTTCTTCGTCACTTCAAGTGGCTAAGATGTATATCCCCTTAGCCATTCAATTACATCAACGTCGAAATATCAACTTGGCTACCCTTATTTTAGGATCCCTTTTCGACAACTTGAAACAAGGGGCTCTTGATTTGAAAGGACTCAAACCAGAAGGGAAATATTTGGTCTCTGGACCAATTTGGCTGTTTCAATTGTGGCTTCTTGCCACTTTCAATTCAAAATTGATAATGTATACTCCTGATGAGTATCTTGACGTAATTTCTAACAGAGGGGTCGAAGGTGTGCGACTTGCTTTGTTGAAACCTAAACAAATAGGAGTATCTGTCGAAGATCTCTTTTCACAGGCTTTCAACATGTTTCTGAACTGTACAGAATTTTCTCCTTCTATGGCCCCTTTTGCTGGAAGAAATTACGGGCCACATTGGTTCACTAGGGAATTCCCTGCTACCAACCCTAATGAGGAGCAAGAAACCAATCAAATTTGGAAAGCATTTTTAACTCCTCAACTGCTGTCATCTCGAATTTCTCCTGGGAAGTCATCAAACCAATATGGTTTATTCTCATATCATCCAAGTTTATATGCACGGCAATTTGGGTTGTGTCAACTTCGACCCAGCCCTTTTTTCCGGTCTAGAAGGGAACTGTTAGTCCCTGAGAATGAAGAAGAATGGATAAATCGTCTCAATGACTTTCCTGCTGATTCTTTTCGTCTTACTCCCCTCTCTTTTGAATCAACTTTCTCTTGTACCCACAAATTTTCTCAGTGGTGGACAGAGTATATCACCAGGAAATTCACTGGTGTCGAAGAGGCTAGTCTATTGGTCAAACTAATATCTGCTTTTCCTTCTTCGCAGAAAAAGAAGACCAAGTCGAAAGGTATACATATTCGAGAAATTCAAGCATTTCAACAATATTTCGAAACTGTATATGATCCGACTAATCTTCGTCGAACTGTTTCTCAAGCTGCAAAAGTTTTTAAACAAAAAATTCTTGATAAAATCCCGACTAAGATTTTTCCACCTTATGTACCCGACAAATATTTTTTTGCTTTAACACAAAACAAAATTAGATTTCCACCTTTACCAACCAGTGAACTGGCTCTGGCATTTTGGTCACCCCTTCCAGAATGGTTCATATGTGGTTCGACCAGGGCACTATTTAATTTTTTGAACAACAAAACAGCTGAGAAAGTAGTTTCGACTAAGCAGGACATATACACTTTTGAGGGTCATCTTCATTTAGATATTCAACATATTCGAATCTTGTCCTCCATTAGAGAAGGTGATTCACAAGACTTTTTAGGGAAAATAAATTTCCTTTCTATGTATTTCATATTAACACTTGTTTGTCGAATATTTGTAGCCATTCCTATCACATCGTCTTCGACAGATGGCGCAGCAACAAAGATGAAGAAAAAAGATATCGAGGCTTCGTCAAAAAGAAAACAACCTCTTCAAGAAGAAAAACAAAAAGTAAGTACTTATCTTTACTCGTTGTGTTATCTTCTTATACTATTCGACTAATTAGTCATTCTTTTTGCAGAGTCGAAAAAGAACAAGCAGCTCTTTAACATCCAATCCAAAGAAAGCAAGAAATGTCAAACCAAGAGTCGTGAGTGATTCAGAGGTCGAAGTTCTCAAAACTTTGCCTATTTATATTTGTTTTCTTTTTCTTATTCATGCTTATGTGATTGTTGTATTTTCAGTCTGATGAGACACCACTGCTTAGGACTAAACCCATCAAGGTTCAAATCCCTGAAACAGAAAGAGAGAGAAAGATAAAACATTCTCAAGATGCCTCTAAAACTGTTTCCCAACAAACTTCTGTCGAACGACAACAACAAGAAGAAAAAGTTCCGAAGAGGCTTATCAAGAAAACCCAGAGTGCACACTCTTTTGTTGAGGACATCATAGCTAAGGTGATCAAATTGAAACCTATGTTCTTCGGAAACCCGAAAACTTTGTTTATGTGATAATACTCACTTTACTTCATTTTTTTTTAGGAAACTGAAGTTCCAACAAAACAGGCTACTGGAGAAGGTGTCGAAGAAAAAGATTTGCCTCAACATACACCTGTTGTCGAAGATACACCATTGGCCGAAAAGTCTATTCTTGCTGAAACTGCCCAGGAAATTCCTGCTCATGGCCCGGAGCCTGCTGCTATGGACGTTGATGAAAATCCTGATATTGGCCATAGTGGAGCTGAGATCAGTTTATCTTCTTCTCCAAACATGGAAGAGCAAGGGTACGACGAAGAAGAAAGTGAAGACGGTGGTGATAACGAGAGGAGTGAATCTCTTGAGATAGCTAATTCTCCACGTTCTGTGCCTTCAACACATGACACCGCTCTTAACCTTCAAGAACAAGAATTTTTGGACTTAAAACGCAAAGATCCTCTTGAAGCTTTCAAACGAATGGTGAGTGGTTTATCTTCGACAGAAAGTAGGCCAAGTGCTTCGACTGCTTCTGTTGGCAATTCCTCTGAAGGTCCTAAAGGAAACCTGATTCGAGAGCTTCAAACAACCCTCTTTGAGATAGATCTATTCGAGGCTATCGAAACAAATCATATGCTCTATTACAAACTCAAGTCTTTGCTCAATGAACTTAACAACTCTGGCTCCAGTGACTCTCTTTTATGCTTTATTGTTGAATTTGAGCCTTTACTAGAGCAAATTTCCAGAGATATTCAGAGAAAGAAGAGCACTATTGTGAGCAAAGAACGTGAACTTGAGCTTCTGACAGAAGAAAGTGTCGCCGTCGAAGCCTCAGAAAGCAAGATTTCAGCCTTGGAAATTCAAGCAGCAACTAATTCCAAGGAAATAGAAGACTGTGATGCAAACATTTCGACATACAAGGCTCAAATCAAGGAATTGCAATCGAAGATTGAAGCGGAAGAAAAGAAGAAAATCTCTGTTCAGCAGAAGTCTTCAATTTCTGTGGAGAACGCGCTTCGCACTGAGGCAACCCTGGCTATCGAACACTTGGAGAAGGTTCAGAAACATGACGAAGCAGTTAAGAGGCTAACAGAAGAAGAAACTCTTTTAAATACCAGATTGAGGCATGCCAGAGCAGCCTTTGAGAGGCTTAAAGCTTCTTTTTTGTAATTTAACTTTCCATCTGTAATCTGACAGCATTTACTCGATCTGTATTTGTCATACCCCAATTTTGTCCGGCTTAGGTCCAAACCCTAATTTTCCACACAAAAATAAATTACGCATCACTTTTAGGGTTAGAATGCACGTTTTGGGAGGTTAGAGTCAAAAAGGGCATTTTGGTCATTTCTCACAAAAGGATCTCTAAAAAAAAAAAAACAATTTTTGCAATAAGCCCCACGCATCAAATTAGGGTTTTTGAAAAAAATATGTTATGCATGTATGGCAAGCTTTGGAAAATATTTTATGCATGGCAAAGACCTAAAAGCATTTTTTTTGGAAAGCAAGAATTGATTTCTAGGCCAAGAATCGATTTATAGTATGTTGCATGGGCCTTGAAAATCGATTTTTAAGCTCTTCCATAGGCCATGAATCGATTCCTCATTGTTTTAACTAAACATGGAATCGATTTTCACCTATTATATATGTCCTGAAAATCGATTTCCCTCTCCTTTCATAGGCCTTGAAATCGATTTTCAGGCCATTTTAGATAGGTGAAAATCGATTCCTCCCTTTTTCCATAGGCCATATAATCGATTCTCATCATTTCCAAAAATAAAGAATCGATTCCTACATGTTTCCAAAGACCACAGAATCGATTTTCAGGATCTCCAAATGTCCTGAAAATCGATTCCTACCATTTTCCATAAGCCATACAATCGATTCTTATCATTTCCAAAAATAAAGAATCGATTCCTACACATTTCCAAAGGCTCAAACAATCGATTCATCCTTGCCATAAATGTTTTAAAAAATTTTCTACGCTTCCTGAGCCTATAAATAGGCAGCCTCAAATCACATTTTCAGACAGAGACTTCACACGAGATCAGAGAGAAGAATTGCTGCACACATTTTTTCACAAGATCTGAGAAGAATTGCTCTAGAAACATTTTCACGAGATCTGGGAAGACAACTCTCGCAAATCTCATTTTCCAGTTCTCCGCTTCATTCTTGTTCTTCAGATCTGTAACATCTGTCTTCATCAGAGGTATTTCGGTCTTTTCATTTGTTAATATTTAGTTATTGTGATCCATGCCAAAATTCCCCTATATGATTTAATCTAGCTATAGTGTCATTGTTGATGATGAACCACATGATTCCCACTTATGCCTAGTGCATCATTGTCTAAGTGATGAAGATGGTCTCAGATGATTCAACCTTCCCCTTTCAAACTCTTTCAAAAAAAAATATTTTTAATTAGAACTACGTCGCTTTGATTCCCGTTTGGGATACGTAGGAGCGAGCCACGTTCTCGTCAAGCGCAACAAATAAAAATTCTTTTCATCCCCATAAACAAATTATTTTCATAAAAACAAACAAAAAGAATCATTTTCCAACCCATTGTTGCTAATAGCTCATCAGAGCCTCTGTTCGTTTAGCTATTGGTGACAATGTCTTTTTCTCATAAGAATAATAAACGATGGTCCATCATAACCTTTGTTAGTTTGATCATTGTGCAAATCAATCTTTTTCGAAAATCACTTTCAAAAAGATAATAAAAACGAGTTGTTATCAATAGTCCATCAGAACCTTTGTTCGTTTGACTAGCGGTACAACTCTCTCTTTTTTGAGTATTTAGTAAGTGATTCATCATAGCCTCTGCTAGTTTAATCATTTGCTAATGCTCGTCCTATTTCAAAAACTCACTAAAAAAGGATAAAAAACAAAAACTTTTCAAAAAGAACCAAGAACTACGTAGCTTTGAATTCTCCATCGCACCGGGAGATACGTAGGAGCGGGCCATGTCCCGTCAAGCACTTTTTTCTAAAAAACCTTTTTTTCCCCCCTTCTCACCTAAAATAAAATTTTCATTAAAGATTACCCATTCATCTCCAAACAAGAAATAAATAGGCAAATCTAGGTATTTTTCAAATCAAACGTTAAAACCACACATTTAATTAGAGGTTCCCTTTCGGTAGAAAGGACGTGCGCGGTGCTAACACCTTCCTCGCACGTAATCGACCCCCGGACCTATATCTCTAGTTTTCAATGACCATCCGCCTTGTCGAAAAGACCTTTTTTCAATGTTTTGGTCTTAAAATTAAAATATTGGTGGCGGCTCCCAAATTTTTCCACGTTGTACATTGGGAAACCCCCAAACCGGGATTTTTCGGGGTGCAACAGCTGGCGACTCTGCTGGGGACACTTTTTTTAAAAAAAAAAAGACGAGGGTCAAGCCTAACTAATTTAAATGTGTGGTTTAATGTATTGTTGATTTGATTAAAACCCTGTTTGCCTTTCTTTCTTATCTTTTATTCCCCTTCTTTTATCGCTTATGCCCATGCATTTTTTTCAATCCCCATGATCCCCTCTTCTTGGCTCCTCTTCCTAAGGTAAGCAGTATCCTTGTTTATAGATATTCTAGGTATGGAACCCTAGGGTAGATAACTTGTTATGGCTTGCTTTTGTCTGGACTGCTCTGGTTTTCATTTCAGGTGGGGGTAGTACTAGGGAAAATGCCCTTGACACACACTACACTTATACCCTGTGACTATGTGCTTTGAGTGGGACCATAACCCAGGTCTGCAAAAACTTAGGAGAGTGGATTCGAGTAGTGAGAGCCCATCAGGACCTTTGTCCGTTTGGCTACTTGCGAAAGTTTCAACCAGAGTTGTGCTCTTTCATGATGCCTCACACCTAGCAGTTTGCTGCATTTGTGGGGAATTTTGTGAAAGGGACTGTAGCTCTGGTGGCCTTGTGAGGGAGTGAATAGAGCTATATGGAAAGATTACCCTTTTAATTGTCCTAGATCGTAGGTCTCACCTCTTTTTAGGTCACAAGGGTTTTTCCAAATTGTGTGTTGCATTATCATATTTAGCTAAGTTCTTTTCTTTCAATGATTTTCGAAAAAAAAAACAACAAAATATTTTTCCTCTCTTTCATAAATACCTATATGAGGTGGCATATAGGGTATATTTCCAAAACCACCACTTGTAAATATTTTTCTTTATATAAATAATATGAAAAAGCATCCTCATCATCCGCACTTTGCATCATAACATCATGCATCACATAAACAAAAATTCTAAAAAAAAAAGTAGGGCTTCATGTAGCATTCTTCATGCATTTGCTGGTAATCTTGGAATAACTTGGATCTTGTCATAGGCGTGAAAAAACATGGGATCAAGGGGAGAAGGTATACTGAACTTGAGGTTCCCAGTAGTGAAGAAAGCGAATGTGGCTAATCTGATAGAGTGCGCCTCTTTAATGGGACCGGAGGAGCGTGGGTTATTTGAAAGGGACTATGGAAACATTCTCCAGTTGCTCCAGTTAGACATTCAAGAAGACGCTGTGAAGGCCCTCAGCCAGTTCTACGACCCAGATATCCGTTGCTTTATCTTCGAGGATTTCCAGCTTTCTCCAACCTTAGAGGAGTATGAGCAAATCTTAGGCTTCTCTAGGTCAGAATCAGCGCCATATCAGTGCCGGGGACGTTACTACTCAGATCAAAGGTTATCTTTGTTACTGCAAGTGGGTGTTGGGGACTTAAAATTTCAAAAAGAAAGAAAAAACCGCATAATGGGGTTTCCGCTGAGCTACTTTGAAGCCTTGATGAAGTCCTATGCTCAAACTGATAAATGGGGTCCTTTCAAACAGTTGTTAGCTCTAACCGTCTTCGGGATTGTCCTGTTCCCGCAAGTTGAGAATTTTATTGATGAGACTGCCATCGGAGTATTCTTGGCCTTTATCAGCAAGGATAATCCAATCAATCCAGTACCAGCCGTCCTCGCGGACACTTACTACTCCTTCACTCATTACCGGGTATTGGGGAAAAAGAAAATTGCTTGTTCTCTTCATGTATTGTATGCCTGGTTTCTCAACCACTTCATCGCCCACAAAAATCAAGCTACAAATCTGTTGGAGTATGCCATGGGTCGCGAAGTGGAGGTCAAGAGTGCTCAAGAATGGGTGCATACTCTAGGGAGTTTCAATGCCCTCAAGGTCCGTTGGTACACCCATTCATGTTGGAAGGACAGGCCCTCCATTGTGTTTCAGTGCGGGGATTTTCAGAATGTTCCCCTAATGGGTACTCAAGGTTGTGTTAATTATAACCCCTCTTTGACTATCCGACAGCTTGGGTACCCTATGAGAAATATGCCTACCAAGGACATGTTGGCTACCATCTTCCTCAGCAAAGAAGATCCAAAGAATGAGGGTGTGCTTCGAAAGATCTCAAAGGCTTGGGAAAATGTGGTCCGGAAGGATAAGGATGAGCTCATGAAGAAGATTGGTAATGTTACTTTCTATCAGTGGTTGCATGAAAGGATCCAGAGTACCCGTCTACCGTCCCAAGAGGCAAGGCCGGTTGAGAGAGAGATGCCAGAGATCCGCCTTCCTACTACGGAGGAATTGAACAAGGCTAAGTCTGCTTTAGTTAAAGCAGAGGAAGAGAAAAGGGCATTGCAAGCGGAATTGGAAAAGGTAATTCTCCAAAAGAAGAAGTTAGAAGAGGAGAATGAGATTAAGACAACGGCTATCGAGGAGAGTGTTCAGCAATTCAAGGCAGAAAAGAAGAGTAAGCAAGAAACTCAAAAACATCTGCAGGGAGCTAGAGATGAACTTCAGAAATACAAGCAAAGAACGAGGAAAGCCCTTGAGGAAGCCAAAGAGTGGAAGATGGCGGCAGGTGAGCCCAAACAAGAATCTCGCTTAGTGTTGGAGTTGAAGAATCAGCTAAAGAGCCTTGAACACGAAAGAAACTCCATTGGGTATGCTCTTAAAGAATATCAAGAAATGCTGGGATATGAGCAGGAACGATCTGACGAGCTGAAAAGGCACTGCCTGTACTTAGAAGAGTCCTATAGGCGGATACAAGTTGAGAGTCGGCATTGGGAGCAGCGTTTCTTAGCATTAATCGGCAAAATAGAAGGACAAGAGATTGTTAGAGAGCTAAGAGACGAGATTCAGCTGTGGAAGGGTAAGTTCTCAAGATTGGCATGGCTAACTAATCAGGTTGTAAAAGATGTCCCCAGAAGACTAAGAAGGGCTGAAGCCGAGATGTTTCCCTTCAACACCCCAGTGCATGTGTATGAATTTGTTAATTTCTGCAAAACCCTGACTGAGGAGCTCAGGGAAAAGGCTGAAGGAGCTGCCGCTGCAAGCAAGGAAAGAAGGAAGAAAAGGAAGTTGGAAGCCATTTGTTACTAAATTTCAGTACTTTGTTTTTTTTTCTTGTTAGAATGTTCTCCAGGAAGTTGTAATTTTTCTTTGGGAATATTGTAATTTTCTAAGAACATCGTACTTTTCTTTGAAAGATATTGCATTACACCCTTGATGGTATTGTACTCTCTTTTCTCTCTTATGGATGATCCGAAGGAAGTATGCCCTATCGCTTGTTGGTCCCAATCTTCGTCATGTTCTTAAAACGTTTCGATATTTGCTTATGACAAGAGCGAGTTATTTCACGATTCCCGGCGCTAAAACAAAATAATGCAAAGTCATATGCATATGCATTGCATTCATTTATGCATTTCATATTTGTACTCATGAAAACATTCTACAGAAGGCAAGCTGGTTAATCATCGTTACTGGACGCGCCTGCAGGCTAGAAACATGGAGAACAATGAAGGCAACGCCGGTCAGGGCAATCCACCTATCCCTCAGAATAATGAAGCTCCAGTTGTTCAGAATCTTAACGATCAGGGTCCGCAGGGGGAGAATCAAGTAAATCAAGCTGTTCAGGCTGAGTTGGAAGTCTTGAAAGCCCAGATGGCTGAAGTTATAAGAGTGATTAGTGCCTTGAGAGATGTTGGCACCGCTGAAGTTACCGCTGCCGGGATAAGCAATCCCCCTCCACCTCCTGGGTCCGGGGTCTCCCAGGCCCTTCAGGCTGTACAATGGCCTCTTTATGGTCTCCCGCTAGGATATGTGCCTCCAGTTGTTGATGCGAATACCGGAGGAGGTCCTTCAGGGACTGCGGAACAGGCTCAGCCCGACGCTGTCGTGAATGAAGGGGGAACAGGGACTCCTCAAACTCCGTTTCAGATCCCAATCCCTGCAACTGCTTCAGGAACCCCAGTGGGTTTCAATTCACTGATGACTGTTCACCCGCAAATGCAGGGCTCTATCCCTCAGAACGCTGTTCGTCCGCATATGACTCCGGCTGTGGTATCAGTGACTAATCCTCAGTACGGTGCTGTTGGTTTCCCGCAAAATTACCCAGTTGAAACTAAAAGCCAGTATCAGATGTTGGAGGAAAGGTTAAGGGCTGTTGAAGGAGTGGGTTTCCGGGCCAGAAATGCCCATGAGCTGTGCTTGGTTCCCGATCTGGTCGTCCCCCCCCAAATTTAAGGCACCCACCTTCGATAAGTACAGAGGAACAACTTGTCCCGTTAGTCATGTAACAATGTATTGCCGAAAAATGACTGCTCATGCTCGCAATGATGACTTGATGGTGCACTGCTTCCAGGAAAGCCTAGCTGGGGCGCCTTTAGATTGGTACATGCAGTTGGAACCGACTCATGTCCGCTGCTGGAAAGATCTGGCGGATGCTTTCATTCGTCAATATCAATATAACAATGATCTGGCTCCAGATAGAACTCAGCTGCAATGCATGACCAAGAAAGATAACGAGTCGTTCAAAGAGTATGCCCAGAGATGGAGAAATCTTGCTGCTCAGGTAAAACCCCCTTTGCTGGACAAGGAAATGGTTCACATGTTCATGGAAACTCTTCCTCCGGCGTACTATGATAGGTTGGTCGGTAGTGTGGCCTCGAATTTCTCTGAGATGGTCGTCACGGGAGAAAGAGTAGAGAATGGTATGCGCAGTGGAAGGATAGCTCATGGTTCAACACCTTCCCCCAGTCAGAAAAAGCCTTTTTCTGGATTCAACAAGAAGAAGGAAGGAGAGACTAATGCAATCATCGGAGCCAGTGGTCCATCCCACAACAACTCTCCGCAAGCTGTTCCTGTCCCCTCTCAAGCACCACCTGCACAGCATTTCCAATCCAACTATCAGTACCGGAATTACAATGAAAGAAAACCTGTTGTTTTTGATCCCATTCCTATGTCCTATACGGACCTGTTTAATTATCTCATCACTAATAAGATAATTAACACTCGTCAAATGAAGCCGTACCAGCCTCCTTACCCAAGAGGGTATAATGCAAATGCTACCTGCGCCTTTCATTCTGGGGCAGTGGGTCATGTGGTAGAAGATTGTAAAGCATTCAAGTACGTGGTGCAAGAATTGCTTGACGCAAGGACCATATCATTTCAGCAACCCAATGTGACCACAAATCCATTATCGGGACATGGAGGGCCTGCTGTTAATGCTGTTGAGGATTTGGGTGGCCAGTGTTTGGTTAGAAAGGTTGATCGCATCAAAATGCCTTTGGACTTTATCCATGCTGAATTATGCCGTCTCGGCGTCATTAAAGAAGGGTGTGTTAGGAAAGACACTTGTGGTAATTTTCATTGCATTGGGGCGTGTGAGGGTTTTAAGCCAGTCCTCCAGGATCTTTTAGACAGACACCTGGTCCAAGTAGGGGTCCAGGAAAAAGAAGAAAATGTATCTACCTTGCAGTCTGGTAATGGAGGCTCCAGAAGGCCGTTTGAGATTCCTTGCAATCTGAATTCCAGTCCAGCTGCGACAAGGCCTTCAACTATCATTATTCCAGTGCCCGCTGCCACCCCTAGTGGAGAGGCTAGGTTGGTCCCATGGAGTTGCAGTGTACGAATGCAGGCGGAGGTCCCCAAGAGCACTGTGGACGTAACCAACATTGCTGGGAATAGCGGTATTACAAGGAGCGGAAGATTGTATGCTCCTGAAAACCTCAGGGGAGAGCCACCCAAATCAGGAGAAGAAGGAGCCTGTAAAGGAAAAGGCAAAGAAACTGCAGAAGTTAGAAAGGTATCAGATAAGGAGGCTCAAGAATTCTTGAAGGTGATGAGACAGAGTGAATATCAGGTGATAGACCAGCTGAGTCAAACCCCATCTAAAATTTCAATGCTTTCTTTGTTGCTCAGTTCAGAGGCACATCGTGCAGCACTGCTAAAGATTCTGAATGAAGCTCATGTCTCCCAGGACATTACAGTGGGTCAGCTTGATGGGATTGTCGGCAATATTATGGCATCCAATTATTTGACCTTTTCAGACACTGAACTTCCTCCGGCAGGGAAAAATCATAATCAAGCTCTCCACATCTCAGTCAAGTGTGGAGATTATGTACTTGCCAGGGTGCTCGTCGATAATGGTTCATCCTTGAATGTGCTGCCTAAATCGACCATGGATAAGTTGAATGTAGATTGTTCATATCTGAAACCGAGTTCTACTCTGGTCAGAGCATTTGATGGGTCGGTTAAGGAAGTTTATGGGGAAGTGGAAGTGCCGCTGCAAGTGGGTCCCGGAGTGTTTTATGTTGTCTTCCAAGTAATGGACATCAAGTCCTCCTACAGTTGCCTACTGGGACGACCTTGGATACATGCTGCTGGGGCAGTGCCATCTTCGCTCCACCAGAAGCTCAAGTTTGTGGCTGAGGGGAAGCTGATAGTGATCCATGGGGAAGAGGAAACATTGATAAACAGATCACCACCTGAATACTATGTGGAAGCAGCAGAAGAATCCTTTGAGACCGCCTTCCAAGGATTGGAAATTTCCAACGCTGTTTTTGTTGAAAATAAGCCTCCGTGGGAGCCTAGGTGGTCCAGAGCTGATATGATGGTAGCGAAGGTGATGCTAGGACAGGGATATCAGGTTGGTAAAGGCCTAGGAAAATCTGCTCAGGGAATTTTGAGACCCGTCCAGTTAAGGGGAAATATTGAAAGATTCGGTGTTGGGTATATCCCAAGTTTTGCTGATAGGGAGAGGCTGGCCAAGCTCAAAGGAAGGGTACCCAATCAGGGGAGGACGGTCATCACTAACCTCGAGAACAATTTCCAGAGTGCCGGTATGCTAAACCCTGACCAGGTCAATGTGATTGAAGAAGGATCAAGCTCGAGTGGCCGTGATGTCGGCTGGGTGCGCTGCTATGCTGCTGGAGAGAAGCTGCAAAACTGGGAGATCATGGATTTCCCCGTGTTTTTCAATTTAAAGTAATTATCGTTGTAATGCAAAACCCTCGGCTCTGCCCAAGGCCCTGGGATATTTCATTCGGGCACATATGTTTTATCAAAACTCATCAATCAATAAAATGTTATTTTGAATAAAATTTTTGTCTTCATCTTTTGTTTGTGTGTCGTTTCTTCGTTTTTATTTTCTGTTCCACTTTAATGCAGATCGAAAATAATCTCTGAAAATAATAATGCCCATAATTCATACTGTGATTTTGATTACCCGGTTAACCAAGCCGAGGAAGATGCTGAGAATGATTGGGATGCTCCCCCGGAAATCATGAGAATGGTAGAACAAGAAGAAAAAGTCATTGAGCCCCATGAGGAGTCTACAGAAATGATCAATTTGGGTACTGGAGAGAATAAGAAAGAAGTCAAGGTCGGTACTGCAATGAATAAAAATAATCGCACAAAGTTGATTCAGCTTTTGCGTGATTATGTTGATATCTTCGCATGGTCGTATCAAGATATGCCTGGCTTGGATACTAACATTGTAGTACACAAGTTGCCCATCAAACCGGAATGTCCGCCAGTCAAGCAGAAGTTAAGGCGTATGAAGCCTGAAATGTCTCTAAAGATTAGAGATGAGGTCAAGAAGCAGTTCGATGCAGGATTCTTAGCTGTGACAAAATATCCTGAGTGGGTAGCCAATATTGTCCCGGTTCCTAAGAAAGATGGGAAGGTTCGAATGTGTGTTGACTACCGTGACTTGAATAGGGCAAGCCCTAAAGATGATTTCCCTCTACCTCATATCGATGTCTTGGTGGATAGCACTGCTCGGCATTCAATGTTCTCCTTCATGGATGGATATTCAGGCTATAACCAAATCAAAATGGCTCCAGAGGATATGGAGAAGACCACTTTTATAACTCCTTGGGGAACTTTCTGTTACAAGGTTATGCCTTTCGGGCTGAAGAACGCCGGGGCAACCTACCAAAGAGCAATGGTAGCCTTATTCCATGACATGATGCATAAGGAGATTGAGGTCTATGTGGATGATATGATTGCCAAATCAAAGACTGATGAAGAGCATGTGGTTAACCTACAGAAGCTATTCGAACGTCTCAGAAAATACAAACTCAGGTTGAATCCAGCCAAGTGCACCTTCGGGGTTAGGTCAGGAAAGTTGTTGGGTTTCATCGTTAGCCAGAAAGGAATTGAGGTAGACCCGGGCAAAGTGCGAGCAATTCTGGAGATGCCGGTTCCTAAGACAGAAAAAGAAGTCCGTGGTTTCTTGGGAAGACTGAATTACATCTCTCGATTCATCTTCCAGTTGACTGCAACTTGCGAACCAATTTTCAAGCTACTGTGCAAAGACCAAGAGGTAAAGTGGAATGATAAATGTCAAGAAGCATTTGAGAAAATCAAAGTGTACCTGCAAAATCCACCAGTCCTGATGCCACCTATGCCTGGAAGGCCTCTCATTCTATACCTCACTGTATTAGATAGTTCTATGGGTTGTGTGCTGGGGCAACAGGATGAGTCAGGAAAGAAAGAGCATGCGATCTACTACTTGAGCAAGAAATTCACAGACTGTGAGACTAGGTATTCACCATTGGAGAAAACTTGTTGTGCTTTAGCTTGGGCTGCGCATCGGTTGAGACAATATATGCTGAGTCACACTACCTGGTTGGTATCCAAAATGGATCCGATCAAGTACATATTCGAGAAACCTGCGCTTACCGGTAGAATTGCTCGTTGGCAGATGCTTCTGTCAGAGTATGACCTTGTATATGTAACACAGAAGGCAATCAAAGGTAGTACACTAGCAGACTACTTGGCACACCAACCGGTTGATGATTACCAATCAATGCAATGTGAATTTCCAGATGAGGACATTATGGCATTATTTGACGAAGGAAAATCTCAAGATGACGAAAGGTGGAGAGTTTTGTTCGATGGTGCCTCTAACATGTGGGGGCACGGGGTCGGAGCAGTACTGATCTCTCCAGACAACCGCTTCATACCGTTTACTGCCAGACTAAGCTTCTACGTCACAAATAATATTGCAGAATATGAGGCGTGTATCCTAGGTATTCAAGCAGCCCTCGATTGGAAAGTCAAAAGGCTCGACGTGTATGGAGATTCAGCTCTGGTTGTCCACCAGGTGAAAGGAGATTGGGAAACAAGAAATCCTGATTTGATTCCTTACCGCGACTATATTCAAGAATTAATCAAGCCTTTTGAGGAAATCACTTTCCAGCACATACCTCGCAGTGAGAATCAGTTGGCAGATGCTTTGGCAACCTTATCATCAATGTTCAACGTCAGCTGTGACAAAAGCCTGACGACTGTTAGAATTCAGCACAGAGGTCTACCTGCATATCATTACTGTATGGCAGTCGAAGAGGAATCAGATAATAAGCCTTGGTACTATGACATCAAGCAGTACATCACAAACAGGGAGTACCCTCCCGGAATTACAGAAAATGACAAGAGAACACTTAGGAGGTTGTCAGCAGGTTTCTTCTTGAGTGGAGACGTCCTTTACAAGAGAAATCATGACTTGGTACTCCTCAGATGTGCGACAGCAGAAGAGTCTGTAAAGATTATGAGGGAGGTACATGAAGGCTCATTCGGAACTCATTCAAATGCGCCTACCATGGCTAGAAAAATCTTGAGGGCTGGCTATTACTGGTTGCAGATGGAAGGTGATTGCTACAGTTTTGTTCGAAAGTGCCATAAATGCCAAATTTATGCTGATCATGTCCATGTGCCGCCTACCAAGTTGAATGTTATGACTGCGTCTTGGCCATTTTCAATGTGGGGAATGGATGTCATCGGTCCCATTGAACCCAAAGCGTCAAACGGGCATCGCTTTATCTTGGTCGCCATTGACTATTTCACGAAGTGGGTTGAAGCTGCCTCATATTCTAGTGTAACTAGCGCAGTGATTGCCAAGTTTGTGAAGAGAGATTTGATTTGCCGTTATGGTCTCCCTAACAAGATCATCACTGATAACGGCAGCAACCTGAACAGCAAGATGATGAAAAATCTGTGCGTAGAGTTCAAAATCCAGCATCATAATTCTTCCCCCTACAGGCCCAAGATGAATGGGGCAGTCGAAGCAGCCAACAAGAACATCAAGAGGATTGTGCAGAAGATGGTGGTCACCTACAAGGATTGGCATGAGATGCTTCCTTTCGCTTTGCACGGTTACCGTACTTCAGTACGTACGTCGACCGGGGCAACTCCTTTCTCTTTGGTATACGGGTCAGAGGCAGTCCTCCCCATTGAAGTTGAGATCCCCTCTCTCCGAGTGATCATGGAAGCCAAGCTGGAAGAAGCAGAGTGGGCGCAAGTTCGCCTAGATCAGTTAAATCTCATTGAGGAAAAGAGAATCTCAGCTTTGTGTCATGGGCAGTTATATCAGCAAAGGATGAAGACCGCTTTTGACAAGAAGGTTCGTCCCCGTGAATTCAATGAGGGAGATCTGGTGCTCAAGAAGATCTTGCCGATCCAGACAGACCCCAGGGGCAAATGGGCTCCAAAGTATGAAGGACCTTACGTGGTGAAGAAGGCATTCTCAGGAGGAGCTTTGATTCTAGCAAACATGGATGGAGATGAGATACCGAATCCAGTAAACTCAGATGCTGTCAAGAAGTATTATGCCTAGAGAAACAAATAAAAAAGAGAAAGATGAGCCAAGCAAGAATTAGCTCGCTAGGTTGAAAACCCGCAAAGGGCGGCCTAGGCAAAATCAGAGCGACCCGATGGATTGAAAACCCGCAAAGGGCGATCCAGGCAAAAATTAGGGTCAGAAAAGTTGGACTTGAAAAAAGAAAGAGGGCAACCAGCACTCCCAAAGGTTTGGATAAGAGGTTGGTCAAAGTTACGAGTATGGACGGTGGGCACCGTTACTTCAGAGATGAAATTACAAGATCTGTTCCTTTTGTTTGTATTTTTTTCAGTTTAAAAGAAAATCATAATGTACTTTCAATTGGCGTGACTTTTTGCGCGTCCAATTTCTATATCAATAAAAGTCCAACTTTTCTTCCATATATGTGCTTTTCGTGTCTTTGCTTTCTTCTATTCGGTTTCTTTCAAAATAATGATTTTTATGATTGATGAAATTGAATTGCAAAACATGTGTATATTCATAGCATTACAGGATCATTACGAAATCTTTGAAAATACAGAAGGAAATGACTTCCCAAATGAATAAAGCTGTAAACAAAGCAGTTGTGACAATTCGATGCGCAGTCGTTGTGTAATTGTTGTCCCGAGACAGCATTCGTCCAGTAGAGTGATTTAACCAGCAAAAGAGTGCCAAAAAAAAAAAAAAAAAAAAAAAAAAAAAAAAAGAAAGCTGCTTAAAGAAAACAAACAGCATAAACAAAGACAGAAGAATTGCAGAAAACGGAACATAAAAGAACACACCATCTTCATATCATTCATCATTCTCATACCATTCATACCATTCATTGCTTCATGGCATCAAACAGTAGTGCATTACACTTTCAATTTGTATCTCAGAAGAGCAAAGAAATAACAGAAAAAGCATTCCACCAAAGTCAATCATTGCATTCATATGCATTCAAGTGTATGCATTTCATGTACCTGTCAAGATAGAAGTTACCTCAGACTAGATAGTCTCAACCCAGAGTTAGTAAACTCCATCAACCCAGAGTTAGTGAACTCCATCAATCCAGATCACAACATCGTGTTCGAGCACGCGATGGATCCATCCGACTTCGTCAAGTCCTTCGGATTAGTTATGTCAACCTAAGGCATAATGGACATCCTTTGATCAAATCAGTTCCGGACCTGATGTTGATCGGCCGCTCGAGAAGGCCATCCCAAAGCTCGGACTCAACAAGAGTCCGTTAGAAGGTTTTTAGGCAACCTCCGAATTCAGGACCCCAGCGTCCCTTCAGAACCCCAGTGTTCATTCAGGATCCAAGCATCCCTTCAGGACCCAAGTGTCCATCCAAGTTATTTTCTTTACTGCTTCCTTTATAGCTTTATTTCCTGCTTTTTGAGGGCGGGCATTTCATTTAAATATAGAAAAAGAAAAGAGGAAAATTCGGGTTTCCCCAAGTGGACAAAATCGGTATAATTTCTGAATTCTTTATCTTCATTTTGCCTTGGAATATGTTTCGGCCAATTCATATTCCTCGTTAAAATTCAGATAAAGAGGGGCAGCTGTCATACCCCAATTTTGTCCGGCTTAGGTCCAAACCCTAATTTTCCACACAAAAATAAATTACGCATCACTTTTAGGGTTAGAATGCACGTTTTGGGAGGTTAGAGTCAAAAAGGGCATTTTGGTCATTTCTCACAAAAGGATCTCTAAAAAAAAAAAAACAATTTTTGCAATAAGCCCCACGCATCAAATTAGGGTTTTTGAAAAAAATATGTTATGCATGTATGGCAAGCTTTGGAAAATATTTTATGCATGGCAAAGACCTAAAAGCATTTTTTTTGGAAAGCAAGAATTGATTTCTAGGCCAAGAATCGATTTATAGTATGTTGCATGGGCCTTGAAAATCGATTTTTAAGCTCTTCCATAGGCCATGAATCGATTCCTCATTGTTTTAACTAAACATGGAATCGATTTTCACCTATTATATATGTCCTGAAAATCGATTTCCCTCTCCTTTCATAGGCCTTGAAATCGATTTTCAGGCCATTTTAGATAGGTGAAAATCGATTCCTCCCTTTTTCCATAGGCCATATAATCGATTCTCATCATTTCCAAAAATAAAGAATCGATTCCTACATGTTTCCAAAGACCACAGAATCGATTTTCAGGATCTCCAAATGTCCTGAAAATCGATTCCTACCATTTTCCATAAGCCATACAATCGATTCTTATCATTTCCAAAAATAAAGAATCGATTCCTACACATTTCCAAAGGCTCAAACAATCGATTCATCCTTGCCATAAATGTTTTAAAAAATTTTCTACGCTTCCTGAGCCTATAAATAGGCAGCCTCAAATCACATTTTCAGACAGAGACTTCACACGAGATCAGAGAGAAGAATTGCTGCACACATTTTTTCACAAGATCTGAGAAGAATTGCTCTAGAAACATTTTCACGAGATCTGGGAAGACAACTCTCGCAAATCTCATTTTCCAGTTCTCCGCTTCATTCTTGTTCTTCAGATCTGTAACATCTGTCTTCATCAGAGGTATTTCGGTCTTTTCATTTGTTAATATTTAGTTATTGTGATCCATGCCAAAATTCCCCTATATGATTTAATCTAGCTATAGTGTCATTGTTGATGATGAACCACATGATTCCCACTTATGCCTAGTGCATCATTGTCTAAGTGATGAAGATGGTCTCAGATGATTCAACCTTCCCCTTTCAAACTCTTTCAAAAAAAAATATTTTTAATTAGAACTACGTCGCTTTGATTCCCGTTTGGGATACGTAGGAGCGAGCCACGTTCTCGTCAAGCGCAACAAATAAAAATTCTTTTCATCCCCATAAACAAATTATTTTCATAAAAACAAACAAAAAGAATCATTTTCCAACCCATTGTTGCTAATAGCTCATCAGAGCCTCTGTTCGTTTAGCTATTGGTGACAATGTCTTTTTCTCATAAGAATAATAAACGATGGTCCATCATAACCTTTGTTAGTTTGATCATTGTGCAAATCAATCTTTTTCGAAAATCACTTTCAAAAAGATAATAAAAACGAGTTGTTATCAATAGTCCATCAGAACCTTTGTTCGTTTGACTAGCGGTACAACTCTCTTTTTTTTGAGTATTTAGTAAGTGATTCATCATAGCCTCTGCTAGTTTAATCATTTGCTAATGCTCGTCCTATTTCAAAAACTCACTAAAAAAAGATAAAAAACAAAAACTTTTCAAAAAGAACCAAGAACTACGTAGCTTTGAATTCTCCATCGCACCGGGAGATACGTAGGAGCGGGCCATGTCCCGTCAAGCACTTTTTTCTAAAAAACCTTTTTTTCCCCCCTTCTCACCTAAAATAAAATTTTCATTAAAGATTACCCATTCATCTCCAAACAAGAAATAAATAGGCAAATCTAGGTATTTTTCAAATCAAACGTTAAAACCACACATTTAATTAGAGGTTCCCTTTCGGTAGAAAGGACGTGCGCGGTGCTAACACCTTCCTCGCACGTAATCGACCCCCGGACCTATATCTCTAGTTTTCAATGACCATCCGCCTTGTCGAAAAGACCTTTTTTCAATGTTTTGGTCTTAAAATTAAAATATTGGTGGCGGCTCCCAAATTTTTCCACGTTGTACATTGGGAAACCCCCAAACCGGGATTTTTCGGGGTGCAACAGTATTTTGACAATATTTTCTGGCATGAGTGCCATGTTTATATCTTCACATTCTCTTAATTTTGCGTTATTTTGATTTCTTGCAACATTGGCTTATATCTCTTTAAATACTTGCCATTTATACGCAAAATTCGATTATCAGCACTTAACTCTTCGACTTCATAAGCACCGTTTGAGAATACTTGTAAAATTTTAAATGGTCCTTCCCAATTTGGTGACCATTTTCCCAAGGCTCTATCTTTTTTGTCCATGGGTAATATCACTTTCCACACTAAGTCTCCTGTAACAAAAGCTTTGAATTTCACCTTTTTGTTATAAGCTTTAGCTACTCTTTTTTTTTGCCTTATAAGGATATCTAATGCAAGTAACCTTTCTTCATCTATGTCAACCAATTCATCTAAAATCATGTTCCAATACTGGTCTGAAGTAATTTCAAATTGCCTTTGGATCCTGGTTGATTGTAAATAGATTTCGACTGGTAAAACTGCATCATGCCCAAAAGTGAGACGAAATGGAGTAGTGTTGATTGATTCTCTAGGAGAATTTCGACAAGCCCATAATGCTTGATCAAGGGTTTTGTGCCAATTCTTAGGCTTTTGCCCAATATGTTTTTTAATCAAATTAATGATAATTTTATTGGCTGCTTCGACCTGACCATTTGCCTGAGCATAATATGGTGTCGAACTTAATAACTTAAATCCACTTATGGAGGCAAACTCAACCATTTTTCGACCAGTAAACACTGAACCTTGGTCTGTAGTGATGGTTTCTGGAACTCCAAACCTGCATAGAATGTGGTTTTGGATAAAGGCTATTACTGCCTCTTGGTCTACATTAGCTAAAGGGATAGCTTCGACCCACTTAGTAAAGTAATCGATACCTACTAATATGTAGCGGTGACCTTTCGACGACGTTGGTTTAATTTCGCCAATTATGTCTAAAGCCCATCCTCTAAATGGCCAAGGCTTTATTATTGAGTGTAACTCATTTGCAGGTACATGCTGTATTCCTGCATGTTTTTGACATTCTTGACACCCTTTAGCAAAATCTATGCAATCTTTAAGCATAGTAGGCCAATATACTCCTTGTCGAAATAACAGCCACTTCATTTTTTGCCCCGCTTGGTGAGATCCACAAGCTCCACTATGAGTATTGGAAATTGCTAAATATGCCTCACTCTCATTAAGGCATTTAAGTAGGACTCCTTCCGGGGTTTTCTTTAACAATTCGTTTCCGAGAATTACATAGCTTAGAGCTCTATACTTGGTTTTTCGATTTGTTGTCCCTGTTGGATTTTCCAAGTATTCGACAATTGGTTTTCGCCAGTCATCATTCGACATATTGTCAATGGCAAAAATTTCGCCATTTTCAATTGGAGGAAGTATTTCTACACTGTCTGCCCCCCCCCAAGTTTTGGCATTGACAATTCATCATCCTTACGATCTGTCGAAATCAATTTCTCTTTAATTTCGATTAACTCATTGAGTTTTGTTGGAGATACTTTATAACTTGAAGCAATTTGTGCCAAGTCGTTTGCCTCTTGATTCTCAATTCGAGGTATATGCTCAATGTGAACATTGTCGAAACGTTTTAACAAAGTATTGGCAGTGACGAAATATAAAATTAAATTTTCTTTGATGCACTTATATTCTTTGGTTAACTGCTTCACCACTAATTCAGAATCACCTTTAATTTCGACAGCCTTTGCCCCTAATTCTAACAAGATTTCCAATCCTGCAATTAAGGCTTCATATTCAGCCTCATTGTTAGAACAACGCTCTTTGATTTTAAACTTATACTTTGTTGGTATGTTTACTCGTGAAACAATTAATATACCAATTCCAGAACCATTTTTATGGCTTGATCCATCGAAATAAAGTGTCCAAGGTCGATTATTCATTTGACTAACTGTCACTTCGACCAATGAATGGTCAACAATAAAGTCAGCAACAATTTGTCCTTTGATAGCTTTCAAGGGCTGGTATGTTAATGAATACTCAGATAAAGCTAGTGCCCATTTGCCAATTCTATTATGCAATATTGGTTTCGACAGCATGTGTTTAATAATATCGAAATGAGAATGCACATACACATCAACTGGTTTGATATATTGCTTTAGTTTAGTACAAGAAAAATACAAACAAAGGCACAATTTCTCCATTGGCTGATATTTAGTTTCAACAGCATTTAACACTCTACTTAGGTAATATATGGCTCTTTCGACACCATTATCATCCTCTTGTGCTAGCATACTACCTATTGTTAGCTCTGATGCTGCTATATACAATTTCATCACCTTATCTCTGATAGGTGGCAACAATATAGGTGGTTTAACTAAATAAGCCTTAATGTCGTCGAAGGCCTTCTGGTGCTCTGGATCCCACCTGAATAAGTCTTCTTTCTTCAGTCGAAGTAATGGCGAGAACACTTGAGTTTTGCCACTTAGGTTGGAGATGAACCTTCTGAGGAAATTAATCTTTCCTAATAATGACTGAAGCTCTTTTTTAGTCGAAGGGGCTTTCGTTTCCATGATTGCCTTCGTCTTGTTTTGATTAATTTCTATGCCTTTTTTGTGAACAACAAAGCCCAAGAAATCACCTGCACGTACACAAAAGGCACATTTGATTGGATTCATTTTCAATCCATATTTCCTCATTCTTTCGAATGATTGTCGAAGATGGTCTAAATGACCATTTTCTGTTGAAGATTTGACAACAATATCATCTATGTATACTTGCATAAAATTTTCAATAAAATCATGAAACATAGAATTCATTGCTCTCTGGTATGTTGCACCAGCATTTTTTAAACCAAATGGCATTACTACCCATTCATAAACACCTAATGCCCCTGGGCATCGAAATGCTGTTTTTGACACATCTTCTTCGGCAATAAAAATTTGATTATATCCTGAATATCCATCAAGCATACTTAGGTATTCAAATCCTGCTGCCGAATCAACTAGCATTTCTGCCACAGGCATAGGGTATTGATCTTTGGGTGTAGCATTATTTAAATCACGAAAATCTATACAGACTCGTAATGTTCCATTTTTCTTAATAACAGGAACAATGTTGGCTAGCCAATCAACATACCTGGCAGTCCTAATGAAGTTGCTCCTGAGTAATCTTTCGATTTCTTCTTTGATCTTCGACAGAACCTGTGGTGCGAACCTCCTTGGTGTTTGCTTCACTGGTTTTTTGTCTGGTCGAATGGGCAGTTTCAGTTCGACTACTTCTCGACGTAGACCAGGCATCTCATTGTAATCCCAGGCGAAGCAATCTTTATACTCTTTGAGTAACTTGACAGTTCGATCTTTCAAACCCTTGTCGATTTTAGCACTGATAAATGTTGGCCTTTTTATGGGGCCATCTGCTAAATCAATTTCTTCAAGAGGGTCTTGAGCCTGCATCTTCTTAGTCGAACCCATTGGGTCTTTTTCAAAACCTAAAGGCTCATCATCGTAGATGCAGTCAAGTCTCTGGCCTTCGGCCATTTTACCTTTATTGTTAACTTCTGGGTTAACATTTATGGCTTGTTCAACCATATTTTGTTGCAATTTGGCCTCCAAAGCCATATTTTGTTTATTTTCGGCCACATAAGCCGTAATTCTTTCCCATACGGTGGGTATAGACATCATCACCGTTTAGGGACCATCCCACCCAGTAGGCTTGCAAAAGCCTATTGAAGGTGATGCCTCATCGATCACTTCCCTCTCCCATATGAAGCCATGGTTAGGGTGGAGATCTAGGGATTCAAACACATTGTCCATAGGGACATATGCAGTGTCTGAAGGTGTGCATGGCGCAATAGTCGCCAATTGTTTGTCAAAGGTCCTCCTTGTAATATGGTCGACCTCTGCCAAGAAATAACTCTGGTCTGCTTCTATATTTTCGACCAGGCCATCTTCTCTCCAAATAGAGAGTCTCTGGTGGAGTGTTGAGGGCACTGCTCCTACTCCATGGATCCACTCTCTGCCCAGGAGTAGATTGAAGTTTGCTCTGGTGGGTATGACTATGAACATAGTTTTTCTCTTCACACTCCCCACTGTTAACTCCACTTCTATGGCTCCTAACGAATAGCCAGATTTTCCCTCATAATTAGTGAGGACTATGTTATGTGGCCGTAAATCAGTCTCTGATTTGCCAACTTTTGCCAGCACATGTTGTGGCATCAGGTTAACCGCTGCACCCCCATCAACCAATATTTTATTGACGCCTACATTGTTTACTTTTGCTTGTATAAACAATGGTTTTAGATGGTGTTTCATCCCTCCATCTGGCCTTTCGAAGACAGCATCCTGCTCTTCTATGGAGCCATTATTTAGTACGTAGTAACACATTGGCCTGTGCTTAGCCATATCTTGATCGAAATCTTGTTCGATCTCAGTCACTTCTGAAATGACGTCGAATTCAATTGGCAGAATTGAAACGACGCAGATGATGTCGAGGTCTGGTTCTGAATCTAAGAATTCAGAGTCCATATCATCATCTAATTGCAGGCCTTCTTCAGAGTCAAGACCTTTTCTGATGTCTGCAAGGGGGGGAATATCCTCTCTTTTGCTGACTTTCTTGGGAATTCGACACTGGAAGCTAATTGCTTACCTTTGCTTGTGTCGATGTTCTCCTTTTTCTCAGCAGCAGTCAATTTCATCTGGCGTTGGTATCTTCGCCATTGCGTTCTTGTCATGGGGTTTTTTCCCTTGTAATTATTGCTGTAGGCGTATCTATTGGAATTAGGCGCCTTGTTTTGATTCATGGCATTGGAAGTCTCTCCTGCCATCTTTAAGTGACATTCAGCCTCCTTATTTCCTGGGTATACCCATTTTCCGACAGGGGCCCTTGCAGGTGGCACAAATGTTTTCCTTTGAACCTTCGGAGCTTGTCTTGTTGAAGATGTAACCTTATATGGCACACCTCTTGGGTTGAAGCTGAATTTGGGCCTATTATCGACCCATTTGTTTTTTCTCTTGAATTGAGGAGTGACACTCTCAAGGCTTTTAGCGGCCTCCTTGTCGAATACAGAACTGCACCGTGGGCACAACATCACCTCGGTGTTATTTATCTTGCATCTGTTGAGGAAGTCTACCAAGTCCTCTTCAGCTTGTGGATAAACCACCTGCATTTTTTCAGCATATTGGTCATTGGTGACCATTCTAATGTTCGCTTCAATACTTTCAGCAACCACTTCATTGGTTTCGACCATCAAAATATCTACTTCAGTGTAGTTTGCTTCAGCTGTGGGCATAGGATTGCTGTCGATCTGCATTGATGACTTATTTTTGTCATCAAATTTCAGCCTTCCATCATTCAATGCTTTCTGAACTAGATCCCTGAAAAGTACACATCGGGAGGTGTTATGACCCAAAAAATTTTGATATTTGCAATAACCTCTTTTCTTTTGTTGTTCTAATGGTGGTATTTTTAGACCTTTAGGCACTAAAATATGACCATCAGTCACCAAAAGATCAAATATTTGGTCACATTTTGTGACGTCGAAGGTATATGTTTTTGCAACAAACTTATCATTTTTTGGTTCGACAGGGTTTTTTCCATTAGAGGGGTTTAACAATTTGCATGTATATGGAGGTCCAGGTTTTAATTCTGCAATGTCAACCTCTTCCTCGACATTTTCATAAGCTATGTCGAATTCTTGGCTATTGTTATCAACATTAACAAACGCCACTTTTTCTTTCTTATTGTTAAACTTTGTTGTCGAAGCTTTTTCTGCTTTAAGTCTTTCAACTTGTCGAACTCTATCAGCCAATTGAGCCATATCTCTTAGGTGTAAAGTATCCAGTTTTTTCCTGATGGAATAATCTAGACCACCAGCAGCCATTTCGATTAACTCGTGCTCAGGCACTTGGGTGAAACATCTCGCCTTGAGTAGTCTAAATCTATTGAGATATTCATCAATAGATTCTGGCATTGCGCGTCGAACACTAGCCAATTCTTTAAGGCTAATCTTTGATTGTCCCATGTAAAATTGTTCATGAAAGGCTTTTTCTAATTGATTCCAATTAAACATGGAGTGCAGGGGCAATGTTGTAAACCAAGTAAATGCATTTTTCGTCAAAGAATTTGGGAAATATTTCATTTTCAAATTTTCACTTAACGCAATGTCCCCAGCCTCAGTCAAATATCTTGCAATATGTTCGACAGTAGATTCACTGGTTTCTCCAGCAAATTTTGTGAACTTAGGAATTTTCCACCCTCTAGGCAAATCTGTTTGCATCACATATTCAGACAAGGGAGATACAAAATTAGGTCTGTGTAAGCCTAAATTAAGACCATTTTGGGCTAGTATAGTTTCGACAAGATTAGCCAAATTATTTTGCATTCCGAGGTTATTTTGCTGGACTTGCCTAACTACCTCATCAGCATTTTGATTTCTATTTACTAGCACCACTTCAGGTATAGGCTCTTCGACAAATTGTTGTGCTCGATTCACGGGGGTTGCATTATTAGGCCTTTCGACAGGTAAGTCAACAGGCCTAATGTTTTGTACTTGGGGAATTTGCTGGTTTTGTATTTGTGGAGTGCCAAAAAAGTCAGCAATTCGACCCATTTGTGTTGCTAACATTTGGTAACTATTATTCGTATCCTGTATCAGGGGATTAAATACTGTACCTATTTGCTGTGTTAGCATATTTACCATATCATGGTTACTATCATCCATTTGTTGTCTTAATGCCAATAATGACGAAGTGGTTATTGAAGGTTGTATATTTCGACTATACATATTCTCTGATGGGTTGTGCATAGGCGAAAAGTTCGAAGCCATGTTATCTGCATATGTAGATGCATTTGTATGGAGTCCTACCATCATGGCGGTTGGCATTCCAAAGGGGTAATTTCGACCATTTATGGGAAAACTATATGGCATATTTCCCATTATAGCGTTGGGTATCCAGGGATTAGTTGAACCAAAGGTTGATGACTGTGGAATCATCATGTTCGACCCAGGAGTTATAGTGGGAGCGGTTACAGCGGTTATACCCATATCTGTCGAAGATGATAATGGGGCGGTTACGCCAACCACGTTTGGAGCAGTTATGGGAGCGGTTACTCCTGGAGATGGTGCAGGAAGGGTTGTTCCCTGAATGTTCGTGGCGTTGGTATCAGTAACTAACGCCTGGGAATGTCCATTCGATGTAGAAGCACCATTCATGTTTGAACGTGGCATTTGATGTAACTGTCTACCACTTCTTAAACGCATGCAACGTGCGATGTACTGGTTCTGTGTTTAACAAACCCAGAATTATCTTAGTAAAAAATCTTAATTAGTTAGCACAAATGTCCCACTGGGCGTGCCAATTTGTTTACTGTGATTTTTAGTAAACACCGCTAGTTTCACTACACGTGTTACTTGCGAGATCAACTAGGAATCTCAGGCCATTTGTGATCAAATTTTACTAAGAATTGTTGATATTTAATAGTAGTGCAGAAACTTACGATAAAGTGCAAGAATTTGTAAATGCGGGAAGAGGAATCAAAATGCAGTAAATTGCAGTAATTGTAAATGAAGAAAATGACAAAGTACGGAAATCTAAAAGAAATGAAAACAATTATATAAAGAAGTGGTACGCAGAATCATACATGAATTCCTGTTGACTCTGTTTTCTCTGTCTGCGGAAGTAGAGTGTTTTAGGAAAATATGTGTAATGAGTTTTGCGACCCCTTTTCCTCTCTACAGAACCTCTATTTATAATACAAATAAGACTATAACTGCTCAGCAGTTTTCTAAAACAAGATAAAACAGAGTAACTGCTACAAGATAAGGCAGAGTAACTGCTATTTCGACGTGCTTCTACTTCGATTGTCTAACTGCTCTTTCTCTTCGACCAAAGAATTAATGTCTCTTTCGACAGATCTCCATAGCTTTACTTGTTTCGCTGTCTATAATCTTCTCTCTGTCGAAGTGTGCCCTTTTTTCCAAATTCGCCAAGTTATGCACTAGGCTGCTTTCCTTTGGTTATTGCCTCTTGAAGTCGAAATTATATCTTGGTGTCGAAAATCTGCCTTCTTTCTAAAAATATTAAGTCAAACCCTGTTGACTGCATTTAATATTAGCCTGTCGAAAATGCAGGCTAACAGGCCCTATACCCGGGTCTGCAAATAACCTAGGACGAGTGGAGATTATTAGTGACAGTCATTCTGGATTTTATCTGTCTGACTCTCACGAAAGTCTCAACCAGAGTACGCTCTTTCATGGTATCCCACACCAGGTAGCTCGCTATCGTTGTGGATCATATCGTGAAGGGGATTTTAGCTCTGGAGACCTTTGTGGGGAAGTGAATAGAGCCACCTGAGAGATTGATCACATAAGTGACCCTAGATCATGTTGAAAATCCCAATTTAGACATGACCCACCTAGGACACAGGGGCACTATACTTACCCTCTCTATCAATCTGGTTAGTTTTTCTCCAAAATTAAAATCACTCAAAAAAAATTTCATGCTTCCTTCATTTGCATGCATACGAGACGACATCATTCCTTTCATTCATCATACAAAAATTATCATAAAATAAGATCATTTTTTTCATCATATGCATCACATTGCCATTTCCCTAGCGTACCATTCATCATATATTCATAATTCATAAATATCGAAAAAAAATCATCAAATAGTGTAGGCATCTTGTCATCATTATTGCATGAGACATTCAATAACATTTCGCTCATATTGTCATCATAGTCCAAATGCGCAATTTCTCCATACATGCATCATTTTATCCTAGTTGCATCATCTGTCATACGCATACATCGCATTGCTACTATAAAAATTTATTTGCATCATCTTCATGCATCATAAAAAAAAAACAATGACAAAAGTCATTTATTCATATCCATCTCAAATGCATCAGTCCTTCAACATGCGTCAAAACAAAAATCATACATTTCTTCATTATTGCATCATTCATCACCCAATGGCATTTTGTTTGCTTTTTATTCTAGTTGAAGCATAAAAAAAGGGATAAACCATCACGCATTTCACTCATCTCCATTGTTGCTCATGTACAACAAACATCCATATGTTCATGCATTATACTTTATTCAAAGAAAACATATAAAAAAATCACCATTCATTCATACTAAAATCATTCTTCCATAAGCATTTCATTGTTATTGCATTATCATGCATCGCGAAGGTATCATTTTTTTCAAAATTGCATTCATCTTGCATATCCACGCATTAAAAAAAGTCACTGCGAGTGTCGTGTATTTTGTTTCCTCGCACACAAAAAAATTTACCCATATAACGTTAGCATATCATTTGATCAAAAAACACCAGCATCATATTTAACATGCACCGACATTCATTCATAGTCATTCAAAGTCATGATCACACAGTGTAGGTACCACATCATTCATAAAGTCTTGGATTACATTTAAAAAAAAAAAACATAACATTCATACATCATTTCCCTCATGTGGTCATTCTAGTTTAAATGCAACAATTCCATATTCATGTGTCATTTCCCAAATAAAACAAAAAAATCATTTCATTACAATTGTATCACTTGTCATCCAATAAATCAAAAAATAGGAGTCTGCATACATGTTGCACTACCTCTCGGAAAACGAAAATAATTGCATTAGAATCAAACATTTATTTCTTCATGCATTCGCATTTTTCATACGTATCTGTCATCATGGGCATTATATTTTGCTAGAAAATAAAAAAAATCACCATAGAACGAGTAACTTGTTTTCATATACATCTCGTTCTCATGGTACTAACATGCATATCATCCTCCAAAAAAAAAAAATAAAAACGCTACATAGTTGTCCAACTTTCATCATCTTGCATACTCAAAAATATACTATATTCGTTACTCCTCTTCATGCATAGAAAAATAAAAAATGCATTAGTCATCTGACATGCAAAATAAAAGAAGAATAATAAGATGATGCCACTTTCTTGCATTATTCATCATCATATTGCATTGCGTCCGAAAAATCATTTCGGATAGTCAATCTTTTCAAGCGATCATTCACTCACATTCCTCGCATCTGCATCAGGCAACATTATTCGTTCATTCATACATTGCATTTTTCTTTCTTTTCGCGAAAAAGAAAAGAATAAAAAACATGATCACAATTAAAAAAAATTGTGATTGAATATCTCATTTAGCATGCATTTCCATCATCAAATAATATAGGCATTTCATCATTTGCAACATCATGAAATGCATAGCATTCACGCACCTTTTCACTCACCCAAAAATTGTTGTTTCATTAAATCATCCATACGCCATTTCATCCACACATCGTTTATATACCGTTTCAATATGCATCGTTTCAAAAATTACGCATCATTCATAGATACGTATTTAGCATTTCATTCTGATACATGAAAAAGGCTCTGCATCGGTCACGTGCCGCATTGTCTCCAAAAATCATTTAGAATAACTGACATTTCCAAGTGATCATTCATGCACGCATTTCATGCATTCGCATTTGCATGTTCGTCATTTTTCACCATGTGTTCCTTCATGCATTAGGACACAAGGTGCGTTTAACTTGATTATTCTTGTTGCGTGAGCATAGTTAGTCTTTCAACTAGAAAATAAAAAATTATCATGCATTCATAATAGAATACGGTCATCGTTTTCATTATCATGGTACCAACATGCATCTCATCATCTAGAAAATAACAAAATATCATATTTTTTTGTTTTACTTCATCTTGCATAAGCCACACGCCAAAAATGAGAAAATAATATCGCCTTGATATTATAAAAAAAATTACATTCATTCATTATTTCATTACTCCTCTTCATGCATCATGAAGAAACAAAAACAAAAGTCATTCATTCTCATGCATCTCAAAAACAGCTCCTTCATGCGTCATAAAGAACAAAAACAAAAGTCATTTATTCCTCTCACATCCATCTCAAGGGCGTTAATCCTCTCACATGCATTAAAACAAAATTAGGATTTGCTTCATTTTCTTCTATTCTTGCATTATTCATCATCCAATAGTTTTTTTTGTTGTTTTGTTAGCCTCTCACTCTAGTTGAACTTTAAAAAATAAAAAATCACACACTTGCTTAAGGTCTCATTATGCATTCCATTCACCTGCATCATTGTCTGTGTACAACATCCATATGTTCATGCATTCTGCTTTATTCAAATAATTTTTTCCAAAAAATAAAAAATGAAACTCATAAGTTTTTTGACATGCTGTTTGATGAGAGACGAAGCCTTTTTGAAAATATATTTTAATTGATTCCTCTTCCTTGGAAAATGTGGCCATACCCTAACTTGATTCACCAACAACAAGTTCTTCACTCTTCATCCTACCACATTGATGGAAACCACCTACCCACTTAACCATTCAACGGAATTCACCAACAACTCATTCACCATCATGGTCACTACAATATTGACCATATCATAGGCTTGACCCTTGGCCACTGCGTGCCCCACTAAGAGCACCAACCAACATATATCACACCCGTGACAAGAAGCCTAAATGTCTATTTTGTTAACTTGTGTGGTTTTGACAATTAAAATTGTTCTATCTTAAGCAGTGTTAACTCTCCATGAAGCATTTGCAAAATAAACTAACCTGACATGTGTGTTTACCGTTGTTTGAGTCAGTTATCCTAACCCCGTCTTTCCGCCACTTCCAAAACCAGACCCAACCATCCATAAAAGGGCCCAGTCCCTACAAGAGTATTTCATTCGCTTTCCCCCAGTGATGAAATTTCACGAATAACGCTTTGTACACTCCATACTGGGGCAGAGTAATGATCACTAAGGTTTTCTGCTAGCATTCTAAACACTCGTGCAAGTCCTTTGAGTAAAAAAAAAAACACAAAAGAGATCCAAAAAAAGAAAAGCCCGTTAGGTTGAAAACTCGCGAGAGCAGCCTGAGCAAAAATTAGGGCATAAAAAAAATAATAAATAAAGAAAAGCAAATATATTAAAATGAAGTTTTGTCCCATAGTTACAATTTCAAGGAAATAAGCAATCATGATTTGAATTGGAGTTTGGCCATTTTCCTATATCCAAAAATCCAAAAAAAGAGAAATGCCCTTTGCTACCCACTTCGAGCCAAAAAACACCTTAGACAAGGATCAATCCCATATCTAACAGCTTGCTCAGCTCGAAAGAAAAAAGAAAAATCACAAAAAAGTGAAATTAAAAAAAAAGAGGATCGAAAAATCCTGAAAACCAAACTGGTAGAATTTGTGAGCTGACACTTCACACCATCGAGCATATAAAAGATCATTGTCTGAAATAAACCCTCAAACACTTCCTTTGGCCTAAGCGCCCTATCCTCCATAAACCCTCAAATGCGCTACAACCCTAAAACAGGTTCATTCTACCATGAAGCGCATAAAAGATTCTTTGTCTCAACCAACCCCGAACACTCTCAGGAGCAAAGTAATCATTTCCTTCATGAATCATTAGCCATTACCCATATTACAATCCTAAGGCCTATTCTGATCAGTGATTGGTTGCTTCCATTTTTCTCAAAGCTTATACTATAGGACAAAATAATCAGAATAATTTATTTGCTCAAAAAAAAAAACAAAGAGAAAAATATTATTACAAAAGAAAATAAGGAAAAAAACTTAAAGGGCTTGCACGCTCGAAGTTCATCAAGAGAAGATAACAGTGATCATCAACAAAGTGAATTTCCATCGAACCAAAAACTCTTGACTGTCTTAGCTTGTGGACTCCTTCCCAAGGAAAACCACAAATCCCTACTAAGGCAGTTACTTGACTTATCATATCAAAATGGGGCAATACCCCACCCTCCATTCCACTCAAACTCAGGGAGATTTTTTTTAGCATCCCCAAAATACCCTCATCTTTCATCCCGTTCATATACTACATTCTAACTTTACACCCTGTCACAATCCCACTCGGATGGGGCAATCTTCACCTTTCATGGATTGGGGCAACCTTGTCCTCTTGTAGACCGGGGCTTCATATCCCTCGGCCCGAAAGAATCCTTCTGCCTCCCATTCCATTCATTCCTAGCCACGCGTCACCCCAATACCTGCATAGTTCCCAATCCCTCAACCAGTCTACATCCTTAGTTGTCATTGTCCTCCCTAGACAAAGGCAGACTGTTTCACTCCCCACTATTTGAAGTCAAAATTGGGGCAGTCAAACATTTTTACCCTGGGGGCAAGCTTATCTCTCATAAGTTTGAGCCAATAAACCTCATCCTCCACTCCACTCATGTGTCACACTTGACTATACCCTGCATTTCTTGAACCCTAAGTCAACTGACACGTTCATTTGCATTCACACTTTTTTCATATTTATTAAGCAAATGCTTCAAAGGGAGAGACACACAATGATGACAATCCCTCTAAGTTAACATCTTAGACTTGAAAGCTTAGCCATCATGGGTCATCATAACCAAATGAGAACCCATCTGCAAATACACATCTCGATCTCTAGAAATGACGCTAATACATTGCTGCAAGCCGCACTTTTCAAGATGACAATCTTGAGCTTACCAGAGTTCAAGTCCAAGCCATCAAAAATCTTTCTTCCAAGGAACGATCAATTAATTCAAAATGTTCAGCTCTCTATTTCCGGCATCAAAAGATTCGTTTCACATCAAACATTTTGCATCCTTACAAAACAAAAAAGTGATGTTACCAACAAATCATACATTATACATGTCCTCATTATTCTAGAATTAAAACCATGCATCTGATCATACTCATCACAACTCTTTCATACAAGTATTGTACATGCATTCACATTCCACTTGTTTTGCCTACACAATTTTGCTTCTTGTGCATTACGCATTGCGTATGCGGGCATGCATCGCCACACATAACATGTATCGCTTCAATAAAAAAGCCAAATGTCGGTCGCATCATTACCAAAAGTCTGTCTACATCCCAATCAATCACATCATCGCACCATGTATTTGGGCATTTCCTTTTGTTCACCACAGCGTTTGCATCAAAATATTACGTATCCATCACATTCACATTCTCATTGCATGCACTCATCAAGTACCAAAAAGGCAATAAAGCGAAAAGACAAAAAAAAAACCCTCCCACATCCCAACAAGCATCCAATTGCTGCATCATACAACATCAAGTCATGCGGCTACCACAACCCTTCATCTAAGCATTACGTGTGCCCATTCATTCATTCATTCATTTATGCAAAAAAAAAAACAAAAAAGAGAAAACCAAAAAGGCAAAAATTATCCACATTGCACCTGTTACTCCCACCAAAGTATAGATCATTCCATCATGCAACCAGCAGTACATTCGTATTCGCATGTTATCTGCATTCGCATACACAGCTTATCAATTTCTGTTTCGACCAGCATAAGCATCCATCATTCACGGGCTTTTTGTAGTCCATTTACTTTCGCATTGCACATTCATCACATTGCATACATATAACTTTTTTTGATAGACGTGCCAAGTGCCGGTCTCGTCGTTGCCAAAAAGCTTTCTACATCACCAATCGTACCATTTGCTATGCATTCATGTGTTTCCTTTTATTCGCCCTAGCATTTGTATCAAAGTATTATATACGCATCATATTCACATTCGCATTGCATGCATCAAGAAAAGAAGCAAAAGTAATCACTACAGTCACATCCACATTTCATACACCGTTGTCGACTTTCTCATTCCACCAGGTTCAACACCCATGGTACACCCATTTCATTCATCATCCCCCAGATACCAATCATTGCACGTTCATCACATCACACGCATGACATTGTTTCCTTCGATAGACGTGTCAAGTGCCGGTCTCATCGTTGCCCCCAAAAAAGAGTTTTTTTTTACATCACTAATCATATCTTTGTACCATGCATGGCATTCGCGTCAAGGCATTACATTTGCATATCATTCACACTTTGCATTTCATACACTCATATACCAAGAAAAAAGAGAAAAGCAAAAAAAGACAAAAAGAGAAAAATTGCTCATTCCATTACGGTCATCATTCCACCAAAATCAATCAGCACGACCACATTCCTACTCTATCTGCATTCACACACGTTGTTCGTCAACCTCCATGTCCCATCAACTTCAACTCACAGCATCTGCCACACTTCATTCACCCCATCGAACACTTACCATTTCACATACCTATATTGCACGCATACATCATTCATTGCATTTTTAGACATACCAAATATAGATAGCTTTTCCCTTCTCAGGTAAATGCATTCATTAGGTGTGTTCTAGGCAGGTACGCCATCTGTCAATCCCAATATTTTGTTCCCCCAAAGTCAGCACTCCAAATGCTGGTCTCATATCACAACCCAGAATCTCAGTACTCCTCCAGACCCCCAGCGGTCCCTCAGAGCCCAAGCGCTCCTTCAGACCACCAATGGTCCTTCAATCCAGATCGCACGTCGCGTTATCGAGCAACCGACGGATCATCCGGCCCCAGGCCCTTCAGACTAGCTGTGTCCGCCTAAAAAACACAGTGCACGTCCTTCGAGGTGTGCAAATCAGGTCAACGACCTGACCTTGCCCCCATGGCCGCTCGAAAAAGGCCACCCCCCAAGCAGACCGTTTTACTAGTACCGTTGCTAGTTTGCGCTCCATCAGACCCATTGGTCCATCAGGCTTAGGCATGCCCTTCAGACCTCGTCGGTCCTTCAGTTTAACTCCAATCAATGCGCCAAGCATCGACTGTGAATTAGACCATCAGAGCCCCAGTGCTCCTTCAGATCCCCGGTGATCCCTATTTGCTTTTATTCTATGTCAACCCTTTATCTTTCAATAATTTCTAAAAAAAAATAGTCTTGACAAAATTAGTGTCTTTTTTTATCTTTATTTCAATTTTACTCGAGAAATTTGGAAACCCTTCATATTTCCTAGTAAAATATAAATAAAGAGGGGCAGCTGTCATACCCTAATTTTGTCCGGCTAATTTAAAGCTTACCAAAAAATCCAAAATATTGTTTTTATCGTTTATGCGTGTCGTTCCCAGTCATGTATAAGCGTGTTACTTCTCATTGGTGCGTGTGTGCTATTGTTAATAATGTACACATTTTAGTCCCCGTTGCGGACAGGTATTCGCGTATTGTTGTGTACGAGTGTTTATTTTAGTACGCGAATTCGCGTATTCTTGTGTGGACGTGCGCTCTCGTCTCGTCGTGTACGTTTGTTTTTCGTCGTTGTTATCGGTTTAATTTTGTTCTAAAAATCTAATAAAATCAGATTGTGAATAAAAGCTTTTTATAATCAGTTTTTTTACAAAGTCAACTTTAGTACACAAATATAGACAAAAATTAATTAAAAGTAAAAAGTACAAATATAAAATCAAAATAAAATAAAAAAACTGGTATGCGCATGCTGTTGTGGCATTGTTGGTAGTGTTAGTAGTTTCAGCATCAAGCCAAGCCTCTTTCCCTTTGTTCTTTGTTTGCTCCTCCATTTTGGGTGAGACCAAAATGCTTTTCAGGCATCACCTTGCAGCTGCTGCTCCACCACCTCTGCTCCATCTCTGAAAGAACATAACAAAAATTGTTGTCTTATTAGTTTACTTCCCCTATTAAAGAACTAACAGAGACAGCAAGCAGGGGGAGAACACAATATCAACAAACAGAAAATACACGCAAAAATACAGTGAGAACACACACACAGACCAAAAACACAAATTGTCACCGAGGGGAAAACACAAAAAAGAACCAAAAAAAGGATCAAGGGGCCCAAAATTAAGAAATCAGAAGGAGGAGCTTGAAGCTCCGGCCACCCCAAGGTGGTCACCACCTTCGGCCCTCTTCCTCCCCCTCACCGCCGTACACCACCAAAAACTACTCTCCTTCCTCGCCCTTCCCTCTCTCCCCTCGCACAACAACTAACACGACCGCAACCACACAGCCATCACCACATCCCACTGTCAGCCACCACCTCACGGCCGTCCACCACCCCATTCGTTCTCTCTTTCGGTCTCTCCCTCCCGTTCACTCTCCCTCTCACCGTCGTTCGCCTCTGAGAGCAACCCATAGCCGTTTTGTCCCCAGAACAAACCCACACCGTCCTGACCATCTCGCTCGCCGTCGCATCCTCCTCGCTGGCGCCATCACCATGGCCACCCCCCTCCAGCGTCTCTCTCTCAGTATCGCTTCTCACCTCTCTCCCGTTAGTCTTTCCCCCCTCTCTCTCCACGACTCTCTCTCTACATTCCAGAATTTTGGCACCACTCTCTCTCTCTCTCTCTCGAAATTTTCGGGTCTCGCTCTCTCGTTCTGATATGGTGCGGCGCTGAGAAGTGAGAAAGAGAAGATTAGGGTTTGCATAAAATATTTAGCCTTATATATAGCTCGCTTTTTTTTTGTTTTTTTTCTTTTTTGCTTCAGATCACTGTTACACCCCCCTTCAGTTGAAATGCGCGCCCCCTATCCAGAAGGCCTTTTTTTTCGCAGGCCATTAGCCCAACAAACCTCGAAACAAACTTGGCCTGCTGCTACAGACACCATATTTTTAATAATACAGCCCTTGTTTCTATTCACACCCTTTCGTTTTGATATCAGCACTCCTCTCCCTTCTATTTTATTTTCATTTTAAATGTTTATTAATCTGGCTTATAATGGCACCCCTCCTTTTTCTTGTCATAACCTCCTCACCAAAAGCCCATATTTTATTGTCATAAGCTCAGATACGGATTGGGCTCGCGGTTTACACCTCCCTTTTTGAAAATACAACCTCCTACTCCTTTTCACACCTCTTTTTAAACATGCACCCCCTTTTTTTCTTTCCTTTTTTTTTAACTTCTTTTCTACAATTAAACGTTTTTTACAAACCTATCTTCTCCCAAACAACAAATAAATATTTTCCCAAACATAAAAAAATAGTTTGTTACTAATGGTCACTCTGAGCTCAGCTTGTTTGACCGTTAATAACGACTTTAGTTATCAAACGAGCTATGAGTGATGGCTACTCTGAGTTTTACTTGTTTGGTCATTACGAATACCTCTCCCAATTTCGAAAATAAATAAAAACACCAACATACAAATTTTTTTTCTACCAAGAACTACGTGCGATTTGATTCTCTATCTGGAGATACGTAGGACCAGAGGGCGGCCGACCTCTGTCAATTGCATTAATAAAAAACCCTTTTTTTTCTTTTAATTAATTTCTTTCCTATTTCTCAAAAAAGTAAAAAAAAATAACTAACTGTTATCGAGTCTTTTTTTTTATTATTATTTTTTTTATAAGGGTAAAAACATTATTTTTGAATTAATATATTTTTGCACATTTAGTTAAAAGGTAACCTTCCTTAGGAAGGATGTCGTAGGGTGCTAATACCTTCCCTACGCATAAGCGACTCCCGAGCCTAAATCTGGTCCGCCAGACCCCCTTTATCTACTCAATAGGGATTTTCCAATGTTTGCCCTTAAACTAAAACTTTGGTGGCGGCTTCATTCAAGAACTTCGAAGAATCCCTCCTCCGGATTTTTCGGTCGCTACAAGAAGCCTGTGCTAAATGACTGGGTTCATGGTCATGCTAACAGTTCAAGTTGATAGTTGATTTATGCTTTTCTGATCAATTGGCTATGTGCCAACGTGACCATTTCTTTTGTTGACCCCAAGGGTAGGCATTTTGTTGATGATGACTAATTATACCTTGTTTCCCTTTGTACAGTCGATTGATGGATCCAATAACTACAGACTTGAGAAATATGAATAGTTTAGCTAAGGTATGGATTTATATGCGGGTTTAATGTTTTATTTTACTCGGATAAGTAATACATATTGTTGTATTTATACATGCTATATAATGAAATTGCCTGAAAAGTATATATTTGTTTATGATTTATCAGAAAATGAGATTAAGGCGTATTGAGAGAGGTGCTTTGACATCTGCAGATGTATGACTATGGACTATATTCTATCATAGTGAGCAAAATAACAAGATGATCAAATAATTGATGGAAATGATGAAGTCTCAACAATCTCCATTTAATGAAGAGCTGGATGACGAAGATGATGAAGAGTCTGATTCAGAGGGACAAAGTGATGAAGAGAGTTAAACATTTGATGTTGTTTGTTATGATTTAAAAACTAATTACAAACTTAAATTACTGTTATGTTTTTTTATTAAGTACATTATGTTTTTGATGCAATGAAGTGTTGTTATTGTGCAAATAATTTGGCATGAATCAATCAGGTATAAAAATATATATTAACCATCTATATGTTAGAAATTAAATTAGTAAGTAAAAAAAGTTACAATATAATCATTTTGTTCATTAAGTTGAATTCGATATGTTGGAGATTGAATTAGTGAGTAAAAAAATAAAAAAATCCGATGAATTTGGTCATAAAATGTGGTCTCTAGACAACTTTCAATCTCTAAATTGGACACTAATTATGTTACTATATTCAGTCACTAAATTGGTTGTTAAAGCAGTTGTTGCATTCAGTCACTAAATCAGTCACTAAAATTCATTCACTAAATCGGTTGCTAAAATCAGTCGCTAAAATCAGTCACTAAATCGGTCTCTAAGTCGATCACCAAAATCGGTCTCTAAATCGGTTACAACAATCGGTCACTAAATCGATCGCTATAAATCAGTCACTAAATCGATCGCCAAAATCGGTCACTAAATCGGTCGCTATAAATCGGTCACTAAATCAGTCGGCACAATTAGCGACCACTGATATAGCGACCGATTTTTTTGGGTCGCAAATTTAGTCACTAAACAGTGTAGTGACCGATTTTTCCCGTATAGTGACCAAAAAATCGGTCACTAAATAACGTTTTTTTTGTAGTGTTATCACATAGGAAGAAGCACTAACCTTTGTCCATGGTAAATGCAATTCTTCAATACTTGGGATAACTTGAATAACGATGAAACTCTTTTCTATCTCCTTCCCTTGCTTTCTTAGGACACTATTTATTGATGGAGTGGTAGAGTCACACTATGATAGGTAGAGATAGGGAAATGTTTAATTTCATTCAATATTTATTGTTTCCATCAAACAATATATCTCTTCATCAAACAATATATGCCTTTTCATTAAAAGGTTCCCTAACAATCATGTTTATTGATGTAAACATTATATTTCTTACAAGAAACCCAAAGCTGCATTTAAGAACGTTGTCATGTGGAGCAGCATTTCTCTGGTGAGGTAGGTGTGAGGGGTTTTGCAATTTTCTTTGTGTGCTTCAACTTGAAGTTCAATCACTTTCTCAGACTATTCATGTTTTTTTAATTGTTTTTTGTTTTCATGTTTCTCGTTTGAGTAATTGTGGCACAATGTTTGTCGAGGGAATGGAAAGGAGCAAGAATAAGGTGATTACCAATCTTAATCAACACCATTGACCTTTTTCTCTTTCGAATGTTCGATCTCTTCTACTGGTAAACGCTTTTGGTGTTTCATCTTTTTCTTTCAAACCGTGTTGTGGAAATTAATTTAATTCGATAACGAATCTATAATGTTACTTAATTTATATTTTTTGATTCATGTATGTTAATTAAATTATTATCCATGTTTTATAGTGTTCATTTGAATTTCTCAATTCAATTTCTTCCACATTATTCAATGGATGGCGATGAATCTAATATCTATTTATACTAATAAACCACACTTAAATTACCCATAAAAGCCTTCACACTTACTTGACACCTTGCCACTCTATAATAACTCCAAAGGGTATTTAGGTCATTACCCTCTCTTCCTTTCTTTTTTTTTACACTCTCTTTTCTCTTTTTCACTTTTCTCTTATACTCTCTTTCTTCCTTTTTCCTTTTTACACTCTATTTCTTCCTTTTTTTTCTCTCTCTTCTTACACTCTTTTTCCTCCTTTTCACTTCTCTCTTACACTCTCTTTCTTCCTTTTTTTTCTTTTTACTTTACTTTTACTTTTTCCATAAATAATTTTTCTCTTTCTATTATCATTATACTTTAGTTTTTTAACTAAATTTCTAAATTTATACACTCTTATTGATAATCTACTATCTATCTTTTACTATCTACTATAATCTACTAAAATTTTAATTTTTCTCTCCGAAATTTGTTTATACTCTTATTGATAATCGAATATCACCTCTTATTGATATTTATCTTTTACTATCTAATATAATCTACTAATCAACTAAAATAATCAATTGAAACTACGAGATAACTGCAATTATATATATATAAAATATGGGATAACTGTACTGATATATAAAAAACATAGGATTAAACTACTGATTAATATTTAAGACAAATATTTCTCATTGATAACCTACTATAATCTACTAATCAACTAAAAAAATCAATTGAAACTACGAGATAACTGCAATGATATATAAAAAACACGGGATAACTGCACTGATATATACAAAACACGGGATTAATATTTGTAATTGATAATTAAAATTATTGAAGCATACTATGAACCTATTATCTAAAAAACAAGAAGATGTAATGACTATTTAAACTGCTGATTAATATTTAAAACAAATATTTCTCATTGATAATCTACTATCTAACTTTTACTATCTACTATAATCTACTAATCAACTAAAATAATCAATTAAAACTACGAGATAACAACAATGTTATATAAAAAACACGGGATAACTGCACTGATATAAAAAAAACACGAGATTAATATTTGTCATTGATAATTATAATTTTTGAAAACTACTATAAACCTACTATCTAAAAAACAAGAAGGCTTAGTGACTATTTAAACTGATTAATATTTAAACACACGTGACAAATATTTGTCACTAATACCTAAAAAAGAACAAATAATTGTCACTGATTTGTAAAAAACACGGGATAAATATTTCTTATTGATAATCTATTATCTATCTTTTACTATCTACTATATATAATCTACTAATCAACTCAAATAATCAATTGAAACTACGAGATAACTGCAATGATATATAAAAAAAACACAGGATATCTGCAATAATATATAAAAAAACACATGATTAATATTTGTAATTGATAATTAAAATTTTTGAAGACTACTATAAAACTATTATCTAAAAAACAAGAAGATTTAATGACTATTTAAACTACTGATTAATATTTAAAACAAATATTTCTTATTGATAATCTACTATCTCTTTTTTTTGACCAATCTACTATCTCTCTTTTACTATCTGCTATTATCTACTAATCAACTAAAACAATCAATTGAAACTACGAGATAACTGCACTGATATATAAAAAACACGGGATAACTGCACTGATATATAAAAAAAAACACGAGATTAATATTTGTCATTGATAATTAAAAATTGTGAAGACTACTACTACAAACCTACTACCTAAAAAACAAGAAGACTTAATGGCTATTTAAACTAATAATTAATATTTAAAACAAATATTTCTCATTGATAATCTACTATCTAACTTTTACTATCTACTATAATCTACTAATCAACTAAAATAATCAATTGAAACTACGAGAAAACTGCAATGATATATAAAAAAAACACGGGATAACTGTAGTGATATATAAAAAAACACGGGATTAATATTTGTCATTGATAATTATAATTTTTGAATACTACTATAAACCTACTATCTAAAAAAACAAGAAGACTTAATGACTATTTAAACTGATTAATATTTAAAACACACGTGACAAATTGTCACTAATATCTAAAAAAGGACAAATAATTGTCACTGATTTATAAAAACTACAGGATAAATATTTCTTATTGATAATCTAATATCTATCTTTAACTATCTACTATAATCTACTAATCAACTCAAACAATCAATTGAAACTATGAGATAACTACACTGATACATAAAAAACACGGGATGACGGCACTGATATATATAAAAACACGGGGATAACTTCAATGATATATATAAAAACACAGGATAGCCGCACTGATATATTAAAAAACACAAGATAACAACACTGATTTATAAAAAACACAGGATAAATGCACATATTGTTTTTAAATGATACTTTTACATTTTTAGGTTTTAATATTTATATATTTTATATTTGAAACTATTTTTATCTACTTTAAATTTGTCTTTATTTTCACGAGGTAATGTTCAGACTATTTAACTGTGTTTTAAAGCATTAAACAACTATTAATATCTGCTTTTGTATTTTAAGTTTGAGACATTGAAATTTCTATGGAACTGTTTCATTTACATCATTTCTATTCAATTTAATACTAATATGTCATTAATTAACAAAAATTAACAGTATGAAGAAACTTTTTTTAAATATCATTATTACCAAAATAAAAGAGAAATTTTATTTATCGTAACCACAAAACTTACTTTAACTTCCTCTATCTACCTCTTACAAACATAGCTTCGATTTACATTATTTAAATTCTAGAAATCAATCTGATTCAAACTATACCAGACAACGCGATCAACCCGTGCGGATGCACGGGTATGTTACTAGTATAGGTGTAAAATGCAAAACACATACAAGTTACTTTTTGCAAAGTTGTTCTGACTCTTAACTTGAAGTCTTTCATTCAAATTTTTAAATTTTAACAATGCAAAAAAGTTCAAGTCACTTTTTGTAAATCTTTTCAACTTCTTGGCAGTAGATGTTGAAGAATTCGAAACTATCACTAGTGCAAAAAAGGGATTTAAAGTCAGGCGTTCGCTTGACTTTTATTAAGTCGACTTTGTATGTCAGGAGTTTTAAAGTTAAGCGATAGCCTGACTTCGTAAGTCTGATTTAAAGTCAAACATTTATTTGGTCTGACTTTGCAAGTCAGTTTTAAAGTCAAGCATTTATTTCGCCTGACTTCGTAAGTCTGTTTTAAAGTCAAACATTTATTCTTGCCTGACTTCGTAAGTATGATTTAAAGTCAAGCATTTATTCTTGCCTGACTTCGTAAGTATGATTTAAAGTCAAGCATTATTGCGCCTGACTTTAAAAGTTTTTTTTTTTTTTTTCATATTTTGGTTTAATCTCCTACATACACCCTGGTTATACGATTTTGGTCATTCTCCCAGCAAAACCAGCAAATAAAATTCTACACTTAAAGAATAACTTTTAGTACTAATAAATTGATTAAACAAGCACCGATTGTCATCATCTAATAAGTCAAGCATTAAATTCATTAAACAAGCAAAACTCATTAAAAGTACAAAATTACTATATAATAACTTTTAATACTAATAAATACAACATCTAATTAACTACAATGCACCGATTGTCATGATCTAATAATGTTACGAAGTAAATAGACAAGGTATAAAATGATAATTGCAAGGTGCCACATATATGTCTCCTAGATTAACAATGATCCACTAATAATGTATATAATACTGGTAACATCCCACCTCCTTTGCTAGTATCAATTGCTTCTAACATTTTCACATCCACTACCAGAATTTCAGTCATTTCCGGCGGGCAATTTCCGGCGGATTTAGTCCGCCAGTAAATTACCGGCGGATTTTGGGACGTTACCGGCGGCCTGGATCCCCCAGTATCTTACCGGCGGATTTGACAAGGTTACCGGCGGATTGTATTTCGGCTGTTAAATTACCGGCGGATTTTGTTCACTTACCGGCGGATATATTTTACGCAGAATTTTAAAAAAAAGTGTGCCGGTAATTGCAATTACCGACGGATACATCCGCCGCTTTAAAAAAATATTATTATTTAAATTTTGAAAATTCGCCGGTAATCAACATAATATCCGCCGGTAATAGTACGCCAAAAAATCCGCCGGCAACGCCTATTACTGGCGGATATTATTTAAATTCGAAAAATTAAAAATCCGCCGGTATTTTTAAAATTCGCCGGTAATGCTAGTTAATCCGCCGGTACATTCTGGCCGTTGGGAAATATCCGTTGGTATCCGCCGGAAAACATAATATCCGCCGGTAAGCATAATTTCCGGGGGATTTTCGAATATAGCCGTTGGCATCTATTCCCTTATATATTCCAACCCCTCCTCACTTCCTCTTCACTCACTCTTCACTCTCTACTCCGAAATCTCTCTCTTTTCTCCTAAATCTCACTCTTTTCTCCCAAATCTCTCACTATTTTCTTCTCATTTTCTCTCGATTCACTCTTTTCGAAGTCAGTTTTGTTTAGGGTATGTTTTTTAACTAAATTTTGATTGTTTTAGTTAATATTTAATTTTTAAATATGTGTTGTTTAATATTTTTTGTTATTCTTTGTTTTGCAGTTGATTGAAGTTGCCACGTTGGAGTTGCCACTTTGGAGTTGCCACTTTGGAGTTGTTAGTTTGGAGTTTAGTCACTGCATTACCAGTTAGTTAACAAATTTATTCGTTATTAAATGTATTTGTTGTTGTTATTATAAATTATAAGTTTTTTACAAAAATAAAATAAATTTTATTTATTCTGTAATAATTAAATTATGTTTACACTATTTGTATAATAATAATTAGGCTAAAGTGCTCCCGGGGTCCCTTATCTTTATTTAAAGTAACGATTTGGTCATTTATCTTTTTTTTGTCCCAAATCAGTCCTTTATGTTTTAAATTTTTGACACATAAATCCTTTTCTGTCCCAAATCAGTCCTTTATGTTTCAAATTTTTAACACATAAATCCTTTTTTTTGACACATAAATCAGCACTGTTAACGGAAAAGGATTTATGTGTCAAAAAATTGAAAGATAAAGGACTTATTTGGGACAAAAAAAACATAAAGGACTAAATCGTTACTTTAAATAAAGATAAGGGACCCCGAGAGCACTTTAGCCTAATAATTATCTCAAAATTTTGAGATTTTTAAAATACGAATTATTTTATTTATTAGTTAAAAACCGAAAAAGTATTAGTTATTTTGTAGTAAAATTAAATACAAATTATTTTAATGTTATTTGATGTTATTAGCCGAAATTTTTCATGAAAATAAGATAAATTTTATTCATGGAAATTATTGGTGTTATAGAAATTATTCGAAAATAAAATAAAATAAATTATAATAATTGTTTGTTATTTGCATTTTTTGTAAAAAAAATAAATTTTGTAGTAAAATAAAATGTTACTAAAAATATATTATCATTTATATATATATTTGGTAAAATCTAAAATATCCATACTAATGTGTATTATTCTAATACACGTGATATATGTTGTGTTGTGTATGTTATATTTAAGGAACGTACCCAAAAAAATGGATCGTAGTTGGATGTATGATAGAATATATCCTGGAAGAACTGGGTTGAAACGACGTTTTGTACAAGGAGTCGAAGAATTTGTTCTTTTTGCTAAGCGTCAAAAAGAATTTGAGCGACAAGGTGGAATTAGATGTCATTGCTCCATATGTGTGTTTCGATCTATAAAAAAGGAAGCTGATATTCGACTTCATTTGTACAATAATGGGTTTAAGCCAGATTATTGGATATGGACCCGACATGGCGAGGTAGCAGTTGGAGTTCCTGCGGTTGATAATGTTCCTGTCCAAGCTGTAGATCATGGTCGTCTCGCGTCAAGTCCAGTCGTAGCTTCCACATCAAGTAGTAATCCAACGACTACTGGATATCAACCGCCGTTTGATGTATATCAGGGGATGATATCTGATGCTGTCGGTGTAAATTTGGATTTCGAAGAACCACAATATGATGCTGAAGAAGTTCCAAACGAGGAAGCTCAGAGGTTTTATAGTTTTTTGAGTGAGACAAATAAACCATTATTTGAAGGATCTACAGACTCTAAGTTATCAATGTGTGTTCGGTTGTTGGGTCTTAAGTCTCAATTTAACGTTGTGGAATTGTGCATGGAATACATGACAAAAATGATGTTGGATGCAACCTCTGTTAGAGGACTTTTGCCGCAGAGTTATTATGATGCTAAAAGATTGGTATCGAAGCTTGGTTTAAAATCTATAAGAATTGATTGTTGTGTGTCTAGTTGCATGATATATTATAACAATGAGTTTGGCATAAATGATGGAGAGTTGCTGCAATGCAAGTTTTGTCAAGAGCCACGGTATCGTGTCAGCAGGAAGGGGACAAGCAAAGGCAAACCAGTTCCAAGGAAAGCAATGTTCTATTTGTCGATTATACCAAGACTGAAGAGGATGTTCACTTCAATGGAAACTGCGGGTAAAATGACGTGGCGCTATGAAAATAGAAATAATTCTGGTGAATTACGCCATCCATCTGATGGTGAAGCTTGGAAGCATTTTGATCGTGTTCATCCAGATTTTACCAATGATCCACGCAATGTTCGGCTTGGTTTATGCTCTGATGGTTTCACACCATATATTCAAGCGTCAGCAACACCGTATTCTTGTTGGCCAGTTATTGTTACCCCATACAACCTACCTCCTGAAATGTGTATGTCTAGACCGTACATGTTTTTAGATGCTATAATACCAGGGCCAACTAATCCAACAGCTGGTATTGACATATATTTGCAACCTTTGATTGATGACCTAAAAAGGTTGTGGGATGGTGTTTTAACTTATGATTCAGCACGAAGACAAAATTTCATGATGAGGGCGGCTTTGATGTGGACAATTAATGACTTTCCTGCGTATGGAATGTTGTCTGGATGGGGGACACATGGTAAGATGGCGTGTCCAATTTGCATGGTTGACACAAAGGCTTTTACTCTTAAATATGGAGGAAAATCTTCATGGTTTGACTCACACCGTAGGTTTTCACTTACCAAGCATCCATTTAGAAAGTCAAAATATGCATTCATCAAGGGGAATGTTGAAACAGGTGAACCTCCTCGTAGGCTGACACCAGAAGTAGTTTGGAACAATGTCAAGGATATCCCTCCTGTGGAAGTGGTTGCTGGTGTTGTTTCTCGTCCAGATGGTTATGGACAATGGCATAATTGGACGAAAAAAGTATTTTCTGGGAACTTCCATATTGGAAAGATAATCTATTGAGACACAATCTCGATGTAATGCATATTGGAAAGAATTTCTTTGATAACATATTTAACACTGTTATGAACGTGAAAGGTAAAACGAAAGACAATGAGAAGGCTAGGAAGGATGTGAATCATTACTGCAGGCGAAAGGATTTGGTATTGGTTCAGCAAGCTAACGGCAGGACGCTGAAACCCAAAGGCAATTATACTTTATCTTTGGAGCAATCGAAAGCAGTTTATCGGTGGATTTCTGAGTTGAAAATGCCAGACGGTTATTCTTCCAATTTAGCAAGATGTTCCGATGTGGATCATGGGAGGTTACATGGGATGAAGAGCCATGATTGTCATGTGTTCATGGAGTGCTTACTTCCTATTGCATTTAGTTCGTTGCCAACACACGTTTTGAATCCACTCATTGAAATAAGTCAATATTTTAAGAATTTGTGTTCTGCAATACTAAAAGTGGATGATATTTCAAAAAAGGAACAAGACATCCCATTTATCTTATGCAAGTTGGAGAGAATATTTCCGCCTGGTTTCTTTGATTCTATGGAGCATCTTCCTGTTCATCTCGCATATGAAGCTAAACTTGGCGGGCCTGTCCAATACAGATGGATGTATCCGTTTGAAAGGTCAGTTAAATATATATAACATTTAGATTAATAATTAGATCGATGATTTATATATTAACAAATGATGGATATCATTTTCTAGGTTCGTGGGTGATTCAAAAAGATCAGTTAAAAATAAAGCTAGAGTTGAAGGATCGATATGTTCTTCTTACTTACACCGTGAAACAACTCATTTTTGTTCCTATTATTTCAAGAATGAATTTGCTCCTGCAAGTAGTCGAAATGACATGGAAGACGTTGAATGTCCAAGACATCATTTAGCTTTGTCTGTCTTTTGTCTACCTGGTCGTCCGTCTGGAAAAGAGTCAATTCATTGGCTAACAGAAGAAGAGTTAAATTCAGCCCATGTTCATGTTATGATAAACTGTACCGAGGTCCAACCATTCATTGAGTATGTATTTCTCGACCTATCTCTTAATTAAATTAAACTACACAGTAGTTGTATATAACAATTAATTAATAATTTCTTATTAGGGAGTTCTTGTCATCAGAGGCAGTAAGTGAAGACCAATCTTCTGCTCATATTCATGCGCATTTTCCAATGTGGTTTAGGCAATGTGTGTATTCCCTCTCACCAACTCCTACCAACCTACACTTGAGGATCTTATCTGACGGTCCTCGAAGATGTGTTAAAGAATCGCACACATATTTTATCAATGGATACAAATTTCACACCAAGGAATTGACAGAGGGTAGAGAAACAGTCAATAGTGGAGTTTGCATGAAAGGTGTCACTGGGAGAGGCGAAGATGATTTCTATGGTGTGGTTGAACACATATATGAACTTGCGTACCCATATCTTGATTATAGTCCAAAGGTGGTTGTTTTTTATTGTAATTGGTTCGATCCGTCCGCTCGAGGAACAAAGTTTAATCCAAAGACAAATACAGTGGACATTAAAATGAATAGTAGATATCGACTGTATGATCCGTTCGTCATTGCACAAAATGTGAGACAAGTCTATTATGTCTCTTATCCATCAACACGGACTGATCGACGTGGTTGGTGTGTCGCAATTAAGACAAAACCAAGAGGTCGAATTGAGACAAATGATGACACAGTGGAAGACGTGCCGTATCAAATGGATGAAATGTCCAATGTAAATGAGGTTATTGAAGTTGAACCCATTACTCGTTTATGTGATGAGCCAAACACTGGTGATGAAGTTAATGAAGAAGAAGAAGATACAGATCATGAGGATGCAGTTGATCACGTCGGTGTATCGGGAATTCACTCATTTGATGATGGTGATTTCGAGAAAGAATGGGATTCTAATTAATTTGTTATGAAATCATTAATTTAGATTTATCAGACTTTGATTCATGTATGTTAATGTTATTCATCATGTATATATGTTATTCAGCATTTATGTTATTCATCATTTATGTTATTCATTATTTGTTATTTATCATGTAATATATATATATATATATATATATATATATATACATACGATACGTACAGTCATCATGACATCAGGATCAGATTCCGATCATGACCTACCTACTCCCCCACCGACCGGTTTTTTAAGAAGATTGCTACTTCTTTACGTGGTCGTCGTCGTCGTGTAACTCGTGTCGTTGTTGATGGATATTTTGCAGCTCTACCTACTACGGCTGATGGCAGCGGACCTAGTACGCTGAGTCGTCCATTTGTGCCTCCAGCTGGTACTGTGACACCCCCGCCAGATGCGGACGGGATTACTAGGTATAATATTGAGAATGAGGTGGTTGAGGTTACATCTGACGGTCGTATAGTGGTGAAGGCTGTCGGCAAGCAGTAAGTATTAATTAAGTAATTTATTTATTAATGATATTTGTTTGATTTATAAATTATTACCTAAACATTTATCTTTTTTATGTACAGATTTATTCCTGGGAGGATTGTGGCTGGCACAATCACAGACATAATAAAAGCAAATTACACTAAACCGTGGAAGAATTGGACGAAGGTAAGAAAAGATCCGTCGTCTAAGATGTGGACTGCATTCAGGGTAAGTTTTTTTCCAATTACTTAATATTTAGTTTTTTAATTTTGTTGAATTGATTAACTTGTTTTTACTAACTAGTAAATTTGTTTAAATAGGAAAAATTTACATGGAGAAGCGATACGATGAGAGAAGTTGAGAGCGCATTCAACACAAGTGCTTCTCATTGATTTTCTGAAATGCTCCGGGGTTGTCGCAATTCAAGGGTGCAGCCGGATTGGATTGGCGATTCTGATTGGATATGTCTCCAAGTGAAATGGGGAGATGAGAAGTATAAAAAAATATGTGAGAGTGCCAAAAAGAAGGGGGTTACATAAATACAGGTGGCTCTATCAACACTGCTGAAATTTACAGACGGATGGTAAATTTAATAGTATATACATACGTATTTTATATTTTATAAAATAATAATAATATTAAATAGTAACCGTATATATATATATATATATATATATATATATATATATATATATATATATATATATATATATATATATATATAGGAGGCTAGCCTTGGTCGGCCACCTACTTTGCCTGAGTTACACTGCCAACTTCATATGCGGGAGGAGACTGGTGATTTTGTTGAGGAACGGTCAAGAAATATCACGGTAAATAACGTTTATTATATTTATATATTGTTTTTATTATATATATTATATTATTATTATATATTACATATATATACATACTAATTTGGTTATACATTTCTTGGTGTTTGTTGCTTTCAGGAAAATTTTTATGAATGACAGACCAATTATCGTGCAACTCAGCTAAGTAGTGGCAGTACTGAGATTGATCCCGTTGAGGAGAGTCGGGAGGGTTTTCTTGCTTGGCAGGAATCTGTTGGTCCATGAAAACCGGACCGGTTAGTAGGATCTGGTGGTTTGGGTCTGTCTGCTTTCCCAGATTCCATTATTCCAAAAGTGGTTCTCGCAACTTCTTCTGAGAGAAGTACTGGTCGCAATTATGTCCCTTCGTCTTCAGAAATAATAGATGTTGAGCTGTTGACACAGAAATTGAACGACCAAGAGAAAAAACATAATGACGAAATGCAGCAGATGCGGGAGCAGCAAGCGGAGTTGGAACGGATAAATGAAGCGCGCTATAAGCAAATGATGGATACTATGGCTCAATACTCGAGGCCATTTATGCCATCATCATCATCATCATCATCATCATCATCATTTTATCCACCGCAGCAGATGCAGATGCAGATGCAACCGCCCTACGAGATGCAGCTGCCGTACGGCTCTGCATTTCTGCCTTACGGGATGCAGCAGCAGATGCATATGCAGCCGCCCCAACAGCAATGCCAGCAGCAGCCCCAGCAGTCCCACCAGCAGCCCCAGCAGTCCCAGCAGCAGCCCGAGCAACAGCAGCAGATCAACACAGATCTAGACCTCAACACTGAGTTAGAAACATGGTTTAATAACCCGCCTGATCAGCGCTACTATGACTAGCAGTTTTATTAGATCTAGGATATTTTAATATGTATTTTGTAATAAATATTTTAATTCTTGAATATTTATGCAATTTTTTTATCATTTAAAGCGTTATTCAATTCTCGTTTAATTAACATTTATATTATAAATTTAATTTAATTTTTATTAATTGAATAATAGATTTTTTAATTAACGAATAATAATAATACTATTTTTTTAAATAAACGAATTAAAAACTGTTTTAATATGAATTAAAAAAATATTTTAATTAACAAATAATAATAAAATTATTTTTTTTAAAATAAATGAATTTAAAACGTTTTTTTTAATATAATAAAAATAATTACCGGCGGACATGATATATTACCGGCGGAATTTGAATTTAAACGGCAATAGTTTACCGGCGGATTTGTGGCGGTTACCGGCGGATATTCCGCCGGTAACAGCCACAAATCCGCCGGTAACCGTTACCTGCGGGTGAATTTCCGGCGCCTTTCCGGCGCAAACAATCCACCGGTAATGCCCAATTTCCGGCGGAATTTTGTCAATACCGGCGGATTTGAGCCGCCGGTAATCGCAGAAATTCTTGTAGTGATCCTCTTCCATTTCTGAACGCTTTTCTGGATATTTGTCCCAGCATTTTTTCATGATATTAGCTAATTCATTGTAGTCTATTTTCCCATCCTGAAATGATAAAACATGAACATAGAAACATCATTAAAAAAGGGATGAAATTTGGAATTTGGACACATCATAAATTTAGTTTAATTATACAACTAGAAATTATGAAAGCTATCAAAAAATACCAAACACTAAACTGTGTTTCTGTAAAATATACTCACATTATTCTGATCAGCTTCACGGATCATTTCCTCCAAGTGAACATTCTCCATGCCAAATTCTTTACAAGCTTGTTGAAGCTCATCTTGAGTAATGTAGCCACTTCCATCTTTGTCAAAATATGAGAAAGCTGCAACTAAATGATCTTCCTTGCAAACTTGGTTTATATGTAATGTTGCAGTAATGAATTCTTCATAGTCAATTGTGCCACTGTTATCAACATCTGCCTGCAATCACAAACAAAAATTTGGAACTAATGGATTATAACAATGTGCTGCTAAAAATGATTTACACCACCTTTCTAATGAATACTTACAGCTTGCATTAGATCAAAAGCTTCAGATTCACTGAGATTAATATGACCACTATTATTTGTGTCTATCATGTTAAACAATTCTTTCAACTCAGAAGTTTCCTCTTCAGAGAGATTCTTAGAAATAACCTGTAAGGAATATTATGGAAAATATTAAAGGAGCACAATTTGACAATTTCAAACAAGTTAAGTTTTACACATATTCAACCTTGTAAATAATGTTCAATATTCTACAATCTGTAGTTATGTGATAATAGAAAAATGACTTACTCTAAGAGCCATTTTCTTGAGCTTGTTCATAGCAGAAAACTGATTTAAACGAGTAAAAACTGCAGAATCTAAAGGCTTGTTTGGAGCAACTCCATCAACTTGAATCCAAGGGTGATCTGCAAAGAATAGAAACATCGTCATTTACAAGATGCTAAATTGGTACTAAACTAATAGCTCAAGTTCTATGGTTTAGCAATGCAGCAACTTTAGCAATCAAAAAATAAGCACTTAACTATATAATTTTTGTATTAAAGATTCACTGTAAGTGCTGAAAGCGTATCAAAGGAAATAATGAATAAAAGGCTTCACTAAGAAATTGTGGAATGTGTAATGACATACCAAAAAAATTTCACTGGTGTCTCAATTATTTAAAGAAAAGAAGAGTGTTGAAACTTACTGAGAATTTCATGTGCTGTTATCCGTTTTCTAGGATCACTGGTGTCTCAGGTTCTTCAGTTAACAAGTGAGTTATAAATATCATCTCTGATGTACAATGTGCAAAGTACGCAGATTTTCTTGTTGCACTCTCATTTGTAAGTGCTGCTACCATTCCTGAAAGCAATACAATGAAAAACAGCATCAGTCGCAGTTGATTGCAATTCTCTGCAATATTAAGGATCGCGACGGTTACACATACCAAAATATGATGATAGAGATTGATGCTAGTTTGACATTAGATATAAAGTGATAATAATAACTAATTTGAAGCTTACCAGCTCCAATTGCATAGACATTTTTCAAGCCACCCATGACTTCATGGGTGACAAGGTCGGTGTTATCCCATACAATAAAATGTGGTTGTCTTAGAAACTTTGCTAAATGATTCCTCCATTTCTCAGCTTCACATATTCTAGCATTTGCATATTCCTTGTTGTAGATTTCTGAGGCAATGTTTGGACCTCCTAGATAAAGTATGTTATCCATTGGCACTCCAGCTGTCAAATTTACAATAAAAAAATAGTTAAAAATAAGTTAAGGTTTCTTGAGATCATTCATTCTCATAATTTGCAATACTCATCAGATGATAATTCCATTCCACTGGTATGCACCCACAACATGTAGAATTGTAATGTTCTGAGACATCATCATGAATAAATAAATGCAAAATGATACAACATCATGTTTTATTTGTATTTTCCCTTTTTCCTCAAACTGAAAATAAAAAAAGGAAAACACAACAACTCAAACCACAATAGAAACTAATGGAATTACAGATTTCTTGGTGCAAACATCTTTAGCAAGTTCAATAACTTGATTAGCTGTTCTTTTCAAATCAACATCAACAATAGGCAAAACCTCAGCAGCTCCTACAGAAACATTGTTACAAAACCAACATCAACCACAACAAATTTAGCGTGAACAACAATAAGAAAAACACAAAATAAGAATAGCAAAAAGCAATTAACAAACAACTATATACAGATTTGTCCCAAACCCCAAATCCCACAAACCCTAAACTGATGTGCTGCAGTGAAAACGAAAACGAAGAAGAACGGTGAAGGAAAAGGAAAACGAAAATGAAAACTCTAAACTCAGTTCTCAATTCCCAAATCCCACAAACCCTAAACAAAGAAGATGAACCCAAGAAGAACGAAATGAAAAACGATACAGAGAGAAGCTTGGACCAGTGAGATAAAATCGTACCTGGGATAAATCCGTTTCAGAGGGTTAGAGTTCAAATCGTGCTTGGACTAGGGAGAAGAAGAATCGATCAAGAAAGAAGCTTGGAGCAGCAAAGCTCAGAATCGTTCCAGAATCGGTCCAGAAGAATAATCGATCCAGAGAGAAACGGATCCAGAGAGAAACAGAGAAGGAAGGGAAGCTAGGGCGGAGAACGGCGTGAGAGTGAAGGGTTCACGAAGAGGAGAGTGTTTTGAGAGCGCGTGTACTTAGAGTGAGGGGTTTGCGAAGAGATAGAGGGTCCAGAGAGAAACGGATCCAGAGAGAAACAGAAAAGGAAGGGAAGCTAGGGCGGAGAACGGTGTGAGAGTGAAGGGTTCGCGAAGAGGAGAGTGTTCTGAGAGTGTGGGTATTGATGAGGGTGAAGGGTTCGCGAAGAGATAGAGGGTTAGGGTGAAATACTGTTAGTACTTTAGAAGTCAGGCGTGTATGCGCTCACTACAAAAAAAAAAACATGAATTAGCGACGGAATTTAGCGACAGATTGGAAATCCGTCGCTAAAATCAAAATTAGCGACGGAAATGCACAAAATTAGCAACGGATTGAAAACAAGGTATTTAGCGACGGAAATTGGCTAAATTAGCGACGGATTTAACATGGCGCGAAAATTGAAAAAAAAATTGAATTAGCGACGGAAATCCGTCGCTAATCTTTGAAAAATTGTGCCACTGACCGTTGCAGTTGATTTGACACGTGACCAGAGTTAGCGAGGGAAATCCGTCGCTAAATCCGTCGCTAACTGTTAATTTTTTTTTATAAACCCGAATTATTTCTTTCCTCTTTCATTTCTTCCTCTTCCTCTTTCATTTCTTCCTCTTCTCCGTTTTTTCCTCTTCCTCTTTCATTTCTTCCTCTTCCTCTTTCATTTCTTCTTACCACCACCACCATCATCTTCCCCCTTCAACACCACACCACCACCACCACCACCACCACCACACCATCCTCTTTCATTTCTTTCTCTTCCTCTTTCATTTCTTTTCCTTCTCCATTTTCCTCTTCCTCTTTCATTTCTTCTTACCACCACCACCATCATCTTTTCCCTTCAACACCACACCACCACCACCACCACCACACCATCCTCTTTCATTTCTTCCTCTTCCTCTTTCATTTCTTTTCCTTCTCCATTTTCCTCTTCCTCTTTCATTTCTTCTTACCACCACCATCATCATCTTCTCCCTTCAACACCACACCACCACCATCACCACCACACCATCCTCTTTCATTTCTTTTCCTTCTCCATTTTCCTCTTCCTCTTTCATTTTTTCTTACCACCACCACCACCACCATTATCTTCTCCCTTCAACACCACCACCACACCATTTTTTTCTTCCCTTATCTCCCCAACCCCTAATCTATCTCTCTCTCTCTCTCTCTCTCTCTCTCTCTCTCTCTCTCTCTCTCTCTCTCTCTCTCTCTCTCTCTCTCTCTCTCTATATATATATATATATATCTGAGAATAGCTTTTTTTTTTAAAAAAATGAGGTTAGCGACGGATTTTAGCGACGGAAATCCGTCGCTAACTTTGGTCAGTGTCAAATCAACTGTAACGGTCAGTGGCACTGTGTTTTTAGCGACGGATTTTAGCGACGGATTTTTCGTCGCTAATTTTAGCGACAGATTTTATTCCCTCGCTAACCATTAGCGAGCAGCTTTTTAGCGACGGAATTGGTCCGTCGCTAATTCCGTCGCTAACAGTCATTAGCGAGGGAAAAACAGGCATTAGCGAGGGAAAAATCTGTCGCTAATACGCTGTTTTTTGTAGTGGCTTGACTTTAAAACGTTACCTCTTAATTACAAGTTTGTCACCGTGTCTACTTATGTAGTCAGGTGCCTGATAGCATGACTTTAAAAGTCTAATTTTTTTTCCTATTTTTTCACTTTATAAGTGAGGCGTGTATTCGCTTGACTTTAAAACTCGCGCGCCAGATAAAGTTTTGCTTCTTAATTACAAGTTTGTCACCGTGTCTACTTATGTAGTCAGGCATCTGAGCGCCTGACTTTAAATGTCTAATTCCAATCCCATTTTTGCACTAGTGTATTGTTACCATTGACTAACGTAGTAGCATTGAAATTTTAGAGATTAATTTAATTAAAATTGCCAATGGGTCAGTTTGTGTAGCTGATGTTAATTTGACTTGTAGATTTTCATTTTGAGGAGTTTCTTTATATTCTCGCTTCAAAGGGCAAATTGCATAAAAAGTTAAAACAACTAATTTAAGCTAATACAAGTCAAAAAATTTGGAAGCTTTATTCCTTTGTGTTTTGTGGTTAATTTTTAGTCTAAAATTTTGAAAAAGTAAGACTAATTTGATTCTGCATTTGGGTTGTAGAATTGCTTTCGGACCAACTTTGTTGTGATTTACAGTAGGTGTGAAATTTTGCGCATGTGAGTCCAACTTAATTCTACATTTGCGCATGTCTTTCAAATTGGGAATACATTGCATAATGTTTATTGGATTCATATTACTTTAATTTGGAAGATCGCATGTTTGTTACCTTAATAATTATTTAACAACAGTTTTTTGTAATATTGGTAATCTTAAGATAAAAAAATTTAAATAAAAAATGCTAAGATATTCTAGTAAAAATTAAATATGAGAGAACTCCAATTGGCACTCTCTGAGGTTACACTTGTCGATCCAGTTGGAGGGATGCCCAGTGAAAGAGATGTACAATCATTCCAAACTTTTTTACTCTTTTTCCAAATTGAAACTTTGTTTGTCTTGAACTTCGGAGATGCCATAATATATTGTGTCATGTCCTCATGGCAGCGCTGCCCCAAATCATTCACAAGGTTAGAACAACAGTCATTACCGACAATTTTGTTGTCACTTTTTACGTTCACTGAATAAATTAATGTATCTAGTCTATATATAAATCAGATAAATCAGTTTTTCAATGAATCTAATCTGGAAAAAATATACTGGAAAAAATCTCATCTCCCCACATATTCGTTGTAGCTTTGTTGCACAATTGCTCAAATACTTTTCATGTGATGACAATGGTCTTTGTGCATTGTTACTTTCGATAGGAGAGCCAGCTGATGGCTCGAGAACATTAGATGAAAACCCTGTTTTGACTAACAAGTTAAAACTTGTCAAAAATACCAACAATAGGCCAAAGGTGTGGGATGAAGGCATGACTAAGTCTTTAGGGATATTTTGTTACAGACAACTTGAATGCTTTACTGGTGTGCCTAATTTGGGATGATGTGAGTTATATTTATAGTTTGAAATAACAAACATTTGCCTTGATCGGTTTTTGATTACTCTAAGGTAACGCTACACAATTGTATTTTTGTTTGCAAGTTTCCAAAAACATTATATCACTCAAGTTACATGAAACTTGTTTGGTTCATTTAGATTTTCGTTTTTTTTTTCAAATAGTTGAATATAGATAGTTTCTAGTGGGTTTCTATTTAGATGTTCGATTTATTGATTTTTTTTTTTTTTTTGCAATTCAGGGGTATTAGAATCCTTACAATTTGTTATAACTATATTTTGAAATACAACATGCATTTATAACATCTATATATGGGTAACCTCTCTCTCTCTCTCTCTCTCTCTCTCTATATATATATATATATTAAGACACGAAAGTTTAATTATTGTTTAATGGTCAATAATATAACGTCTGATTTAAGTATATGATGATGAAGTAAACTTTTAGAGATGAAAATTTTTCAGTCCTTTAGAGACTTGTAGGGAAAACTCATGTTGAATTAGGTGGCTTCAAGGGTGAGAGAGGAAACAAATCACTCGCTCGTGTATATGGATATTGACATGTAATCATAGGCGGTTTACAATTACAATTAAATAAAATATTTAAATTTTGTAAGGATATAAATTGCAAAAAAGTCTCAGCGTTATCAGGGTATATATTGTGCTTCATTTGGGGAGAAATCTGATTAGTTAATTTAATCCAATGTTGAAATCTGATACGTTAATTTGAACCCTTGTAATAGTTTTAGGCAATTAGCATATACACTCTCTCGTCCTATTTATAATAGAAAATTCACTTTTTACGTTCATTGAATAAATTAATGTATCTAGTCTATATATAAATCAGATAAATCAGTTTTTCAATGAATCTAATCTGGAAAAAATATACTGGAAAAAATCTCATCTCCCCACATATTCGTTGTAGCTTTGTTGCACAATTGCTCAAATACTTTTCATGTGATGACAATGGCCTTTGTGCATAGTTACTTTCGATAGGAGAGCCAATTGATGGCTCGAGAACATGAGATGAAAACCCTGTTTTGACTAACAAATTAAAACTATAGTCAAAAATACCAACATTAGGCCAAATGTGTGGGATGAAGCCATGCAAGTCTTTAGGGATGTTTTTCTACAGATAACTTGAATGCTTTACAGGTGCCTTATTTGCGATGATGTGAGCTATATTTATAATTTGAAATAAACCAACATTTGCTTAATCTGTTTTTGATGACTCTAACGTAATGCTACACAATTTTAATTTTGTTTGCAAGTTTCCAAAACCATTTATCACTCAAATTACATGAAACTTGTTTGGTTCATTTAGATTGTCATTTTTTTCCAAATAGTTGAATATATGGAGAGTTTCTAGTGAGTTTTCTGTTCGATCTATTGATTTTGTTTTGCAATTCGGTGGTATTTGGACTCTTACAATTTTTGTTATAACTATATTTTGAAATACAACGTACGTTTATAAAGTGTATCTCTCTCTCTCTCTCTCTCTCTCTCTCTCTCTCTATATATATATATATATATATATATATATATATATATATATATATTTATATATATTAAAAAACAACTCATAAATTTAATTGAAGAAAAACTTGATCTTTCTCACTCAAACAAAATTTAAAGTGTTGGAATATCATAAAGTGTTGGAATATCATAAAAAATGTTGTTTTTTATATTTTAGAAAATTAATATTTTAGTGAATGACCCGTGAGCCCAATCCAAACCAACCCATCCAATATCGGTTCGGTTTGGTTCGGATTTTGGAGGAAAAAACGTAAAATCCGAACCAACCCAAACCGAATAATTATCATTGGTTCGGGCAACAGATTTGGTCAAATCCGATCCAAACCGACCCATGAACACCCCTAGTAATGCACATAAATGAAACTAGACGCATCCGCGGTGCTCTGCACGGGATGGTGTTTTCTTTATAAATTGGGTATTCTCTGCGCGCAATTGCAGAGGCTAATCTCTTAAGCCGGATAAAACCACATTGAGCGGCAAAGCGATCTCCTTCAAGAGATTTAACACTACTGCAAGCCAAGGCTGGATTCGAGCCTAGGACATTGGTTAAGCTGGATGGTGTTTTAAAAAATAATAATTATGTATTTATATTTTAAAATGTGATTGAGAGTGTAACTCTTGGGGTAAATCTCAACCATGAGCCCGGTGTGTTTTTCACTTTAGTAACATGGTAACTCAAAAGGAGCTCACCAAAATGCTCTACCATCAATTGTACATTTAAATAAAAAAAATTAATTCCTAACTAATGACATAGGGTGATGTCAAATAACCTTAAATTTATTTTTTATTTCATATAATGTCAATTTATAGGAACGTCTAATTATAGGCATCCCATCCAATATTGGTAACCATCTCATCTAATAAATGTATAATGAAAAATACATTTCGTAAAAAATTAACTTTTATTTTATAATCATTTGTTAAAAATATTATAGCGGTCAGATTATTACTTAACCTTATGTCATACTCATACTGTCATCTTCTAATATAATAAAACAGCATACCAGCAAAAAGACATTTTTAGACATTCTACTAGCCTGCCACGTGTCTAATTTTTTGGACATTTTAGACATTTTACACTAAAAACTGCAAAAGCATCTGAAAAGCAGCCTAAAGGCTGCGCGCGTCAGTGAAGCAGCAAAAGCTGCACGCGTCAGTCAGTGAAGCAGCAAAAGCTGCAAACTTAAAAAAACAACAAAATAATAAAACAAAAAAAAAATGAGCTGCACAGTGCACTGACAACTTTTTCAAATATGTCAAAGTTAGTAAAAAAAACTTTTTAAACAACTTTTCAAATATTGCCAACGTTTTTCAAATATTTTTTTAAACAACTTTTTTTGTCAATTTTTTTTCCAAGATTTTTTTTAAACAACTTTTTTTTTTCAGTTTTTTCCCATAAAAAATCACTTTTTCTGACAGTTTTTTTTTACTAAAAACACAATTTTTTTCATCAATTTTTATAATCTACTCAAACTACTAAAATTAATCAATTTAACCACTAACAATTGTCAAGAAAACCATACCTATAACAATAGTTTCAAATTTATTTTTACCATAAAATAAATTAGTAAATTAATATTACACTCAATAATTAAATAATATAAAATTTATTATTTACTATAATCTCTCTATTAAAAATACTAAAATCAATCAATTTTCCAGATAATAAATAAAATCAAACAATTTAACCACTAACAATTGTAAAAAAAACAACTTTAGTCACTACCAAATATTACAAAATAACTTACTTATAATTAAACGAATATGATTTAATTGATATTAAATCATATAGAAAAATATGAGTTAACATGTGGCAACGGGAGCGACAACGAGAGACTGGCAATAGAAGCGGCAACTGGAGTGGCAAGGGGAGAGGCAACCGGAGTGGCAACGAGAGAGATAACGAGAGCGCCAACGGGAGTGCCAACGGGAGGGCCAATGAGGATGCAAACGGGAGGGTCGACGGGGATGCATAGTTTACCTCTAATGTCCAAAAACATTATTATGGATCAATGTAATTCGGATTGTCAATCTCCTTTAATTTCTTCGACTCAATATAATTTTCATTTGTATGTTATATGACATAATACCTATCTCTTTCAACTTGGAATTTCAAATCATACATTTTGGACATTGTTCACAACTTATGATTATCTTCCAAATTACTATTAATTACTATTATTTACTATATTTTTAAAAAACTTATTTTCCTTTTTTCTTCATTTTACTCCATCTAAAATTTATTATTTACTATAATCTCTCTATTAAAACTATTAAAATCAATCAATTTAACCACTAAGAATTGTAAAAAAAGAACTTTAGCCACTACCAAATATTACAAAATAACTTACTTATAATTAAACGAATATGATATAATTGATATTAAATTATATAAAAATATGAGTTAACATGTGGCAATGGGAGCGACAATGAGAGACCGGCAATGGGAGCGACAATGAGAGACCGGCAATGGGAGCTGCAATGGGAGTGGCAACAGGAGTGGCAATGAGAGAGGCAACAGGAGTGGCAACGAGAGAGGTAACGAGAGCGCCAACGGGAGGGCCAACGAGGATGCAAACGGGAGGGTCAACGGGGATGCATATTTTACCTCTAATGTCCAAATACTTTATTATGGATCAATGTAATTCTGATTGTCAATCTCCTTTAATTTCTTCGACTCAATATAATTTTCATTTGTATGTTATATGACATAATACCTATCTCTTTCCACTTTGAATTTCAAATCATACATTTTGGACATTGTTCACAACTTATGATTATCTTCCAAATTACTATTATGACTTCATGGCAATACACCAACCATACAGTATCACCCGTGCGTATGCACGGGTAAAAAACTAGTACATATATAAAATATTAACTTTTATACATTATTAATTATGTATCACATTTTTAATTAAAAAATTAAAATTTCTCATGAATTTCCAATATTGTTTTTTAGTCATCATCTTGTTATCATCCACTACTTAACATCATCGTTTGCTTCTATTTTTAGTCAATACTACGAAATGCCTCTTCATTGTTTAAATTTTTGCTAACGTCAAAATGAAGAGTAACGTTTTTTATTGAAAAATTAAAAAATAAAAATTAGGTCAATATGAATTGTTCTAAGACGTTGACATCTTCACCAACATGCTCTACTATTGTACCAAAAAAGTTCATGTTCTACTATCAACTGCACTTTTACTAAAAATAAAAATTAATTTCTGATTAATGACTTATGCTGGTGTCCAATGAGCATAAAAAAATATTTTGTACTTTCATAAAAAATCACTTTATAACCATGTCTAAATCATAACCATCTCATTCAATAAATGTGTAAACAATTATCCATTTAATTAAAAATTAAGTTTTATATATCCAATAAAAATTAACTTTTTTTACTTTGGTTGTAGTAAAAAAATTATTTGTATGGGAGAATCATTCATACTATAGGTAACCATGTCATATAATACATGTATAATGAAATATACTTTTTATAAAAAAAAATTAACTTTTTATACATCCATCAAAAATTAACTTTATTTGTTTTGTGATCTTTAATAGACTAAACTCCTCTCCAAATTCTAAAATCTAGATTTTACATTTGTTAAAAATATTTTAAATGGAATATTATTAGTTAAGCTTATCCATCACTTCCTCCTCTCAAACTCCCCTTCCTCGCCTCTTAAAGTTAGTGAAAGTAAAAAATTTGATATAATATTTATTTTTTCATTTTGGGATTTTAAATACATCGGGCCCCTATGGTTCTCCTTTCTCGACAGAATTTTTGTCACATCCAACATTGGAACCCGAGACTTTGAGGTGGGATCCAAGCCCAGTTAATTAATATAAGGCGGCAATTGTAGTGGAGCAAAGGGACACAAAAATAATATGAATGACCGTGAGGGTTGAAAAATGAGAATGGATGCAAATGAAACGTTAAATGAGGTAAGTGAGAGAAATAAGATGTAAATACTATGAATAACAGCAGGGTCCAAATGGGGGGTGGTGTTCTGTAGAAATATGGAAAAATGAGGATGGATGCGAACCAAGATTTTTTTTGTTGGTATAAATCGGGTATGTTCTGCGTGCAACTGTAGAGACTAATCCCTTGAGCCGGGTAGGGCCACAAAGGGCGGCGGCAAAGCTCTCCCTCAAGAGATTTAACACTACTACACGCCTAAGGCTAGATTCAAACCCAGGACCTTAATTAAGCTAGAAGAGACTCCACCCATCTCATCCAAGTGCTCTTGGGTTGCAAACCAAGATTTAAATGACGCAAATGAGAAAGTTACTAATTTGGAAAAACATTAATAACACAATGACGATTGCAAATGTCATGGGGATGATGTCCCGTAGATATGTGGAAAAATGGAATCGAAATATAGTAAAAATTAAGGGCACTAAAGGCAAAGATGGTTATATGATGAAGTTGAGTGCAATAGAAATAGAAATAAAAGATATAAAAGATAAAAGATATATTATTAAAAAGATAGCATGGAAATAAAAAATAGGTGGGAACCAAAAAACACACAACACAATAATATTATATATATATATATATATATATATATATATATATATATATATATATATATATGTATAATATGATTATTTTTGTTGTTGTTAATTGATATTCTAATTTTGTAATTTTTTTATGCTATATATATATATATATATATATTTATATATATATATATATATATATATATATATATATATATATATATATATATATATATATATATTACTTATGAAAGAAATAGATACTAACGCACTGCGACAAATGGTTGAGATGTAATACTGATTGATTCAATTTTTACCACTCATTAAATGGTCTAAAAAACAGTGAAAAGACCGATTGGTTAATGAGCTAAAGAACTCGATTAATTGGTAATGTAAAGTGGTTATTTAGCTATTTTTGACTGAAATTTTTTGGCTAAATAACATTACTCTTAATTAAAATACTGCTTTATACTATATAGAGCCCAAATGACATGTGTTAGCCTACATTTTCGACAGGCTCAATTAAATGCAGTCATTGAGGTTTGACTTGTCATTTTAAAGAGGAAATGCTGGCCTTCGACACTGGAAAGGTATTCCAAGGGAGATCTTCGACCACTCCTAGAACTTAACGAAATTGAGAGCTTGAAGGCGACATTTCGACAAGAAAGAAAGTGAGAGATTGGTAACAGATCAAAGCCAAGGAAGTGCTGTCGAAGAGTGTAGCAGTAGCATTGTCGAAGAACATAGCAGTTGTTGTCGAATGATGCAACAGTTACGTCGTCGAAACATATGGCAGTTGTTGTTTTAATTTCCTTTGCACGATTATATATAACCGTTGTAAGCAGTTACAGTTTCTGCACAGTATATATAGTAGTTTCTCATAGAGAAAAGGGGTCACAAAACTCTCATACATATTTCTCACGCTCAGAATTCCAAGTTACAGAGAAACATGAGTTACAGAAACCAGATGTATGACATTGTGTACCAATTTCTTTTATTTCAAAGCAATCCAGTTATGTTTTCTTAAATATTCCTGCAATTTACTTGTTTTCTGCATTTGATCGAATTCGAACATACATAAACAAATTCGACAGTTTCAACAATTGTGAAATTGTCAGTTATTACAAATAGCATCAAGAACATTCATAACTTTTCTGGAAAAACCTATAGCACAAATGTCCTAAGATTTACTGGTTGATCTTGCAAGTAACAAATTTTAAACCAGCGGTTGTTTACCAAAATCCACGGTAAACAAATTGGCACGCTCAGTGGGACCCTTTGTGCTAAGTTTCAGAACAATTTGAAACAATTTCCAAATTGGTTCTTAAAACATAAACTTGTGATCTGTTGTGTGTATGCATTTAAGGAGTGGAAAACATCTTTCAGAGATGACACGTTCTGGTTCAAACGATGCTTCGACGTCTAATGCACAGAACCCACAAAATTCACAAGAACAACCGTCAATGGGTGACGCTAGTGTTGCAAATGTCACGGAGCAACTGCTCCTACGCCCTCTTCGACAATAGCAGGGGTAACTGCTCCTGTAACAGTGTCGACTACAGCGGCATTAACACAGCCATTGATATTAGGGTCTTCGACCAACCCTCTAATGGCTAATCCCTTAGTTGGAAATACTTTCGATACAAGGTTTCCAAATATCTCCCAATTTAGGGGTTACCCATGTGGTATGCCAACAGCCATGATGGCAAACCTTCAAACAAATATGTCTACTTATGCAGACCCTGGAGTCACAGCGTTTTCCCCTCTCCATGGTTCACCAGAGAGCACTTTTGGTCGAAATGCTCAACCTGCCTTAATCACATCATCGTTGCTGGCCTTAAGGCAACAAATAGATGAGAGTAACCATGATATGGTCAATATGCTGACCCAACAAATTGGTACGGTGTTTAACCCTTTAATGCAAAACACGAACCATAGTTACCAGATGTTGGCTAATCAAATGGGGAGAATAGCAGATTTCTTTGGCACGCCACCATTGCAAAACCAACAAGTGCCTCAAATTCAGAATATAAGGCCTGTCGAAAACCTTGTGGGTCAAGGACAGCAAATTGCTGTCGAACCACCTCCAAGAAGGGAAGTCGAAGTAAACCCTGAGGTTGTGTTGGTCAACAGAGGCCAGAATGCTGATGAAGTGGTTAGACAAGTTCAAGAAAACAATTTTGGGCTCCAAAATAACTTGACTAATCTCGTCGAAACCATTTTAGCGCAGAATGGCCTCAATTTGGGCCTGCATAGGCCAAATTTTGTTTCACCCTTGTCAGATTATGTGTTATAAACTGAGTTGCCTAAGGGTTGGAAAATTCCCAATTTCACAAAATTCGCAGGGGAAACCAGCGATTCCACTGTCGAACACGTTGCCCGTTATTTAACTGAGGCTGGTGACATAGCACATAATGAGAGTTTGAGGTTAAAATACCTCCCAAATTCCCTTACAAAAAATGCTTTCACTTGGTTTACAACTTTACCCCCACATTACATATTTAACTGGGGGCAATTAGAGAAAGCATTTCATGAACAGTTCTACATGGACCAGTTGAAGATTAGTCTTAAAGAATTGGCTAGTGTTCGACGCCAAGTGGCAGAGTCTATTGATGACTATCTCAATAGATTCAGACTTCTCAAGGCAAGCTGCTTTACATAAGTGCCTGAACACGAGTTAGTCGAAATGGCTGCTGGTGGCCTCGATTATTCTATCAGAAAGAAGTTAGACACATTGCACTTAAGAGATATGGCCCAATTGGCTGATAGGGTTCGACAAGTCGAAAGGTTAAAAGCTGAAAAGGCTAGAACCAGTAGGTTTAATAAAACAGAAAAGGTTGCATACGTCGAAAATAATGACAGCGACCAAGAATTTGACGTCTCTTATGAGGATGTCGAAGAAGAGGTCAATATGGCTGAACTAAATCCTGGACTTCCTTATACTTGTAAATTATTGAAGCCTTCAGATGGGAAAAATCCTGTCGAACCTAAAAATGATAGATTTGTTGCAAAAACATATACATTTGATGTTACTAAATGTGATCAAATATTTGATCTTTTAGTTAATGATGGTCAAATTATAGTGCCTAAGGGCCTAAAGATACCACCATTAGAGCAACAAAAGAAAAGAGGTTATTGCAAGTATCATAATTTTTTAGGCCATAATACATCTCGTTGTGTTCTTTTCAGGGATTTGGTCCAAAAGGCACTGAATGAAGGAAGGCTAAAATTTGGAGACAGGTCTAAGCCTCCAATGAAGATTGACACTGATCCTCTGCCAGTAGAAGATGCTATGTATGCTGAACCAGTAGAAATCAATGTGGTGGAAGCCACTGAGTTTGCTGCTGCAAATGTCGACAAGAAAGGAACAATTGAATGTTCAAAGGACAACGTCGAAGTGGTCACTGAGGACCAGTACAACGAGAAGATGCAAGTGGTTTACCCCAAAGCTGAAGAAGAATTGATCGACTTCCTTAACCGTTGCAAAATTAACAACACTGAGGTCATGTTGTGTCCAAGGTGTAGTTCTTTTTTCGACAAGAAGGCTGCAGAGAACCTAGAAGGATTCAAGCCTCAATGGAAGAGGAAAGCCAAGTGGGTCGACAAGAGGCCAAAATTCAGCTTCAACAACAGAGGAATTCCATATAAGGTAACTTCGACCAAGAACCCTCAGAAGACGCAAATCAAGACCTTTGTGCCACCAGCTAAGTCACCTGTCGAGAAGTGGGTGTATTCAGGTGGCAAAGACACAGGTCATCATTCAACTACGGTCAAAGGAAGTACATGCACTGAAAAACAGAGCAAGGCAACTGGTTCGAATAAGTATGCCTACAACAATAACTACAAGGGAAAGAACCCGATGAAAAGAACACAATGGCGTAGGTATCAACGCCAAAAGAAAGTTGTTGCTGCTGCAGGAAAGGGTGAGAACTCCAACAAAAGAAAGGGCAAACAAGTAGCCTCTTTTGTCCAAATTCCCAGGAAGCCTGCAACGGAGAGAATATTCCCTCCACTGTCTGTTATTAAAAAAGGTCTTGATCCAAAAGGGACCTCAATGTTGATGAGGAAATGTGTAACGCCCCAATTTTATTAAAATCTATTTTTAGATGAATTGGTGCAATGATTGAAGAGATTAGAGAGTTATTGGCGTGAGAACCATGGTATAATGACTAGAATTGAGGTTAGGTTTTCAAGGTTTTGTGTTCTCAATCGAACTCCGTTTTGAATGGTTCTTGTTTAGTTGGAGAGTGGACCTAATTCTTTTCAAAGTAGGCATTGGTTTCATAAAATTTCATTAAGAAGTGAGAAAGGAAATTTGGTTGCAAGTTGAGTGAGAAGTTCCGTCCAAGTTTGGTACCTCATTGTGGTATTTTGAAAATCTGTAACAATTGGTTACTTATTTTGGGAATTAAAAATCATAGATAGAAACTACACTCCGAGAGCTTTCCAACGAGTGGTCATTTGTTAAAATCCGATGTCGTTTGCTATTTTAATCAAGAGAAGGAAGAAAAGAGTAGTCTGCGCATGTACGCTGTTGTTTCTGCCATTCTGCGCCCGAGTCACGCTCAAGTCGCGCCCCAAGCGCAAGTGCTGTGCGTGAGCAGCGTGAGTTTCTGCCATTTCGCGCCCAAGTCGCGCCTGGCTTGCGCTCCGAGCGCGAGTTCGCGTATATAGCTGCGTTTCTGCGCAGCTAGGGCATTTTTCTTGCTGTTTTCACTCTTTTTATCATATCTTTGTCTCTGGAGCTCCGTTTGTGACGCGGTTTGTTGCGTTCTTCTCGTATCGCAGAGGGCTTCGATAAAAGAGCAGTTCCTGAGTTAGAAGACAGGGGAGCTGAGGACGAAATTGGATCTTCCCAAAACTAAAGTTAGGGTTTGTTCATCTTGATTCTAGGTAAGAGTTCCTAGTCTTTTATAATTCGATTCCCTTTCTCTATCAAGTGCTTAAGTTTTCGGTTTCCCTAACCCTTTCTATTTTTGATCAATTCGCGATGATCCAAGAGAAAGAGAGAGAGGGCGTGATCGTGAGTAAGAGAAGAGGAAGGAGAAGATTTCTTGTTGCGGTGATTTGTCGGTGCTTCGGTGGAAAGAGCTCTAGTTCGTCATAATCAAGGTTAGGGGAGTCTCACTCTATAATAGAGAGTATAATAGGTTGTATGTAGACCATAGGATCCCACTTGATATTATTTGTTAATTGTTAGATTGTTTAGATTGGTTGAAATTGATGAATTGTAGGAGAAAAATCGATTTAGGCATGAGTTAGGGTTTATAACATGTTGATTTCGCATTTTGTGGTGTTTTTAATGTATAAGTGTGAAATTGAAATTGTTGGTATGAGCATAACATGTTTTGTGATTGTTGTTGTGATTTGATTTGGAAAATAAATTGGGAATTTGATGTGTGGTTAGTGTTGGGGCGCATGGGGCGCCAAGTGCCTAGGAGAAAGGCGCCTGTGTACTGTAGCAGTGGCTTATGTTGTATGTTGTTTGCTGCCTGGGCGCTGTTCTGGTTGCTGGAGTGGCGCCAAGGTGCTGCCTATGTCTAGACATGGCGCACAAAAAGGGGGTCTTGTGTGCAAAACGATTTCTGAGCATATTTTCCCTAGCCAAACTTTGTATTCACCTGACCAAATTGTATTTTAAGTACTTTGGCTAAAGAATTTCCATATTTGCACTTGTTGTTTTGAAATGGTCCTATTGGGCATCGTTTTAGCTTGTGAAAAGGGGGTGTTGTGTGCAAATCAGTTTCTGAACATATTTTCCCTAGCCAAACTTTGTATTCACCTGACCAAATTGTATTTTAAGCACTTTGGCTAAAGAATTTCCAGGTTTGCATGTGTTGTTTTGAAATGGTCCTATTGGGCATCGTTTTAACTTGTGTAAAGGGAGTCTTGTGTGCAAAACGATTTCTGAGCATATTTTCCCGAGCCAAACTTTGTATCCACGTGACCAAATCCTATTTTGAACATTTTGGCTAGAGCGGTTTTAATTTTTCAGGTGACCTATTATGGTTGTGCGCGTGTGTGTTGTGTTGGGCGCCAAGTGTGGCCGCCCAGGGCGCCAAGTGTGGCCGCCCAGGGCGCCAAGTGGTGCGTCCGTGCTTTGTGTTTTGGTTTCGGTCCTAATAGTGACAGATTGGTCCCTAGTGCTAGCTTAGTCATAGAGACGTGATTGAGATGAGAAAATAAATGAGTTGATTGATGATGAGGCCATGGGGGCTACAACTAAGATTACTAAAGATGTGATATGGGGGGTATGGACCGTGTTGTTAAGAATTATGATTGTGGTTTTTGTCATGGAGTCTCATGCATACATAAGGCTGCGGTCTGAGTTTTATATTATGATAAGGCTGCGGTCTGAGTTCTAAATCGAAATGATAAGGCTGCGGTCTGAGTTGATATTATGATGATAAGGCTGCGGTCTGGGAAAATGGTACCACATGCATAACTGTATTGCATACATCCTCATGATAAGCATGTGAGTTGGTGATTGTATGAACTATGTTACTGTGTGACTGTATGAGTGCGATGCTATGATGGAATATACTTCTTATTATAGTCTTTATTATGTAGTTGAGACTCACCCTTCTGTTGTTGTTTACCACAGGTAGTCCTGAGTGAAGGCTTACTCCTTTCACTCCCGAGTCGGTCTGCTCTGATACGTGACACCTAGGGGGTTGGCTTAGGAATTCTAGTGTTATTCATTTGTTGTTGAATTTTATATGCATTGATTTAATGATTTTTGATGAGGCTGTTGTTCGGCACTTTCGAGATTATATTATTTTTCCGCTGCGAGACATCTAAATTATAATGTGTGGATTGTGTTGGTGAAGTCAAGAGTACCCTAAATTATTTAATGGTGTTGCGTATTTATAAAGGTATAATGAAGGCTTATACTGATTTGATCGTTGTTAGAGTAAGATTATGTGTAGCATTCCATTGAAAAGAAATTTTGAAACTCTGATCTCTATGATAAATAGCCGGGTAGAATGGGGTGTTACATTAGTGGTATCAAAGCAAAAGTTCGGTCTGTCCGACCAAGTGTGTCTGTCTGTCATATTGTGTATGACAATTAGGTGTTTTTAATTTAGTTCTGAATTGTCGTTTATGCTGCAGTGCTAGGTTGATATGGCTAGAAGGGATGATGCTGCTTTGGCTGCTGCTCTGCAAGCCATAGCCCAAGCTGTTGGAAATCAACACAATGCTGCTGATATGAATGCTCGTAACCTGGCAACGTTTCAGAGGGAAAACCCACCCACCTTCAAGGGTCGGTATGATCCCGATGGAGCCTTGTCGTGGTTGAATGAGATAGAGCGGATATTCCGTGTTATGGATTGCACTGCTGCCCAGCAAGTGAAGTTTGGGACGCACATGCTGGCGGAAGAGGCTGACAAGTGGTGGTTAGGGATGCTGCATAGGTTGAACACTGCTGGTGAAGAGGTTACTTGGGAAGTCTTCACAAGGGAATTTAAAAGAAAGTATTACCCTGAAGACGTTCGAGCCAAGAAAGAGGTAGAATTCTTAGAATTGAAACAGGGAAATAAGACGGTGGCTGAGTATGCAGCCAGATTTGAAGAGCTGGCCCAATTTTGTCCTTACTACGCCAATGATGCTGATTCAGAGTTCTCCAAGTGTGTGAAATTTGAGAGTGGCCTGCGACCTGATATTAAGAAGGCAATTGGATATCATGAAATACGAGATTTTGCTAGACTAGTTGACAAGAGTAGAATTTATGAAGAGGACAGTTCTGCTGCCTACAAGATTGGGAAAGAAAAGAGGAATACTCAGTTTAGGGGAAAACCCTATGATATGGCTGGAGGTAAAAATAAGTGGAAGGCAGGTGCTGGTAAGAAATTTTCTGAGGGTAAGAAGCCTAGTGGGGGAGGTGCTCCCGCTGATACAGTGTGTTACACGTGTGGCAAGCCGGGTCACAAAAGTTTCGATTGCAAGACTGAAGTAATGTGTTACCGTTGTGGGAAGAAAGGTCATATGGCGTCTCACTGTGATCGTAAGGAATCAGTGTGTTTCAATTGTGGTGAAGCTGGTCACTTTAGTTCTAAATGCACCAAACCAAAGAAAGAGAAATCCAATGGGAGAGTTTTCGCGCTAGCAGGCTCAGAGGGGCCCAATGAGATTCGAGGTACTTGTTTTATTTATGGTTCCCCTTTAGTTGCTATAGTTGATACTGGTGCTACGCATTCTTTTATTGCTGCTGTTTGTGCTGAAAAGTTAAATCTAGTATTGTCTGCTATGAAAAGGGAAATGGTTATCGACACTCCGGCTAAGGGTTCGGTGACTACTTCTCTATTGTGTGCTAAGTGTCCTCTGTCAGTCTTCGGCAGAGATTTTCTGGTTGACCTTATATGTTTGCCTTTGGGAGGGTTGGATGTTATTCTTGGTATGGACTGGTTAGTGGATAACCATGTGCACATCAACTGTTTCAGCAAGTCTGTGAGTTTTCTTCCTCCTGAGGAGGAGAAGTCTGTTTTGTTGTCTGGGGATCAGCTGCATAAGGTAATGAAGGATGGTGGTCAACTATTTGCTTTGATGGCGTCTATGTCTGCTGAAAACCAAGCTATGGTTGAAGGGTTGCAGGTGGTGTGTGAGTTCCCTGAAGTGTTCCCTGATGAGATTCCTAGTGTGCCACCAGAGAGGGAAGTAGAGTTTGGGATTGACCTTGTGCCTGGTACTAGGCCAGTATCCATGGCACCGTACCGGATGTCAGCTTCTGAGTTATCTGAGTTGAAGAAGCAGTTGGAAGAGTTACTTGAAAAGAAATTTGTGAGGCCTAGTGTGTCACCATGGGGAGCTCCAGTTTTGTTAGTAAAGAAGAAAGATGGGAGTATGCGCCTGTGTGTGGATTATAGACAGTTGAACAAGGTAACTATCAAAAATAAGTACCCTCTTCCGAGAATTGATGATCTGATGGACCAGCTGGTGGGTGCTAAGGTTTTTAGCAAAATTGATTTGAGGTCAGGGTATCATCAGATTAAAGTAAAAGACGAAGACGTCCAGAAGACAGCATTTCGAACGAGATATGGACATTATGAGTACTCTGTGATGCCGTTTGGCGTCACCAATGCACCAGGGGTGTTTATGGAGTACATGAACCGTATCTTCCATAGTTACTTGGATCGGTTTGTGGTAGTTTTTATAGATGATATTCTGGTATACTCCAAGTCGGAAGAGGAGCATGCAGAGCACTTGAGATTAGTGCTTGAGGTATTGAAAGAGAAGAAGCTTTATGCTAAGTTGTCCAAATGCGAGTTCTGGCTGCATGAGGTAAGCTTTTTGGGTCACATTATTTCTAGTGATGGCATAGCTGTGGACCCAGCCAAGGTTGATGCAGTGTTACAGTGGGAGAGCCCAAAGTCTGCGACTGAGATCAGGAGTTTCTTGGGGTTGGCTGGTTACTACAGGAGGTTCATTGAGGGTTTCTCAAAGCTAGCCCTTCCGTTGACTCAATTGACGTGTAAAGGGAGAGTTTTTGTGTGGGATGCTAAGTGTGAAGATAGCTTCCAAGAGTTGAAGAAGAGATTGACAACATCTCCGGTGTTAGTGTTGCCCGTGCCGGATCAACCGTTTGTGGTATATTGTGATGCTTCCAAAATGGGTTTAGGAGGCGTATTAATGCAGGATGGGAAGGTAGTCGCTTATGCGTCCAGACAGTTGCGGACTCATGAGAAGAACTATCCTACTCATGATTTGGAATTGGCTGCTATTGTGTTTGCGCTAAAGATTTGGAGGCACTATTTGTATGGCACTAGATTCGAGGTATTCAGCGACCACAAGAGTTTGAAATACTTGTTTGATCAGAAGGAGCTGAATATGAGGCAGAGGCGTTGGTTAGAGTTGCTGAAAGACTATGACTTCGGCTTGAACTATCACCCCGGCAAAGCTAATGTCGTGGCTGATGCTTTAAGTCGAAAGACTTTGCATATGTCAGCAATGATGGTAAAGGAGTTGGAGTTGATTGAGCAATTCCGTGATATAAGTCTGGTTTGTGAAGTGACACCGCAGAGTGTTAAGCTGGGTATGCTGAGGATTGGTAATGACTTCTTGGTTAGTATCAGAGACGCCCAGAAATTAGATGTGAAGCTGGTTGACTTGTTAGTTGCGGGTGATCAGGATGCGGATGGGGATTTCAGGTTGGATTCCCAGGGTGTGTTGAGATTTAGAGATAGGATCTGTGTTCCCGATGATATTGAGATGAAGAAGATGATCCTTGAGGAGAGTCATAGGAGCAAGCTGAGTATTCATCCAGGGGCTACAAAGATGTATCATGACTTGAAGAAATTATTCTGGTGGCCTGGTATGAAGAAAGAGGTAGCACAGTTTGTGTATGCCTGTTTGACTTGCCAGAAGTCAAAGGTTGAGCACCAGAAGCCTGCGGGGTTGATGCAACCTTTAGATGTTCCGGAATGGAAATGGGATAGCATTTCCATGGATTTTGTGACTGGGTTACCGAGAACCGTTCGGGGATTTGATTCTATTTGGGTGATCGTGGATAGGTTGACGAAGTCTGCTCACTTCCTTCCTATCAACATCACGTATCCGGTGGCGAGATTGGCCGAGATATATATTCAGGTGATTGTGAAATTGCATGGTGTCCCGAAGAGTATTGTATCTGACAGAGATCCGAGGTTTACTTCGGAGTTTTGGGGGAGCTTGCAGGAGGCATTGGGGTCCAGATTGAGGTTGAGTTCAGCCTATCATCCTCAGACTGATGGGCAGACAGAGAGAACCATTCAGTCATTGGAGGACTTATTGAGATCGTGTGTTTTAGAGCAGGGAGGTGCGTGGGATACACACCTTTCGTTGATTGAGTTCACTTACAACAACAGCTACCATTCAAGTATAGGGATGGCTCCTTACGAGGCACTGTATGGGCGGAGGTGTAGAACTCCTGTGTGTTGGCATGAGTCGGGCGAGAGTGTTGTTCTTGGACCTGAATTGGTGAGAGAGACTACAGAGAAGATAAAAATGATCAGGGAGAAAATGAAAGCGTCGCAGAGTAGGCAGAAGAGCTACCATGATAAGAGAAGGAAAGATTTAGAGTTTGAAGCAGGTGACCACGTGTTCTTGAGGGTCACACCTATGACTGGTGTCGGGCGTGCGCTGAAATCAAAGAAGTTGACTCCTCGTTTCATTGGGCCGTATCAGATTACGGAAAGAGTTGGAAATGTTGCCTATCGGGTGGCCTTGCCACCTAATCTTTCGAACTTGCACGACGTGTTTCACGTATCGCAGCTTCGGAAATATATTGCAGATCCGTCTCATGTGATCCAACCAGATGATGTAGAGGTGCGGGATAATCTCACTATGGAGACCGTGCTTGTACGAATTGAGGATTGGGAAGTGAAGACCCTTCGAGGTAAGAAGATCAATCTGGTGAAGGTGGTGTGGTTTGGGGCAACTGGTGAAAGCCTGACGTGGGAGCTGGAGGATAAGATGCGAGAGTCGTATCCAGAGTTATTTGAATCAGGTATGTTTTCGAGGACGAAAATATTCTAAGTGGGGGGAGTTGTAACGCCCCAATTTTATTAAAATCTATTTTTAGATGAATTGGTGCAATGATTGAAGAGATTAGAGAGTTATTGGCGTGAGAACCATGGTATAATGACTAGAATTGAGGTTAGGTTTTCAAGGTTTTGTGTTCTCAATCGAACTCCGTTTTGAATGGTTCTTGTTTAGTTGGAGAGTGGACCTAATTCTTTTCAAAGTAGGCATTGGTTTCATAAAATTTCATTAAGAAGTGAGAAAGGAAATTTGGTTGCAAGTTGAGTGAGAAGTTCCGTCCAAGTTTGGTACCTCATTGTGGTATTTTGAAAATCTGTAACAATTGGTTACTTATTTTGGGAATTAAAAATCATAGATAGAAACTACACTCCGAGAGCTTTCCAACGAGTGGTCATTTGTTAAAATCCGATGTCGTTTGCTATTTTAATCAAGAGAAGGAAGAAAAGAGTAGTCTGCGCATGTACGCTGTTGTTTCTGCCATTCTGCGCCCGAGTCACGCTCAAGTCGCGCCCCAAGCGCAAGTGCTGTGCGTGAGCAGCGTGAGTTTCTGCCATTTCGCGCCCAAGTCGCGCCTGGCTTGCGCTCCGAGCGCGAGTTCGCGTATATAGCTGCGTTTCTGCGCAGCTAGGGCATTTTTCTTGCTGTTTTCACTCTTTTTATCATATCTTTGTCTCTGGAGCTCCGTTTGTGACGCGGTTTGTTGCGTTCTTCTCGTATCGCAGAGGGCTTCGATAAAAGAGCAGTTCCTGAGTTAGAAGACAGGGGAGCTGAGGACGAAATTGGATCTTCCCAAAACTAAAGTTAGGGTTTGTTCATCTTGATTCTAGGTAAGAGTTCCTAGTCTTTTATAATTCGATTCCCTTTCTCTATCAAGTGCTTAAGTTTTCGGTTTCCCTAACCCTTTCTATTTTTGATCAATTCGCGATGATCCAAGAGAAAGAGAGAGAGGGCGTGATCGTGAGTAAGAGAAGAGGAAGGAGAAGATTTCTTGTTGCGGTGATTTGTCGGTGCTTCGGTGGAAAGAGCTCTAGTTCGTCATAATCAAGGTTAGGGGAGTCTCACTCTATAATAGAGAGTATAATAGGTTGTATGTAGACCATAGGATCCCACTTGATATTATTTGTTAATTGTTAGATTGTTTAGATTGGTTGAAATTGATGAATTGTAGGAGAAAAATCGATTTAGGCATGAGTTAGGGTTTATAACATGTTGATTTCGCATTTTGTGGTGTTTTTAATGTATAAGTGTGAAATTGAAATTGTTGGTATGAGCATAACATGTTTTGTGATTGTTGTTGTGATTTGATTTGGAAAATAAATTGGGAATTTGATGTGTGGTTAGTGTTGGGGCGCATGGGGCGCCAAGTGCCTAGGAGAAAGGCGCCTGTGTACTGTAGCAGTGGCTTATGTTGTATGTTGTTTGCTGCCTGGGCGCTGTTCTGGTTGCTGGAGTGGCGCCAAGGTGCTGCCTATGTCTAGACATGGCGCACAAAAAGGGGGTCTTGTGTGCAAAACGATTTCTGAGCATATTTTCCCTAGCCAAACTTTGTATTCACCTGACCAAATTGTATTTTAAGTACTTTGGCTAAAGAATTTCCATATTTGCACTTGTTGTTTTGAAATGGTCCTATTGGGCATCGTTTTAGCTTGTGAAAAGGGGGTGTTGTGTGCAAATCAGTTTCTGAACATATTTTCCCTAGCCAAACTTTGTATTCACCTGACCAAATTGTATTTTAAGCACTTTGGCTAAAGAATTTCCAGGTTTGCATGTGTTGTTTTGAAATGGTCCTATTGGGCATCGTTTTAACTTGTGTAAAGGGAGTCTTGTGTGCAAAACGATTTCTGAGCATATTTTCCCGAGCCAAACTTTGTATCCACGTGACCAAATCCTATTTTGAACATTTTGGCTAGAGCGGTTTTAATTTTTCAGGTGACCTATTATGGTTGTGCGCGTGTGTGTTGTGTTGGGCGCCAAGTGTGGCCGCCCAGGGCGCCAAGTGGTGCGTCCGTGCTTTGTGTTTTGGTTTCGGTCCTAATAGTGACAGATTGGTCCCTAGTGCTAGCTTAGTCATAGAGACGTGATTGAGATGAGAAAATAAATGAGTTGATTGATGATGAGGCCATGGGGGCTACAACTAAGATTACTAAAGATGTGATATGGGGGGTATGGACCGTGTTGTTAAGAATTATGATTGTGGTTTTTGTCATGGAGTCTCATGCATACATAAGGCTGCGGTCTGAGTTTTATATTATGATAAGGCTGCGGTCTGAGTTCTAAATCGAAATGATAAGGCTGCGGTCTGAGTTGATATTATGATGATAAGGCTGCGGTCTGGGAAAATGGTACCACATGCATAACTGTATTGCATACATCCTCATGATAAGCATGTGAGTTGGTGATTGTATGAACTATGCTACTGTGTGACTGTATGAGTGCGATGCTATGATGGAATATACTTCTTATTATAGTATTTATTATGTAGTTGAGACTCACCCTTCTGTTGTTGTTTACCACAGGTAGTCCTGAGTGAAGGCTTACTCCTTTCACTCCCGAGTCGGTCTGCTCTGATACGTGACACCTAGGGGGTTGGCTTAGGAATTCTAGTGTTATTCATTTGTTGTTGAATTTTATATGCATTGATTTAATGATTTTTGATGAGGCTGTTGTTCGGCACTTTCGAGATTATATTATTTTTCCGCTGCGAGACATCTAAATTATAATGTGTGGATTCTGTTGGTGAAGTCAAGAGTACCCTAAATTATTTAATGGTGTTGCGTATTTATAAAGGTATAATGAAGGCTTATACTGATTTGATCGTTGTTAGAGTAAGATTATGTGTAGCATTCCATTGAAAAGAAATTTTGAAACTCTGATCTCTATGATAAATAGCCGGGTAGAATGGGGTGTTACAAAATGGGTTCTGGTTTCACTGATTCAGAACCTGACTTCGACGTGATATGCAACGTAGTCTCCATTCTTCCAATAGAGTTCGACGTGGTTTCAGAAGTAAACGAAGTCGAAGAAGACTTCGATGAAGACATGGCTAAACATAAGCCAATATGCTACTATGTTCTGAACAATGGCTGCATTGAAGAGCAGAGTGCTGTCAAAAGGCCAGATGGGGGGATGAAATACCACCTTAAACCATTGTTCATTCAAGCCAGGGTCAACAATGTGGGTGTCAACAAGGTGCTAGTCGATGGGGGTGCTGCTGTTAACTTAATGCCCCAAGGTATGCTCACGAAGATTGGCAAGTCTGACACAGATTTAAGGCCACACAATGTAGTGCTCACTAACTACGAGGGCAAATCTGGCTATTCATTGGGAGCAATTGAGGTCGAACTTGTTGTTGGCAGCGTTAAGAGGTTAACATTGTTCATGGTTATTCCAACCAGGCCAAACTTCAACTTGCTGCTTGGCAGGGAATGGATACATGGAGTAGGAGCAGTCCCTTCGACCCTACACCAGAGAATCTCCATGTGGAGAGAAGATGGACTGGTAGAAAATGTGGAAGGTGATCAAAGCTACTTTCTAGCAGAAGTAGATCACATCACAAAGAAGACCTTCGATAAGCAACTGGCTAACATTGCGCCATGTACACTTTCTGACAGTGCCTATATACCCCAAGACAATGTCTATGCTTCACTAGACTTTCACCCTACTCATGGATTTATTTGGGAAAGAGAGGTAATTGGTGAAGCAAGCTACCCAAAAGGTTACAGCAAACCTATTGGGTGGGATGGACCCTAAAAAAAAATTAGTAATGTCTCAACCCAGTGCATGGGAAAGGATTACTGCGTATGTGGCCGAGAACAAACAAAATGCGGCATTAGAAGCCGAAATGCAACAAAAAATGGTAGGTGAAACCATTAGACATGATGATAAAGAAAATATGGTCGAAGACCAAAGGCTAGACTGTATCTATGATGACGAGCCTTTGGGATTTGAAAAAGACCCAATGGGTTCGACCAAGAGAATTCAAGCACAAGATCCCTTGGAAGAAATTGACTTGGGAGATGGCTCTATAAAGAGGCCAACGTTTATTAGTGCTAAAATCGACAAAAGTTTGAGAGATCGAACAATCGAGCTCTTGAAGGAGTACAAAGATTGCTTCGCATGGGATTATAATGAAATGCCTGGTCTGAGTCGAGAAGTGGTGGAATTGAAGCTACCAATTCGACCAGACCAAGAAGGTTTGCACCACAAATCTTATCGAATATCAAAGAAGAGATCGAAAGGCTACTCAGGAGCAGGTTCATCAGGACTGCAAGGTATGTTGACTGGTTAGCTAATATAGTTCCTGTAATTAAGAAAAATGGCACTCTCAGAGTCTGCATAGATTTTAGAGACTTAAACAGTGCTATGCCAAAGGATGAATACCCCATGCCAATGGCAGAAATGTTGGTCAACTCAGCAGCATGGTTTGATTATCTAAGTACGCTTGATGGGTACTCAGGTTATAATCAATCTATATTGCTGAAGAAGATGTGTCGAAAACAGCATTTCGTTTCCCTGGGGCTTTAGGCGTTTATGAATGGGTAGTAATGCCTTTTGGCCTAAAAAATACCGGTGCAACTTACCAAAGGGCGATGAATTCTATGTTTCATGATTTTATAGAAGATTTTATGCAAGTATACATCGACGACATTGTTGATAAGTCTTCAACGGAAAGTGGTCATTTAGACCACCTTCGACAGTCATTCGAAAGAATGAGAAAATATGGATTGAAAATGAATCCAATCAAATGTTCCTTTTGTGTTCGTGCAGGTGATTTCTTGGGTTTTGTTGTGCACAAAAAAGGCATTGAGATCCATCAAAACAAGACGAAAGCGATCTTGAAAACGAAGTCCCCTTCGACAAAAAAAAGAGTTACAGTCTTACTAGGAAAGATTAACTTCCTAAGAAGGTTTATTTTAAACTTAAGTGGCAAGACACAAGTATTTTCGCCATTACTTCGACTGAAAAAGGAGGATGTGTTCAGATCGGATCCAGAACATCAGAAAGCCTTCGACGAGATCAAGTCTTACTTGATTAAACCACCTATGTTGCTTCCCCCTATGAGGAATAGGGTAATGAAGTTGTACATAGCAGCGTCAGAAATGACAATAGGTAGTATGTTAGCACAAGAGGATGAAAATGGTGTCGAAAGAGCCATTTATTATCTTAGTAGACTATTGAATGATGCAGAAACGAGATATCATCCAATTGAGAAACTATGCCTATGTTTGTATTTTTCATGTACAAAATTGAAGCAATACATAAAGCCTGTTGATGTGTATGTTTATTCGCATTATGATATAATTAAACATATGCTGTCAAAACCAATTTTACATAGTCAACTTGGAAAATGGGCTTTAGCCTTATCTGAATATTCGCTCACGTACCAGGCTTTGAAAGCTGTTAAAGGCCAAGTTGTTGCTTCCTTCATTGTAGACCACTCTTTGGTCGAAGCAACGTTAAGCTTTGTGGATGTTCAACCCTGGAAGTTGTACTTCGATGGTTCAAGCCATAAAAATGGTACAGGAATTGGAGTACTCATAATATCTCCAACAAAGATACCAACAAAAGTTAAGTTTAAAATCGAAGGAAATTGCTCCAATAATGAGGCTGAATATGAAGCCTTGATAGCAGGACTTGAAATGCTGCTAGAGTTGGGGGCAAAAGTCGTCGAAATCAGAGGTGACTCTGAACTAGTTGTGAAACAATTAACAAAAGAGTACAAGTGCATCAAAGAACACTTAATCAAGTACTTTATTACCGCCAATGCAATGTTAAAACGTTTCACTCATGTTGACATTAAACATGTGCCTAGAATTGATAACCAAGAGGCAAATGAGTTGGCACAGATTGCTTCTGGCTACAGAGTTTCTAAAGAAAAATTGCAGGAGTTGATAGAAATAAAAGAGAAGGTCTTTTCGACAGATAGTTCCAACACACAATTGTCAATGCCAAAACTTGGGGGGCAGACAAGTCAGAAGTGGTGTCACCTCCAACTGAAATTGAAAATTTTGAAATTTTTGCCAATGACAATATGTCGAATGATGATTGGCGAAAACAAATTGTCGAATACTTGGAAAATCCAACAGGAGCACTAGTCGAAAAACCAAGTATAGAGCCTTAAGCTACATGATTGTTGGAAACGAATTGTTCAAAAAGACTCCTGAAGGAGTTTTGCTTAAATGCCTAAGTGAAAACGAAGCTTATTTGGCAATATCCAATACTCATAGTGGTGCTTGTGGCTCACATCAAGCAGGTCACAAGATGAAATGGCTTTTGTTTCGACAATGTGTGTATTAGCCAACTATGCTGAAAGACTGTATAGAGTTCGCTAAAGGTTGTCAAGAATGCCAAAGGCACGCAGGAGTTCAACATGTGCCCTCATTCAATTATTAAACCTTGGCCATTTAGAGGTTGGGCTTTAGACATAATTGGTGAGATTAGACCAACTTCGTCGAAAGGCCACCGTTATATATTTGTTGGCATAGATTACTTTACCAAATGGGTCGAAGCTATCCCCTTAGCCAATGTTGACCAAGAGGCAGTTTATGAATTTTATTCAAAACCATATTCTATATAGGTTTGGAATTCCAGAAACTATTACCACAGATCAAGGCTCGGTTTTTACTGGTTGAAAGATTTTGAAATTTGCCTCTGAAACAGGTTTTAAGTTATTAAGTTCGACACCATATTATGCACAAGCCAATGGTCAAGTGGAAGCAGCCAATAAAATCATCATTAACATGATAAAAAAGCATATTGGACAAAAACCAAGAAATTGGCACAAGACTCTTGACCAAGCTTTATGGGCTTGTCGAAATTCCCCTAGCGAGTCTATTAATGCTACTCCATTTAGACTTACGTTTGGGCATGATGCAGTGTTGCCAGTTGAAATTCATCTACAATCAGCTAGGATTCAAAGACAATATGAGATTCCATCAGATTATTATTGGAATATGATGTTAGATGAATTAATTGATTTAGGTGAAGAAAGATTAGCTGCATTAAATGTCCTTACAAGGCAAAAAGAGAGAATAAACAAAACCTACAATTGAAGGGTTAAGTTGAAAACGTTTGCCTTGGGAGACCTAGTTTGGAAAGTTATTTTGCCTATGGACAAAAAAGATAGAGTCTTAGGCAAATGTTCACCAAATTGGGAAGGACCATCTCGAATTACGCAGGTTTTTTTCTAATGGTGCCTATGAAGTCATGGAATTAGGCGCTGATAGTCGAATTTTGCGAATAAATGGCAAGTATTTAAAGAAATATAAGCCAATGTTGCAAGAAGTTAAAATAGCGCAAGAGTAAAACAGTGAAGTTAAACCAAACATGGCATTGGTGCCAGAATACATTGTCAAATACATTGTCAAAACTACAAGAACCAAGATAAAAAAGAGCTAAAACGCCAATATAAAAAAAAAGAAGAGCAATGATGGCAGTTACTTGGGGAACGTGTGTAGCAGTTACAAGAGCGATGGAAGTGATGGAGTGTGGCAGTTTCCAAAGCAAAACGTGGCCATTAATATGACAGCGCACTCAAGTGCTAACATGACGAGAAAGAAAACGTCTCTTCAATGCTGAAGAGTGACGTTGATGACGTTAGAGTGCTTGACATATGGTTGTCGAGAGACAATTCAAAAACGTCAATTTTCTACCTTCGTTTAAACCTCAGTCGAAAATGACATTTTTGGGGGGCAATTTGTTAGCCTACATTTTCGACTGGCTCAATTAAATGCAGTCAATGAGGTTTGACTTGTCATTTTAAAGAGGAAATGCTGGCCTTCGACACTGGGAAGGTATTCCAAGGGAGATCTTCGACCACTCCTAGAACTTAACGAAATTGAGAGCTTGAAGGCGACATTTCGACAAGAAAGAAAGTAAGAAATTGGTAACAGATCAAAGCCAAGGAAGTGCTGTCGAAGAGCGTAGCAGTAGCATTGTCGAAGAACATAGCAGTTGTTGTCGAAGGATGCAGCAGTTACGTCGTCGAAAGATATGGCAGTTGTTGTTTTAATTTCCTTTGCACGGTTATATATAACCGTTGTACGTAGTTACAGTTTCTGCACAGTATATATAGTAGTTTCTCATAGAGAAAAGAGCTCTCAAAATTCTCATACATATTTCTCACGCTCAGAATTCCAAGTTACAGAGAAACATGAGTTACAGAAACCAGATGTATGACATTGTGTACCAATTTCTTTTATTTCAAAGCAATCCAGTTATGTTTTCTTAAATATTTCTGCAATTTACTTGTTTTCTGCATTTGATCGAATTCGAACATACATAAACAAATTTGACAGTTTCAAAAATTGTGAAATTGTCAGTTATTACAAATAGCATCAAGAACATTCATAACTTTTCTGGAAAAACCTATAGCACAAATGTCCTAAGATTTACTGGTTGATCTTGCAAGTAACAAATTTTAAACCAGCGGTTGTTTACCAAAATCCACGGTAAACAACATGATATCGGAGTACAAAGATGTATAAAAAGAAAATAGGTGTCCATAAATAAAAACTTACCAATGTAGTTGATCAAGGGAAGATGTAAATAATAGGTTTGATATTTGGAGTTAATATATTTGCAGTATTTTATATATTCCATATATTATTCTTTTCCCAATCCACAAAGCACAAAAAAAATACAAAATTACATAATCAGACACAAAAAGGAATATATCATTAAAAACTTCAAATAATTACAAATTATATAAACAAAAATACAAAAAAAGAACCGAATAAAGATTACAAAAACGAACTTAATAAAAAGGCTTAAATATGTTTTAGGCCCCTGCAAATATAGAGTGTTTTGGTTTAAGCCCCTGCAAATTTTTTTTTTGTTAAAAGCCCTTGCAAAATGACATATTTTGTTATAAGCCCTTATATGACTAAAATGTTAGCCTTAACATGGAATGCTATGATTGCTGGATATGTTGAGAAGGGCTTATAACAAAATATTTTATTTTGCAAGGGCTTTTAACAAAAAAAAATTTTTGCAGGGGCTTAAACCAAAACACCCTATATTTGCAGGGGCCTAAAACATATTTAAGCCTAATAAAAATATAGGAATCTTTTGAGATTATTGAATCTTTTGCGATTATTGAATCTTTCCTTCAAAATCCACCATGCAGATATTCTTTATCCCAAACTCATTCATTTGGTAAAGCAAGTGCACCACGATCCAGCGGCAAGTACTGAAAATAAATATAAACAAATAAGAACATTTCTACAATAAAAAGCTCAATAATAAGCCTCGAGACACTAGTGGAAAAATGACATTATTAAGCTAAATGTGTGACCGGTGGCATTTTTGCAATTAAATTGAAGATTCCATTTTTCGCGCCTACCTTTAGTGACGGGTGTTTAAACAACCGACGCTAGAAGTATTTGCTTTGGACATTTAGTGTCGGTTGTTTACACACCCGTCACTAAATGTCCAAAGCAAGTACATTTAGTGTCAGTTGTTTAAACACCCGTCACTAAATGTCCAAAGCAAGTACATTTAGTGTCGGTTGTTTAAACACCCGTCACTAAATGTCCCAGTTTTAATTTTTCGCACAAAACACGCTCTTCTCATCCTCACAGAAACACGTCTCTTCCGCACAAAACAAACTCTTCTCTTCCTCGATCGCTCACAGAAACCATTCTCTTCCTCACACAAGTGGCGCTCCATTTGCGAACTCCGTTCTCCTCCCCGCCTCGCCGTGCACTCCGTTCGCGAACTCGTCGCCACCACTCCACCCTCTGTGACGGTTTAGGGTTTTCATCTTCCCTCTCTCGCTTCCTCACAGAAACCCTTCTCTTCCTCACACAAGCGGCGCTCCAATCGCGAACTCCGTTCTCCGCCCCGCCTCGCCGTGCACTCCGTTCGCGAACTCGTCGCCACCACTCCACCCTCTGTGACGGTTTAGGGTTTTCATCTTCCCTCTCTCGCTTCCCTCTCTCAGTCGCGAAAACAATGTATCAGTCCCCAATTTCTTAGTGAATCGCGAGCTTTCTTCTTCAGTTCTTCTTCTTATCAGGTTAGATTTCTTCTCCTCTTCTTTGATGATTGTTTGATTTGGGGAAAATTGTTCAATTTCTGCGTGAATTGAAAACCCTAATTTCTGATTTTTTAAATTTGGAATCCCTGATTGTTGCTTCTGATTTGGGTGTTTAATTTGATTGTTTAATTGTTTATTTTCTGATTGTTGCTTCTGATTTGGGTGTTAGTTATCAGTTATCAACTAGCTTTGAGTTCTAGTTTTGCTGAATGAGTGTTAGTTATCAGTTATCACTTATCACTATAACAATTTTTTGTTAATTTTCCAGAAACCTTGTCGAGAGCTACTCTTCATCTGTGGTTAAACAATAAGATGTTGTTCTTGAAACATAGTGTCTATCTTTCCAGATTTTTCTTTCTGAGGAATGTTCTGTAAAATAAGGTCTTTGGTATTAGCTTTAGTATTTAACCTTAAATATCACTCTTTGTTGCAGAAGCTGGTGGTACTGAAAAGCTAGATGGAATATATTGTTATGTACTAAAATTAAGGGGAAATTGGTACTCAAAGACTTTGATATTGAAAGAGAAGCTGGTGGTACTGAAAAACTACTTTGATATTAAATATCACCCTTCTGGTAAGTCCAATTAGCATATCCTTCATTAGCATAGTTACATGTGTTTTATTTCTTTTTCCACATCTTTTTCATCTTTCTTCGTTGACAAATTTAAAGGTACATTATATAGCAGCTGTAACATCCTTAAAAAGGAACTGGTCTCTGATCATGTGATGGAACTTATATATAAACTACCTCAATTCCTGTTACTTTATTTCATACTAACAGTTTTAAGGATGTAGCTTTAGCTCGTGTTCATGAGTGACCCTTCCTGAGTCTCTTCTTTTAGTTCCAATCAACAAGTGGAACTTAAATATTATACATATCCATATCAGATGATAATGACGATGATAACAATAATAACAGTAATAAATATACTTGTTGTTGTGTTGTTGTACGATTTACATGAATGATGAATAGGACATTCTGTCCTAGATTAGCAATTACATTTTTATAAATTAATATAGTAAAGAGTCCAATGGTTGATCGTGAAATACTATTTTAGTTAATGTCTCACATCAGTAATATTTAATAGTCCTTTGTATATAGTTGTATATATTTGGAATTTATGTGATACGATATGATATGGTTTTTTAAAATCTAGCTTTACATAACAATTCCCGCAAAAGGATAAGGCACTTGTGGCAAGCAACAAGCTCTGTTGAGTATCAGTTTTGTTTTGTCTCATGTATATTTTTGGAAAGAACCATTTTGTATAGGATTCGGATAAGATGTAGTGAGAAGCTTGCGCAGTCATGCATTCAGTAGATCTGTCCGTCCAATCTTGATCGGACGGTTTAGATTATAACTTATATTTTATATCTGTTTTTAATGTTAAAAATATAGACCGTTTGATCAAAATCAAACGGTTCAGATCTTCTGATTGCATGACAGTACAAGTTTTTTTGACCGCACGGTATCCGAATCCTTTTATATATATATATATATATATATATATATATATATATATATATATATATATATATATATATATATATATATATATATATACACACATATATGTTGTGTTGTATAAATATAATAACTAACTTGTGCACAAATATTACATCCACAAATATTTTAAAAACAAGGGTGGGTTGGCTTGGCTAGGTTATTATGAGGACAAGTGTCCAAATCCCTCTTGGTCAATAGTTTTGCTTGGTAGTCATTATTTCTTAAGGACATCTCTTAGGTTAGGATACACATGTTACATGTGTGTTGCTTTGCTGATTTTGAAGACATAATTTTGACAATTAGCAACTATACAAATATGTTTGTTTATTGTGATTGAACTAGTTTTGGATTGTAATTAAACTAGTTTTGGATTGTGAAGATGACATTTGGGGGTTCTTGACTGATTTCATTGTAATTAAACTAGTTATGGATTGTGATTCCTTAAGGGAACTTTAATTCTTGTTTTGGATTGTGATTCCTTAAGGGAACTTTGAATTTGTTAACTGCATAATTTGTAGTATTCTTTGAAGGTGTTAAAGTCCTTAATGATTTCATAATATCATTTTGTAGTACTATTAATTTATCCAATATTCATAATTTTCATGCAGGTAAGTTGCAACTGATATTCCGAGTGATTTTTTAGATCAAATTGGATTTCTAGAAGTGGAAAGCTGAGTACAGTGGTATACGAATAGCGCGAACCGGAACCGTTGCTCCGACGGGTCAACCCGGGAAGTTTACTGTCAAACCCGCTTCTCACTCTTGCATCTGCTTCTCGGTATATTACTTATTTAATTTCTTGTCTAGATTAATCATTTGAGTTCATTCCCTGATCAAAATTATGTTAATATTATTAAATACTAGTAACAATAGTAACATGATTAAACACTTGTCCGTTGTGTTTTGTGGGCTGATTTTATTGTTGCACTAGAGCATATTAGTATGTGGAGTTGTTGGAGTTGTTGTTCATGTTTCTATGAAGAATCATGCTATAAAAAAGAACCTTATTAATGAAGCTTTAAGTTTACTATGTTGGTTTGATGTTATACATTTATATTTTTACTTGTTTTGATTTATGAATTTATTTTTACTATCTTGGTTTGATGTGATAGTTTGATTTTGATTTATGAATTTATTTTTACTATCTTTGGAGCGTAGCGATGGATTGTAGTTGGATACATTGTAATCGTCTGAGTGATGAGTATGCGAAAGGAGTCGAAGAGTTTATAAACTTTGCTCAAGCAAATCTTCGCAAAACTGATGCTCCCAAAACTAATGTTCCCGAAATTGCTGTAACTTATTCATGTCCTTGTTGTAATTGTGTGAATCGAACCCCACAACCACCAAGTGTAATACGGGATCATCTTTTTGTTCATGGGATCTTACCCAGTTATACCACATGGATATGGCATGGTGAATCAAGCGGCAACCCAAGTGTGTCCAAAAGTGAGAAAGTCGATGAAGATATGGGTGATCGAATGGAGGACATGATACGTGACATTGGTCCTGAATCTTTTAAGCGGGCGCATGAATATGATAATTTGTGCAAAGACACAGATCAACCTTTGTATTTGGGTTGCAAAAAATACACCCGGTTGTCTGCGTCGTTAAAATTGATCAATCTGAAGGCGATAAATGGGTGGACTGATAAGGGATTCACCGAATTGCTTGAGTTGTTGGGAGACATGCTTCCCATTGGTAACACATTGCCAAAACGAACGTATGATGCAAAGAAGATATTGTGTCCGATGGGTGTGGAGTATCAGAAAATACATGCATGTCCCAAAGACTGCATATTGTATCGGAAAGACTTTGAGAAGTTGCATAACTGTCCTACGTGTGGTTGTTCGCGCTACAAAGTGAAGTCGGGTGAATCTAATTATGACGACAACAACACAAAGGGTTCCCCTGCGAAGGTTTTATGGTATCTTCCAATAATACCTAGGTTCAAACGCTTGTTTGCTAATGCAAATGACGCGAAGAGCATTAGATGGCATGCAGATGAGAGGAAATGTGACGGGCAGCTTCGCCATCCGGCTGATTCTTTGCAATGGAAGAAAATTGATAATTTGTATTCTGATTTTGGCACTGAGTCAAGAAATCTTAGGCTCGCACTTGCTTCAGATGGGATGAATCCATATGGTAACTTAAGTACGAATCATAGCTCATGGTCTGTTCTCCTTTTAATTTACAATCTATCTCCATGGTTGTGCATGAAGCGCAAATATGTGATGCTATCCATGATGATTTCTGGCCCGAGACAACCTGGTAATGACATAGATGTTTACCTTAGTCCATTGATTGAAGACTTGAGAAAAATGTGGGATGAAGGTGTGGATGTGTTTGACGGGTATTCTAATGAAACTTTAAAGCTGCGAGCCATGTTATTTTGCACGATCAATGACTTTCCTGCATACGGAAACTTGTCTGGGTATAGTGTCAAAGGTCATAAAGGTTGTCCTATTTGTGCAGAAGACACGTGTCACCATCAACTCAAACATGGAAGGAAGACTGTCTACCTTGGGCATCGGAAATTTCTCAAACCTAATCACAGATATCGTAAGCTTAAAAAAGCTTTTAATGGGTGCTCGGAAAATGACATTGCTCCGAATGCCTTGACCGGAGAAGAAGTCTATCAAGTGGTTAAGGACATCAAAGTTGTATTCGGCAAAAAGCAGAAGCAGCCTAAGGAAAAAAGCAAGTGGAAAAAGAGGTCGGTGTTCTTTGATCTTCCGTATTGGTCCAATCTTGATGTAAGGCATTGTCTTGATGTTATGCACGTCGAGAAAAACGTTTGTGATAGTGTCATCGGGACCCTTCTCAATGTTCAAGGGACAAAGGATGGTATAAAATCTCGACTAGATTTGTGTGAGATGGGCATAAGAGAACAATTACATCCAGTGGAACGAGGTAAAGGCACATATTTACCTCCAGCATGTTATACCTTATCAAGAAAAGAGAAAATGAGCTTTTGCGAGTGTCTACGGGGAATCAAAGTCCCACATGGTTACTCGTCAAATATAAAGCGACTGGTTTCAATGAAAGATCTCAAATTAGTTGGCTTGAAGTCTCACGACTGCCATGTCTTGATGCAACAACTACTACCTGTGGCAATTCGTGGCATCTTATCGAAAGATGTCTGATATACCATAACTAGGTTGTGCTTATTCTTCAATAGTATATGTGCTAAAGTCATCGACCCTCAAAAATTGGACGAGTTGGAAAATGAAGCTGCTATTATCTTGTGCCAATTGGAGATGTTTTTTCCTCCCTCATTCTTTGATATCATGGTTCATTTAATTGTTCATCTGGTTAGGGAGATTAGATTATGCGGCCCTGTTTAGTTAAGGTGGATGTACCCAATCGAGCGATACATGAAAATCTTGAAAGGGTATGTGAAGAACCAATATCGTCCTGAAGCATCCATTGTTGAAAGGTACGTCACAGAAGAAGCGATTGAGTTTTGTTCTGACTACTTGTCAGAAGCAAAATCTGTGGGACTACCAAAGTCTCGTTATGCAGGGAGAGGTCAAGGTAATGGTACACATGGTATAACCATTAAATGCATGGGTCGAGCTGAAGTGCTTCAAGCACATTTGTATGTTTTGAATAATACAGATGAGGTATTACCTTACTTGTCTCTCCATAAAGAGATAGTAAAAGCCAAAAACCCTCGAATGAAAGAAATATTGTTATTGAACGAGCATAACAACACATTCATAGATTGGTTTAAATCAGAGATTAAGAAAGATGTGAGTGCCTCTGAGACTTTGAGATGGTTAGCACATGACCCTCACTTTAATGTCGTATGTTGGAGCGGGTACGACATAAATAGGTTTTCCTTTTACACAAAGTCGAAAGATGACAAAAGCACCATGCAAAACAGTGGAGTTATGGTCATGGCTTCCGCGATGCACTTCTCTAGTTCAAATGATACAAATCCTGTACTCGCATCTATTGCTTACTTTGGTGTCATTGAAGAGATTTGGGTGCTTGATTACTGTAAATTTAAAGTGCCTCTTTTTAAATGTAAGTGGGTTAACAACAATAGTGGTGTACGTACTGACGAAATGGGATTTACACTAGTGGACCTTGACAAGGTAAGTTATAATGATGAACCCTTCATCATGGCTGACCAAGCAAAACAAGTTTTCTATGTCAAAGATCCTTCTAACAAAAAGTGGTCAGTTGTCATGCAAGGAAAAATAGGCAGTGATGAAAATGAAGATTCAAGTCTTGCAATTTCCGAAACACCTTGTTTGTTAACACAAGTGCCTACTTCAGTTGATGACAATGAAGTTGACGATGAACATGCCACTCGCAATGATCATAATGAAGGAATTTTATACGAAGGAGTTTAGATTTGTTTTTTTGAACCTATGAAATTGTAATTTTGAACTTAGTGACAATGATGGTACGTAATTTTGAACCGATGTTGTATAATGGAACTTGTTCTATATCTATCTTCTTTTTGTTGGTGAGCTTGTTCTATATCTATCTTCTTTTTGTCAGTGAGCTTTGTTCTATATATATATATATATATATATATATATATATATATATATATATATATATATATATATATATATATATATTGCACCTATGATGTATAATGGAACCGATTGACCTATTTTTCAGTTTTCTAACCAGTTTATATGCTATTGATGATTTGCTCAACTTAAGAGATGGTTCCTTATTAATGACATTGTATGGACATGTACCACCAATTATAACATCTTATTTCTTTTCTTATTTATAACATCTTATTTCTTTTCTTGATTGTTTCCTTTGTTTAAGTTCAGCTATCATGTCTTCAAAAAAGAATACCAGACGTCCAACTTCATTAAAAAAGTTCACTTCTAGGTGCCCAGATGGTCAAAAATACAGAGTGGAAATTGATAGTAAAGGCGGTCTTATTGGTCCTTATGCTAACAAATTCAAGACCTATTTAGGGGTGGTTGCACGAACAAAGATAAGCATATTGCCAATGAAGTGGAGTGATGTTGACGAGGAGACAAAAACGATTGCTTGGGATGATGTAAAGCTAATATTTGATGTTCCCGAGAGTAATGAATTCAAGAAAGCTTGGATGTCTCATATCTCTCTTTGTTGGAGACAGTTCAAGACAACTCTCACCAGAATGATTGAATATAATTTGTTTCAGTAATTTTTAAACTTGTAGGTATTTGATGACTCAAAGGCATACACCGAAGAGGAGATTTTTGAGGTTCGTCTGCTTTGGTCAGAATTTTTTATGAAGATTCGCACGGAGCAAAAAGATACATTGTTTAAAATTCTTTGATTCTGTTAATTTGTATACTGTCTGTGATGCATACTTTTAATAGAATTGGTCGTTTCTGTTATGGTTGCAATCTGTGAATTGGTCTGTGAATTGGTCTGTTTTGGAATTGCTGTCTGTGAATTGGTCTGTTTTGGAATTGCTGTCTGTGTAATTTGTACAACTATAGAATGGAATGGTTTTAGAATGAATTTGTCTGTTTTGGAATTGGTCTGTGAATTGGACTGTTTTGGAAATGGTTGTTTCTGGGAATTGGTCATTTCTGGGATACAACAGGTTTCGTAAGGATAAAAAAATGAATGAAACTAAAATGTGTAAAATGACATTTAGCGTCGGTTGTTTCAAAAAACCGACACTAAATGTCATTTCGGTTGACGTTGAGAGACATTTAGCGTCGGTTGTTTCAAAAAACCGACGCTAAATGTCATTTTTAACTGACGTTTAGAGACATTTAGCGTCGGTTGTTTCAAATAACCGACGCTAAATGTCATTTTTAAATGATGTTTAGAGACATTTAGCGTCGGTTGTTTCAAATAACCGACGCTAAATGTCCCCTTTGATACATTTAGCGTCGGTTGTTTCAAATAACCGACGCTAAATGTCATTTTCAAATGACGTTTAGAGACATTTAGCGTCGGTTGTTTCAAATAACCGACGCTAAATGTCATTTTCAAATGACGTTTAGAGACATTTAGCGTCGGTTGTTTCAAATAACCGACGCTAAATGTCATTTTAAAATGACGTTTAGAGACATTTAGCGTCGGTTGTTTCAAATAACCGACGCTAAATGTCCCCTTTGATACATTTAGCGTCGGTTGTTTCAAATAACCGACGCTAAATGTCATTTTTAAATGACGTTTTGGAGACATTTAGCGTCGGTTATTTAAAACAACCGACGCTAAATGTCATTTCTGTTGACGTTGAGTGACATTTAGCGTCGGTTAAATAAGCGACGCTAAATGTCTAACATTTAGCGTCGGGCGGTAACCGACGCTAAATGTCCAATTTAACCGACGCTAAATGTCCAATTTAACCGACGCTAAATGTCGATTTTGCCAATGTAGTTGATCAAGGGAAGATGTAAATAATAGGTTTGATATTTGGAGTTAATATATTTGCAGTGTTTTATATATTCCATATATTATTCTTTTCCCAATCCACAAAGCACAAAAAAAATACAAAATTACATAATCAGACACAAAAAGGAATATATCATTAAAAACTTCAAATAATTACAAATTATATAAACAAAAATACAAAAAAGGAACTGATCATAAAGATTACAAAAACGAACTTAATAAAAATATAGGAATCTTTTGAGATTATTGAATCTTTTGCGATTATTGAATCTTTCCTTCAAAATCCACCATGCAGATATTCTTTATCCCAAACTCATTCATTTGGTAAAGCAAGTGCACCACGATCCAGCGGCAAGTACTGAAAATAAATATAAACAAATAAGAACATTTCTACAATAAAAAGCTCAATAATAAGCCTCGAGAGCCGATGAACCAACAACAACATTCTTCAGTCACAGCCAACCTGATCTCTGATATGTCCCCCCCGTACGTGGAATGAATGATTTACAAATAGTGAACCAAGTATTTTTCAAATAAGAAACCATATCATCATATAATAAAGAATGGATAGTAGGCTAAGGAATGAAAGGGTGGCTTTCTCATTTGAAGCAAAGTTAAAATAAATACACACGAACTAACGAAAGATGAATTTAATTAATTGTTGTTCTATACCATTTTAAATGGATCTCTATTCTATGTGAGAGGGACTTGCACAAATAATACAAATTAATAAATATGTATATTACTCGTATCTTCAAAGAATAATCCAAAGCAACTTCAAAGAGTTTTATCACCATCATATGTTGTATTTAGTTCTTTTAAAATTAAAAGGAAAAGAAATTAGAGGATTAAAGAGTAGAGGAAAAGAAATATCAATTCAATCTGTTGGGAAAGAAATAAATTTTAATTACGAATTAATAATTATTTACCTGGTTCAATGAGTTAAAATTTTAAAAGATAATTACTGACTGAGCCTGCGCCTATGTGTGCGGCTAATTACCAGTCCGTTTGCGATCAATTTTTGCGAGTACCCTATGGGAATGACTCAATTGCCATCTCTAATGATCAATGGGTGTTTATCACCATCATCACCACATCATGTAGCTCCGAACGGACTGTGTTTATAGGAAAAATATTAAATTATAAACTGTTGGCTGATATAAAAGGAATCAAAGTTCCGGTTGATAATGAGAAGTAAAGAAAAATATAGTTGGGTTGATAGTGCCAATTGGTAGTGGGAAAAGAAAGATGGTTCAAATAAAAACCAACAAATTTGAATGGGGAATAACAACCAACAAATTAGTGAGGTAAGATGATGTTATATAGAGAAGGTTTTTATATTTTTGACATATGAACAAATATGAGGTGTTAATGACACACTCACCCGGCATAAACTCAACGATCATTGTGAATTAAAAATATTTTCAAAATTTTGGTAAACACGTGATCTAATGCAGGTGAATGAAATTACACAATTTCTAAAAAATAAATAACATGAATTTTTAAAAATAAAAACCTCAACATTGGATGATAAAGGAATATAAATTGGTTGATGAATAGATTTGATAATAAAATGTGGTGCATGTTATTTTATATCTTTGATATAAGAAATAATAGAATATAAATAATTAGCAGATTTTGACATGGCTATGATGTCATGTAGTAATAAATATCTAATTGATAATATGTTTTTTAGAGAACAATATAGGAAAATAGTCCCATCCAATAAATGTGTGATGCATAATTTGTAATGTATAAAACATTATTTTTTTTATGGATGCATAACATCACCCTAGGTCATTATTTAGAGTTTATAATATTTTTAATAAATGCGTAATTGCTAATATGTTTTTTATAAATCAATATATGAAAATAGGGTACATCACGTTAGGTCATAATTTAGAGTTTATAAAAAATTTTAATGAAAGGAAAAAAGGAAAATAATACTTTACAACTCACCTCCCCAAGAAACCCGAGAATACTCCGATAACTAAAATTGGTCTAAAAATAACAAATCAAGTGAAGAGTATTGGTAAAACCCACAATAAAATTTGGATGAAGGGGATTGGAATTGTTTTAACTTTTAATTATAAATAAATAAATTTTTTTTATGTTTTTGTGTTTAACTTTTCGTTGATTGCAAATCCTCTTGGGAATCAAATAATATCAAAGGAGGTATTCAAAATGGATGGTAACACCATAACCCCCCACCCCTACTACAAATTCTTTTAGACATATTCAAAACCACTACCTTTTTCCTCTGTCTGCTTTTAGAGAGAGTTTGTTATCAATATCTAACTTCACAAAAAGGGATATCTGATAGGAAAAAAACATACATACTTTACCTTCATCATTTCTGCTCTTCACTCCAATTGCACGGGAAAAACCAAAATTGACCTTGAAGCTTCAGCTTCTGTTGTAGCAAAAAGGATTAAAAATGTTATCAGACCACTATTTTAACCGCTTAGATAGACTCAGAAAGATCCGATACATACCTTTGCTGAAGTGTGCGATGGGAAAAGCCATTGGAAGGTGGCATGACGCGATGGAAAAAGCGAGAGGTTGGCAGCAAATGCGATCGCGCGGTAGTTGATGGCCGCGACCACCACACTGAAATCCCACCATGGTCTCGGTCTCCATCTTTGTCGGTCACTCCCTCTCCTCTCCACTCCTTCTGTTTCTCAAAATCTATCTCTTCTCTCACAACATCTCTTACGTCACCACCGGTGCCTCCAGCCATCCGCAAGTCACCACTACTGTTGCAAACACAACAAACAGAATGAAAAAAAATTAGTAAAGAGAAAATGGAATTGAGAACCAACAGAAAAAATAATGGAGAAAGAAGAAGAAAAGTCATGAGCAGGATGAGCTCCGTGGAAATGGTGTGGAAGCTAGTGAGTAACAATAGGGTTGTAATGACTTTTTTTAACTTCCCTTTTTATATTACATTATTTTCTTATAATAAATTAATGTATGTGGGACCCATATTTAATGTCATGTATACAAATGCAACAAAATCGTATAGAAATACCGCATGCATACGAGTTCTTCTTTTATAAATATAAGATTTAATATTTTATTATATTCGAATATTACGTTAGAATTTAATCTATTCTCTCTTTAATGAGTTACAAAAACGGAATATTTATTTCTGTTCTTTACATATTACATACTTTTTTTTGTTCAGACCATTGCTGACTACCTATAAAGTGTCCCAACGCTTTTAAGGAAAGACTAATCTCAGCTTATGTTTAGGATCAAATTTTGCATTACCACTGCGGGAATCGAACTCGGGAGCACCAGATCGACTCCCCATGTCCCATGGTAGATTAAGCCACTAGGCCAATGGTATTGGCTCACTTAGATATTACATACTATGTTAATGTTACATGTAACAAATTAAAAATTTAAAAAAACGTAACATTTAAAAAACCTTAAATTTCTCCCTCACTTTGGATAAAAAAATAAAGACTTTACTACGGTATTGGTCCACGTATTTTTATTAATTTGCAATTTTGATCTCTCTATAATATTTTTTGCAATTTGAGTCCCCCATTTTTATAAGTATGCAATTTTGATCCGCCCGTCAAATTGTCATCCAATTTTAAACAGGTATGCTTACATGAAAGTTTAATTATTGTTTAATGTTCCCTAATATAATGTCTTATTTAAGTATATGATGATGAAGTTAAATTTTAGAGATGCAAATTTTTCAGTCCTTTAGGGACTTGTAGGCAAAACTCCTGTCGAATTGAGTGGCTTCTAGGGTGAGAAAGCAAACAAATCACTCGCTTGTATATATGGATATTGACTTGTAATGATAGGCAATTTTCTATTACTGAAATACAATATTTAAATTTTGTAAGGATATAAATAGCAAAAAAGTCTCAATGTTTTTTTTTTTACAAGAACAAGCTTATAGCATTTCATTAATCAGAATTGTCTCAATACAGGTTGGAATCAAATCAAAGATGTGAGAACTAGCATATAATCTTGATGCCCGTGCTAACGTATGAGCAACAAGATTTGCTTGTCTCTGAATATAGCTAACCTTAAAGCTAGGGAAAATAAGTAAACAATTGCGACAATGTGATAAAATAGCACCAAACTCGGTATTTGGCAGTGGCTCTAACTTCAAGCCATTTACAACCGAAACACAGTCCAATTCAATGGAAACAGAAGTTAGCCCCAATGCCTCCAACCAAAGTAAGGCTTCCTTAAGTCCTATTGCCTCCGCCTCTTGTGGTGTAGGGACGCCGTTAAACCACATAGTTTTACCTCTATAAAAACTGCCTGTAGAGCATCGAATGCAAACTCCAATACCATATTTATTTTCATCAGTAAATAGTGCGGCATCGACATTACATTTGAAAGTACCCTCACACGGTTTAAGCCACCTATCCACGGCCGTGAGTTGCTGTCCAGAACCAGCAGCGACTACCCGATGTTTCTGCCGCGACCAAGCCCAGTCATCCAGTATGTCCCGCACTCTATTAATCACTTGCTGAGTCGGCTGCAGCACCCCCTCCCATACTTTGACATTGCGGCGACGCCAAAGAGCCCAAATAATCATCATAACTCTGTGTCTGTTGCTTACGGACAGATTCTGCAACAGCTCAAAAAAGCCAGCACGCAGACTAGTGGTGCTGTCCATGGCAGACCGAATGGCAGGCAGTAGATTACACTGCTGCCAGACTTCTGATGTAGCACTACAGTCAAAGAAAGCATGCCTGTCTGTTTCCTCTTCTCTCTCACAAAGTCTCAATGTTATCAGGGTACATATTGTGCTTCATTTGGGGAGAAATCTGATACTTTAATCCAATGTTGAAACTTGAAATGAAGACAGAAAAGGTTTTTTTTTACTAAAAAGTTTGACTAAATGCACTTTGAACCAGTGTTATCAGAACCGGTCCGGACCGGCCGGTCGGACCGGGACCCGGTGGTCTTCCCGGGCCGGGCAGCGTGCAGGATCGGATCTGCAGTTGGCCCGGTGATGACGTCATCGGACCGGTGAAAATCCGGTGGAAACCGGGTCGGACCGGTGGTCGGACCGGTTGATTCTCTGTTTTTTTTTTTTATTTTAAAGATGTTGAAACTTGAAATGAAGACAGAAAAGGTTTTTTTTTACTAAAAAGTTTGACTAAATGCACTTTGAACCAGTGTTATCAGAACCGGTCCGGACCGGCCGGTCGGACCGGGACCCGGTGGTCTTCCCGGGCCGGGCAGCGTGCAGGACCGGATCTGCAGTTGGCCCTCCCTAGTATTCAACATTTCAACTTTTTAACCACTAAGCTATCTATTATTTGTTGATACTATCCCGCATTCATTAAATATAATCAATTCCGGATATGTTAATTTTTTTTGCACATTCTTTCATTAATAGTTTTGATTAAACACACATTTTTTTGACAAATTGATTCAAGTTCAACACTCATAAACATGTTAGTAAATATATAATTATAAATAAAATTATAATAAAATTTCTATATTAATAAATGTATACTTTCTTAGTATATATTATAATTTTTTGAATTTATTTAATATAGACCGGGTCATGCCGGTCCGACTAGAGACCCGCGGTCCGACCCCGGGTCTAGTGACCCGGTGCCTTGACCGGGTCGATGGCCGATCCGGGTCTGATAACACTGCTTTGAACCCTTGTGATAGTTTTAGGTAATTAACATACTCTCTCTCTCTCTCTCTCTATCTCTCTCTCTCTCTCGTCCTATTTATAAGAGAAAAATCACTTTTTAGGTTCACGAAATAATTAATGTCTCTAGTCTATAATATAAACCAGATAAATCAGTTTTTCAATAAATCTAAAATTAATTTTTCTTTTATAAATAGGACCGGAAAAAATAATATCACAATATCCCAGACATGCACCATGGGATTTGCCAAAAAGCCTTATGCTCATCAGTGTAGTCAGGATATACTCCCCTAGACAAGCAGTTTAAATGAGGCTGAAAATATGACCCATATAACTCTTGTTCACTTTAAAATAGGTCATGGAAAGATCAATCAAAAATCATTACTTAAACATGAATGAATTTCTCAGATTTCTTTTGTTTGACGCGAAAATTGGTAGCAGCATTGGTTTCAACAATCGCGCAAGAGAAAGACCAAACCATAATATGTTAATACACGATTCATAATTTTTACACATATGGAATGCAAAAATAGGTATAAAATATCATCAAATTCCGCACAGAGACCCATCTCGTATGAATAATTTGTGCTTCATTATAAGAGAAGAATGATGCATCTATAATTATACTGACAACTATCTCTGCCATAGGTTGCCTTCCATCATTGTATGGTTCGACTTTTGGTATTGGCATGATAAATTGATGTGAGCCCACATGCATGACAAGCCTAATTAATGAGCTTGGATGAAGGTCACAAAGATAAAGACTCAAAAGACCAAAAAGAAATTCAAAATTCCAATGGAATATACTTTAGTGAGTTCACCTTGATAATTGACCAGGACTCACTAAAGACGGCCAAGGATACTTTAATAAATTTCTAGAATACCCAAACTCCCGTGTTTCCTATTTCTTAGTAATTGTTTATTTAATAATTTTTTTTGATCGAAATTTATTCAATAAATTTAGGATTTCATTTCTAGTCATAATGTGCACTTGGGTTTGGGCCTTGTTGGCTTAGTTTGCAGACCACAGCCTTAGTTCTCTTAAGTATGGCAGAATGGGCCTTGCTCTTTCTTTTAAGTGGATTTGTATGTTGGGCTTAGGATCCAATTTCCCCGACATATAAATACCTTTCTCTCCTTTGTAAAACTTAGACTTTAATGAATGCGAAATCACTTTATACATTTTGCAAATTGTGTGAACCTTGTGAGCCAAGAGTGAGGTGTAACATCCCCAAAATAATTGTTTCAATTATTTTAATTGGTTATTTTAATTATGTTGGTTAATGAATAACTTAATTTCAATTTGATTAATTGTGGTTAAGTGAACTAATAATTTATGGTCAAGGTTAATAATATGTGTGACATTGTGTATATTGTGTATTGACTTCTAAAATTAAATATGGATTTAGGTGGGGGATTGTTTAGAAATTTGAGATAGAGTAAGAGTATAATGGTGAATTACACCCCCCATCTCACACACTTAATGTTTAGTTGTTTTAAATAAAGAAAAGAAAAGAGAGGGATGAAAAAAAAGAAAGAAGAAGTAGAGAGAAGAGAAGAAAGGAAAGAAAAGAAAGAAATGGAGAAAAGAGAGAGAGTGTGTCGCAAGAGAGAGAGAAAGAGAGAGAGAAGAAGAGAAATCAAGAGAAAAGCTTGAGTTTTGTGAGAGGTTTTGTGTCAATTGAATCATCTCACCTTCCTCTTTCCAAGGATGTTCATAATTTCATGAAATTCATCACCAAGCTCTCTCTCCAATTGTGAACCCTAGAGAGAGAAAGGGAAGCTTTAATCAAGTTGGAGCTTAATTAGGAGGGTAATTAGTGCTCCATAGAAGCTATGTTGTGGATTAGGAAGCTTAATCACTAAAGTTTTGGATCATTTTTGAGATTTCAAGGGATAGGCTTTCAATTTGGGAATTGAAGAAATTGTTGGATTATCAACTTGAATTCTTGCTTGCATCTTCAAATTGTTGCGACCGTGTCCGGGTGAGGATTCCTCGAAGGTTCAAAAATGAAGCCGTCACCAAAGTTTAGTTTAAGGGCAAACATTGGAAAATCCCTTTTGGAATGGATAAGGGTCATTGAGACCAGATAAGGGTTCGGGAGTCGGTTATGCGTGGGGAAGGTATTAGCACCCCACGACATCCTTCCTAAGGAAGGTTACCTGCTAATTAGTTGTATAAAAAGAAAGTTAATTTTTAAAATGTTTATTTTACCCTTTTATTGTGAATTAAAGGAAACTAAGAGAAGGAAAAGACTTGATATTTTTTGAATTGAAGAAAAGGATTATTTAGGAAAGGACTAAAAAAGGTTTTTTATTAGTGCAATTGACAGAGGTCGGCCGCCCTCTGCTCCTACGTATCTCCTGGTAGAGAATCAAATCACACGTAGTTCTTGGGTAGAAAATGTTTGTTGGTTGGTATTTTTTTAATATAGGGGTTTTAGGATTATTGAGCTGTACAGCTCATTCGTCCTAGAACGATGACTAACCCGACTGTACAGTCGACTTAGCCCCCTACTTTATAAAAATGGAGTTTTTGGGGTTTGGAAAATGGTTTGATGTGTGTTGGTTTAATTTTATTGGAATAGGGATTTTAGGACTCTTGGCTCATTCATCCTAGAACGCTGACTAACCCGGCCGTACGGCCGACTTAATCCCCTATTCATTTTTTTTTTGGGGAAGAAAGGGAAAAATGATATGTATATTTGTATTTTTTAACATTATTCATTTTAGGTAGATATTTTAAGACTCTTAAGCCGTACGGCTTATTCATCCTAAAACGATGACTAACCTGGCCTAACGGCCGACTTAATCTCCTAAAAAAATGAAATAACGAAGTGGATTGTAATAACGGAAGAAGGGGGTACCATTAGCAGCGAAAGGCTGTATCATTAAAAATGAGGGTGCAGTTAGCGAGCCCAGTTCGTTTTTGTGAACTGGCCTGCGTTTAAAAATGGGCTTGCGTAGGGAGGTGCATAATGGAATTGGTGTGGTGCACACAGTAATCTGAATTAAAAATTAAAAATTAAAATTAAGCAAAAAAACCTAGACTATTTAAGGCATCCATCTAAAGAGCTAAACCTAATTTTCCTTCCTCTCACTCTCCAGCTGCACCGTTTCATCCAAAGGAGAGAGAGAGGGCATGCGAAATTTTCTGGTGAGAGAGGGAGTGATTTGCGGAGAGAGAGAGAGAGAGGGAAGAGGGCTTCATGGAGAGAGATAGAGAGAGAGTGAGGAACGAAGGTGAGGGATGGCCAATGACCACATCGGTCCGTTAGCTGACAGCGGCGGAGGTACGAACGACGGCGGCGACTGCGCCGTCCCATCGCCGGTGACGGTGGAGGGCTTATGGTGGTAATGCCTTTTTTTCACGGTGGATGGATGGTTGACGACGCTAACGGAGGGTCAGAGGCGATGATGGAAATGGTGGCAGTGGCTATGTTCTAGTTCGGTTTGAAAGATCGCAAGAAAAGAGGAGCGGCGGCGGCTCAGTTGGGGAGGGCGACCACCGTCCACGGTGGTCGGAGCTGACAAAGGTGTGTGTTTCGACTTTAATTTTTCCATATCTTTTTTTCTCTTCTCCACTTGTACTCCTAATTTCTTTTTCTTTATGTTTGTTTTTTTGGTTTCTCTGGGTGGTTCTCGGCCAACGGCGTCGCGTTTTGGGGAGACGACCACCGTCACGGTGGCCGGAGCTGGTATGGTTCTAACCCTATCTTCTCCTATCTTCTATTTCTCTGTTTGGATTTTTGCTTTTTTACCAATTTTCGGTTTCTGATTCTTTTTCCCTACGATTTTATTCACTGTTTTTTTAACCTTCGCCTATATTTTTTAAGAACAGATTGACAAAACCTTAATTTTGTTACTAACCTATTTCGGCCTTATGACCAAAACAACGAACAGAAACCCTAATCTTTAAACTGGAACTAGCTTTTGTATCTTGATATCGTTTCCTTTTTATCCTATTTCAGGCTGGATTCCTAAAACTAGGCCAAAGTCCTAATGTATCAAGATTAAAACAAAACTACCTCTACTCATAGCTCTAATTAATACTCACGGTACCAATAAACAGAATCTAATTATTTTTCGTTCCTATATACAATTTGATTATAATAAAGCTACTGTTTTTAAAAAGCCTATTATGTATTTAAATTGACAGGGTATAGGAAAAACGAAATAGTGGTAGCCAACCTTTTTCCAGCCTCAGAAATTCTCCTTTTGCTTGCTGCTGCTTGCTGCTACTACTGCTGCTATGGCTGCTTTCCCCTTCTTCTTTTTAGAATTTGGTGATTAGGGTTTCAGTGTAAAGCCCTAATTTTGCTGTAAAAAGCGTATGGTTTTCTGTATGAATTCACTGAGAATTCTTTGTGTCTGAATTTTTTGGGTCCCTTTGCTGTGTGTATTAGGCTTGTTTATATAGGTAAAAATTAGGGTTTTGAATTGAATTTCTGATCCTTCTCCATCTTTTGTTTCCTATTTTACAGGTTTTGGGCTTGGGTTGGAGAAGGTGGGTACTTGGTGAGCAAGGAAAGGGCTAGGGTTCAGCTATTGTTTCTTGCTTTGGATTGAGGAGAAGCAGCCGAAGCTGCAAATCTGATCTTTGTGACTTTTAATTTATTTTGTAATTTTTTAGATTTTTCGGATTAATGTAAATATTTGTAAATTAATTTTTGTTGATTTTTAATTATATTTGTGATATCTGTAGTGTAAACTGTTATTTGGACTATGGACAATTTTATTGTTTTTGGTCAAAATGGAAGAAAATGATTAAATTGGGCCAAGCCCAATCAAAAGACTAAACATAGGCCCAATTAGACAAATGACTAAAATAAGGCCCAATTAGAACAATTTTTTAAAATCAGGTCCAATCTAGACAAATTACTAACATAGGTCCAATAGCAACACATAGGCCCATATTACTAGACAGGCGTGAATCGTAAAAATACAAACCAACCACGCAAGTATGGGCCCAATCAGACAAAAAGGCATTTCGGTCCGATTGAACAAAGTACTAAGCGTTGGCCCGAATTAAAACGAGACAACATCGAATGAGCCTGAAAAACTTTTCTCGTAGCAATGATTGCGAAAAAGGATCGGACAAAATTAGGGTACAACAGCTGCCCCTCTTTATTTATATTTACTAGAAAAGGTGAATGGTTTTCAGATAAAAATAAAGATAGAATAGACGCTAATTTTGTCCGCTTAGGGGGAAGATGAGTTAGGGAAACGAGGGACGATTAACACTTGGCGTGTTAATCGAGAACAATAAAGAAATGTTCACTGGGGATCTGGAGGAGCACTGGGGCTCCAAGGGGTTCCCTAAACCCTGAAGAACCATTTGGGGTACGAAGGTGCACTGGGGCTTTGAAGGACCACGGGGGTCCAAAAGAGCGCAAACTAGCAATGGTACTAATAAAATGGTCTGCTTGGGGTGGCCTTTTTCGAGCGGCCATGGGGGCAAGATCAGGTCGTTGACCTAATTTGCTCACCTCGAAGGACGTCCACCATGTCTTAGGCTGACACAGCTACTCTGAAGGACCTGGGGTCGGATGATCCGTCGCGCTCAGTGTCGACATAGTGATCTTGAAGGTAGAGTTCGATCGTTGCTTTGACATATTGGTTCGAACTGAACTGAAGGACCTGGGGTCGGATGATCCGTCGGTTGCTCGATAACGCGACGTGCGATCTGGAATGAATGACCATTGATGGTCTGAAGGAGCGCTGGGGATCTGAAGGACCGCTGGGGGTCTGAGACTCTGAATTGTGATATGAGACTCGTGCCTTGGAGCACTGACTTTGAGGGAACAAACTATTGGGATTGACACATGGCGTACTTGCCTAGAACATACCTAATGAATGCATTTACCTGAGAAGGGAAAAGCTATCTATATTTGGCATGTCTAAAAATGCGATGAATGATGCATGCATGCATGCAATATGGGTATGTGAAATGGTAGGTGTCTGATGGGATGAATGAAACGTGGCAGATGATGTGAGTTGAAGTTGGTGGAACATGGAGGTTGACAAACAACGTCTGTGAATGCAGATAAGATATGAATGTGATTGTGTTGATTAATGATGAATGTAATGGAATGAGCGATTTTTCCTCTTTTTGCTTTTTTGCCTTTCCCTTTTTTTTTCTTAGTATATAATGAGTGTATGAAGTGCAAAGTGCAAATGTGACGCAAATGTAATGCTTTGATGCGAATGCCATGGTGGATAAAGTAAAACATGCGAATGCATGGTATAATGATATGATTAGTGATGTAAAAAACTTTTTGGCAAACGATGAGACCGGCACTTGGCACATCTATCAAAGCAAACAATGTTATACATGTGACAAATGTGCAATGATTGGTATGGTGGGATGATGAATGAAATGGGTATACCATGGGTGTTGAACCTGATGGGATGGGATGAGAAAGTTGACAAACGGTTGTATGCGGATGCAGATAAGATATGAATGCAATTATACTGCTTAGATGCAGGTGCTACGATGAAATGCATGGTTGCATGATGGAATGATTTATGCTTTGGTGGGGGTAATGAATGCAATGTGGATGAATTTTTTTCTTTTTGGCTTTTCTTTTTTGGCTTTTTTTTGGTCTTTTTTTTGCTTTTCTTTTTGGGCCTCTCTTTTTTGCTGGTCCTTCAACTCGCAGGACTTCTGGCATGGGGTTACGAGGCTATCAAGTGCATTCGTACTGCTAGGTCAATTGCACATGACTGGGACTTATCATTTGAGATGATCGCGCATTTATTGCTCTATTCCTGCGGTTCCTTTCTTCTTTATAGGTATTTTAATGAAAGACTATATCTCTTCTGTGATTCTCGGAAATTTCGTAATGATTGTAATGCTTTTGATTATGCCACATGTTTCACAATCCAATATCAATTATCACAAAATATCATTTCAAAGATAGACAGAAGTAAAAAGAAAGGAAAGTGTTTGATATTGACATTGGAGGCCAAATGTGCAGAAGGCACACCGACTTAAGATTACGTTAGGAATTTCATTGAAAGAATAGGAAAGCTGAAATACTAAGCAGACTTCTCGGTAGTTGGTGTCCTTGAAGTAACGATGTCGGCCACCCATATTCACGACATTAATCACTCATCATTCGACTTTTGAAAGTGTTGATTGCCTCAATGTTTGTTTAGTCCAACTTCCTGACCCTAATTTTTGCCTAGATTGTCCCTTTTGGATTTTCAATCCACCGGGTCGCTCTAACTTTTGCCTAGGCCGCCCTTCCGGGTTTTCAACCTAGCGAGCTTATTTTTGCTTGGCTCATCTTTCTCATTTTTCTATACTCCTTTTTTAGGCAGAGTTCACTGGGGGTGGGAGGTTTCCCTATCCATTTTTGTGAGAATTAAGACTCTTCCAGAGAATGATTTCTTTACCACGTAAGGTCCTTTATAGTTCGAGGTCCATCTCCTCCTGCGAGAATCTTTTTGGGTATGACTTTCTTGGGCACCAAGTCTCCTTAAAATTGTTGAGGACGGACCTTCTTCTGTTAAGCTTTCTTTGTTCTTTTCCGGTATGACATAAGACAACCATTCTTTTGTTTGGTGAGGTTTAATGGAAGTACTACTCCATCGTACGGGGTTGCCCCTGTTGAAGTATGAAACGAAGTCTGATCTCCATGTAAGGTGAAAGGTCACTATCATCCCTGATATTCTTTATTTGTTGTCGCAACTGCCCCATTTGTTTTTTGGGCGGTACGGGAAGGGATCATGATGCTCGACTTGGAGTTCTCACATAGCCCTTTCACCATTGTCCGTGACGATTTTTCTGGAAGGCCGTAACGGCAGACCAAATCACAAATTTGTTACACCAGTGGGCATCTTATGTCATACAAGGTGATGCAAGCGAATTTTCTTGATTCGCTATCTTTTTGGTGTGATGTTAATTTTAACACATTTTTATCTTCTTTTGTGCCCAAGTTAATCATTTCGCTTGATTCCACGCGAGGCTGGGTCACTTTATCCTTTTGTCCATTATTCTCATCATCTCTGGAAGAGTTTCCCAGTTATCTTCAACATCTTCCTTAGTTTGATTAATGGGGCGATCAAAGTTATGATATGAGTTACCGACGTTGTTATTTTCAAGGACAAGTTATTTAGATCTGCATTAGTAGAAATTGGAGACGGATAAAAGAAAAAGTAAAGCGAGCAAATGAGTAAAGAAGGAATTTATTGGAGAATTCAAAATGCTATTTTATTAATATTGATACCGAAAAGAAACATGCGTGCCCTTATTGAAATGTCCTAAGGCTTTGGGCAGAGCCATAGGATTTGCATTACGTAACATTACTTTGAACTGAAAATCACAAGAAAATCAACAATCTCCCAATTCATAAGTGCTTCAGTTGCAGGACAAAGGCGCACAAGGTTGATGATGCTGTCTTTAGACCTTTGATCGCCTTCAAAAGCATTGACGGGTGACTTCTCATGCCCCTGGCAAAGGGTTAGCGCCTCCATTCGGAGCATCCTCATTGAAGCTCAACCATTTGGATTCGATCAGATCCTGAATCACATGTTTCAGTGTCTTGCAGTTTTCTACTGAATGCCCAATTGCGCCTGCGTGAAATTCGCATGTGGCGTTCGGGTCATAGCCTCTCGGGAAAGGAGGTTCAATGGGACTCATCGGGCGGGGGGAGATTAAGTTGTGACTAGTGAGGTGGTCGAACAGATCTGAGTAGAATGCGGGAATTGGATCAAACTGTACATGTCTCCTTTTTGGGTAGTTTGGTGGTTTATGGCTTTTAGTGGTTTGGGTAGAGAAGTGCAGGGCTTGATGATCTTTTTTGGAAGTGTAAGAGGCTTTCACTGACCCTGTTATGGAATTGGTTTCCCCTTCAATATTTCTAACAAATTCTGTGAAGGGCTTCTATGGGTTATTGGTTTCGGCTGAACCGTAAGAAATTTTCCCATTTCTCATTCCATTTTCCAACCTTTCCCCTATGGTGATCATGTACGAGAAGTTAGAGGATACGCTCCCAATTAATCTGTCATAAAGGGGTGATTGCAATGTATCTATGAACATGGATACCATCTCTTTCTCTAGTAGAGGCGGTGCTACCTGCGCTGCCGATCCTCTCCAACACTGGGCATACTCCTTGAATGATTCGTTGTTTCTTTTCACCATATTCTGCAACTGTCATTACAAAAAAAACTGGTCATTAGCGACGGATATTTCCCTCGCAAAATGACCTAAACCGTCACTAATGGTCATTTGCGAGGGAATTAGCGAGGGACTGGTTCCCTCACTAATTCCCTCCTCGCTAATGGGATTAGCGAGGGAATTTGAATCCCTCGCTAATTAGCGATGGAATATGCCGTCGCTAATTCCCTCGCTAAGTCTGACTGTTTCAGTTTTTTTTAAATCTGCTTTTTTTTATATTTATTATTATATTATTTTAATTATTATTATTACTATTATTATTATTATTATTATTTCCAGAGAGAGAGAGAGAGAGAGAGAGAGAGAGGAGTGAGAGTGGTGGTGGCGTGGTGGTGGTGGTGAAGGTGGCGTGGTGGTGATGTGTGGATGGTAGAGAGAGAAGAAGAAGAGTAAGGGAGAGAGAGAGAGAGAGAGAGAGAGAGAGAGAGAGGGGAGTGAGAGTGGTGGAGGCGGTGGTGGTGGCGTGGTGGTGGTGTGAGTGAGAGGAAGAGTAAGGGAAGAAGAAGGGTGAAGAGGAGAGAAGAAGAGTGAGGGTGTTGTGAGTGAGAAAGAAGAGTGAGGGTCTAAACGGATTTAAGGAAAAGAGAAAAAAAAATTGCGAGGGAATTAGCGACGGAACTGTCCGTCGCTAATTGCTGCACATTTACCAACCCCTGCATTGAGTCCCATCATCTGAAAACTGTCAGAAATTAGCGAGGGACTGAAATTCCATCGCTAATTTTCCCGCCTAAGCCATTAGCGAGGGAATTTCCGTCGCTAATGTCTAAATTTTCGTCGCTAATTCTCAAAAATACGACAGCCCCTATTCGCTCGCAAATTCCGTCGCTAATCCCAATTTTTGCGAGGGACCATTAGTCCCTCGCTAATTTCTGTTGCTAATGGCTTCTTTTCTTGTAGTGTGTGCTCTATCGGGAGCTATATCGATGTTGTATTTGTACTGCTTTAAGAAAGCATCAGCCAGATCTTTCCAACATCGAATGTGTGTGCGTTCCAACTGCATGTACCAGCTTGAGGCTGCCCCGGTCAAGCTGTCTTGAAAGTAATGGACGAGTAGTTTGTCGTCGTGTGCAAATGCGGCCATTTTTCTACAATACATAGTCAGATGGCTAGCGGGACAAGTTGCCCTTCTGTATTTGTCAAAGTCAGACACTTTGAACTTGGGTGGGATAATCACATTAGGGACGAGACACAGATCATATGCATCCCTTGCCCCAACGTTGAATCCTTCCACAACCTTGAAACGTTCCTCTAGCATTTGCAGCTTATCTCTTGAATGAGGATTCTCTGTAAGGTGGTCATGAGGAAACCCGCTCATACTGTAGTACGGATGAATCATCGGAACCACAGCTGGGTTCACATTTGGGAGATCCGAATGAGAAGGGTCCCCAAGGTTGAGCATATGAGTTTGACGGCTTGTCATTGGTGGCACGGTGTAGCCCTGTGGAATGACCTGTGGTGCAGTGGTAGAATTTGGGAATTGAACTGGTGGTATCTTTGCGCTTGCATTTTGAGCTGAAGGTCCAGCTACTCCCAAAGGTCCTTCCTGTGGATTGGCTTCCATGGTAGGAGGTGCATAACCAGCTGGGAGACCGTAAGGGAGCCATTGGTAGCTCTGGACATTTATTCCAATGGTATCTGGAGTTTCAGAGCCGGGAGGTGGAGGAAGACTTGTAGCATTGTTCTCAGTATTCCCTGCCGAAGCACTTTCATCTGCATTTCTTCTCTCGAGGAGTTTCACGAATTCAGCCATTTGATCTTTCGGCGCCATCATCTCGGTCATTTGATCTTTCAGTTTTGCAATGTCTTCTCTCAGAGCCTGATTATCCTCTTCGGCCATTTTTCTTGCTTGAGAACGAGTCTGGTAGCGATGTTGATGAACCAGCTTGCCCTTTTACTCTCTGTTTATTTTTCAGATTTTTTTTTGTTTTTTTTACGTAAGTACATGAATGAACGAATGAATGTGCATGAAATGCAAATGTATGATTCCGTGTTACGCCGGGGAAATTGTAAGTTTCTGTTCGACGCAGAACTTATGATTTACTAATGCAAATGTTTGATCCATCTTGTTAGAAAGACAGTCTTACAACTCCCTGGTGGTCATAGAAATGTATGAAAAATGAAATGTTAATGTGCAATAATTAATTTTTTTTATGCCATGCAAAAGGGAAAGGTAAAAATGCATGAGGTATGCTAAAAAATAATTTGCCAAAATAACATATGATTTATTGAAATTTTTTCTTTTTAGAAGACCGAAAAAATGTATCAGTGTTTGTTTGAGTGCAGGGGTATGAGGCTCCTTTGTGTCCTACGAGGGGTATGAGGCTCCTTTGTCTGTTGAGTGAACCTTTCAAAGGGTAGCTCTAAAGAGTCCTACATAAGGTTCCTAGAGCCAACAACCCCAGTTAAGAACACTGATCACAACAATAGGCAAGCTATTAGGAGTGACAGCATTCTCAAGAGGGACCAAACTCTAGGTGAGACTTTCGTGACCACCCAACAGGACACACATCCAGTAGGCCATCACTACGCAGTCTCGTTCTAACTTAGGTTATTATCCAGTCCGGGTGTGCAGGACTATTCTCACGTGTGTGCAAAAGTGTGATAGTGGAGTGTGTGAAGGAGCAAAATATCAAGAATACCCCCCAAGCTGCAAAACAAACAAAAATATATACAAAAAGGTGGTCTTCTATCCTAGGGTTTTCATATTACAAAAGAATAAGCAATAAAAATAAAAGACAAAAAGGGAAGGGTAAAAATAAACATTAGATTAACAACTAATCCTACAACTAATTAGACTAGGTTTGACTCTCTAAATTATCCCCAGTGGAGTCGCCGGCTGTAGCGACCGAAAAATCCGAGTGAGGATTCCTCGAAGGTTAAAAAATGAAGCCTCCACCAAAGTTTAATTTAAGGGCAAACATTGGAAAATCCCTTTTGGAATGGATAAGGGTCCTTGAGACCAGATAAGGGTTCGGGAGTCGATTATGCGTGGGGAAGGTATTAGCACACGACATCCTTCCTAAGGAAGGTTACCTGCTAATTAGTTGTATAAAAAGAAAGTTAATTTTTAAAATGTTTATTTTACCCTTTTATTGTGAATTAAAGGAAACTAAGAGAATGAAAAGACTTGATATTTTTTGAATTGAAGAAAAGGATTATTTAGGAAATGACTAAAAAAGGTTTTTTATTAGTGCAATTGACAAAGGTCGGCCGCCCTCTGCTCCTACGTATCTCCTGGAGAGAATCAAATCACACGTAGTTCTTGGGTAGAAAATGTTTGTTGGTTGGTATTTTTTAATATAGGGGTTTTAGGATTATTGAGCTGTACAGCTCATTCGTCCTAGAACGATGACTAACCCGACTGGTTTGATGTGTGTTGGTTTGATTTTATTGGAATAGGGATTTTAGGACTCTTGAGCCGTACGGCTCATTCATCCTAGAACGCTGACTAACCCGGCCGTACGACCGACTTAATCCCCTATTCGTTTTTTTTTGGGGAAGAAAGGGAAAAATGATATGTATATTTGTATTTTTAACATTATTCATTTTAGGTAGATATTTTAGGACTCTTAAGCCGTACGGCCGAATTAATCTCCTAAAAAAATGAAATAACGAAGTGGGTTGTAATAACGGAAGCAAGGGGTACCATTAGCAGCGAAAGGATGTATCATTAAAACTGGGGGTGCAGTTAGCGAGCCCAGTTCGTTTTTGTGAACTGGCCTGCGTTTAAAAATGGGCTTGCGTAGGGAGATGCAAAATGGAATTGGTGTGGTGCACACAGTAATCTGAATTAAAAATTAAAAATTAAAATTAAGCAAAAAACCTAGACTATTTAAGGCATCCATCTAAAGAGCTAAACCTAATTTTCCTTCCTCTCACTCTCCAGCTGCGCCGTTTCATCCAAAGGAGAGAGAGAGGGCATGCGAAATTTTCTGGTGAGAGAGGGAGAGATTTGCAGAGAGAGAGAGAGAGGGAAGAGGGCTTCGTGGAGAGAGAGGGGAACGAAGGTGAGGGATGGCTGATGACCACATCGGTCCGTTAGCTGACAGCGACGGAGGTACGGACGACGGCAGTGACTGCGCCGTCCCATCGCTGGTGACGGTGGAGGGCTTATGGGGGTAATGCCTTTTTTTCATGGTGGGGGGATGGTTGATGACGCTAACGGAGGGTCAGACGCGATGATGGAAATGGTGGCAGTGGCTATGTTCTAGTTCGGTATGAAAGATCGCAAGAAAAGGAGAACGACGACGGCTCAGTTGGGAAGGGCGACCACCGTCCACGGTGGTCGGAGCTGACAAAGGTGTGGTTTCGACTCTAATTTTTCCATATCTCTTTTTCTCTTCATTTCTACTCCTAATTTCTTTTTCTTTATCTTTGTTTTTTTGGTTTCTCTGGGTGGTTCTCGGCCAACGGCGTCGCGTTTTGGGGAGACGACCACTGTCACGGTGACCGGAGCTGGTATGGTTCTAACCCTATCTTCTCCTATCTTCTATTTCTCTGTTTGGATTTTTCCTTTTTACCAATTTTCGGTTTCTGATTCTTTTTCCCTACGATTTTATTCATTGTTTTTTTAACCTTCGCCTATAATTTTTAAGAACAAATCGGCAAAACCTTAATTTTGTTACTAACCTATTTCGGTCTTATGACCAAAACAACGTACAGAAACCCTAATCTTTAAACTGGAGCCCCTCCAAAACCCTCTCCTAGTTTAGTTTTGGAGCCCCTCCAAATTTGGGAGGTTTTGAAAAGGCTCCAAAAATAAACTAGGAGAGAAGTTTGGGGGGGTATAGGGGGATAATTTTTCTCCCTATCACTAAAGAATTTACACTATTAGTCTCATGCCCTCCCCTTGCCTGCAAACTCCCAGACACACCCTTAAGGGATATGACATTAGGCATGTATGGATCAATAGAAATGGTGAAGAACATGTATTGTCAACAACAACATAAGATCAGCAAAGCTTGTCAAGAATAAAATTTGTGATCATATTCCAATACATCACACACAATGGTTTAAATCCTCAGATAAAAAGCAACTAAAAACCAAACCAGTATGCCAGCTTTGGCATGAATCTAAACTCAAGCTTTAAAAACAAAAGCCAAAGAAGCATTATTTGATGAGGAACAAAATTGAAGCATACTTGTGAGTAAAAAACTTGGCAAATCTAACCACATACAAACTCCCTTCCATACCCAGTTACTATCTGCTGTTAAATGAGTTGCCAATAAGCGCTACCTGAGTTGGAAACATGTTTGAACTGATATACAACTTCTAGAGAACACGTGAACAAAAAAAAGGTCAATAAAAGAAGATAATAGAGAAGATAGCACCAACTAATTTCTTACTTGCATATAGCAAGCTCCATACAAACAGTTTTCAGGACCTATCATCAAATGGTTTCAAACATATATATACACATAGAAAGCTCCACAAAATGAAAAACAAATGCCCTTATCATCATCCCATCAAATAAGGAAACAAATTATTATCAATTGGAACATCACATATCAGTGATTCAGCTAAATATTATCAATTTAATAGGCAATTTGATGTCCCCAAGTTGTTATCTTAAAAATTGATGGTAAAAGTGAAAAAATAAATTTGTATATTCTGCTATTTCTCATCACAAATCAATTACAGGTTTCAAAGAGTTTGACAGTAACAAATAATAATATAGCAAAGAGAAATAATTGATACAAAACATTCAGAGGTTTCCCCCAAATATTTAAATAACAGAACTACAATAAAAAGTACAAAAAAATGAAGGCAGCATACTTACTAAGAGAGTTAATGGATAAAGGCTCACTACTATCCTTTCTACAGATCCCTCCCCAATTCCCCAAGTGTTTATTTCCTATAAAATTAATACAAAAAGGTCATAATTAATACCCAAAACCCACAAATTAAAAACTAAAGAAGCAAGTCATCATAGAAACACACAAAACTAACACATATGGAGAGAGGGGGAGGGATGACTTGAAAAGAAAACAGAAAATGAATTGCTAAATGTTCTGGATTGGGCCGCAGCCCATGAAGAATATTGGACCGGGGCGAGCGGCCCATTAAGCAACCAGCGTTACACGACGTTTTGGATCGGGTCGCGACCCGTTAAGAAGGTTGGGCCTGTGCGAGCGGCCCAATAGCGACCAGGCGCCACCTTATGCCCACGATGGGAAGATCTACGGCGGAGAGGAATTCTCGCAGGATCCGACGATCGCCTACAGCGCCCCAAGTACTATATAAAGAGTCCCTGACATCACATGAAATGTACGTTTTTGACCAATACTATTATACTAAAGATCACCCCACGGACTTGGGCGTTGGAGTGCCATCGCAGGTACAGCCCGATGGAGCTCTGCACGCGACCAGCCTTCATACAGCAACAACCTCAATACCTGGCATCAAGCCCCCAAGACAGCACCAGCACAAATAGACTTACTGCAACAAGAGGACCGATCGCTCAGAGAAGAGTCCGGTTCATTGGCGACCACAGTGGGAGAGAGAACATCCCCACCCTGACTGACATGGCTCCGCGAGGCAGACCACGCGGCATGGTCGCAATTCCCAGCGACAGCAGACGCCGGAGGGCGACGCCGCCGATACTGCGTCCAGTGCACAAGGGGCTCCTCCCGGCCACACAAGCGTCATGCTGCCAAACGAGATACTGCAGGAATTACGCGAGTTGTTGAGAACTAGAAACGGAAACATCGCCGATCAGGCCGCCTCTGGGAGAGCGTACACCGCGCCAGAACAACGTCGCCGCGACGAAGAATCATCTAGACCGGGAGGCAACCCCTCCAGAAGGCATTGATCTCCCCCGAGGAGGCTACTAGTACACCGATCGCCCCCAAGAAGGCGAGGAGTGGCCCAGCCACGACCCCGGACCCCCCTCTCCTTGACCGACCCCACATACTGGCCCGAGGAAGAGCCCTACCAAGAATCTTCATACGACTCGTCTGGGTCACTAACTCAGTCCAGAAGTCGATCGCTGGAAAGGTTCCCTCGCCCCTATTGGGATGCGCCCCTCCATCACGGTCTCGTCGATATGATTCACCTCCTCAACGACGTGGTCATCGGGGCCACCACCCCGAGGACCGACCATCTCGTAGGAGGATGGGCGATGATGGCCTGGGACCCTTCATTCGTGGAATCGATGAGTACCCCATCCCGCGAGCGCTAGAGAAGCCTCCCTCTGATCTCAGGATGTACAACGGGGTAAAGGACCCCGATGCCCACCTACGGTATTTTGATTTGGTAATGAAGTATAGGCGGGCGATCGGGCCAGTCAAATGCAAGATCTTCCAATTGACCTTAGAAGGACCCGCTCTGGAGTGGTTCACCGAGTTAAGGCCCAACAGTATCTCGTCTTGGGAGCAATTGGCTCGAGTTTTTAGCGCCCGCTTCACCGCATCAAGGGTGAAGCCTAAATCGCATGCTATCCTGAAGGCGATTAGGCAAGGCCCGGACGAATCCCTCCGTGAGTATGTTGAGCGCTTTAACAAAGAGGCCTCCAACGTCCGAGGGCTGGAGGACGATATGCGCTTGTGGTTCCTCCGGGACGGTCTCTGAACTGGTAGTTTGTTTGAGATAGAAGTTGGTGTGAACGAGCCGCCAGATCTCGAAACTTTCCTGCGACGAACGCAGAGGTTCATGAACTACGAGGAAAGAGCGATGGCCACCCAAGCCGTCGTAGGGCTGACGAAGGAACTCCACTCGAACCGAGTCCAGGACCCCAGGAGAGATAGAGGAGACAGGGAAGGACCATCCAGGGAATTCAGGCAGAAGAAATTCTCCGACCGGACCAAACTCAACACCTCGTACTCCCAGATCTTGGCCGAGTGCGCAAACGCGGAGTTTAAAGACATAAAGAGACCCGATCCACTCGTCCTTAAAGAAGGACAACGCCCATCTCGCAGGTACTGTCGTTATCATAGAAGTAACGGGCATGACACCAACAATTGCATGGCCCTGAAAGACGACATCGAAGAACTGATTAGAAAGGGAAAGCTAACCCAGTATGTCAAGAAAGGGCAAACAGACAAACCAAAAGAGAAGGACAGAGATCGGTCTCCTCGAAAGGGCAAGGCCATCGTAAATGAAGTTGGGAAAGGCTTGAAGGAGGACGAGGATGAATACAGTGAGGAAAGAAACGACCAAAGGAGGTCAAGGGGACGCGCGGTTGCAATGGTGATTACTGGAGGGTGCCCCACGGAAGGAGGAGAAACGAATAAGTCATCGAAAAGGCGATGGAAAGAAATAATGAACGTCGCCTCTACCTCCGCGCCCAGTCGCCCCTCAAACAGGCCGCCTTTGGCATTTGGCGACAATGACTTGCTTGATGGGAAGCCAAATAAGTATGTCCCACTGATTGTCACCGCAGTAATGGCTAATGTCGAGGTCAGAAGAATCCTGGTCGACCAGGGGAGCTCGGCTGATATCATCTTTGAAGACCTCCTCGATGTCTTGAGAATACCCAGGAGCGAGTTGACGGCTTATCGGGTACATCATTGCCCATCCTCCTACGAGATGGTCGGTCCTCGGGGTGGTGGCCCCGATGACCACGTCGTTGAGGTGGTGAATCATATCGGCGAGGCCGTGATGGAGGGGCGCATCCCAATAGGGGCGAGGGAACCTTTCCAGCGATCGACTTCTGGACCGAGTTAGTGACCCAGACGAGTCGTATGAAGATTCTTGGTAGGACTCTTCCTCGGGCCAGTATGTGGGGTCGGTCGAGGAGAGGGGGTCCGGGGTCGTGGCTGGGCCACTCCTCGCCTTCTTGGGGGCGATCGGTGTACTAGTAGCCTCCTCGGGGGAGATCTATGCCTTCTGGAGGGGTTGCCTCCCGTACTAGATGATTCGTCGTCGCGGCGACGTTGTTCTGGCGCGGTGTACGCTCTCCCAGAGGCGGCCTGATCACCGATGTTTCCGTTTCTAGTTCTCAACAACTCGCGTAATTCCTGCAGTATCTCGTTTGGCAGCATGACGCTTGTGTGGCCGGGAGGAGCCCCTTGTGCATTGGACGCAGTATCGCCTACGTCGGCGGCGTCGCCCTCTGGCGTCTGCTGTCGCTGGGGAATTGCGGCCATGTTTCGTGGATGCGGGGCGCCGCGTGGTCTGCCAATGAACCGGACTCTTCTCTGAGCGATCGGTCCTCTTGTTGCAGTAAGTCTATTTGTGCTGGTGCTATCTTGGGGGCTTGATGCCAGGTATTGAGGTCGTTCCTGTATGAAGGCTGGTCGCGTGCAGAGCTCCCTCGGGGTGTACCTGCGATGGCACTCCAACGCCCAAGTCAGTGGGGTGATCTTTAGTATAATAGTATTGGTCAAAAACGTACCTTTCATGTGATGTCAGGGACTCTTTATATAGTACTTGGGGCGCTATAGGCGACCGTCGGAACTTTGCACTGGGGTTGGGTACTCGTTTATGTGTGATCAAGTACAGTCTCCCCATGGTCCAAAAAATCATTTTCCTGAAGTAAAGGCACTGGAGTTCCTGAAACAAATTACCCTGCAATTTTATTAAGAGATTGGCACTTCTTGACTCCTCACGCCAACCACTAAGCCAACCTTATATCTCCATGGCAGCCTGCATATGGTTGACCATAATCTAGCAATAATTAAAAAGAAAAACTACCTATATAGATCTAAGTTTATGTTTCTATGGGTTTATGTTTTAAGTGCTTAATTTTTACGCACATCAGTGAATGAGTTTGTAAATTCTCCATGGCCAGAAGCAAGGTAAGTTTCGAATTTCAGTATCAAACCAATACACTAAACAAAGCCATTATAATTCAATTATTTTACCAACTATAAGTTGTGAAAAACATCTCAAACATCTAGAGCAAGGAAGCCATCCATGAATATTATTTCTATAGTAGCCGAGTAAGAAGGATTATCGAATGCAAGCTTCAATGCCTGTCTTAGAGTTGTTATGTCACCAATATTGCAGGACCCTAATTAAATAAAAAGAGTTATTATAAATTTGTGAAACAAATGCATAAGAAGTCCAAATAAACTCCAAAATATTAAAGTACACATTATCAACATTTAAATTCACGTCTTGGAGTTTTGAAGTGAAGACACCCCACTTGTCTGTGTTAATAATTACCAGCATGATAAAAGAACAAAATAGAACCTATGCTCCCAGCTTTTGTACACATTTTATTGCATCCGAATACCAAAATATGACAAAGGCAACAAAAACAAAACATTAAAGAAAACTGAAACCAAGTAGAAACCCAATTTAAGATAGGCTGGCCAGCATTACCTCTAAAAGTTCTTCCTTATGTTCCCGACCCTTTCATGCGGAAGCACACAACCACAGCCGCCACAGCCAATGCTGCGACCAAATCACCACAGCACCCACCGAGTAACAAAAGCCCAAAAAGGAAAGAAACAACGCCATAGCAGTGCCATGAACAAAGATGAAGTTCGGACGACGACAGCGACCCCTTATCCGACGTGGCAGTCGCTACAGTTGTCGATTCGTATTACAGCAAACCTTTGAGTTCGACGCCGCTGTCAGAGCTGAAGAGCAAAGCCATGTTTTCTTCTGGATTCTCAGTTTCCTATTAGTTCTGTTTCTGTGTTTGAGTGATTTAAGAGAAGAGGAAGAAGATGATGGTGATGTTGAACAAAAAAACGAAAAAGAATTTTGTTGTCGGTATGCTATTGTTGGGGCTTTGTCTTCTTCTTCTTCTTCTTCTTCTTCTTCTTCTTCATAATAGATTTTGCTGGAGGAGTACTACGATTCTTGTTGCACATCCCTTCTTCTAATGGAAGAAATAGGTCCTTCTTCCTCAAGAGATGAGATGAAGAAGTGTGTGTTGCAGCCTCAGAAGATGGAAGAAACATGTTAGATGCATGGATATGTGAATCGTGTTGCACATGCATGAAATGGGTGGACGGGTGGCTATCAAAGGGAGAAACGTGTTGGACATGAGATGGAAGAAGAAAGATAGAAGCACGTGGAAGACAAAGGATAGGAAATACATGCAAGATATTGAGAGAGAACATGGGGTTATTGGTTGAAAACGACCAATAAAATAGATGCATGGCAGAGGATGGTTTCAGTCAGGGGTTATATTGTAAAGATAGAGTGAAGGGCTGGCAGGAGAAAAAAATGAAACAACTTAGACTTCAACATAGAAGAAATCACAATATATGCAAAAGCTTAAAGCATAAGCACCAAATCTGAGCTGCAAACCAAGCAATGTCGTACTACAGGGCTCCTCAACTACAGCTTCTAGTATCTCTCTATCCACCAAATGGTAAGCTTCAATCCAAGCTACAAGACAGGCTTCCTTCAAGTCCTCCACATCCACTTCTTTAGGCTACAGGATTCAAAATTTAACTTGGAACAGCAGAGGGGCTTGCCTATTTGCAGCACTCTTTGGTCTAGTGGACTCCTCAACTACAGCTTCTAGTATCTTCCTTACTGTTGACATTATTGCCTTTTTCTTTCTGCATTTACTTTAATTTCCTGCACAGTTTGGTTTATGAGTACTCAAGCAACTGGAATCACTATCATATGCATATACAATTCTCAAAAAAAAAATTAAAGGAAAACTAAATCCATTAAAATACCAAAATATTCTATCTGTACATAAAGAAAAATAACTACATACAAAGAAAGCTATCTCTCAGAAACAGCTGATGCAAACAGGCGTTCTTCAACAATGTTAGTAATTAGTAACCTGAAGAATATTTACAGGGATAGGTTACATAGTAATAATAGAAGCCAACCACTAAGAACCGCAAAAATCAAGCAACAGCAGTATAAACATATACACACAAGAATACTAAGAAGACAGGGTGATCCAAAAGTCAGAATATAGTTTTCAAAACAGAGAATCAATGAAGCTATTCCATTTACTATGTTCTAATGTTAAAAAGAACCAGAATTGTAACTGCCACTAAACCATTAAAGTGAAACCAAGTCAAACATCGGATAAAATATTTCCAAATCAAAAACCAATTAACTAGTGTTCATGATAAAGACAACAAAAAGTCTATCCATACCAAAGATTACATATCTTGGAGATCCGTATCTTTATGGTTAGGGATGCATGCTACTCTCCGGGATACAGGGCCCAAAAAATGCTCCCAATATTCTGAAAAAGGGACCAAAATGGAAAGCTCTGCTGGAACCGGGATTTTCAGGTAAGAATAAGAAATTTCAGCCATTCATATTCTTTTAAGATATATCGTATGGTCATAACAAATGGTACAGGTGTGAGAGTTAATTGAGCCCTCACTTTAGAAGCCACCCTAAATGAAAATAAAAATTGAACCCATACTACCAGGTGACAAATGGTACAGTGGTGAGAGAGTTAATTGAGCCCTCACTTTTGTCGTTCACAATTGCTATAGTTCCCACAGTTGCTGAATGCATACCATAGATTACCAATAGTCCCCACAGGAGCAAATCCCATCCTTGAAATGATGAAATCTATATCCATCTCTCATGATAAGTTCCCTTGAGGTGACAAAAGACATGAGTTTTATTACCAAGTGACAATCAATGCAAACACGAAGATTCTTTATTACACGTATAGGCATCCAAGATGGCAGACTAAGCAATCCAAATGCAAAGGCCAGCTTTTCACTATGGTATTTCTGAGTCCTATGAACAGAAGATACTACACTAACATATCTTCCTGTATCTTCTATCTTCTTCATCATCTCCTCCAGTTTTATATAAACATCCTTTATCTGTGGATGATTGGTGTCATCTACAGTGAACACGTGTACCCTGTTATTAAACTCTATCCAGCTACAACCTGGACTCTTTCGAATTCCCTTTGTTTTCATCAGCTTTCTAATATCAGCAACATTTTCTAACTCTCCAGACTCCGCATATATATTTGCTAGAAGGACATAACCTCCAGAATCTTCAACATCTAATTCCATCAACTTCTTTGCAGCAGTTTCAGCTAGTTTCGAATCGTGATGGATTCGGCATGCTCCTAATAGAGCACCCCAAACAGTGGTATTTGGCTTGAAAGGCATTCCATCTATCAAATTCTTGGCCTGCTCTAGTAATCCTGCTCGTCCAAGCAGATCTACCATGCAAGCAAAATGCTCATTTGTTGGAGAAATGCCAAAAACTTGAGTCATGGAATCAAAGTAGTGTTTCCCTTCAACTACAAGCCCCATGTGGCTGCACCCAGATAAAACAGCAACAAAGCTTATATGATCAGGTTTACACTTTTTCTTCAGCATATCCTCAAAAGTGTCAATTACTTTCCTACCCAAACCATTTTGAGCAAATGATGCCATCATAGCATTCCAGGAAATCAAGTCTTTGACATCTATTGAGTCAAACATCTTATGTGCTTCCTTGATTAGTCCACATCTTGAATACATAGTAACAATACTATTTGCAACTGAAACATCCGAACCAAGTCCAAACTTCATAGCATGAGATACAACCTGCATCCCAAGTTTAACTATAGCCAAGTCAGCACAAGCTCGGATGGAAGATGTGAAAGTGATCCAATCCGGTTGGACTCCTTTGCTTCTCATCAAAACATACAGCTTGAGACCTTCTTCAGAGAAGCCATTTTGAACATATCTGCTTAACATGGAGTTCCAAGTTATTACATTTCGTTCAGGCATTGTATCAAAACATTCCCGGGCTCTGCCAATGTCTCCACTCTGTGATAGTGCAGTGATCATGGCTGTCCATGATATGGTATTTCTAAGTGGCATTAATTTAAATGCAAGACTGGCTTTGTCGGTATCTCCACATTTTGCATACATTGTAATGATTGCATTACCTACAGGAACAGAGGAATCCATCCCACTTTTGATTGTATATCCATGAAGTAGTTCCCCGGTAGCATCATAACTTTGACCTGAACAAACACCAAGAACGGTGGCAAGAACAAAATCATCCAACACCACAGAAGTCTGTCTCATTTGGTTAAACAATATTAAAGCATCTTCATCAAGGCCAAACTGTGCCACCCCAGTTATCAAACAATTCCAAGAAACTTGATTACGTTCCGCTAAACTGTTAAACACACGCCTTGCCAATCCTAAACAACCACATTTTGCATACATATCTATCAGACCATTGCCCAAAAACACATCCAGGCCATGTTCCGTGCGAAGAATCCGAGCATGCAAATGGGTACCCCACGCCAGATCCGATATACTGGCACATGCACTAAGCACGCTGCCATAAGTCATGAAATTTGGGCTAAAACCCTGATTGCACATCTCGACAAACATGCGAAGACAATGGACCCCAAAACCATGTTGAGAGAAAACCGAGATCAGTGTGTTCCAAGAAACTGAGTCACGCTCAGGCATTCGATTAAAAATTTTAAGAGCTTCATAAGGTCCATATATTTGAGAATAACCATAAATCAAACTGTTCCAACAAAACAAACTCGGTCTTTCAATGCTGAAGAAAACAGTCTTAACCAAATCAATGGCTCCACACTTAACATACATATCAACAAGTGAGTTCTGTATGCAAGTTTGGGTTCCAAAACCTAACTTGATAACAAAAGCATGCAACTGAAGAGCCAACTTAGTATATCCAAGACAGCCACAAGCCTTCATTGCACAAGTAAAGTAAAAGGGGTCACCATTTTGAGTTCGATAATTCGAGTCTCGTAGCATTGAAGTAAAAGTTTCGATGCTACGAGCAGGAAGGCCATTTTGACAATAGCCAGATATCATGGTGGTCCAAGAAACTGAGTCTTTTACTCTCACAGGCATTTCATCGAACAGTTTCTCTGCTTCACTCATCCGACCCGAATCAACAAAGGCATGGATCATTGTGTTCCAAGTAAAGATGTTACGATGATTGGCTTCTTGAAAAACCTGAGAAGCATCGTGTATTAAGCCACATTTGGAGTACATGTGAAGTAGATTGTTGAGCAAGAAGAGCGAAGCGTCTAAACCAGAGAGTATGAGTTGGGCATGAAGCTTGCGAGCAATGAGTGGGGAACCACATAGCTTGAATGCGTCGTAAAACTTTTGAGATATTTGCATGTAAGACATTTGGCTTTGGTTTGGTTACAAAACGAGTTACACTTCGCCACTATGTCTACCATTATGCATGTCTTACTTCCATACTGATTAGGTTGATGATGGTAGAGATTTCTGGCAACGGGAGGGAATGGCGAGTCGATGCCGCCTTTGGTGTTAGGATCGTTCAAGGAAGAGAAAGGCTCGTGGGGGAGGGAGGCTAGGGGTATAACTTAGCAAGGTGGGGTTGGTGGCGGGGTTGGAGAGGCCGGCGAGGCCGTGCATCCAGTCTGGACCGGAGACTGTGAGGGTGGGTGAAGGAGACTGGAGGCGGAGGAAGAGGAAGGGTAGAGGAGGAAGGCAGCAGGTTGGAGGAGGAAGAGATAGAAAATGACTCTTTTAGCCCCGGTTAAAGTTTTTTTTGTTACCATGTGATTGGTGCGTAGTTTCCACCGGCTTTGTCGGTGACAAATCTACGCCGGGGAACCTGGTTGGCCACGAGTTTCCGACTTTGCCGGCCCGTATGGTTCTCCCCTCCCAACAGAGTTTTTGCCACACTCAATATTCGAACCCGAGACTTTGGGTTGGGATCCAAGTTCAATTACCACTTGAACCAACCATGTACCCTAGTTAAAGTTGTAATCTCAATCTTTAATAAATAATATATTTAAAAATAATCAAATTCAACGATAATAAATATGAGCCAATAGAAAAACGGTAATAAATATGATGTGCGTAGTGTGTACCCTTCACTTCCGTTGCCCTTCACTTAACTTATAACATTCAGTAACTTATGATGTGCAACTTCACTGACGATTAAACTAGCTTATAACGGATGAGATAGTGGATTTGCTATACCTGCATTTAGTTTGGAGTTCAACTTTGACATGTGTGATACTTCTTCTCTATGCAGTTTCTGAGCAAAGATGAATAAATTGGCTTATTCATCCGTCAATTGAATACGAGACCCTTCACTAACTTATAACATGTTTTCACTAGCTATAATATTTTTCCAAACACTACTTGAAGTAGCGTTTAAACTTATAGTGAATAACATTTCATTTTTTATCTCATTTTTATCGGGTTAATAGCCATTTTGGTCCCTAGAAGTGTAACTCGCTGTCAATTTGGTCCCTCATTCGAGCGAAAATGCAAAAAGGTCCCTCAATGTGTAATCCGTCTGTCACGTTAGTCCCTCCCGTTAATGTGCTTCATTAACTCCGTCAATGTGGCACGCTTATCTCATTTTAGTCCATGAACAATGTCACTTACTGTCATTTTAGTCCCTGAAAGATGTCACTTACTGTCGTTTTAGTCCCTTAAAACTCCTATGTTTCAGGGACTAAAATGACAATAAGTGACCTCTTTCGGGGACTAAAATGAGATAAACGTGCCACATTGACGGAGTTAACGAAACACATTAACGGGAGAGACTAACGTGATGGACGGATTACATATTTATATCTTCTATAATTTCCTTTTACAATATTTATTTTTGTTACTTTTTTTAGAATTTGTCAAGATTTATATTTGTAATCTTATACTCAAAAGCAATTTTGATACATATTATCGAAACAACATAAGTTAATAAAATCATATTTTTTTGTCAAAATAAAATAAAATCATTTTTTTCTTAAATGTACCCAAACATAAACTATGTTATATTCAACACACTTTTTAGCAAAATCAATTTTAACACAAATCAATTTCTGTAACCACAAAATCTAACTTACACTAACTAAAAAGTGTGAAAAACTAAATTGTTATGACCTTTATTGTAATAACAATAATGTCTTATAATTGTATGGTGAAGTCACAATATCTCTTTATTCAATTAGTTGAATTGAATCCTAAAATTGGTCAATCCAACGCACTACCCAATTGAATCCTAAAATTGGTCAATGCAACTCACTACCCCAAGCAGCTATCACTATCTTGGTCAATGCAACTCACTACCTAAGCAGCTATCTCTATTAGATCCAATGACTATAAGGGTCTGTTTGGAAGTTCGGAGGGGAGGGCTTTGGGGGAGTGGAGTATAGAAAAGACTATAGAAATCTTTGACCTTAATTGAGAGAATAATTTTGTAGAAAATGATTACAGAATGCTTATGATTAATATATTTTTAATTTTAAGACTATTATAAAAGGATGTAAATGATTTGAAGAATTTGTCTAAGCTCTCTCTGAAACCCTCCAAAACTCTCCCCCAAAACATTTTTTGTTCCTCCAAACTAGGGGGTTTGGTTTAATGAAGAAAAATAAACTCTCCAATGAAGTTGATGATACATCGTTCATTCTATTTGTCTTTCATCTTTCCTATCTTTTGTTATTTAACTAATTCTGAGTTGGTTTGACAGAAACCTCAAAAGCTTAGACTTTAATTTTTGTAATAGTACCTGTTGTAAAATTAGGGTTTTCGCAAATCTAGGTCAAAATGACCATTTGTAAGCAAAACAGAAATTGTTACAAGTTGTTAGAAAAACCGTTTAGAAGTTTAGCTGGGTTGTTAGCGTAACTAACCCAGATTAACAAACCCAAATCACTTCTATAAATATAATACTGTATGTACACAGAAGTGAATGAATGAGAAATATACAGAAGCGAAATAAGAAAAAGAAAAGCTTTACAAAGATCCTTGCAATCCTTTCAGTTTCTGTGCGTGCTATTCTTCAGTTTCGTTTATCTTCTCTCTCGTGTTCATCGCGTTCATCAAAAGACAAGAGCGTGCTGTTTCTTCTCTACTCTACGATCTCACCATCAACCACACACTTGTGCTCGCTTCGTGTACCTACAGCAGAAAGAAAACAGAAGAGATTCAGTGTTGTTTTTCAGAGAGAAACCAGAGAGAAAAGAGAGAACGAAGAGAAAGAGAGAGAGAAAGAAAATTACGTGTGAGGCGTGAAGAATTAGGGTTCAGTGTTTTTACCCTTTCTCTGCATTGCTGATTTCTGGATCCGGGTCAAAGCCCATTTCATTTAAGTGTACAGTAACCTACACAATAACAATTGGGTCGGTTTTTCTTCTTTACAATCTGGGCCTATTTCTTTTGCATGCGCCATACAATTTCATATAATACACCAACAATTTTTATCTTAGAGCATAGTTACGTTCTTGGGGAATCAAGAAAATCTGGGAAACACAAGAGTGTGTGGGGTGTGTGATTTTTTGTGAGTTTTAGTCAGAGTGACAGATTCTTGGGTTAAAGGGAAATAGTGTGTGGAACAGTTTTTTAGACCTTAACCATGGCAGGAAATCTACCCACAAACATACCTAAACTAAATAGCAAAAGCTATGACAGATGGTGTATTCAAATGGAGGCAATCTTAGGCTTCCAAGACCTCATTGAAATTGTGACAGAAGGGTTTGCAGAGCTGCCTGCAGAACCAACAGAGGCTGAGAGAGCCACCTACATTGAGAACAAGAGGAAAGATTGCAAGGGTAAGTATCTCATTCATCAAGGTTGTGATGAACCAAATTTTGATAAAATCAGAAATGCCAAGACTTCTAAAGAAGCCTGGGATATTCTAAAAATCAGTTTCTTGGGTGATACTCAAGTAAAAAAGGTCAAGTTGAATGCTTTGAGAAAGCAATATGAGAACACTAAGATGAAGGATCAAGAGAAGATCTGTGATTACATTGCTAGACTTAGAGTTATCACTAATGCAATGGAATTGAATGGTGAACAACTCACAAATCAGCAAGTTTGTGAAAAGATCATACGGTCTTTAACTCAAAGATTTGGCTACATAGTCAATTCTATTGAGGATACTATGGATCTAGCAGCAGTAACTATTGAACAACTTCAGAGCACCTTAGAGGCCAAGGAAATTCACCTAAATGAGATGGAAGGAGGTGATAAAGGGAAGGAGACAGTCTTCCAAGCTAAATCCTCTAAGTCAAACTGGTCTAAGGGCAAGAAGAAGCCTAATGGCAAAGGAAATTGGAACTCTAACAAGGGAAAGGGCAAAGATTCTGAATCCTCTAAAGGAGGAGGGTCTAGTAGCTCTAAAGGTAAGAAAGAACCTACTGATAAGAAGAAGATTCAGTGCTGGAACTGTGAGAAATTTGGGCACTATGCCAGTGACTGTTGGTCAAAGGCAAAAGAAGGACAAAGACAAGGAAGAGGAAGCCAATGTGGCTCAGGAATCTGATTCAGATTCTGACCCTGTGGCCTTCACAGCTGTTAATGATGATTCAGAATGGGTGGCATTCATGATCACCACAGGTGATGGCAAGACAGTGGTGGACATATGGTATTTGGACACTGGGTGTTCAAATCACATGACTGGCAACATAGATTGGTTGATCAATTTTGATCCAACCAAGAAAACCTCCATTAAGTGTGCTAATAACAAGAGTATGGTGGCTGAGGGAATGGGTGATATACTCATTCAAAGAGCAGATGGCAGTACTGTATTGATTGAGAATGTATGGTACATTCCCAACATGAGAAGCAATCTCATTAGTGTTGGATAGCTAGTTGAAAAAGGCTTTTCAGTGACAATCAAGGACAACAAGCTGAAGCTCTATGACACAAGGGAGAATTTGGTCCTATCCTCACCACTATCTAAGAACAGAACATTCAGAACCAGCCTAGAAGTTGCAGAAGCAGAGTGCCTCAATGCAACAGCAGCTGATTCAGAAAGTTTCCTATGGCATCAAAGGTATGGACATCTAAATTTTAGAAGTTTATCTCTATTGAATGCTAGGGAACTAGTTTGTGGCATGCCTAAGACTGTTTTACCAGAAAAGACGTGTACTGTATGTCTAGTTGGTAAACAACCTAGGCTAAAGTTTAAATCAGGCCTAAAAGGAAGAGCTAATGATGTGCTAGGTGTCTTACATTCTGATATTTGTGGTCCTTTTGAGGTACAATCTGTTGGAGGCAACAAGTACTTCATCACTTTTGTGGATGAGTACTCAAGGATGCTTTGGATGTATCTAATCAAGGCCAAGAGTGAAGCTCTTGAAGTTTTCAAGAGATTCAAGACAATGGCTGAAAAACAGAGTGGCAAGGCAATTAAGATCCTAAGGACTGATGGTGGAGGTGAATATACCTCAAATGAGTTTGAGGAATTCTGTTCTAAGGAAGGAATCATTCATGAAGTGACATCTCTTTATACACCACAGCACAATGGCTTGGCAGAAAGGAGAAACAGAAGCATATTGGATATGGCCAGGAGTATGCTAAAACAGAAGCAGCTGTCTCATAAGCTATGGGGAGAAGCTGTGATGACAGCCACCTACTTGTTGAATAAATGTCCTACTAAGAAGCTGAATGGGAAGGTGCCTGAGGAAGTTTGGCTAGGAAAAAGGCCTAGTGTATCTCATCTAAGGGTGTTTGGTTCCTTGTGCTATGGTCACATTCCTGATGCTACTAGAAAGAAACTTAAAGACAAGAGTAAACCTCTTATCTTAGTTGGTTATCATCCTACTGGTGCTTATAGGTTGTATAATCCTACTAATGACAAAGTTGAAATCAATAGAGATGTTGTTGTCTTGGAGGATGAAAGCTGGGATTGGCAAAGATTAAACCAAACCAGCTCTCAACCCTCTGTGACAGTGAATCTGGAACCTATTGAGGAGGGGACAGAACCTAAAATTGTTCCTAATGGTGATGACAGTGAAGAGGAACAAGCTGAGGAGGTAGCAGAATCTAGACCTCAAAGGCATAGACAGATGCCTAGAAAACTTGATGACTATGAGGTGAATAATGATGCTGAAATCACCAATGAAGGTGATTTAGTGCAGTTTGCAATGCTGGCTGATGCATAGCCAGTTAGTGTCAAAGAAGCTTTAGATGACAAGGCTTGGAAGGGTGCAATGGTAGAGGAACTAAAGTCCATTGAAAAGAATGATACTTGGAAGCTGACCAAGTTACCTCAAGGCCAGAAGTCTATAGCTGTGAAGTGGGTATTCAAGTTGAAACTCAACCCAGAAGGCAAGATAGTGAAGCACAAGGCCAGGTTAGTGGCCAAAGGCTTGCAACAAAGGGAAGGCTTTGATTTCACAGAAGTTTTCTCTCCTGTTGCTAGACATGAAACAATCAAACTTGTGATTACTCTTGCTTGCAGCAGAGCTTGGCCATTGTTTCACCTAGATGTGAAATCTGCTTTTCTTAATGGGTCATTAGAAGAAACAGTCTATGTGGACCAGCCACCTGGTTTTGAAGCCAATGGCAAAGAGGATAGGGTATACAAGTTGAATAAGGACTATATGGGCTGAAGCAAGCACCTAGGGCTTGGAATAAGAGAATTGACAAATTCTTCTTAGACCTAGGCTTTAAAAGGTGCACAGTTGAATATGGGCTCTATATAAGGTAGAAGAAGGATTCTGATCTGCTTATTGTATGCCTATATGTTGATGATTTGCTTGTTACAAGAAGCAACAAAGCTGAAATTTCAGAATTCAAGCAGCAGATGCAGTCAGAGTTTGAGATGACTGATCTGGGCATATTATCCTACTTCCTAGGACTGGAACTGACTTATGCAGAACAAGGGCTGATACTACATCAATCTAAGTATGCTAAAGACATCCTAAAGAGGTTCAATATACTGGATTGCAACCCAGCAAACACTCCTGCAGATGGCAGTGTGCATGTCATTAAAGAAGAGCATGAGGAAGTTGATCCTACAATGTATAGAGGCATCATTGGCTCACTAAGGTACCTATGTCACACTAGGCCAGATATCTGTTATGCTACTGGTTTAGTAAGCAGACACATGAACAAACCTTTGAAGCCTCATTTGCTTGCTGCAAAGAGAGTTCTAAGGTACATTAAAGGTACTACACTATGGCATACTATTTCCTAAGGGAGAGGACAGCAGAGGATCCGAATTAGTAGGCTATTCTGATTCAGATTGGTGTGGGGATAAGGCTGACAGGAGAAGCACAAGTGGGTATCTGTTCAAGTTTAATGGAGCCCCAATCTCATGGAGCTCCAAGAAACAGAGTGTAGTGGCAATATCTAGTTGTGAGGCTGAATATGTAGCAGGCTCGGCTGCTACCTGCCAAGCTAACTGGCTTGATTCTCTAATGGAGGAACTACTGCTAAGGGAAAAACAGTCAATCAAGCTACTGATTGACAACAAGTCAGCAATCAACTTAGCTAAAAATCCCATGTCTCATGGGAAAAGCAAACATATTGAGACTCGTTTTCACTACCTAAGAGACCAGGTGAACAAACAGAAGCTACAACTAGACTACTGCCCTACAAAGGAGCAACAAGCAGACATACTCACCAAGGCAGTCAAAGGAGAACAGTTTATGAAGCTGCGAAGGGACCTGGGACTGGTTTCCTTCGAGACTCAGAATTAAGGAAGGGTGTTATTTTACTAATTCTGAGTTGGTTGACAGAAACCTAAAAAGCTTAGACTTTAATTTTTGTAATAGTGCCTGTTGTAAAATTAGGGTTTTCGCAAATCTAGGTCAAAATGACCATTTGTAAGCAAAACAGAAATTGTTACAAGTTGTTAGAAAAACTGTTTAGAAGTTTAGCTGGGTTGTTAGCGTAACTAACCCAGATTAACAAACCCAAATCACTTCTATAAATATAATACTGTATGTACACTGAAGTGAATGAATGAGAAATATACAGAAGCGAAATAAGAAAAAGAAAAGCTTTACAAAGATCCTTGCAATCCTTTCAGTTTCTGTGCGTGCTATTCTTCAGTTTCGTTTATCTTCTCTCTCGTGTTCATCGTGTTCATCAAAAGACAAGAGCGTGTTGTCTCTTCTCTACTCTACGATCTCACCATCAACCACACACTTGTGCTCGCTTCGTGTACCTGCAACAGAAAGAAAACAGAAGAGATTCAGTGTTGTTTTTCAGAGAGAAAAGAGAGAACGAAGAGAAAGAGAGAAAGAAAATTACGTGAGGCGTGAAGAATTAGGGTTCAGTGTTTTTACCCTTTCTCTGCATTGCTGATTTCTGGATCCGGGTCAAAGCCCATTTCATTTAAGTGTACAGTATAACAATTGGGTCAGTTTTTCTTCTTTACAATCTGGGCCTATTTCTTTTGCTATATGCACCATACAATTTCATATAATACACCAACATCTTTTTCAAACCCTCTCCTTCTTATACAAAATAAAGACCTTAATTATGTGATTTCTTAAAAAAATCACCACAAATAGACTTGGCGAAATTATGTAAAGAGGGAAATTATGAGTGACATGGCAGTGAAAGTGGAGATTCAGTTAGGGGATACAGCAATATAATAGGTAGAGTCGTAGAGGGTAGGGGAGTGAAGGGCATTGTGAAGTTTGTTAGAAAGTTGGCTGGGAGAGAATATCTCTCTGGTAGAGTCTTGGACTCTGGGATTCTTTACTTTTTCACCATTGTAGAGCTCTTGAATTTCCGGGTTTTATCAACTTATAACTCAGTTTTTGATTTGTAAGGAATACTAATTCCATCTTGGTTTTGGTCAGAATTTTCCTTACAAGCAAGCTAACCAATGACGAACACTATCAACCTTTTTTTTTTTTGAGAAGAGTGAACACAATTAAACACAACAGATTGATTTTCCACAACAACAAAATTATGCACAGAATTTATTTATTTATTTATAAAAACATTCACAAAAGCTATTTCCTCTTTATTGTTGCATGCCAAAAACTAATACAGATCATGTTACATTGAGAAAAAGGTTGAGAGGGCATTAAGAATGGGCCAGATTCCGCACCCCCTGCTCATAACTCATCTCTGGATCCTCCATCTTTTCCATGATCATCGTATGATGCATATGCTTTAATTATTGACTCATAGATTTTAATCCCTTTCAAGTATTCATCTTTGTTCAGAAACTGCATAGAGAAGTATCACACATGTCAAAGTTGAACTCCAAACTAAATGCAGGTATAGCAAATCCACAGAGAAATGCTTGCAGAATAGTGGAAGTTCATCTATATAGAGGAATTCCACTGGTGCAATATCACATCAAGGCAAAAAAAAAACAGAAGCGAAAGACTTGACTTCTATGGCTCTCATATGTATGACATTTTGTCCACAAACAAAAGGCGAAAAGCATTGTAATTATGTTTAACTGCAATGTTTCTGGCTCAACCTTCTCCGATTAGAATACAACCCAACTCAACAAACCTAAAAAATTTCTCAGAACATAAAATGGAGGTAGTTATATATTCATTCACTCTTATATGTTTATGGATAACATTTTCCTTTCCAACAAATGTCAACCCGAATATGCCAACAACTGTATTAGTGTTAAGAAACAGCATGGAAACAAACAAAAGGGTAAAATCAACCTGTTTGTTTTTGTCTGTGACTACACTGTTTTATGGATGTACAGCAAACCTTGCTTTTTTCTTATAATTAAGAAATCAGATAGATATATATATAATATAATTCTACAGACAATGTGATAGGATACTAGATATTGGCCTTAGCACAATATATTGGATGTGGGCCTTAGCCCAATAGAGATACTAAATAATCACTAGTTAGGTAACAATACCCCCACTAGTATATAAGGGGCTTCACTAGAGTAAAGTATTCATTATGTTAATTGTTTAGAAATTGTTAGGAGAATATTTCTCTGGTTAGGAGCTTAGTGCTCTGGATAGGAGTCTTCGACTCTGGGGTTCTTTTCTTGTATTCACTATTGTAAAGCCTCTGTGCTCATCTTTTTCATTCAATAAACATACAATTCGTATTCTTGAAATTACGGGTTCTATCACAACGATATCACTAGTGTAGATAAGAATGCTAGTAGTGTCAATTATGCAGACCATGAAGGAATTACCTCATTGTGGTCGTGGTTTCGAAGAGGAGTGTTTGCTATAGGAGAGAATCCAATTGCTGGCAATCCAAGGTTACGGAAATAGCGTGCATCTGTGGAGGCAGGAAAGATCTCTGGTATACCAAGTTTCCCACCAGCCTCCTGGACGGCATTTTCTAACAGAGCCCACCAGGGATTGGAACTGTCAATTTTGGTGATGACAGGTTTCCCATGCTCATCGTGCACAGATGCCTTCTGTTTGAACTGTTCGAGCTAAAATATATTAGCTGGAGAATATAATTAAGAGGTAATTTGTTCATGAAAAAAGGGAAGCCTTTAAACAATCAATCATGTTGTATAAATGATGAAAATTTGAGTGAACGATCATCCATACTATCACTAAAGAAAATGGAATGGCAGTTTCCAACCATGCTTTTGAAGTCAGTTCATTCCAAAACAATATTTATCCTTACCCATGACCGTCATAACATTCAAAAGGGTAGGTCAATCTGTGATGTTGAAATTTACTACAATCTTGCCATTATCTAGATTTTTCCTTTTTCGTATTTAAAACATTGTTAACAATCTTGCTTTTGTGCTAATAACGTCATGCTTTTGTGCTAATAATGTATTTCCAGCCCTATTTTTCAGTTGTTTTTTTTTTGTTTCAGATCTAAACACCTAGTAGCATCACCCATAACATTAACCTTTAACCTGTTCTCATCAAAAGGATGATAAAAATTGCAGAAAATGAAAGGCATGATATGATATGTTATAGTACAGAATATAGATGTTAACGCTAAAAAGAAAAGAAGAAAGTTTCAAGCTTAATCATAGAAATAATTCCTATGGCTGCTAGTTTCTGCAAAAGTGAAACGCAAAGCAGTCAATTATACTATTTTTACCAAAAATGGATGATAAATATAAAGCAAAAAATGGATAATTAGCTAATTACACTGAATGACATATTGCGCCAACTAGGTGCCCATTCTTCAGCAATTCGTTTCTCCAATGATTCTGCATCAGCAGTTGGTGGCACCCTAATATCAAATCCAGCATCTGCTTCAGATGGCTGCAAATTCATGACAAAACCCTGGTGCACAGCAAAAGAAAGATAGAATGATCTCAGAGGAAAATGAAATTCAACTATAATAATTGCTGAAATTTCTTAGCAAGTACACATAAACATTGAGATGTAAAAATCAATTGTAAGAATATCATTGTTTGAGGACTCCACTTTTATATTGCTGTCCGCATCCATAATTGTGGTTGCAACATTAAAGGTATAGAGAGGTGTCTGCAACTGCAATGCTCTTGCAAATCGAGATGCATTTGCTTGCAACATCAAAGATAGTGATATAACCGCACCTGTAACTTATAATTCAAAAAGTTTTACATAACAAAAGACAACAATTTTGATGGAGTTGATTGACTCACTGTTGGAGATGGAGTTCCAGCCTTCAAAAAGACCATATTAACAGAAACCACATCCCCCTCAGCTTTTAAGCCAGCCTTGATCAAGTCTAACTGTGAGGCACGGTACCTTCGGATGCTTTCAATACTCTTCAAGAGATTCTCCATGGCAGAGTTATCATAAAGCTTGGACCCATGTCCGGGAGCCCCAACGGCCTTGATCACCAGCCACCATGGGCACCTCTCGGCATAGAATACCCTGTAATGCTCATCCGGGGAAGCGAATCCTGTTGGTTTGCAAGTCAATGAAAAGTTGGAATGAATTCAATAATGACTAAAATTTCAGGTTAATGGTCCAAAATTCCTCTAGCCTTCCAAAACCAAATTAGTCCTCTTTATTGTTAACATGTGATAAGTGTGTGGAACATATCATATCATGCCTTTCAGTAGAGACTACTCACTTTACTACTAACATTTCAGTAGAGACTCCTCCAAAAAAAAATTTCTCCACCTAATTACTACTAACATTTTAGATATTTTTGTGATTAATTTGTGACAAATGTTCTAAAAGACTGAGGAGCGGAGGTTTTAGATATTAGAAGAGCTAGTTTGGTACCAACTTAGGTTGGTCCAAGTTGCAAATGGTCAAAGGTTTGAATCATGACTATTGTGAATGGAAAAAACCAAGTTGGGAGACTACTCACTCACTTTATGTGCCTTTATGTTTTGTGCACTCAAATATAAAACAAATTTCTACTAACTAAAATCTATTTAAATGCCCTTATTACAATAATATGTAAGTCAATTCAACTTTCATTTTCAAAGAGAATGACACTCTCAAGAATCAAAGTGAAAATTCAAGTAAGAAGATCATTATGTAGTTCATTTTTATATGAAATGAAGCAATGCGTGTAGTAAATAGCTATCATCCTTTATTATTGGTGTGAAGTTAGTTTTTTTCCTTTATAATCTACGTAGCACTTCAGATTCAAGAGGTGTCCAAGTGTCGTATCAAACACTGACACTTCAATTAGTTTTATTTTCGCAAATTGTTACCTATGGCTACGTGTTCGTGTCAATCTCGTGTATTGCGTGGAAGCCTATAATTGAGTTCGGGGGAAATACTTGATAACAATGTTTGATTAGGTACCTTCATCAAGCACGATGCCGACATTCAATTGTTGAAAGACCTCAGAGAGAGAAAACTTCTCAGCACCATCATTTCCACCAATCTCCTCATCAGGTGCAAAAACCAAGTAAACAGAACGTTTGGGCTGAAAACCTTGACCCTTAAGGCGACGAACAGCTTCAAGATACTGCATGCCGACGCACTTCATATCCTGAGAGCCTCTAGCGAAGATGTGTCCATTGGAATCGATGTGGGCCCCGAATGGATGGTGGGCCCACTTATCGTGCTCGGCGGGGACGACGTCGGTGTGGGAATAGAGCATAATGGAAGGTAGGTTTGGGCTTGTGCCGGCCCATTTGATAATGATTAGTGGCTTCCCGGAGGCGAATTCGATGGTTTGGGATTCGAGTGGGAGTGAATTGGCTTGTGATGTTAGGAAATCGGTGACTTGTTTGTAATTTGGAGTTGGGTGGTTGGTTTTGATTTGTAGGTATTGTTGGAATCGTGATATTAACTTCGTTGATTCTGATTCTGAAGATGAAGATGAACTTTCAACTAGTGCTGTTATTACTATTGCTAACAACGCTAAAAGGATGACGGTGTTTCTGTTTCTGCTATTCAACTCCATCATCGCACACTCAGCACTCACTCACTGCTGCTGCTGCTGCTGCGTACTGCGTACTTCTTAGCATCATCTTAGCAATTGAGGACTTTTAAAGTGAGCAATCACTCACTGCTGTTTCTGTTTCTTTTAATCTTTACATCATCTTAGCAATCAGCTAAAACCAGACGTTTTTTCTTTTATAAATTATACTTCTTTTCAATTTCTCAGTTATACATCAATTGTCGAAGCAAAAATATATGCACACTTATAAATAGAATTTCACCATAACGTTGCAAGATATAAAAATGTTATAGAATTAAAATATGAGGAATATATCATAACTATACACATTCAAGAATGTGTACACATAAGCATGACACATCACCATTTTAAAATTCCACATAAGCACTACAAAAAAGCCACCTCAGCGTCCAACATGCTATGTGTATTCCAACTCACCATTTTGAACAATCTGGACGGCTCAAAATCACTCTCAAAATTTAACCCAATCTGGACGGCTCACAATGGTTAAAATTGCGGCTGCTACTTTTTCAAAAAAAAATTGATATCATCATTAATAATTATGTCTTAGAAATGTAAGGTAAAATTATAGGGAGACGATGAGGTCAAATTGGGCGGCTAGACTTTAATAACATATTATATAAATAAATATATATAGTCATTTACATATATATATATATATATATATATATATATATATATATATATATATATATATATATATATAAAGGAGACTTGCACTCCTTTTTTTGAAAACTTCAAGCGTCAACTATCAACTTTAAAGTAAATTAATATGGAAAATAAATGATCATTACTTCCACCAAAATAAATAAATATATAGTCATTGACTTTAATAGAAGAAAGGCTTTTCATATTACATGTATGCTAAAGAAAATAGTACAGTCTAAAAAGTATAATATTGTATACCTCAAAAATGTATAATATTATATAATACTAAACGAAACTTTAATAAGTAATCATCAAATTGTTACTACGATAACCATCTAATTAATTATCAAATATTTAATATTCATATGAACACTATGGCAATTCAGGCTAGGACATTTGACTAAATCATGTCGAATATATATATATATATATATATATATATATATATATATATATATATATATATATATATAATTTATAATTAAGCAATATAATATTTATTCTCCAGCTGAGTTCAAAATTAACATTAAAATATGACAATACCAATAAACAAATATATTTATGTTTATACTACTTGCTGATTTTTATTTCTTATATACGAGTATGAAGGTTGAATGACATATGCACCATGCCTCATTAGAATGACAAAATGAACATATATTATGTCAACTATTTAAGTTTTTAAGACAAAATGACTATTATTCTCCTACTGATATATTATGTCTTGGGTACGGAGCAACATAAAAACTCTGGGCCAACTGTCCTGCCCCTCGAGCCACATACAATGAGCGAGGAATTAGTCACTGTTGTCCGTGGGATTAGTCTCAGCGGAGTTTTATCAATTTGTGCCTAGAGTTTTAACAATTTAATCATTATGTAAACTATTTTGATAAAAAATATTGAGTATTGAAATATCTCTTTTCATGGTAAATGTTTAATAAACTATTTTGATAAAAAAATATATATGTTTTTAATAGAGATATGTTTTATAGAGTGAGTTAAAAAGAGAAGGTAAGATATATAATTAGTTTTGGAAATATATTCTTTAAACGAGTTCAATAACACAATGTGTCCAATAACACAATGCATTTTAAACGAATTCAAATATATTTATTTCATCAAAATTGTTTCATCAACAAATAAGACAATTCTTTTATATTTATTTTACGAAATTAAGTTCACACAAAATATGTTATACCCATTTTTTATATCTAACATAATACACATAATTATCTATTTTGTGTTCAACCAAAACTATATTACAAAATAACTTAACAGAAAATGTCTATTTTTATATCAGCCTTTTTTGTGTATCACCACTTAACATAATCTCAATATCGTATTTATTTTTTAAATTCGAATAATCAAATATACACCTATAATTTTTTAAATATTAATTATTAATACATAATTATAAACATCCCAAATAAATACAGACAATGCTTTAAACATACAAATTGATTAATAAAATACTTTAAAATTAAATTAAAAAAAGAAGATGTATATTTCAATGCCCTTACAGATATATTTATATATTATTTAACATACTCATTATTTTAATATACATACTTCTGTTTAATATGATATAATTATATATTTAACCAATTTTGTTATTTTCACTCATTCTAAACATATTTTAAAATTAAAATTACAAAAAAAAATCAAAAAAAATGTATACCCGTGCAGCGCACGGGTCATACATACTAGTAAATATATATATATATATAGGGGACGAATTGGATAACAGTACTCGGTTGTTATGAGAACATGAAAACATTAAATAATTAAATAATAATCGTTAGATTAAAATGAACGATTCAGATTACGTTATTAATTACAACATTTTGTACGATTGTTTCCTTTTCGATTAAAGATCACGACCACGAAAGATCTTGTAATTAATGACGTAATTTGAACCGTTCATTTTAATCTGACGGTTATTATTTAATGTTTTCATGTTCTCAATAAACAAGTGTTCTCACCCGAGTCGTCCCTATATATATATATATATATATATATATATATATATATATATATATATATATATATATATATATATACACTTTGGTGGACCGTGTGTTCCTTCAGAATCAAAACCATGTGTTTATCATGCTTGATCATCTGTTGTAGAAACTGAAAACGAGTACAGAAAACATTTCATAGGTTTCTTGTACTCATTTTCCCAAAGATACTCGCCTTATAAAATTCTACCTCTGTAAGACAAATGCCTAGTTCTGATTCTGAAAGATAACACGGTCCAGTGATATTAGTTTGGTTGCTCGACACCCCCAAATTGATCTTTCCTCGTATTTCTTCTAAGACAATCCCAAGAAGTAGGTTTGGTGTTAGAGAAGTTTTAAGGCATGAATTTGTATAGTGTTGAATTTTGGCATAGGTTTCATTATCCATTGTCAGATAGCGGGGAGATTAGGAATGGAGTACCCCAAAGATCGCTTGACACTATTAAGCAATAGGTGTCCAAACTACTAGCCTACAGCTAACCACTGTTGGATCGACAAAGACCAACGTACAATAAAGCTTACCACCCCTAAAATCTAGGAAAATCACTCCATAACCCCCAATAACACGGAAAGTGGATAGAAAACCTTCGCTTCTTATTTTTTAGGCGTCTTGACAACGTTCTTTTCAACCGTTCCACGTCTCAATCTTCAATGTATTTCTCACGTGTTTCGCTTACTTGCTTCCAAAGCAACTCCTTTGCATTGACCATAGTATCCTCAACTGCAAAATCCTCCACAACTATGCCCTCAACTAATAACCCCCCAACTGAGCTACTTCTCGGTCGAGCTATTTAGCTTCAGCAAACAGAGCAATCCTCTTAGCAGTTTTAGCATAAGGATTGAGACTGAGCATAACATTCAGGCTCTTGCATAGATTCTTCTTAAGAGTAGCCCTCTTTGCTTTCCTTTGAGTTGATGATCCTCAGTTGATTAAAGCTCACTACCTTAGCCTTAGGCAGACCATACCCCTTTTTCTTCTCAGGAGGCTTACCTTATTGATCACAATCTTCCGAAGCTACCAAAATCTGTTGAGGTTGCTTTCTCATGAACAGTGTGAGAATATAGAAGAAATGAGAGAAATATAGCCTCTTGGCCTCTGCCTTGCTAGAAATTTGAACAAATCAACCCTTGTCAACTCGGCTAGGGTCTCGGCAATTTTAGGTGTTAACAATAATAAACAAGTATGAATGAACTTATATTTGTCAAAAAAAAAAGTATGAACTTATAACTCAGTTTTTGATTTGTAAGGAGTACTAAATTCCATCTTGGTTTTTGGTCAGAATTTTCCTTACAAGCAAGCTAACCAACCAACGATGAACACTATCAACCATTTTTTTGAGAAGATCGAACACAATTAAAATATAACAGATTGATTTTCCACAACAAAACTATGCACATAATTTATTTATAAAAACATTCACAACAGGCCAGTTTCCTCTTTATTGTTACATGTCCGAAATACCTTTTATTGTTACATGCCAAAAACTAATACCGAGCACTTGAAATCATGTTACATTGAGAAAAAGGTAGAGTGGTTTAAGAATGGGCCAGGTTCCACTCCACTTGCTCATAACTCATCTCTGGATCCTCCATCTTTTCCATCATCATCGTATGATGCATATGATTTAATAATTGACTCATAAATTTTAATCCCTTTCAAGTATTCATCTTTGCTCAGAAACTGCATAGAGAAGATGTATGTTAAATTTGAAGTCCAAAGTCCAAACTAAATGCAGGATAGCAAATACACATTGAAATGCTTGCAGAATAGTGGAAGTCAATCAGGTTAGAGGAATTCCACTAGTGCGATTTCACACCAGGAAAGAAAAAAAATACTCAACTTCTATGGCACTCATATGTATGACATTTTGTCCAAACAAAAGGCGAAAAGCATTTTAATTATGTTTAACTACAATGTTTTGGCTGAACTTCTCCAATTAGAATACAACCCTACTCAAAAAAATTCTCAGAACATAAAATGGAGGTAGTTATATTTTCACTCACTCTTATATGTTTATGGTTAACACTTTCATTTCCAACAAATGTCAACCCAAATATGCCAACAACTGCATTAGTATTAAGAAACAGCATGGAAACAAACATGAGGGTAAAATTAACCTATAATGCAACACATCTTCATGAAGCCCTTATTTTAATTAGAAGTTAGAACGTACTGCAAGCCCCGCTTTCTTGTTCTAATTAAGATATCAGATATATAATTCTATAGACAATATCACTAGTGTAGATAAGAATACTAGTAGAGTCAATTATGCAGACAATATATTGAAGGAATTACCTCATTGTGGTCATGGAGTAGAACAGGAGTGTTTGCCATAGGCGAGAATCCAATTGCTGGCAATCCAAGGTTACGGAAATAGCGTGCATCTGTGGATGCGGGAAAGATCTCTGGTTTACCAAGTTTCCCACCAGCCTCTTGGACAGCATTTTCTAACAGACCCCACCAGGGATTGGAACTGTCAATTTTTGTGACGACTGGTTTCCCATGCTCATCATGCACAGATACCTTCTGTTTGAACTGTCCGAGCTAAAATATATTAGAGGGAGAATATAATTAAGAATTAAATTGTTCATGAAAAAAGGAAAATTCTTTAAGCAATCAATCATGTTATATAAATGATGCAAATTTGAGAGAATGATCAGTATTTTAATTTAAACATTGTTAACAATCTTGCAATTGTGCAAATAACGTCATCGCTTGTTGAACATGTTACACAAGTGCATCTGCATTCACAAATGCACAGATCCATCTATTTTCAGCCCTATTTTTCAGTTGTTTTGCATCGCCCGTAACATTAACCATTTCTCGTGAGAAGGATGACAAAAATTGCAGAAGACGATTAGACGAAGCGCATGATATGCTATGTTGTAGTACAGAATACAGATGTTAATTCTCAAAAGAAAAAGAAGATATTTTCAAGCTTAATCATAGAAATAATTCCTATGGCTGCTAATTTCTGTAAAAGTGAAACGCAAAGCAGTCAAGTATACTATTTTTACAAAAGATGGATGATAAATATAAAGCAAAAATGGATAATTAGAAAATTACACTGAATGACATATTGCGCCAACTAGGTGCCCATTCTTCAGCAATTCGTTTCTCCAATGATTCTTCATCGGCAGTTGGTGGCACCCTAATATCAAATCCAGCTTCTGCTTCAGATGGCTGCAAATTCATGACAAAACCCTGGTGCACAGCAGAAGAAAGAAAGAATGAACTCAGAGGAAATTGAAATTCAACTATAATAATTGCTGAAATTTCTTAGCAAGTACATCCAAACATGTGAGATGTAACAATTCAATTGTAAGCATATCATTCTTTGAGGACTCCACTCCAATGTATAATTGAATATTAATGTGATAACAAGAAAAAATGTTGATAGTGAATATTACTATGATAAGCATATCATTGTTATATACTCCAAAAGGTTTTAAATTGCTGTCTGCATCCATGATTGCAGTGCAATATCAAAGTTGTAGAGAAGTCTCTGCAACTGCAACACTCCTGCAATTCGAGATGCATTTGTTTGCAACATCAAAGATTGTGATATAACTGCACCTGTAACTAATAATTCAAAAAAAAATTACATAACAAAATTTTGTTAGAGTTGATTGACTCACTGTTGGAGATGGAGTTCCAGCCTTCAAAAAGACCATATTAACAGAAACCACATCCCCCTCAGCCTTCAAGCCAGCCTTGATAAAGTCTAACTGTGAGGCACGGTACCTTCGGATGCTTTCAATACTCTTCAAGAGATTCTCCATGGCAGAGTTATCATAAAGCTTGGACCCATGTCCGGGAGCCCCAACGGCCTTGATCACCAGCCACCATGGGCTCCTCTCGGCATAGAATGCTCTGTAATGCTCATCCGGGGAAGCCAGTCCTGTATGTTTGCAAGTCAATGAAAATTTGAAATGGATTCAATACAATTTCAGGTTAGTATTTCAAAATTCCTCTTAGCCTTCCAAAACCAAATTAGTCCTCTTTCTTGGTAACATGTGATAAGTGCATAGTATCCACCTTCATCAACGGTTACTAATCTCTGCTGAGAAACTTAAAGGCACGCAAAGTGAGTAGTCTCCCAACTTGGTTTTTTCCATTCACAATAGTCATGATTCAAACCTTTGACCATTTGCAACCCGGACCAACCTAAGTTGGTACCAAACTAGTTTTTCTAATATCCAAAACTTCAGCACCCAAGTCTTTTAGAACTTTTGTCCCAAACTAATCACAAAAATATCTAACATGTTTACACTATGTCGACTCAATTATAAGCAAAAAAACCCAAGTTTCGTAGACTCAAATATAAACAAATCTCTACTAACTCAAATCTATTTAATGTCCTTCCTACAGAATTATCGAAGTCAATTCAACTTTCATTTTCAAAGAGAATGAAACACTCTCAAGAATCAAAGTGCAAATTCAATTAAGAAGATCATACTGACTAATGTCGGTTTAGTAAATGTAGTTCATTTTCATATGAAATCAAGCAATGCGTGTAGCTAATAGCTGCCATCCTAATCGGCGTGAAGTTAGTTTTATTTTCCTTTATAACCTATGTAGCACCGACACTAGATCGAAGTTATAACCTATGTAGCACCAACACTTTAGATCGAAGACGTGTCCACGTGTCACACCGATACTTCAATTACTTCCATTTTCTCAAATTATTATCTATATTTACAAGTTCATGAACTTATAATTGACTCCATTGGGAAATACTTAATAACAATGTTTGGTTAGGTACCTTCATCGAGCACTATGCCGACATTCAATTGTTGAAAAACCTCAGAAAGAGAAAACTTCTCAGCACCATCATGTCCACCAATCTCCTCATCAGGTGCAAAAACCAAGTAAACAGACCGTTTGGGCTGAAACCCTCGACCCTTAAGGCGGCGAACAGCTTCAAGATACTGCATGCCAACACACTTCATATCCTGAGAGCCTCTAGCGTAGATGCGTCCATTTGAATCAATATGGGCCCCAAATGGATGGTGGACCCACTTATCGTGCTCGGCGGGGACGACGTCGGTGTGGGAATAGAGCATAATGGAAGGTAGGTTTGGGCTTGTGCCGGCCCATTTGATAATGATTAGTGGTTTCCCGGAGGCGAATTCGATGGTTTGGGATTCGAGTGAGAGTGAATTGGCTTGTGATGTTAGGAAATCTGCTACTTGTTTGTAATTTGGAGTTGGTTGGTTTGTTTCGATTTGAAGGTATTTTTGGAATCGTGATATTATCTTCGCTGATTCTGATTCTGATTCTGAAGATGAACTTTCAACTAGTGTTGTTGTTGATGATGGTGATACTATTGCTATTGCTAACAACGCTACAAGGATGGTGTTTCTGTTTCTGCTATTCAACTTCATCATCGCACACTCAAACACTCACTCACTGCTACTGCTGCTAACTGCCTACCGCTTACTCTTCGACTCGGTACTTCCTCTGCTTATCACCACCTGGCCTAGCTGAGCTCAAAAGTCAAAACGTTCACGTCTTTCTCGATTCACATAGGCTTCTTAAGAAAAGTTATAAGAAAAGTTAAAAAAGAAAAAATGATTTTTATATTATCCTTAAAACTCGGACCGGTGGGCGACTCACCGAAGGTGTCGGGTCACTGGGTCAAGGGTCGGACCGAATAGTCGACAGTTGAACTGCATGACCAAAATCGGGACCGCATGACTCGGACCCGGTTTCTATTTCGTGAATTTTCAAGACTTATATAGTATATAGTATATAGGCTAAATAGCATTTTTGACCAAATAGATGTATTTTTTTAAGCCGCATGACCATTGACTTGGTTTCAATTAGAAAATTTCCAAATTTTTATGACATATAAATTTCATTCCTATAAAATAAAGTTATTTTAACTATTATGGAGGGGTATGGAGGGTGGTAGTTGTCATTTTTTGATTGAAAAACAAGAGGGTTGGTGTTGCACCCTTGCACATGGGTTGTGACTTGTGAGTGGTGTCGGTAAGTTTTTATGAGAAAGCCTTTTTTTACTTTATCTATTTTGTTGTTAACACATATGCCCCGATGGACTTTCAATCCAAACCCAAACCTAATTTATCAAGCCCTAAATAATACCAACCCTTTTCTAAGTAACAAATCCGCCACATCAAAAGAATCTGGCACAGTACCAAGACTGGTTTCTCTCTTTCTCCAACGAGTTTTCAGCAAGTTTCTGCTACAGCTACTGATTTTTAATTTTGTTTGCTTGGAAATTTTAGATCCATACCTTTCTCTTTTCTTTGATTCTTTCAAATCGCCTTGTTTATCTCTTTTTTCCTCCTCTTCTTCTTTCATCTCATTTCTCCGATCTGTGACTGAAAATGACAAACAAGTTACGGCCGGCCGAGTTGCCAATAACTGCCGAGTTACCGAGTTTTTCAAAAAACCGGACGAGTTAGATGGGTTACACCGGTTGAGTGCATGTCCGATCCGAAACACGACTCGAACCACCAAGGTAGTCGGTTTCGGGTCGGGCCGGTCCAACCGGTCGGTCCGAGCCGGTTTTTAAAGCACCGCTTATTAACATTTTTTAACATTGAAAATTAAAGCAATAATTGGAAAACCAATAATTCTTGCGTTCAGAAAAGATACAGAATGAGTGCATCAAATGAGTGTAAGAAGGAGGTACAAGTTCAAAACCCAGAAACTAACATTTCTCTCACCCCACTAATATTGTCTATCAAAAAAAAAGTGGAGCAATCAATAAGGATAAATTTGGTACAATCCCAAATAGGTAGCTCAGTTGGCGAGCTAAGGGATATCGAATGAGTGCACCAAAAGAGTGCAAGAAGGAGATCCCGGGTTCAAACCCTGGAAACTAACATTCCCCCACCCCCATTAACATTGCTTATAAAAAAAGGATAAATTTGGTACATAACTAAGAAAGTTTTGATTTGCTTGTATTTAATAACATAACTTTGTAGGTGTTTTTACTTATATACATAAATGGATGGAGTATTTAACCAACGTTGTTGGCCAAGTGACTTAATCTACACTAGGACTCGGGGTCGACTCAGTGCTCCTGAGTTCAATTCTCGCAGTGACAAACACAGTGTTGGCTAGTGCGAAACTTGATCCTAAGCACGAGCGGAGATTAGTCTTTCGTCGAAAGTGTTGGAACACTCTATGGGTAGCTAGCAATAATCCGAACCAAGAAAAATGGAGGGAGTATTTATATCATTATAATTATAACTTTTAGGGTTAAATATACTTTTGGTCCCTAAAAAGTTTGGGTTATTTGTTTTTAGTCTCTCAAAAAACTTTCACCAACTTTTGGTCTCTATAAAAGTTGGGATTTTTGCTTTTACTCTGTCGTGACTTTTAAAAACCCTTCATGACTTTTAATAGTGCTTTTTTTTACCTTTTATAAGTGCTATTAAAATTCATGAGGGACTAAAAGAAAAAAAACTCAAATTTTATAGGGACCAAAAGTTGAACATTAAGCCCATGAAATAAATTAGCAAAATATGTAGATAGGCAAATCTAACATGTTCCTGAAAAAAATCCTCAACAATGAAGCTAAGAATAAGGTCCCACCAAATAAGGCCACTTAAATTAGTTCCATTACCAGCCAAGCATTACCCTCTTTATAAATCTGAGTGAAAATGAAGTTCATTAGCCTAATTAAGTATAAGCAGTTATTCCATCTATTTTTAAGCTTCCAAGGAATTAATTTGCAATTTTGGAAAGCAGAAACCACTAATTAAGAATTACATTCTAACCACAGAAACTTCCAACCTTTACCAAATGCCATCTCAATAGCCAACATAGCCCCAACAATCAGCATGAAGTGCATAGCTGTTGCCAATGGAGGCAAAAAACAACCAACGATCTCTACTGTAACACCCCGATTTTGGGAGCGCTACTAAGTGAACTCAACTCCTAATATGAGATGTTTTTTGAGAAATACACTTCCTGCCTCTCTCTGAGAACATATTATTTTTTTAAAAAATCAATTTCAAAACAATCAGAGTATTGCAGCATTTTCGAAACATGATTCCTCTCTTAATGTAATATACAAGAATTAAATCTGAAACATGACATATATAAATTTGTTTCCCCACGCCAGTATGTTACCTGTTTTCAAAAGAAATGTACAATGCAAAGACAGAAGTGTTTGAAATAAAAATTCGCACAATCTAGTATTGGCTATCTTTACTAATACATATACGGTAATGCCCATACAACAACTGATTAAGAACTATACACTTGAGGATTTTCCAAAATGACGACAAAAGAAGACATCTACGCTGATCAAGCACTCTATACACAACACCCGGTTAGGACCTCGAGGAGTCCACCAATACTCCACTATGAAAGGACACCGACCTCTGCAACTTTATCTGTGAAAACTGAACTATAGTCCTCCAACAACTGGGTTGACATCCATTACATTGGAGAACCACAAGCAAGGGTCATCTTCTAGAATATGCATACACAAATATACAACAACTCACATGTACATAATCAATTCACATATACATAATACTAACAAGTTTCAAACAACATTCTAAAAGTTCAACTCCAACTACACGTCACACCGCTCCATATATCCTAATGCAATTCCTACATGTCAATGCATATGATCCCGAGGTATACTACACCAAAAAGTGTTGTGCTTCTCTCTATGATACTGCACAACGGATCTACGATCCAAATATAAGTGTGTTTCTCCCTATGATACTGCACTTGTGTAGTACTTCTCTCATCGATACTGCACTACACCCCATGATAAAAACTGAGGTGTGCTTCTCTCATCGATACTACACCATGTGGTCACTTCTCTCATCAATACTGCGCCACATCTAGTATGGTACTTCTCTCATCGATACTGTACTATATCAACCTTGTAAGACAGGTACTTGGATCTACGATCCAAATATGGGTGTGCTTCTCCCTATGATACTGCACTTGTGTAGTACTTCTCTCATCGATACTACACTACACCCCATGATAAAACTCAGGTGTGCTTCTCTCATCGATACTGCACCATGTGGTCACTTCTCTCATCGATATTGCGCCACATCCGGTATGGTACTTCTCTCATCGATATTGTACTATACCAACCTTTTCTTACGATTCAATATCGTACAACTCCGTAAGTATCTCTTGTCCCACGCTAATCATTCCAATAGCTTCCTCAAGTCACCACCAACAAATTTCCTCTAAAAGTCTCCCTCGAAGTCTCACTCTAACCTCCCTAACTTTTCATTTTTTCTCACTTCTCAAAACAATTATCCATTAGTTCAAAAGTCATAATTTTCATAATATTAACTAATCTTGATTTCAACCTCTCAAAAGGATTCCTATTGTTTCTCAAAGATTTTTCATTTGTTTCGCATTTCTTAAGTCACTTTCTAACTACTTTTCAAAAATCTGAACCAAGTTCTACGCTCACTTTTATAAGATCTCCTTTAAGTTTGTTTTTCCGAAAATGATTTACTTAGTCGCAGTAGCGGTCATACCTACATATGCCTCATCTAACCCTCCTTTCAAAGTCACTCCCAATCCACCGGACATCTCAATCACAGATCATCAACATCATATGTTCAATTCACAACATAGAACAAACACATATATAAGCCCACAGAGGACAACAACACACAATGTCCGCATAGGGACTCAATCAACACAAAATCACCAAAGCTCACAAACAAACAAACAACAAACAACAAACAAACACCAACCACAGTCTCAAACATATAAATAGTAACTAGAAAGAAGCCCTTACCTCAACAAGCTTTCTAAGTAATAATGCACGAACCTCGCCGGTATCACGTGCCCTAAACCATACAACGGACTTAGGTTAACATTACAATCCCAGACTAACCCCACATAACTAGGTGGTTCGATCAACTAAGGTAAAATAGAGAGGATTTGGTTTCTTAGAACTTTCTTGCACAAAAAGCATGAATATTTAAAATCGAATACTTAGAAAATAAGACTTTCCAAAACTTTTCTCATAAATAACTTAACACTTTAAAATTTAAATATCATTTTTCTTCAAAACTTTCAACTTCAATACATAACTTAAAATCATAACTCAACAGCTTAATTTGTAAAACAATTTTCTTCTAAATTCAAATCAAACACCAAAAAAATTCTAAGTATATTTATGACGAAAATTTGGCAGAGTCTCATTTGTATTTAGGTCATTTTCCAAAATTTCCTGTCCAGATAGAAACACAAATTCATAGCCATTTTTCAACAACTCAAACATCAATCAAAACAAGATTGGCTAGTTTTCCTCAATACCCGTTAATATTCCGGTTTAACGGTTTTTCACCAAAACGGTTTTTAATCTCACGTCAAACCGAAATATTGACTTCATCAACCAATCAATCAAAAACACTTTTGACATCAAACGTGATTTTGACGGATTTTGTACAAAAACATTCCTTGAAAACGTACAACAACCGAAACAACATTTCAAACATATCCATGGCTTCCCAATGATTCATTTAACCGTCAAACATTTCAATCATCAAATTCATTCAACATCAAACATCAATTTATGACATAACCTCAACTTTCAATTCATCACATTCAATCATTCAAAACATGAACGAAACCTCACAAACTCGAAGAACTCACCTATCGTGATACCTATCGTGATGAAAATCACGAAATACTGAGACTTTCCACCACTCGAACATCCGACTCGCGAGTAATCCCACTTTGCACCTAGGCACCAACATGAGCTCCTAGAGCTTCAAAACTCATCCCCAAGCCTCATCTTGATTCCTAAGCTTTGAATTTCCAATCAACCATAAAGCTTCCATGAATTCACTATTCATTATCTTCAACCTCCAATTGCTCCTCACACATAAACCCCAAATTTTGGTTTCTCAAACCCTAACCTTTAAAACTCAAATTTCTTCACTCCAAGTTAGTACCCAACCCATATATGAACTCCTCAAACCTCCTAAGTATGGAAATGAAGAACAAAACCCATGATTCCTCACCCTCTCCATAAAACTCAAAAATGGTAGCTTGACATTGAGTGGGTTGTTGTGAATGATTTTGGTGTCAAATTGAAGAGGAAGGTGAGGGGATTCTAATGGAACAAAGAAGAAGAAATTTGATGAATGTTTCCCCACCCTCTCCTCTCTTCTCCCTCTCGTAACCCTCTCCCTCTCTCACTTCTCCATTCTTTCTTTCTTTCATTTCCTTCTACGGTTCTTTTCTTTTTCTTTCTTTTCATTTCTTTTAAATACTCACATAAGTGAGAGTGAGGGTAAAAGACTATTATACCCTTACTCTTTTCTTTATTTCTAATCAAGCCCCTCTCTATCTATTACTCAATTTAAAAACCCTACACCAATTAATAATTAATCTAGCACTCAATTAATAAAATTATTAATCAAGCACTAAATTAAATTAATTAGGTTAACTTCAAAATAATTATCTCAATTATTTTGGGATGTTACATCTACACTTCTGTCTCTAAAAATACCACCACAAACAACTGGACCAGGACAACTTTTAGCAACACCAACTGTATTTCACTTTATCATGTAAGGAACATGGAGATCCAATTAACGTCTTTGATGTTTGAATAATTTATGTCTCTAACCCTAATCTTTATAAAAATAATAATATTACACATTGTCTTTTTCTGTTTAAAATTAAAATTGGCTCATGGTTTAATTCATTAGATAGGGATATTAATTTATATTTTATTTTTGGTTTAAATATGTTTTAGGCCCCTGCAAATATAGGGTGTTTTGGTGAGAAAGACTTATAACAAAATATTTCATTTTGCAAGGGCTTTTAACAAAAAAAAAATTTGCAGGGGCTTAAACCAAAACACCCTATATTTGCAGGGGTCTAAAACATATTTAAGCCTTTATTTTTTGGTGTTTGGATTTCGCTATCGACGTGAGCATTTTTTAGTAGGTAATAGGTTGTGTGAAAAAAATTTGTTTTGTGAAAACATAATGTGCAAGTATACACAGTTGCAACAAGTAATAAACAGTAAGTAGACATCGTTCTCATGAGGATTGTTGATTTCTTTTCTATATTTAAATTAGCAAACGAGCTAGTGAGTAAAAGGAAAATAAAATAAGAAGTTATAGAACCAAATTTTATCATCAAACAGCAATTAAAATAAAGGATTAGTAGAAATTCAGAATGAGAGTAAGTTGGAATGTCTTTCACTATGCAAATTCGTAATAATGGTTTAATGCTACATCTGATGTTGTAGCATTGGGTGTTGTAGCATATGCTGCGTGCTTTTCTGTCTCTGTCGTCAGGGTTTCATTACAAGTCTTATGTATAAGCTCTAAATAAGTTCACCCTGTATATTAAGAACCCACAAGGTGGAGAAATGGTGTCCAAGTCTCTTGGTGGTCTGGTTCATTAGCTCGTTGTTGCTCTCGTTGCTCCCCCGAACTCCCCAACAAGTGGTATCAGAGCCATAGTTCGACTTGGTGGAGAAGCGGGTAGTGGATCTTAGTTTGGATTGATTTTATTATTCTTGAGGCGTGTTGCATGCGGTGGAAAATTATTGATTTTTGAGTCACCGCTGGGGGGGGGGGGTCTCCCTTCCTTGGGCTTCTCCCCCTTCCATTCAGTCTGCCTTGCTCTGTAGATCGGTTTCGCTGATGATCCCACGGCGCCGCCCGTCTGCTGGTTTGGATACTTGCGATTGTTGTTCTCTGATCCGAGAGGAGTGAAGCTCGCAATCTGGGTTGATCGTTGGAGTCCACGATCTGGTTAGGTTTCTGGATCTTTCCTGCGGTTGTTCTCTGGTCTGCGTAGGTTTCTCTGATCCGAGAGGAGTGAAGCTCACAGTTCGGTTTCTGGATCTTCCCCGCGATTGTTGTTCTCTGGTCTGCGAAGGTTCGATGGTTCTGGATCTCTGCTGTCCGCTTGCTCAGCATCGTGATCTTGTTCTATCCTCTGAACTGTTCACGGTCCCTGCCCCGCGGCGCTGCTGGTTTGGATCTCCTTTTTTGGTGGATCTGCGCGCTTTAGGAGGTCCATGGTGGGCTTCTGTTTCGCGATGGTTTGTTGATTTGAATGGGAAGGGGTCTGAGCTGGTCGCGATGGTGGCTGGTAGATCGCTCTTGGATCCGCAATCACGGCAACATCCTCCCTCGATGCCGCTTCTTCGTCTTTCGTCGTCGACATTCGCTGAATGTCGCTGATTTGCGGCTTGCTTGGTTGTGTCACAGTGTTGGCTGGTGATCGAGGACCTCGGTCAAGCTCGGTTGTGTCGCGGTGTTGGCCGGTGACATGGCTTCGCGGTGGTGGCTGGTGGTTCGACGCAGGAAGACAGGGGGTGTGCTGATTCGGTGGGTGCTGTTTTGGTGGGTTCTCTCTGTGTGTTTATCAGATTTGTTTTGGTGGTTGTTGTCGCAATGCCATTGTTGGGCGCCAGATTGCAGTTTGCAGGTCTCTCTGACGGGCTCCTCCCCTCTGCCTTCAGCTCCTGAACCCCGTCTCTCACCCGGCCTCCACCTCTAACCTCGATCAGATATGAGTGTGCTTAATGTGAGGATAGTGAGGTGAGGCTGGGTGTTGTGGTGTGGCGCTCAATTGGCGGTGGGTGGTGGTTGTGTGGGGGCTTTCAGGTGTTGCCCTGCTTCGGAGTTTGGGTTCTTAGATTACAGTTAGCAGTTCTCTTCGTCGGGCTCCTCCCTTTGCCTTCAGCCTCTGACCCCGTCCCAATCGTCTCCTGGCCTCCACCTCTAACCTCGATCTTTGGGAGTGTGCTTAATGTGAGGATAGTGAGGTGGTTCTGGCTGTGGTGGTTTGGAGTGTGCTCAATAGGCGGTGGGTGGAGGTTGTGGGGGCTTCAGGTGTTGCCTTGCTTACTTTTTCGGGTCGCCCTCGTTGCCTTAGATTTTCTTTTATTAGAGCTCTTTGGTTGTTTATTTTAGGGGCCTTTGTTGGGCTTTCTATTATTGTCATCGTTACCAAGAGTTTTGGTCTAGTCCCCTCTTGTGCTCTTTATGTCTTCTCTTTATTTTATTAATAAACTCGGGCTGGCTGCCTGGTTGCTTAAAAAAAAACCCTATGGACTTTGCCCTCCTATGTCTAGGTTTTAAGCAATGATTGTTAAAGTGTCCTTTAACAACCACAATCCATATTAACTTTTGATATCCATATTAACCTTTAATGATTTCTGGTTGGATTTCTGGGGTTGGGTAGGTGGGGTTTCTGGTGTCTGTTTTTCTTGGTGGATTTCAGGTTGTGGCATGGGTGGAGGTGATGGTTCTTTTTATGGGGAAGGTTGTTGTGTGAGTTGCTTAGGTGATGGTGTAATAGCAAAAGTAATTATTAAATTACTTTGAGTATTACCTAGTAGATGTTTTATTTTAATTACATGTATTGTGTTTGACTTGATTTAAAGTGTAACATCCAAAGTAGAAATTAATGAATTTGATTAGCATTATGTGATTGTAAATATGTTTCATGGAATTACATGTATATGTGATGAATGACTAAGTGCATTGTTTTGATCTTTGGTATTATAATTGGTTGATACATTCTATTCTCAGTTCCACCTTGCATATCTGGTACTTGAACCTCTTAGATCTTTGTTACATTTTATTAAAAAAAAAAATCTAATGAACGTTCTCGCTCGATATAAAAATGTTTAATCGTTGGTCTACCTATATATATGAGCCTCTTCATACTTGATATGTCAAAAAAAAATTCTTATTTATCTTGTAAAGTGTCGTAGTTTTTCCATGCGAAAACATGATGGTTACAATTACAAAATTGAGAATGTAATTTTGAAAACACGAGTTTATCTTGGTTTATATATGTTGCTACATTATTTTTCTTATTTTGGGTTGTCTTATTCTTTGAGAATGAAGATATTTAAATGCAACTACATAAGTTAGTTCTATCATCTTCTTTATTTCTTGTTCGTGGGAAAAGACTTGACAAAATTTTTGAGGACAATTATTTTTCAAGTTGGGATGAATGTAATACCCAAAGTAATTATGCAATTACTTTGAGTATTACCTAGTAGATGTTTTATTTTAATTAGATGTAATTGTGTTTGACTTGATTTAAAGTGTAATATCCAAAGTAGAAATTAATGAATTTGATTAGCATTCTGTGATTGTAAATATGTTTCATGGAATTACATGTATATGTGATGAATGACTAAGTGCATTGTTTAAAGGTGATGCGGTAAGATACTACAAGAATAAGCCTATCTCGCCACCAACGTTTCCTACGGAGAACTGTCCGTCGCTAATTTGCGACGAAAAGTGAGATTGGGCATTGGCGCTAACAATCCCACTCATAATTTGTGATGGAAAGGCATGTTAATCACTAATTTACGACAGAAGAGTATGATGGTCGCTACCGTCGCAAATTAAGAATACCAATTCATTAACTCTAAACACTCTCGTTCTCTCCCTTTCTATCTCACTCTCGTCTCCTCGCTTCCCTCACTCTCAATCACCAAACCTCACCTCCACCCACACCCACCATCACCCTCCACCTCCACCCACACCCACACCCACACCAGCGCCCTCGACTTCCAAAACATGAATTGGTTCCTCTCCATTCCTAAACCCTATTTTGATTTTAACCAAAACTGCACAATAGCAATCCATGAACTCTGTTCTGCCTCCCGTTGCGAAGTTGAAGAAAGCGGAAAAAGAAGCAGAAGCTGAAGGGCGGCATAGAGAATAAGAATGTTGTGGGTTGACAAATACCCTCGACAATGTTATGGTTCACAACGACATCGCTCAAAATCTGAAGAAATTGGTACTCTTTTTCTCTCAAACCCACACTCTCCTTGTGTAATTTATCAAATCACTTTGTATTTTTATTTGTAAAGTTTTAATTTTTGTTGGGGTTGTATGTGTTATTGTAGGTTACTGAACAGGATTGTCCTCATTTGCTCTTTTATGGACCATCGGGCGCTGGAAAGAAAGCCCTAATTATGGCCCTTCTCCGTCAAATGTTTGGACCCGGTGCTGAAAAGGTCCTTCATTTAATACCCTTTTTTTTGTGACCCTGTAGTGTGTTTGTTTCCCTTAAAAAATTGAATAAAATTAAGTTTAGCTGGATTTTGAATTAATGTAGTTTATTATTGGTTTAGGCTTTAGAATGCAATTCTTGTGTGAGAACCTTGCCAATAGCATTACTGATTAAAAATGTAAGATAAAATTAGAATTATTTTAGTAAGTGTTTTGTTGTCTTTTTCAGGAGGTTATAATATATCCTTGTGTTTTTGATTGGCTGTGTTTTGTTGTCGATCTAGGTCTTGTTTTAATTTTGAAGTAATGCAGTTGATTACTGGTTTAGAATATAATTATTGTGAGTCCTAAGATAAAATTAGTTTAGTGAGTGTTTTGGCTTTTTAGCTGGTGTTGTTGTAATGTATTTTTGAGTTTTTGATTGGATGTGTATGTTGATACAGTGTCAATGCTAGAGTTACCCTTATGTACTTTTTGGTGCCCTCAACTTGATTCTTGTATTTGCAGATTGAAGCTCTTTTTATGAAGAATGCAGAACTGTCTGGCTAGGGAGTTTACAAAGACCAGTTTTTAGGAGATTGATGAATTGTTTGCTATAGTATTGTCTAATTCATTAAAAATGTGCTTTGTACTTTGATATTTTAGAGGCTTGAAATCCTCTTGTAGAAGGAAGGTGTATTAATAGTTTGTGGCCCAGTGCTAACAATATTCAAAATGTACACTCTTGTCAAAAGGCTATTATGTTGGTGATCTGCAAGTGTTCCTTTTATCATGATTCTTCTGTGTTTTAAACATTTTCAGTAAGTTTTGTTTTAGACTCAATGAAACTTATTTCTTATTTCTGAATAGTTTTTAGGATTTGATGATGGAGTCATTTAACCAGGTGTAGGAGATTGAGAAAGAGAACCGTGATAATGATTTTCAAATAATCAGCTTCTCGGCTTTATGTTTCATTTCATGCAGGTTCGTATATGGAATATGAAGTCTGTTTCTAGGGAGTAGGGACATAACTAATGATGTTGAGTCTTCTCAGAGGCTGCTTGCTACCCTGCGAGATCATTTTGGGTCTATAAACTGTGTTAGGTGGGTTAAGCATGGAAGGTATATCGCATCTGGGTCGGACGATCAGGTGATATTAATTCATGAGAGAAATTCTGGCTCAAGTACCATGGAATTTGGCAGTGGAGAGCCACCGGATATTGAAAACTGGAAAGTTGCAATGACTTTGAGAGGGCACACTGCTGATGTGGTAATTCAATTGCTTTTATAATTTCAACTTCTTGTGTTTTTCGAAATAATTTTTCATGTTTCAGTTGATGCACATGTTTGCTCTTTGAATGTAGATAAATCAGATGTGTCTTATAATATAAATGATCTTCTATAACTTGGAATCTGCTTGTCCGTGTGTAAAGTAGATGGATCTTAATTGGTCGCCTGATGACTCCACATTGGCTAGTGGGAGTTTGGACAAAACCATTCATATATGGAATATGAGTAATGGCATTTGCACTGCTGTTCTAAGGAGCCACTCTAGTCTGGTCAAGGGGGTTGCTTGGGATCCTATTGGATCTTTTATAGAAAGTCAATCTGATGATAAAACAGTCATTATTTGGAAAACTAGTGATTGGAGTCTTCCTCATAGGACAGATGGTCACTGGGCTAATTCAGTAAGTTTCTTACTTTTAAGTCTATTATGACCAAATGTAAGTTTCTACTTCTTAATTGAACCATGTCGCTTTTCCTCTCCTCTCCTCTGTAAGCACTTCTAATCTCCCACATTTCTTACTCTTCTGTACTCATACTCTTAGATAGTTATAATCCTCCTCATCAAAACCTTGATCAGGGACTTAGGGTTTCTCTTTCTAAAACCTCTTTGATGGAACTTGTTTGTGTGAATAATTTTTACATCTTATTATGCTTATGGTTTTTCTCTATTTTGTCTCTCTCTGGCTATTGTGCTTGCCTAGGATTTTATTCTCGTTTGGAGTTTTTTGTGGATAGAAACAAATTTTATGTCTTATTTGCTGAGGAGATTGAGTGGTGTTGATAAAAGAGTTTATCTTTTATGCGCATCATGTGTATAAAAATGTTGGCTTTGAGAATAAAATGGTTCCATTTTTTTGGTTTTGATTCTAATCTTGGAGCTTTGAGTGAAGAGCAATGAGCCACCATCTTGCTTCTTCTCATGATGCTCCATAAAGCATTAGCCTTTTATAATACAGGAATGGAACCGGTTCCATTATTTGTACATTTTTAAGGCATAAATTCATTCAACATCATGGTATCAACTCAATTTCACTATTTTCTTTAGGATTAAATTTAGTTGCAATTTTGTTATGATGATATGATCTCCTTCGTTAGTTTTGTATTTTTTTTAAGTCAACCTACTATTGTCATCTGCAAGCACCATCCCTGGCCAAGCAGATGGTAGTTGAACTTCAAGGTAGTAAAGGGATTTTGAGACAGAATGGTAGGAAATGAACTTGGCAAAGAGAAGTGTCAAATTTACTGTTTATTCAATCATTCTGTGGGCTACTGCCCTGTAATTGGATGCCATGGGATTATATATTAATGAATTATCAGATGCTTTGCAAAATTTTGTCTTGTAATGTTTTGGAAATGAGCATTATAGTTGAATTTCTGTTAAGGACCAATACTCTTTATTTCTTAATCTGATAGGTGAAGGCATAAGATTGATTTTATGTCTCTAATACCCTATGCTATTCTTAAGACATATATTTTGTCAATGTAATGATAAAAAACAGAAAAGGTTAAACATTTGTGGATATGGAGGACACTTAATTGCGCACTTGTTTTCCAATATCTGCATCATAATTTCATTCTCTGTGATATAATCAAGGTTGTTTTATTCTTTTAGTTCCTACAGAAGGGTATTGTTATTTGGAGAATATGTTTGCCTGGCGATGTCAGTCTTATAGTAGAACATTAACCTTGTCCCATTGAGTGTCCAGTGTCAATATTATATTCATTAGTAGATAAGTTATTTAACTCTTCTTATGTTTTGTTGTAATATACAACCACTTTAATCTGTAAAATATTGATGTTGTTTGTAAATGTGAAGAGACTGCGAGTAATGAAGACTTCTGACCTCCGTGCTTTTAACAATCTGAAATGGATTGAAAACCCTAATTCTAATTTCTGATCTCTTCACTGATGGTTGTCCAATTTTTTTGTTTAATATTGACTTTGTCCAATTTGTCACACTGGGCAGGCATTTCACACCGACAAGGAGACCGGGGAAAATATTGACCATTTTAAGGTACATCTCTGCATATTTATTATTAGTGTTTGTTCAGTGAAGGGTGGCATAATCAGATGGTTTGTGTCCTAAATTTAATTCTTCATGGGAGATTAGTGTTGTTGTTGAGTCGATGATAGTGGAAGGATTTCAGATTGCTTTCCCTTCTTACACTTGGTTGCCTATGTGCACTGAAAATATTGTCTGTGCTTTGTTTCCTTACAACAAAACTTTTAATTCCTCTTTTCTGTTTTCCCTTTCATAACAGTGCTTAAGACCTCCATATGGGGTGGTGTATCTAGCTCCAACTAAGAAGCAATATGTTGGCTTTAGTAATGGAGTACGACAGCTGAGAAGTCTGGTGTTAGACTTTAAGCTTACTGGGTTTGTAGAAAGAACTGGCGGAAGCCTTTTGCACCTTCCTTCATGTAATACCCCCAATTTTCGCTATTTAAATTTTTTTGGCGTGAAATGATTTTATTAATTTAAATGAGTTGCTTGAAAAATAATTTGCTTGGATTGACAATTAATTTAATTATGTGACAAATTGAGTTAATTGCATCATATTAGTTTATTAGGAGTGAGGGAGTCATTAGGAAAGAAATGTTAAGTGAGGGGCAATGTTGTCTTTTCGCCCTACCCCTTTTAATACCCATTCAGCTGAACATGAAGAGAGCACTCTTCATTATCTTCAATTCTGAAAACAGCAACAAGTTCATGAGAGAGGGAGGGAGAGCTTGGAGAGATGAGAGCACCATTTCTTCAAAGCTCCATGCATGTTAGAAGTGTCACCACCATTCTTTCACATTTTCTCTCCTCTTTCCATTGATGCCTCTTTCACACACTGGTTCAGCCCTGATCATCTCACTTCACACAAGCCATGCAAATTCGAGTTTGAGGGAGAAGAAAGGTTCAACAGAAAATTCTGGGTAAAACCCGTTTTACCTACCTTCGGTGTTTCGTTCGTATCTCCTTGTACGGACCTCTGATTCAGTTGATTTTTATTTATTTGGAAACTAGACAGAAAATGCTCCAGTTTAGACACTAGAACCGCATGATTTCATTGAGAAATGAGAGAGATATCACCTTCCTAAGTTTCGTTTCCAGAATCAGCTTCAGTCTTGACCCAGCTTCATTGTTTCGGTTGTAACTCTCTGGATATAGGATGCATGTGTCTGAAACCTCCACCATCAGAAAGTAGAGAAAATTCCCTTCACCGTAGACCCTCGTTTTGCTAAGATTGGTGGAGATTTGAGTGAGTTACGCTTGTTGCAAATTGGCGGTGTGTTGCTGGAAATAGCTGAAGCGGATTCGTGATTCCGTTAGTTCGTGTTCGAGAAGTTTCGGCGTAGGGGGTATCGTCGTCACGAAAAGGTGAGTTCTAATACTCACTAGGATTGTTTTCAGCCTTTGCATTTTAATTGAGTCGCGAATTTGTGAAAATCCGGTGCGAAACCGTTTTGCGAAAATATCGTTTGAATCATGAGATTGATAAATCGTTGGACTGAAATTGTGATTAAAATTGCATGATTGAGGGTGATTGTTGAATGAATATTATTGATTGTACTGAATGTACTGGTTTCCATGTCTGTATTGATGTGTTATCGAGTTTGAATGTGAATCGGAATGGACATGGGAACGATCGGAATAGAAAAGAAAACGCGAAAACAGTTTTTCTGAAATACAGAGAGTCACGCACGGATCGTGTGTATGGGCACACGGGTCGTGCGTGAGACTCTGAACCTCATGGTGCCGTTTTTGAAAACGCGCACGGGTCGTGCGCCATAGCGCACGGACCGTGCGTATCCTTCTGAAGCCAACTTTTAAAATATGTCCTAAGCTATTCCGAATGGTCCCAAGTCCCTTCTAATCCACTCTCCAAGTCTCCCCAAGGATGGGAGCACTGAAATCCTATGTGTTTGACTGTGATTGAATCCAAGTTATATTAGTGCCATGTGATTGGTTATGTTTAGATCATGTTCAGGTGCAGTGAATGCTCATGTGATTGACCATTGATTTCATGTTATGACGTTGTGATTGATATATGTGTTGGACTGACTCTTTGAGTAAGGTTAGTAAGTTAAGTTAGCAAACATTAGTAATCCATGTGAGATCACCAAATTATAAGGTTAAGTTAATAACTAGATCACCTAATGTTCAGAATAAGATTAGGTCATGATAAGACTCAGTGATTGAGTACGTTTTCAGGTTAGGCTCAGTGATTGAGCAGTCTTCATTGTTCATGGTCATTGTATATTCTATATGTATCATTGTTCAGGCTCAGTGATTGAGCACAGTTCATTGTCAGGGTGACGACCCTTTTCAGATTAGTGTGCTGGGGGAGAGGGAGTCATGACCCTTATGAACCTAGGCCCCATCAGGGACTCACTAGTGATTAGTGGGGACGGGTTCACCGGAAGCTTATTATGCCAAGTGACCGGTGACATGCTAAGAATCATGGTTAGGCTCAGTGATTGAGCATAGTTCATTGTTAGGCTCAGTGATTGAGCATAGTTCAGCCACATAGTCAACTTTGAGGACTATGAGTTTTAGATAATGAATCAAGCATGATTGAACCGAGAGGATTAGTAAGGGGTCGCGATAGGATTCACTGAGACAAGTTGTCTCACCCAATCCATTGTTGTTGTTTTCAGTTAAGCAGGGAAAGTTGAAGACTGTGAGGCATGGCTATGAAGATGCTTGAGGAGCAGCCGCTATCTTTATTTCTTTATGTCTTATATTTCAGTTTCCCTTGTATCTCTGTATTTTGTATTCAGTATCTTAAGACTACTCGATTGTACGACTTATGTATTTCAAGTTGTAAATCGCTTCCGCAGACTTTCGGTTTTGAGTATTGAACACTAGTTGAGGGTGTAAGGACCGACTTTATTGATATACAGTTTAGTTATTTTAAGCACGTTCGATGAGTGATTCATCGAAGTTTAGTATGTGTTCAATATGTTAAAAGGAAAGTCACTCTGATGTATGCCAGTAGTGCGCTTCGGTAATTTCTACAAGATAGAAATTAACGGGGTGTTACAATTGGTATCAGAGCAGTTCGACCTAGTCGGGCTTAGAATCTTGAGTCTCTTAAGTCCTCTAAGTGTGATTCCTCTTAGTATGCTATTAGACGTTTAGCCTGATCAACTAAACACTTTGTGCATATTTTGCAGAATCATGGCTGGTGGAAGTAGGAGAAGCGTCCCTGTTGATCCAAATACCGAATGGATGCAGAATGTCATCGAGACGCAACAAAAGATGATGAATGACATGATGCAAATGCAGCAGCAGCAGATGGCTCAAATGGCCCAAATGCATCATGAGATGATGAATCATCAGCAACCGAATGTTCAACAACCTCCTCTGGAAGATCCGAATAGGGCTTACTTTCGTTTCCAGAAGATGAATCCTCAAAGTTTCAAGGGAGAACCTGAGGTAATGGTATCACATTTCTGGTTGGATTCGATGGAGAAGATTTTTAGGACTCTTCAATGCAGTGAAGAAGAGAAGGTTCTCTTTGCCGCCCATATGCTCGAGGAAGATGCTCAAACCTGGTGGACCAATGCTCATGAACTAATGGTGAATCAGGGAACTCCGGTTACCTGGGCCAACTTCAAAGAAATGTTTTCTGGTCACTTCTTCCCTCCGGTGATGAAGTTAAGCAAGCAAGCCGAGTTTGTCAACTTGAGGCAAGGAGAGATGTCGGTGGGTGAGTTCACCGCCAAGTTCGAAAGGCTGTCGCAGTTTTATCAATTGGCAAAGCATGCCCCTAATGATGAGTGGAAGATGCAGATGTACAAGGCAGGTCTTCGTGCGGATGTGGCCCAAGGTCTTAGCTCTTATGCTATGACCAGTTATGCTGGATTGGTGCAACAAGCTTATGTTGCAGAGGCAGATCTCAGCAAGATGTATGAGGAAAGGAAAGCGTATCGGAAAGAGAAGAGGAAAACCTTGGAATTGTCATCCCCAAGTGATGAACCGAGGAGTACCTACAACAAAGGGAAGCAACCTACAGCATCCGAACTACTAAGGTCCGGTAAGTGTCCGAAATGTGGAAGGCCTCACACTGGAGAATGTCGCCAGGGATCGACGATGTGTTACTACTGCAAGGAAGAAGGGCATTATGCTAACGACTGCCCGGTGAAGAAGAGGAATCGAGAAGGGAATTCTAACTCCGCAAGCGGAAAGGTATTTGTGTTGGACGCTCAGAAAGGCGAAGCTGATGCCGGATCGGTGAAAGGTATATTGTGAGCTAATTGTCTTGATTGGTCCAATTTTGAGGACAAAATTTTTAAAAGTTGGGGTGATTGTAATACCCCCAATTTTCGCTATTTAAATTTTTTTGGCGTGAAATGATTTTATTAATTTAAATGAGTTGCTTGAAAAATAATTTGCTTGGATTGACAATTAATTTAATTATGTGACAAATTGAGTTAATTGCATCATATTAGTTTATTAGGAGTGAGGGAGTCATTAGGAAAGAAATGTTAAGTGAGGGGCAATGTTGTCTTTTCGCCCTACCCCTTTTAATACCCATTCAGCTGAACATGAAGAGAGCACTCTTCATTATCTTCAATTCTGAAAACAGCAACAAGTTCATGAGAGAGGGAGGGAGAGCTTGGAGAGATGAGAGCACCATTTCTTCAAAGCTCCATGCATGTTAGAAGTGTCACCACCATTCTTTCACATTTTCTCTCCTCTTTCCATTGATGCCTCTTTCACACACTGGTTCAGCCCTGATCATCTCACTTCACACAAGCCATGCAAATTCGAGTTTGAGGGAGAAGAAAGGTTCAACAGAAAATTCTGGGTAAAACCCGTTTTACCTACCTTCGGTGTTTCGTTCGTATCTCCTTGTACGGACCTCAGATTCAGTTGATTTTTATTTATTTGGAAACTAGACAGAAAATGCTCCAGTTTAGACACTAGAACCGCATGATTTCATTGAGAAATGAGAGAGATATCACCTTCCTAAGTTTCGTTTCCAGAATCAGCTTCAGTCTTGACCCAGCTTCATTGTTTCGGTTGTAACTCTCTGGATATAGGATGCATGTGTCTGAAACCTCCACCATCAGAAAGTAGAGAAAATTCCCTTCACCGTAGACCCTCGTTTTGCTAAGATTGGTGGAGATTTGAGTGAGTTACGCTTGTTGCAAATTGGCGGTGTGTTGCTGGAAATAGCTGAAGCGGATTCGTGATTCCGTTAGTTCGTGTTCGAGAAGTTTCGGCGTAGGGGGTATCGTCGTCACGAAAAGGTGAGTTCTAATACTCACTAGGATTGTTTTCAGCCTTTGCATTTTAATTGAGTCGCGAATTTGTGAAAATCCGGTGCGAAACCGTTTTGCGAAAATATCGTTTGAATCATGAGATTGATAAATCGTTGGACTGAAATTGTGATTAAAATTGCATGATTGAGGGTGATTGTTGAATGAATATTATTGATTGTACTGAATGTACTGGTTTCCATGTCTGTATTGATGTGTTATCGAGTTTGAATGTGAATCGGAATGGACATGGGAACGATCGGAATAGAAAAGAAAACGCGAAAACAGTTTTTCTGAAATACAGAGAGTCACGCACGGATCGTGTGTATGGGCACACGGGTCGTGCGTGAGACTCTGAACCTCATGGTGCCGTTTTTGAAAACGCGCACGGGTCGTGCGCCATAGCGCACGGACCGTGCGTATCCTTCTGAAGCCAACTTTTAAAATATGTCCTAAGCTATTCCGAATGGTCCCAAGTCCCTTCTAATCCACTCTCCAAGTCTCCCCAAGGATGGGAGCACTGAAATCCTATGTGTTTGACTGTGATTGAATCCAAGTTATATTAGTGCCATGTGATTGGTTATGTTTAGATCATGTTCAGGTGCAGTGAATGCTCATGTGATTGACCATTGATTTCATGTTATGACGTTGTGATTGATATATGTGTTGGACTGACTCTTTGAGTAAGGTTAGTAAGTTAAGTTAGCAAACATTAGTAATCCATGTGAGATCACCAAATTATAAGGTTAAGTTAATAACTAGATCACCTAATGTTCAGAATAAGATTAGGTCATGATAAGACTCAGTGATTGAGTACGTTTTCAGGTTAGGCTCAGTGATTGAGCAGTCTTCATTGTTCATGGTCATTGTATATTCTATATGTATCATTGTTCAGGCTCAGTGATTGAGCACAGTTCATTGTCAGGGTGACGACCCTTTTCAGATTAGTGTGCTGGGGGAGAGGGAGTCATGACCCTTATGAACCTAGGCCCCATCAGGGACTCACTAGTGATTAGTGGGGACGGGTTCACCGGAAGCTTATTATGCCAAGTGACCGGTGACATGCTAAGAATCATGGTTAGGCTCAGTGATTGAGCATAGTTCATTGTTAGGCTCAGTGATTGAGCATAGTTCAGCCACATAGTCAACTTTGAGGACTATGAGTTTTAGATAATGAATCAAGCATAATTGAACCGAGAGGATTAGTAAGGGGTCGCGATAGGATTCACTGAGACAAGTTGTCTCACCCAATCCATTGTTGTTGTTTTCAGTTAAGCAGGGAAAGTTGAAGACTGTGAGGCATGGCTATGAAGATGCTTGAGGAGCAGCCGCTATCTTTATTTCTTTATGTCTTATATTTCAGTTTCCCTTGTATCTCTGTATTTTGTATTCAGTATCTTAAGACTACTCGATTGTACGACTTATGTATTTCAAGTTGTAAATCGCTTCCGCAGACTTTCGGTTTTGAGTATTGAACACTAGTTGAGGGTGTAAGGACCGACTTTATTGATATACAGTTTAGTTATTTTAAGCACGTTCGATGAGTGATTCATCGAAGTTTAGTATGTGTTCAATATGTTAAAAGGAAAGTCACTCTGATGTATGCCAGTAGTGCGCTTCGGTAATTTCTACAAGATAGAAATTAACGGGGTGTTACACTTCACATGTTTAATATTCGGTTTGTAGAAAGAACTGGCGGAAGCTTTTTGCACTTTGGTTCACATGTTTAATATTTATGATGTGTTTTGCTGGTGGCCTTATTGTGCCAATCTTCAATAGGGGAAATTGATTGATTTTGATCAGAGTCTGTGATAATTTCATGTTTTAGTACTGATTAGTTGAGTCAGGTTATGGATATAACTATCAAATAGTATATATTAGTACTGATTAGTATGTATAGATATAACTATTAAATAGTATTTTGGATGTATAATTTAATTTTTTTTAATTTTTTTTTTTAAATTTCCGACGGATTTGCGACGACTTTGCCACGTATATTTGCGACGGACTTGCGACGAGTTTGCGACGGATTATTTGCGACGGGGAGTTTCGTCGCAAACGCTTTGCGACGAGCTGTTTTGCCACGACGCTTTGTCCGTCGCAACTTCCGTCGGAAATTCAAATTTGCCACGGAAAAAAGTTCATTTGCGACGGAAATTGCCGTCGCAAATGAGCGATTTTCTTGTAGTACAGAAAATAGATTTATATTCTCCCCAAACCCAGCCCATTAGCCCAAGACTCTTTCCACATTTGAGCTGAACAAATAAGTGAACCCTCTCATTCTCTTCATTCAAAAAGAATAGCATAAAAACAGCAACAAAAGAAAGAGCTTTAGAGGGAAAAAGAGAGAGTTCGAGTAAGGTGGGGGAGTGAGAGTAAAAACCACATTGTGATTCCTCATTTCTTCACCGTTTCATTTCTTTGATAACCCTCATCTCTCTTTCTTTTGGGTCCATTCTTAGCACCAAAAACACTCTCATTAAACCCCCGTTATTCTTGAGCTATTCGAATTTGATGGTGCTTGGAGGGTTAGGAAATTAAGTTGATGCTATGGGTTGGGAGCTGAAGATTCAAATGTAGGAGTTGGTTCTTTAAGTTAGATCATTCAAAATCTGAGGTGGGGACTTGCATTGTTGATTGGGTTTTAGGAAGCTTCACACTCACTTTTGAAGAACATGTGCATTGTGTTGTTAAGGAAGTTTCACCTTGCATGTGAGTTCTTCATCCCCCTTGGTTGTATATAATTGTTGATATATGAATTTGATGATATGGCTTCAAAACCTTCCTTTGCATGCTAATTTTCGAAATCCTCTCTGTGTTGTGAGTATATTAAAATGAAATTGTTGGTTGTTCCCTTACAAGATGCTGAAAATTGAGTCTTTGATGCAAGTGTTTTGATATCTTTGTTGGTTTGGATTACATGATATGAAATTGATGATTGACATGTGATTGATGATCCTATGTGTGATTAAAATGTATGTTGGGATGTGTTTTGGAATTAGATTTGATATTGGGAATGAATTGGAACCATAAGGAAAGAGGAAACACATTCAATCACATGAAAATAGTCTAAATTTGTTGTGTAGAGTTTGGGCGCCTAGCGCACATATCTGAACGCCTAGCGCCCAGCTACTGTCACTCACCACTAGGCGCCAGGCGCCCACTGGGAAAAATTTAGGAATTTCTTGGCAGCTTCTTATGCATCGTCGTTTGGTAGTGTCGTGTAGTTTTACATTATTTCATTTATTATTACTCATCTAATCAACTTGTTAAGAGTTTGGTTAATGCTTTGTTTGTTGGAATATCTTTGGCATAATTATATGGCAATTTGGATGAGTTTGGATAACCATTGTTATGACTCTTATGATAATTTAATTATTGTGTTTGGTTTGGGTCAACGAGAGAGAACACTAAACATAAACATGATACATGTACTTATGTACAGTTGGATACATCTTGAGATATATAAGGAAACATTACGGGATGACGATCCCAACATTGTAGCATACTTGGAGAGGGAAGTCATGAGTCTGAGTCCAAGGCTCGTTCGTGCGCTCTTCTAAATGTTGAGTGGTGGTTCTCCGTTGAGGTTGGCAAATGCCCGAATCTCTTTTGGATTATGCTACGGGTTAAAAGATATTTAAAAGACACCGTGAGTTATTGTGAGATGTCGCGGAAGAACCCATTGAGATTTGTAATCTCACTGTTTGTTTGTTGTGCTTTCCAGATATATAGAAGATTCTGGTTGAAGACCGATAAAAGGGATGGCTCCTAGATTGTACTTTTGATTGAAGTTTATTCATGATCTAGCATGATAACTCATTTTGGATTATGGATGTATTTTTGAGTCATCAGATCCCTCTAGGGTTCTCTTTGGAATCTTGTATTACCTTTGATAAGTAAACAGGTTACACGCCTCTTCTAAGTTTGGATCTAATTATATATTTGGATGATAGTGGTATAATACCATAATGTGGTGGAGTTCTTTTGGTGTATGATATAACATTTATGGAAATTCTATGAAAAAGTTGAACTCCTTTTGAAATGATATGTGAAATTTTTTAATCCAAACTTAGAGTTGCGCATCTCTGATTGATTACAAAGTGTAAAATGCTTAACTTTATGACGTCTAAAAGTTAGGATGTTACAGATGGGATTGTAGTTGATGGTGGTTTTTTTTAGTGTCTGAGGTTGGAGCGGTTTTTATGGTGAGAGAGGTTTAATTGATGTGACCGTTATAGGTTATGATGTGGAAGAAAGAGAGTGATTGGTGGGACATATTGCAAGGATTGGGGGGATAAGACTAAACAGATTTTGCCACCTCAACACATTTTGAACTTAAATTCAAATTTCATCACTTCAGCGCATAAGTCAGTAACCGCTACAGCAGATGCTCCAGGATCAATGTTGCAGCCAATGCTATAGCATCCAATGCTACCACATCAAAGCTTAAGCTCCCTTCACCAAATCAAATAGCAATCTTGCAACATCAAAAACAGAAACAAAACACAATTATTAGTCTAAAACTCTGGGCTGCCTCCCAGTAGCGCTTAATTTATAATCTTTAGCTAGACTTGACCTTCAAACACCCAAGTTAGGGTGGATAATAGGACTAGAAGAAAATGTCATCCTTCCTCTTTCTCCTTTTTGTCAGAAATCCCATGTATTTAGCATAGGGAAGAAAGTGTTCCCATGCCCCAACAAATAAGTATTTGGGATATGAACTCCTCATCTCTTGAAAAAATTGAAACTCATTTTGTGGATGACTCTTTTCTTCAATTACCAAGGGTTGGGTCTCAATTGTCACATGATTCTTTTCAAACATCAACCTTGGCTTTTCATCCTTTTTGTAACGCCCCAAATATTTAATTAAATAATTTAATTAAATATTTAGGTATTCAATTAATTATTTTATTTATTTTAGTTAGTATAATTATATTAACGTTGGAGTGAGAGGTGTGCAATTGGATTTTTGGTGATGGCGTTAGTGATCGGGCTTAAGCTGGAGAAAGCCCGTGATCCATATCCAAGGCCTAGGCGCATGTAGTGAGGAGTTAGTGAGGGTTGACTCATTTTTGCGAATTGTTGGAGAAAGAAAGAAAAGAAAGGGTTGCGAAATAGAGAGAGGAGAAGAGAGAGCGGTGTACGGCGCGATTTCAAGAGAGGAGGGAGAAGAGGAATTTGCGAATTCAAGGAGAAGAGGAGAGAAGCTCGGTTGCTGTGGTTTCTTGGCGTTCCCGTGGAGAGATCATCATCTTCGGAAAATCTAAGGTAAGGGGAGTCTCATAGTATAAAGGGTTATATGATGGGTAGTATATAGGAGGGTAGAACCTATGATGCCTAGGAGTTGTTTGATAATATGCATGAATGAATTATGAAATTATATGTATGTTGTTGGTGTTGTTTTGAGTGTTGATGGTCTTGAGTGAATAGATGGTAAAATGTTGCACGCTAGGTGTTTGATAGAATGTGTAAGTGATGTTTAGAATGCATGTTAGATGTTTGATAAAATGCATAAGTATGTGATGTTGAGATTAGTATTTGGTGATTGATCATAATGAGTTTTACTTGCTTATGGTCTTTTGTGCGTTTCTGGACACTGTTTCGGTCCTTCTAAAACTGATACTGTTCGGTTGATCCAAAAATTATGTGGCTGATTGTTTTTGAAAATAGACTTAAAGCCGGTCGTTTTGGAACTGGTTCCGTTCAATTTGGAGTTGTGTAGCTCAAGTTATGAGTCTCCAGAGTTAGGTCAAAATTCTGGAATTAAACTGTGAGTAGGTTCGGTTTTTGTAGGTTTTGTGTTCTCAATCGAACTCCGTTTTGAATGATTCTTGTTTCATTGGAAAGTAGACTTAATTCTCTACGAAATAGGCACTGGTTTAACGAAATTTCATTAAGAAATGAGAAAGAAAATTTAGTTTCAAGTTGGGTAAAGAATCCTGTCCGATTTTGGTACCTCAGTGTAGTGTTTTGAAAAACTGTACCAACTGGATACTTATTTTGAAAAATGAAAATCATAGGCAGAAACTACACTCAGAGAGCTTCCCAATGAGTGGTCTTTTGTTAAAATCCGATATCGTTTGCTATTTTAATTAATTCGCCGAAGTAGGTGCACTGCTGTAGGAAATTCTGCACTAGTGCTGTGCTGTGCTGCGCCAGGGCGCCATGTTGCTGCCCTGTGTGCGCCAGGTTGCTTGCTGTGTTGCGCCCAGAGTGGCGCAGGTTGCCTAGAATGTGGTGCAGGTTTCCACAGGGAGCCAGGTTGCTTGCTGTGTTGCGCCCAGAGTGGCGCAGGTTGCCCAGAATGTGGCGCAGGTTGTCACAGGGCGCCAGGTTGCTTGCTGTGTTGCGCCCAGAGTGGCGCAGGTTGCCCAGAATGTGGGTTGCATATACCCGTCGGTGTGGGTTGCATTTCATACATACACGTTGTACCCATGGTGTCGTTGCTTGTCGTTTTGCTTATGTTGTTACTTGTTGGTGTTGCTTGTCGTTTTTCTTATGTTGTTACTTGTTGGCGTTGCTCGTCGTTTTGCTTATGTTGTTACTTGTTGGTGTTGCTCCCTGATAGTTGTACTTATGACTGTTGATGTGCTATGGTAGTTATAGTTGTCTATTCTCTAGTATATTATCTATCATATATGCTTTTATGCTGTTAGAGACTCACCCTTTCTGTTTGAATGTTACCTCTACGTGGGTAACGTGCAGGTAGTCGCAAATGAAGACCAAGGGTCTTTTAGTAGCCGAGTCAGTGTCGTCTCTGATACGTAGCCCCCGGGGAGGGGAAGAACACTGTTTTCAATTGCTTGTTGCATTAGTTGTTTTTGAAACATGGATAGGTGGTTTGAAGTATTTGAACAAATATTCGGGGTTGTAAACTAAGTTGATGTTGTTCTTCCACGTTTTTACTTGATTATACGTTGTTGGCTTTTGAAATATTGCATGTGACGCTCCATTGCCTGTTTTAAGTTTAATTTCCGCACTCTGATATGTAATAAAATGAACGGGTAGAATTGGGGTGTTACACTTTTCATCCTACAACTACACAATTTTTTTGTTTTTCTTCCTCTACTTCCAAATGACCACATTCATTTTCACACTCTAGACTGTTGGAACTTTGATGTTGTGTGAATTGAAAAAGTTCCACATTTGATAGACTAGGTACTTTAAGAGTGCTTATAAGTGTGCTTCACACCTTGGGATGGGCCCAAAGGGTACCCATTATATTGGAAGGGAGAAAACGAAAAACAAACTGACCACCACACGTGTGGCCGTTACATTTTGTTCCAACGTTCATGTTGACCGAGTCTAAAAGAGCCGTTGTGCTTTTATTACCTAATGGCCATTTTCTCCACAAACTCACCTATAAATGGAGACCTCTCCCCACTTTCCAAAGGACACCGAAACTTGACGCATTTCCAAGTTTATTCTCTCTCTCGAAACTTGATGCATTTCCAAGTTTATTTTCTTAAGAGTGGTTTACGAACCATATAGAGTGGTTTAAAAACTATATTGGGTGGTTTTTCAAACCATATAGAAGGTGTATTATCTCGAGCGAAATTTCACCGTGCAGTGATCTTTCGTATCAGTTTCGTCAGGGCTATTTTATCCTAGGGACGTCGTGGTTGATAGCCTGCTTTCACAACTTTGAGCAGTGCCGCGAAACTTCTTAAAGAGAGCGACCTAGTCCGCGACTCATCCCAGTAATTTCTTCGGTGGATTGATTTTCTGAAATAATTTTCGCAATTATATGGTGGGGGCGCCGGAACTAGTGGGGGCACCAGAATTAGTCAAGTTTATGTGCCTAGGAACGCTGAAAACAACGAACAAAGGGAAATGGAATCTCGAAGAGGTAAAAGAGCATGTGTTGCTAAGGACTATGGACCCTATTATATGGTCTATACATTAGAAGAGGATCCAACTAGCATTCAAGAAGCATTGTCTTCTTTGGACGCCAATTTGGCAAGAAGCCATCAATGACGAGATGGATTCTCTAGAGTCTAACAAGACATGACACTTAGTTGACTCGCCTCCTAGTTGCAAACCAATAGGTTGTAAATGGATTTTCAAAAGGAAACTAAAACCCGACGGCACCATTGATAAATACAAGGCCCGCCTTGTAGCCAAAGGTTTTAGACAGAGAGAGAATATATATTTCTTCGACACCTATTCACCCGTTACTAGAATTACGTCCATAAGGTTACTAATTTCATTGGCCGCTATTTACAATTTGGTAGTACACCAAATGGATGTCAAAACTGTTTTCTTTAAATGGTGAATTGGAAGAAGAAATCTTTATGGAGCAACTTGAAGGTTTTGTAATTCATTGGCAAGAACACAAGGTCTGTAAGTTGGATAAGTATCTGTACGGTCTCAAACAAGCTCCTAAACAATGGCATGAGAAGTTTTATAATTTGATTGTATCGAATGGGTTTAAAGTGAATGAAAGTGACAAATACATTTATTACAAAACCGAAAATGACATTTGCACTATCAAATGTATCTATGTAGATGACTTACTCATCAAACATTCATGTTGTAAATGAATTGAAATCACTGTTGTGCGATAACTTTGATAAGAAAGACCTCGGAGAAACAAGTGTAACACTTGGTATTAAGATTACTAGGTCCGAGAAAAGAATTTATTTGTATCAATCTCATTATATTGAGAAGATCTTAAATAAATATAATTATTTTGATTGTAAACCTGCTTGTTCACCATATGATTTGAGTGTCAAACTTTTTAAGAACACTGTGACAGTGTTAGACAAACGGAATATGTGAGCATCATTGGCTGCCTAAAATATGCCACTGATTGTACTAGACCCGACATTGCCTATGTTGTGGGATTGTTATGCAGGTTTACTAGTCGACCTAGTATAGAGCATTGACACGCTATCGAGAGAGTCATGGGATACCTTAAAAGGACCATGAATCTCAGATTACATTATCAGAGATTTCCAACTGTACTTGAAGGATATAGTGATGCTGATTGGAATACTCTATCAGATGATTCCAAAGCAACTAGTGGCTATATGTTTAGTATAGTTGGTGGTGCTGTCTCTTGGAAATCTAAGAAACAGATCATATTGGCTCAGTCCATTATGGAGTCTGAAATGATTGCATTGGCAACCGCTGGCGAAGAAACTAGCTGGTTGAGATGCTTACTAGCAGAGATTCCTTTATGGGAAAAATTTATGCCAGCTGTGTTGATCCACTGCGATAGTACCACGGCTATTGCAAAAATAGAGAATCGTTATTTCAACGGTAAAAGACGACAAATACGTCGTAAGCACAACACTGTTAGAGAATGTCTCTCAAAAGGAGCTGTGAGAGTGGATCATGTTCGCACTACGCACTGATCAGAACTTAGTAATCCTTTGACGAAAGGGTTAGCTAGGGAGAAAGTCCAAAATACATCTCAAAGGATGAGACTACTGCCATTAGAATCATGAGTCACCCACGATGGTAACCCGACCTAACAGACTAGAGATCCCCAAGAATTAGGTTCAATGGCTAATAACAAGTTGTGAAGTGATACGAGATGAACATGCTATTACAAGTAAAGAAACATGATTCCTTAAGCGATGTAAGGTTGGGGTAATAGAAACTCTTAATGAGATCTATACTCTATGTGGAGTGGAGTACCTAGCTATAGGAGTACTCTTGATAGACTCACCTTTGTAAATGTGGAAGTGGGGCCGCTTCCTATGGAATCTTTGGCAGAATTCCTAGAGCGTTCACTAAACTAGGATAGACGTGCAGGGCCATAAAAGCCCGGGCTTTTGAGAATACACCTATGGAAAAGGTTGTGTGTGATTTTGATGTTAGAGATAGAGTTCAAGACTACGAGTGTAACATCCCAAAATAATTAATTTAATTATTTTGATGCTTAAACCATTTAATTATTTTATGGTGCTTGATTGATAATTTTATTAGTTGATTGTTAAATTAAATATTGATTGATGTGGGGTTTATTTAGGAATTTTAGAAGAGAGTAAGGGTGTGATGGTCATTTTACACCACCACACCCTCACCCTCATTTAAGTTGATTATTAAAAGAAAAGAAAAGAAATAAAAGAGAGAAAGAAAGAGAGAAGTTGAAGAAGAAAAGAGAAAAGAGAAAGAAGAGAGAAGAAAGAAGAAAAGAAGAGGAACCCTAACCCAAAATCATCACCTCTTCCCTCTTTGATTTCGAATTCATCATCTTCTATGAGATTAGGGCTTCAAAAATACACACTTTTTTTCTCAGTCTTCTCATTCAAGATTTAGGGTTTATGTGAGCTTGAAGAGTGATTTTGAGTATCAAAGTTTGTGTGTTAGAGTGAAAGGTTCCTAGAGGTTTAGAATCACTCACACGGTAGATTGACGACGGATTGAAGCTTGATTTCGAGTTTGAAAGATTGTTGGTGTCTTGGGTTCAAATTTGGGATTTTGGTAGATTTTCATCCTTCGCTTCCTTTGTATTGATTTCGACGTTGAGGTGAGTTCTTCACGAATTTGTATGCTATGTGATGTCCTAGTAGTTTTGTATGTTGAATTCTAGTCATTAAAACCGTTATTTTGAATTATACCGCGTGTTGAAATGATTTTTATACATTGAGGTTTTACGGTTTTAATTGATGATTGATGGCTTGAAATTGATTGTTTGAAGTGGGTATTGTGGCTGTTATGAACTGTGTTTGGGTTAGGATTTGAGTATGATAGGCATCGGAATCGATTGGAAAGGGCAACTTCGCAAAAACGAGACAATTTTTCAATGTTGTCAAAGCTGCACGGACCGGGCCTAAAGCTGCACGGACCGGGCCCTTACCTCTGTCCCATTTTTTAAAACATGTCCAAGGCTATTCCTTTTGGTTCCAAACCTCTTCCAAACTATTTCCCAACCTTCCCTAATGATATATGAATGATAATACTTCACTTATGCTTATGATTGAGATGTAAATTGATTGACGGTTGAATTATAATTATCGTTATAAACTGTATGATTTGTACCGAGAGAGAACATACAATATTTAATGAATTAAAAGGACTTGATGTCCATATTGTAAAGAACTTGGTGTTCATAATGAAAAGGACCTGATGTCCATAATGTAATTAAAGAACTTGGTGTTCATAATGAAAAGGACTTGGTGTCCATAAAAAGCTTTTGGTAACCAAATCTATGATGAAAAATGGTATGTTATAACGTTATGGTTTAGCGACAAACCGTAATACCCCAATATTGTTTATTTTTTTAATGATTGTTGGAAACCTATTGTGTGTGAAATGTTATACAAAATCGTATAGTTTACCAATGTGAGAGAATACATAAATAAATGTTAATTGATGGACTTGGTGTTCCATTAGAGGCTTTGGTAGCCAAAATAAATATGAAAATGTGGGGTGACGACCTCGAGATGTTAGCATACTAGGGGAGGGAAGACATGAGCCCAGAACCTAGGCCCCGTCCATGTTTGCCCGCTAATCAGATATTAGCGGATTGGGTTCACCGGGAGAACCGTGTAGTGGTTGCCGGTGTTGTGCTTATGCCATGATGTACGTAGCTATCCAGACTTAGGCTACGATGAAAAAATGAATAAAACACCGCGAGTTGAGTTGTGAGGGGTCATGAAAGAACTCACTGAGATTTTATCTCACTGTTTATGTTTTGTGGTTTTTACAGAGAAATGGGGAAAAGCTAATGCAAAGAAGCATGAGTAGTAGTTGTGCTACATATGAAGATTAAAAAGGATTTTGTAAATTCATTTGACATGTTGCTTAGTTCCCTAGTTGTATATGTATTTCGATATTATAACTTAAAAGTTGTTAAAGTTATGTATCGCTGTCTTTATTTCTATTTGAGATGTTGAACAATAGGTATGGAATGACTTTAGACTTGGGTCTAATTTTATTATGTAATTCCCTTTGAGGACTTATGATGTTTTAAGTGGATTCTAAGGATGAGTTTTTCATCCAATCTGTTTATGTTCAATATTTTAAATTAGAAATATTACTCTGATGTATGCTTTTATGTGCGTTCCGATATTTCATTATATATGAAATACATGGGTGTTACAACGTGTCACTCTTGTTGAATCTAAATCATAATCGCTATGCAAAGGTTCAAGTCGTAAGACACCTTTGTTTATACCCAATCTTATGGAGGCGTTTGACGCTACTTCTAAAATTCCTTTATAAATTCAAGTGGGGGATCGTTGGAACTTTGATGTTGTGTGAATTGAAAAAGTCACACATTGGATAGACTAGGTACTTTAAGAGTGCTTATAAGTGTGCTTCACACCTTGGGATGGGCCCAAAGGGTACCCATTATATTGGAAGGGAGAAAACGAAAAACAAACTGACCACCACACGTGTGGCCGTTACATTTTTGTTCCAACATTCATGTTGACCGAGTCTAAAAGAGTCGTTGTGCTTTTATTACCTAACGGCTATTTTCTCCACAAACTCACCTATAAATGGAGACCTCTCCCCAGTTTCCAAAGGACACCGAAACTTGACGCATTTCCAAGTTTATTCTCTTTTCTCTCTAAACAATTTTCTTTTCTCTCTCGAAATTTGATGCATTTCCAAGTTTATTTTCTTAAGAGTGGTTTACGAACCATATAGAGTGGTTTAAAAACTATCTTGGGTGGTTTTTCAAACCATATAGAAGGTGTATTATCTCAAGCGAAATTTCACCGTGCAGTGATCTTTCGTATCAGTGTCGTCAGGGCTATTTTATCCTAGGGACGTCGTGGTTGATAGCCTGCTTTCACAACTTTGAGCAGTGCCGCGAAACGTCTTAAAGAGAGTGACCTAGTCCGCGACTCATCCCAGTAATGTCTTCGGTGGATTGATTTTCTGAAATATTTTTCTGAAACTCAAAAACAACATAGACTCTTTCTTTCCTTTTGCTCAACCACCTCCTCAATACAACTCTCTTCTTTTAGATACTCCATTATACTATTGATGTGAGCGTCTCTATTCTTACACGAAGCTTCAAAGTTGTCATGATCCACCTTGATAGATTTAATGGAATGAGCTAAGTTTTTCAAAATTAGAGTTTCTCTCATGTAATCCTTCACTTTGAGTTTGAGAACATGGCTCTTGCTCACACACAAAGTTTGACATGAGCTTGGAATTTAACTCAAAACAGCCCCTTTCATTTTCATCTCCATAACAATCATAGTTGAAACAATGTTGTTGAGCATTCTTTTCTTGCATAAAGTAAATGTTCCAATGGTCCATGACTTAAAGTGGATTTGTTTTCACAAAACACCAAAACACAAATAACAATAGTAAAAACAATAAAGAATGAATATACACTACACACCCAAAGCACAATACGAAATAGAAAAAATTGCTAAAAAACAGAACACACTAAATGAATTAATCTAAATTAACTAAACTTACCAACTAAACAATAGAAACTAACTATCACAATCCCCGGCAACGGTGCCAAAAACTTGTTGTGTGAAAACATGATGTGCAAGTATACACAGTCATAATAAAGTGTAAGTAGAGATCGTTCCCACGAGGATTGTTGAGTTCTTATCTATATTTAAATTAGCAAACAAGCTAGTGAGTTAAAGCAAAATAAAATAACAAGTTGAAGAACTAAATTTTATCATCAAACAACAATTAAAATAAAGGATTAGTAAAAATTCAAAATGAGAGTAAGTTGAAATGTCTTTCACTATGCAAATTCATAATAATGGTCTAATGCTACATCTAATGTTATAGCATTGGGTGTTGTAGCATATTTTGCGTGCATTTCAGTCTCTGTTGTCAGAGTTTCATTACAAGTCTTATGTCTAAGTTCTAAATAAGCTCACCCTGTATATTAAGAACCCACAATAATCACCTTATGGACTTTGCCTTCCTATGTATAGCTTTTAAGCAAAAATTATTAAAGTGTCATTTAACAACCACTATCCATATTAACCTTTGAGATCAATTTAGGGTAAAATATGATTTTGGTCCCTACAAAATTGGGTCATTCTAAGTTTAGTCCCTACATTAACGAAATAGGCGTTTTGCTCCCTAACTTATTTTTCCGTTTCCATTATTAGTCTCTGGCGTTAATTACTGCTGAGTGGACAAACAGAATGCTGACGTGGCATCACCTAAGTGGTATTTTAATTGATGTGGCACCATGTGGTTTTTTTAATTTTTTAAATTTTTTTAGTTCTTGAGTCATCTCCCCACACACCTCCCTCACAGTCTCACACCCCATCAAAATCCCCCATTAAAACCAAACCTCCATTTCCTTTCTCCTTCACACCCCATCAAAATCCCACAGTTCTTAACTCCGCCAGAACTGAAACCAAGCCTCAAAATCCCCATCAAAACTAGACCTCCATTTCCTTTCTCCCTCACACCTCCCCTTTTCAAACCTGTAACCGAAACGGAATGCTGACAATAATTAATAATCGGGTTTTTGCATTGTTTGAGAGTTGATTTTGAAGTAATTGGATGCAAATTGAAGTAATCAACTCCCCTTTTCAAACCTCCCTTTTTCAAACTCAATGGGGTTTTGCATTAATAATCGCTCTTCGGCTTCTTTGTTATTGTTGACATCAGATGCAAATTGAGAAGAATAATCTACTATGGTGGGCATTTTCAGGGTTATTGTTGTTGTTGTTCTCTGATTCCTTTTCTCCATAACAAAATCCATTTCAAACCCTAACCCCTTTTTTCGCCTTTCGCGTTCAGTATTGAGGTTCAGAGCAAAGAGAGCTAATCAACGATGAGTTGTTCTGCTTTATATCAAGAAAATATTAAAACTTTTTTTTTTCTTGGCAGAGCTGAGAGAAGTGTGAGGAAGAAAGGAAATGAACGCTCTCAATTTCTTATGTGTGATTTTTCTTTCCTATTTTTCAAGCAAATAAAATATGAAAGGGCATAGGACATAATGTAGTAAATGTAGTTTTATAATGTTTTAAAAGAGTATCAAAATATTAAAATTTAAGGATATTAAAAGTCATGCATAATAATTTAATTATAACATATATAATATAAAAAAATTAACAAATAAAAAATAACAGTATTGGAATGTGTAGGATAGTTCTCAAACAAAAATATAATAAAGTATTCAAGGTAAATAAAGGAGTTAGCAATAGATGGTATGTGCTTGGACGATAATAGAAAGATAGGAGTCTATTATGGTTTATGCTGCAAAGACTTATGATATTAAAGAATTTTTTAGTAATAATTACAAAAAATTTCGGCGACCATTATACAACACTTCAATGGTTAGTACGTACTAACTACAATTTAGTGTTTGTGTGGTTGCCGAATTTTTTTATTGATGAGAAAATAACTATTATGCGCATTTAGTCAATTACTAAGTAAGTCAGACTCGGTTTATGCACTCCCTAAAGAAACAGAGAAAGCAAACCAAGGATAGAGAGAGGCAGAAAAGCTGAAAAGAAGAATAAAATGATTTACACTAATACAGCCAATTGGAGGTAAGAAATTTCATCTCTTTAGTTATAGAATTTTTATGTTAGGGTTTAATAATAGAAAAGCAATAAATTTAGATAAGTCTTACATGTGAAAGTAGGATTGTTTGGATTGTTGATTATCTTGAAAGTATAGGATTAGGTAAAGAATATATACATTTCATTACCAGTTATATTAAGCTATGAGTTGATTGGAAATTATCTTAGTGTTCGGTACCGTATCTCCTGCTACGTATCCGATCTGGGATAGGTAGACCGGTCCGAGATAGTTGGTACGAGTGTCCTTGGTTGTCCGAGTTGGTGCTCCGGTCCGAGGTGGGGTGGTACCTGCAATGACACTCCGACGCTCAAGTCAGTGAGTGAGTCAATTACAAGTGAGAGTAGGTGAGAGATGAATACCATTAATGTGAGCATTCAATGCTTATTTATAGGTATCTGGAGTGGAGGAGGGCTGTTGGATCTAGGTCTGCAATCTCCACCGTTGGATGAATTGGACTCTTTGGTGTTGGGCCTTTTTGGTGGATTGGCCATTGAGGCCCAATCCATAACACTTAGTAAGTTGGAAATATTAGAGTTAGTTTAAGTATAGCAATAAGAGTTAAAGTGTGTAAATGAAGTTTATTGGACCAAAATAAAATAGAGTTCATCGTTGAGAATTAGCATCTCTAAGTTATGCAGGTAGTCACCAAGTTAAAAAATAAAGTTAAAAGAAATTTAATATACTAAAAAGTATGATAAAAATATCAACTAGCCAGGTGTGTTAATTATCAAATCAAATTATTATATTAATGAGAGTTTGCAATTGATTAAGTTTTACGCATCTTACTTAAAATCTAGATTCAGATAATCCATCCTATCGGTATCGGTCCTCGATTCCTCTCTAAGCGGCTTAGGAAGTCGGTGAGTAATTAATGTGGACTATAACAAGTCTTAGTTTATTTTTTTTAAACTTCTTTTATACCTATTTGATAAAAGTTGTTTTACTTTGTTCTTGATCACATTATAACTTGAAATTCCTAGTTGTTTTAGAGGGACATAGTAATATTGTTTTATGGTTTGATAATTTAAATGTAAGGTTTCCATTGGATTCTTTCAAGAACATAAAATTTTATGATCGTTGTGGCTTTCAGATTTCAAGTATTGATGGACTACTATTTGGTACATATTTGATTGGATCTTTTGGAAAAATATTGTGAAACAATCTATATACCATATTCTTTGTTGATTCGAACCTTTCTATAAGTACGAGTTGATGACTTATGGATTTTCAAAGGCTTTGGGGGTAGACTTTGTCAGAACACTACATGTTAACAGCAGTATGTGTTAGCCTTGGTGCACCATGATTTACCTATCATGCGGGGGAGCCTGTTATTGATATTTCGAGGCGGGGAGCCTATTAATGATATTTCGAGGCGAGGAGCCTATTATTGGTATTTCGAGGCGGAGAGCCTATTATTGGTATTTCAATGCTGGGAGCCTATTATTGATATTTCGAGGCGATGAGCTTATTATTGGTATTTCGAGGCGGGGAGCCTATTATTGGTATTTCGAGGCGGGGAGCCTATTATTGGTATTTCGAGGCGGGGAGCCTATTGTTAGTATTTCGAGGCGCGGAGCCTATATTATTGTTATTTCGAGGCAACGGGCCTATTATTTATATTTATCGGCGGGGAGCCTATTTTAGTTCTGTATAAGTACCACCCATTATTGTAATTATTATTATTTGATTTTATACAACTTACTCGATTTCCTTATGAAACTATTTCTTGTTGAATCGTTTTAAAAATTATATTATCGTGTCCCACTTGTTATAATCTTCATTATTTGCTCACTGAATGGTGACTCACATCGTCCCTTTGTTCTATTTCAGATTCTCAGGTCATGTCAAACGAAGTACCTCTGGTAGAGTTTAGTATCTTATTTCTAGGTGATGCTCCCTTTTTGTTTTGGAGAGCCACTAGTTATGTTGTCTACCTTTTCTTTTGTGTCCTTTTGTATATAAGTTGTAAAAATCTGTAGTGGCTCTGTTACATTAGTGGGTCGTCTATTAGTTGTTAAATGCAACTTGGTTGGCCTCTGTGAGGACCTATTTTGGTTGGTATTCTGTATGACGACTATACAAGTGTATATGATATTTTGGGATGTCCATATTTTAGAGGAGGTTCTGCAGAAATTTTGGTAGACATATATTTGAAGTATAGGTAGATTAAGTAAATAATATATGTTTGATATATAAAATAACATTGAGTTTAGTAAAGGCTTGCGAGACTTAGGTAATAGTCTGTGCGCCGGTCATGGTCCAATTTGGATCGTGACACACACCAAACCCCTCCAACCCACCCTGTTCCAGAATTTGTTATCCAAGTTGAACATGCAAAACATTTACAGTCCAGCTTGAGAGGGGTGTTAGACTTATTGTTTTTACTCTCAATTAGTTAGCCTTATTGTATTTTAATTTGTCTAGTGTAGGCTAGTTTAGTTTTTTCTCTAGCTTTTTTTTGACTTGTATATAAACTCCCTAATGAGCAAATGATCTAATGAGAATTCATTTTTTACCATAGTAACAATAATAGTCTGAAGGGTTTCGGCAAAAAAAAGTAGTCTGAAGGGTTATGTTTTGTATTAAAATTTCAAATACAGTTGAAATCTAAATAAAAGAGAATATCATTAAAATAATTGAGGCACATCTAGAATCTTCTTAAAGCCACCAGTACCGTGACCTAAGTTATATAGGATCAGGAAAAAGTAAAAAGAATAAATTACAAAGGAAGGAAAAGAAAAGAAACGGGAGAGGACTTGGATAGGCATCGCAATAAAACCCGGTCCCCGCGGGTACCTGCCCAAACCCGTTCTGATTTTGTCGGGGAAAACCCAGTTTAAACGGGTTCGGGAACGGGGATGCACTACAAAAAAAGCAGGCTAGGCGACGGAAATTTCCGTCGCTAAAGTGGTTTAGCGAGGGAATTAGCGATGGAATTTTTCCGTCGCTAAAAAGGGCGTTGCTAATATTTAGCGACGGAATTTTTTATTTTAGCGACGGAATTTTAGCGAGGGATATTAGCGACGGATTTTCCCTCGCTAACTAGCGAGGGAAATTAGTGAGGGCAAATCCGTCGCTAATTAGCGAGGGAAAATCCGTCGCTAATTAGCGACGGATTTTAGTGAGGGCAAATCCGTCGCTAATTTAATTTTTTTTATAAAGAAAACTGCTTTATTTTATGCCACGTGTCCAAATTTGAAAACCTGCTTTTTTCTTTTAATAACTATATATCAAATGCAGCACAATTTTGAGAATACTCAAATAAAATCCATCCAAACTGGTACCAAATATATAAAAACTAACCAACAATACCAAATATCCAAAATTTTGAGAGTACTCAAATAAAATCCATCCAAACTAACCAACAATACCAAATATCCAAATCCTAAACAACTTCAAACCAGCAATAACAATCCAAATTCTAAACATGTCCAAACCAGCAAATAACAACATAATACTAAAACGAGCCATCATCAAACTCGGACTCCTCAGACTCAGAGGCATCTGGCTTCATGCTCTTATAGTACTTTAACTGCTTCTCTTGCTGACATGCAAACCTAAAGAAGTCTGTCTGCATATCTTTCATAGTTCGACTCTGCTTCTGCTGCTCCTGCTGATGCTGAGCATGCATCTCCTGTATCTGTTGCTAGTGCTGAGCACACATCTCCTCCATCTGCTGCCTGAGCTGCTCTGTCTCACCTGAAGGACGAGGAGGTCGACTACTAGAGGAGGGTCCGCTGGTGTCAAACCGATCATCCTCAAATCTCAAATTTGGAGCCAAGGGCCCCGTACCATACATACGTTTCTTGTACATCCCCCTACCAACTTCTCCCAATTGCGGTTTGCCAAAGCCATGATCTCAGGAGACATTGGACCAAGTGACTCAGGGTTCCAGCTCCCCTGAGTCGACTCAAACATCGTCTCAGCATGTTTCTCCTGTTTTGCATAACCACAAAACATAGCATAATAAACGCTCCATTTTAAGAAAACATTATATAATACAAATCAAGTTGTATATTTACCTGAGTGGTCCTCGAGCGCTCATCAACATAAGTCTGGGTATCCTTCCTGACATGTGTGGCCCTATGCAGCTCAGCCATAGTAAGAGGGCGTCCAGCCTTCTTACTCTGTAAAAATGAAACAAATTCTCAAATATTGGTAACTAATCGCCCTAACTAAACTAAAATAGTACAAATATTTTTAAAATAACCTACCAATCTCATAGCATGCTGAGCTTGGTTGATGGAGCCACAAGTGTGAAGTGAGCCACCCTTTTCTGAATTCCGATTTTCCTTCGCTTTTTCAGCATTGGCTTTGAATTTCTGACTTCTCCAAACTTCCTGGTATTGATCCCAGACTTCTTGAGGGATATACCTCGGCCTTTCATTTTTACGGCGCAATTTGTAGAGCAAGTCCGCCAATTAATGCTTTGCCAACCTAGTCCAAAAAACTTTATGCACCAATTCATCATCTTCCGGTCTCCAAGTCACTTTGGTCTGTATTAAACATAATCAAAATATGTATTAATAATTATATTAAACATTAAACAATAAATTATCAATATAGGTAATGACATAATTGATACTTACCCTAAACTAGTCCACAAAATCTTTCTTTTTCCTCTTATCAATTTTTGTCACCTTTTCATGGTACTCTTCAAAATAGAGTTTCTTAATGACATAAGTGATTGCTGATGAAGCAGCCTTTGATCTAACAAACCTGCATAATTAAGTCGTTGCATAATTAACAAACATATATACACGTCAAACAAACAATTAATTTAAATTAAAAAAAAGTAAAACAATACTTACGCATCGCCAAAGGGATATATGACTTTGCGACGTCAACCATCAGGGTCGACAACCACCTGCTCATCCTCCAACCCGGATGATAATGGCTCTGAATCAGTATGACCACGGGGGTCAGAATGATCATCCTGTAGGGACTGATCAGTATGTACCTCGGGTGTAGGCATAGATAACCCGACTGGTGTGCCCATAGGATGCTGCAGAGGTGGGCCCATATACCCTGCTGGTGTTCCCATAGGATGTTGCAGAGGTGGACCCATATACCCTCCCGGGGTGCCCATAGGATGATGCAGAGGTGGGCCCATATACCTCCCGGTGTGCCCATAGGATGCTGCAGAGGTGGAAAATACCCATAGGATGCTGGTGTGCCAGATGGGTTTATAGGATACCAATTGGGGTCGGAGGGAGAATGACCAGCAGGTGGAGCAGCTGCAGCAGAACGTGAAGTCCCAGCTCCTCTAGCAGTAGTGGTGGTCTGGGGCATCCCCAAAAATGTATCATCTGGATTATGTACAACCTCACGAACACGCCGCCGCCTTCTAGGTTCAGCTATCTTCTTCCCCCTAACATCTCTCGGCGGGTCAGAACCTTCTCCTGGATGCATATCTATGAAAAACGAAACGCAAGAAAAATATATAATGATATATATTAATAAATACATTTAAATACAACAACGTACAATAATGATAAACGAAATGTGATATATATTAATAATTAAAATTAGATGAACAATCAACAACATGCAGAGATTAAAACTAATCAAACTATCTATGTGATACTAATAAGATTAAAAAAAGTCTTCTTCTTCTTCTTCATCTTCTACATCTTCTACATCTTCGATCTCATCTTCATCTTCTTCATCTTCTTCATATACTCCAATTTCTTCTTCTAATACTGGTTCAACTTCTTCAATGTGGAGTCGATCATCACATAAGGTATCAACTGGTTCAACCTCAATTACCTCATTGACGCCCGAAATTTCATCCACTTGATAAGGAACCTCATCCCCCACATTAGTGGCTTCAATGCGACCCCGTGGTTTTGTCTTAATTGCAACACAATATCCTTCCCGAGTTGATGGATATGGAACATAATATACCTGCCTCACATTTTCAAGCATGATAAACGAATCATAGGCTCTATACCTTCTATCCATTCGAATGTCCACAGTATTACATTTTGGATTCAATTTCGTTCCTCTAACTGATGGATCAAACCAACTACAATAAAACAAAACAATTTTCTTTTGATAGTCTAAATATTTGTATTCAAGTTCATATATGTGTTGGATCACCCCATAGTACTCATCTTTAACTCCTTCTGCAATCCCTTTTACATATACCCCACTATTAATTGTTTGTTTTCCCTCACTCCATGATTGGGTGTCAAATTTATAACCGTTAACGAGGTACGTGTGCCACTCACTAACTTCACGAAAAGGACCATCAGCTAAGTTCCTCAAATGTTGGATTATGGGAGTTGGTTCCGCTTCATAAACCTAAGTAATCACATATGGAAAAAATAAGTCATCTCTCATATCTACTTTGAACTTTAGGTGAACCGGAAGATGCTCCATAGAATCAAAGAAACCGGGAGGAAGTATTCTCTCCAACTTACAGATAATGAAAGGAATATTCAACTCCATCTTAATAAGATCATCTTTTCTCAATGTTGAAGAGCACGTGTTTTTAAAAAATTGACTCACTTCAGTAAGTGGTTCCAAAACACACTTTGGCAATGAACTAAAAGCAATTGGAAGCAAACACTCCATGAATACATGACAATCATGACTTTTCATCCCATACATCTTCCCGGTGTTCACATCTGCAAATCTTGCAAGATTAGAAGAATAGCCATCTGGCATCCTCAATCCTTTCAACCATCGACAAACATATTTTGCTTCATCGGGCGTAAGACAATATTTGGCTTTGGGTTTTGACATCTTGCCATTAGCCATTGGCACCAAATTCAAATTGGAACGACTTTTGCTATAGTAAAGAGCAGAATCCATTCTAGCCTTATTATTGTCTTTGGTTTTATCTTTCACATTCATCACGGTGAACCATATGTTGTCAAAGAAATTCTTCTCAATGTGCATAACATCGAGATTGTGTCTCAATAGATTATCTTTCCAATATGGGAGATTCCAAAATATGCTTCTTTTTGTCCAGTTATGCACTCGTCCATAACCATCCAATCGGGAGAGCACACCTACCTTCGTGGCTTGTGGCAAATTCATAACTCTACTCCAAATTTCACCCGATGTCAACAAAGGCGGCGGGACATCTGTTTCAACTACCCTTTTCTTGACTGCCCTTTTGTTCTTTCTAAATACATGATCTAGCAGTAAGAATCTACGATGCGAGTCAAACCAAGAATTCTTTCCCCCGTATTTCAACGTAAACGCTTTTGTGTGTTCCATGCAGTGGGGGCATGCTAATTTACCATGAGTCCCCCAACCTGACAACATACCATAAGCCAGGAAGTCATTAATTGTCCCCATCAATGCCGCTCTCATCATAAAATTCTTCTTTCGTGCTGCATCATATGTCCCAACACCCTGCCACAAGCTCTTGAGATCATCAATTAGAGGTTCCAAAAAGGTATCAATGTTAGCTTTTGGATTGGATGGACCAAGTATCAAGCAAGTCAAAAACATATACGGTTTAGTCATGCACATCTCAGGAGGAAGATTGTAAGGGGTAACAACGACTGGCCAACAAGAATAGGGCGACGCTGATGCTTGGATATATGGAGTAAATCCATCGGAGCACAAACCAAGTCGAACATTCCGTGGGTCAGAGGCAAAATCTGAATGCACTCGATCAAAGTGTTTCCACGCCTCACCATCAGATGGATGGCGTAAAATGTCCGAGGTATTCCTATTCTCACAATGCCACGTCATTTTCTTTGCAATTTCAGGCGATGCAAACATTCTTTGCAACCTTGGAACTATAGGCAAATAGAACATCAACTTTACAGGAATGGGTTTATAATTACGTGTTTCCCCTTTACGAACTTTATACCTCGGCTTTCCACAAAATCTACAAGCCTGCAGCACACCATCGGTTTTACCAAATTCGTTGTCGTAAAACAACATGTGCCCATCCTCACAACAATCAATCTTCTTACATTCCAATCCCAACTTCGAAACTAACATCTTTGCTTCATAATAACTTTTTGGCAAACTATCCTTATTAGGTGTCCCGTCCAACATCATTTGAGTCACAAAATCTAAACCCAACTCAGAAATATTGCTCATGGACTTGAGAGATAAAAGCTTCACACACATAGATAATTTTGACTCCGGCGAGCCATCAAACAACGGTGTGTTTGACTCTTTTAACAAACAATAAAATCTTTGTACTTCTTCATTTGGAAGTTCATCATGATCGTGTTAGCCTGCATTTTCGACAGGCTCAATTAAATGCAGTCAACGATGTTGATTTGTCATTTTAAAGAAGAAATGTTGATATTTGACATTGAGAAGACGTTTTGAGGAATATTTTCGACTATGCCCAAGACTTAATGAAACTGAGAGTTTAAAGGCAAAGTTTCGACGAGAAAGAAGTTAAGAAGATTGGTCGCAGGTTAAAGCCAAGGAGTTTGGTCGAAGACCAGAGCAATGATGCTGTCGAAGGCGTAAGCAGTTACATGGTCGAATTGTATATAGCAGTTATAGTTTTTGAATTTCTAAGAAGTTTTAGGCAGTTTATGTTTTCCTCCTTGTATATATAGTAGTTTTCCATAAGGAAAAGGGGTCACAAACTCATTACACAAATTCTCACGCTCTACTTCCAAGTTAAAGCGAAAAACGAGTCCAGAGAAGCAATGTATGATTGTGTACCACTTTCCTCTTTTTAATACAATTTTACTTTGTTTATTTCCAATTCCTGCACTTTTTGCCTTCTTTGTTTTACGCAATTCTCTTCTTTTCTAGAATAATTCATTAGTTTCGCAAGAAACATTGAATTTCTTTCTTTTTCTTCAACTTGACCCGTAAGAAATCTGTGTTCTCTAAACGACTTTTATCCAAACTGTCTTGGGATTTACTAGTTGATCCTGCAAGTAAACCAAACTGGAAACTAGCGGTGTTTACCAAAATCCACGGTAAACAGATCGTCATATTGAGGCTTATCAAATGGCACATTCACTCTGAGACCATCACAAATCATGCTTTCCATCGACTCAAATTGTTCATTAGATGGAACATCAAAACTAGAACTGCTTGAAGAAGCCCCTAAGTCAAAATTTGGAAGTTGTTCTCCATGGTCCACCCAAATCCAATAATTAGGCCTAAACCCGATACGATACAAGTGCACCCTAATTTCATCATCAGGTGTAATAGGTATACCGTCACATTTAAGGCATGGACATCTAATCCCCCCTTCCTTTTTAGCCTTATCATGTCGCCAGGCTACCCTAATAAACTCTTCAACCCCATTTACAAAAGTTTCCTTCAAAAATGCTCTTCTCGGATATAACCGATCATACACCCAACTACGATTCAATTGATTCCAATTCATCTACACACATTTAAAAAAATGCGTTAGATTCCCACAACTAAACATAAAATATAACCTATCAAATTAGTGGCATCGATATGATCTCGGTGGAGATGATTTCGAGCCAAATATGGGGGTTAAGGACAGAACAAACAAAACCCTTTTCCATATAAGTAGTGAAGGAAGTTATTTCTAACTCCCAACCTTAAAATTGTTAGTATAGTATCGCAATTATCTCAATGGAGATGATTTCGAGCAAAATATGGGGGTGAAGGACAGCAAGCACCTCACCATTTTCCATCAACAACACACAATAACAATTTAACATACACAATTTCAATTTCAAAATTAACATACACTTGTCACCAATTATCAATTCCAATTAGACATTTTTCAATTAACAACTCTAACAAACATACACTTTTCAATTAACATCTCCAACAACATACACTTTTCATACATTTTTCAATTTCAATTCAATTCCAATTACACATTTCTAATTAATAACAACAACAACAATTTTATTCTACAATTCTAAACACTATCTTAAACACATACAACAACCTTTCAAATTTCACAATCCTAAACACTAATATTAATCTTTCAAACAACAAAAATTTATTCTATAATAACATACACATTTAAAACTCATATTTCACAACTAAAAACAACTAAACAAAAATCATTCCTAAAAACAAAAATAAATAAAAACTAACCGTTTTGTGCCTATGCGAACTCCGGTGCGGTGGCTGTCCGGTGACTGTGCGAACTCCGGTGGGTAGTAAGAAATAAATTTGTGCCTATGGTGAGGAATGAGAGAGAGAAACGATTAGAGAGAAATAAAGAGAAGGTTCGGAGAGAGAGAGAAAGAGAGAGAAGAAACAAACCTTGGTAGCGTGGACGGTGGTGGTGTGGTGGTGTGGTTCGCTGTTTTGTTTTGAGAGAGTTTGAGAGAAGAATGGAGAAGGGGAAAGAAAGTGAAATGTGAGAGAAGAGAGAATGGTGGCGTTACTTGCTGCGACGGAGGGAAGGGGATGGGTGGTGGTGGCGTGGTGGTGGCGGAGATAACTGGGTGAGTGTGAGTGAGGTGAGAGTGAATGGTGAGAGAAGAGTGTGTTACAGAGATAGGAAAATTTAATTAAAATTAGCGAGGGATATTTAGCGACGGATTTGAATATTAGCGACGGAATTTAAATTTCACGCATTCCCAAAGATTAGCGACGGAATAATAGCGACCGATTTGAATATTAGCGACGGAATTTAAATTTCACGCATTCCCAAACATTAGCGACGGAATAATAGCGACGTATTTTACTATTAGCGGCGGATTTGGGAATCTTACGATTTCCAAGATCTGCCAACGGTCACGTCAGCGACGGACCGTTAGCGACGGAATTGACTGTTAGCGACAGATTTGAATTTAAAAAAAAAAAAATAGCGCGCCTTGTAGCGACGGAATTGGCTGTCGCTAAATCCCTCGCTAAGTTCGATTTAGCGACGGATTGGGTATCCCTCGCTAAAATCCGTCGCTAATCCTGCATTTTTTTTTTGTAGTGATGGATTTTCCCCGCTTTGCTGAGTCGGGGACGGGGAATGTGATACCCAGCCCGAACCCGAACCAGCCCCGCTAGAAGTTCAATTACTTTTCTTACTGATGTTGTTAAATTACTTAAATACCCAAATATATATATATATATATATATTACTATTCCAGTAATAGAAACCCTAGTTGCAGTGCCTTTCCCTCAGTCCCTCTTAGCCTCTCCGCCTCTCCACTTCCCTTTCTAGTTGCAGTGCCTCTCCTCCACCCTTTCTAGTTGCAGCGCCGCCACCGTCAACCTCCTCCTCCCTTTCTAGTTCCAGCACTGCGGCCAACACTGGTTCTTCTTCGAGGTGAGTTTCTATTTTTCTTCTTCATTCACGTTTTTCCTTTTTCTTCTTCATTCACGTTCTTCGTTTTTGTATTCATGTGTTTCTTTTCTTCAGTTTTTGTATGAATTTGATGCTAGTATTGACTATTTGATTTTGATTCTTCAAACAAAAAATGATTCCCATCTTCCCTTCATGTTCAGGTTTTTCTCTCTTTCTTTCTTGGAATGAATATAATTATAATGATAATGATAATGGAATTTCTATTTAATGCACTATATGTGTTTGTGTTTGTGTTTTACTGTTTATTTCAGTTTCCACAGTCTGGTTTCTTCCATCACTGTGTTCTTGTTTGTTAATCAATGTGTATAGTTTGTTCATGTTTATTTTATTAAATGTTGTTTGTGGTTCTTGTTAATCAATGCTCTAAGTAGTGATTATTCACTGTGTTCGTGTTTGTTCTTTTTTGTGGAAAAGAAGACCCAGATGAAAAAACCTTTCAGACAATTGGGGTCAAGAAACCTTGTAAACCACCAAGAAACCTCTCCGTGAAAGTGTAGTCCATACTCTTCACAAAACTCAATACAGAGAAACATCTTTCAACCATCATAATTGCAAGAAGCAAAGCCTATTTTTTTTTTACTTTGATTGTTTACTAAAATGAGTTTGACTTGTGTATTTAGGTAGTTAACGGGGGCAAAACCAATTTTTTGATGGGGGCAAATGCCCTCACATACTCTAACATGTATCTGCGAGTGTGTGTGTGTCTATATATATATATATATATATATATATATATATATATATATATATATATATATATATATATATATATATATATATATATCCCAAGTAAAGGATCTCCCATGCCTTTATCTTTCAAATCCTCAAGCTTTAAAATTGTCGAAACTAATGCTTCTGATATAGGTTATGACAGCATTTTAAAAGATCAGATAGCAAGTAGGTTGAAAAAATAAAAATAAAAAATTATTTGCACCGGTAATTACCGAGAACTTTGCTTGTTGGTAAGTTAGTCACTTGATGGGTACCGACAGACACATAAGTCAACGCTAATTACCAACAAGCAAAGCCGCCGGTAATTACTAACAGATTTAATTTGGTTGTTGGCATGTGGTTTTGACCATCTTATTTTCGATGGCTACAACCCCATCGGTAATCCGTCGAAATATTGTGGTATCGACGACTCTTTGACCTTTTCAACCGCTTTTTCCCGTCGGAATTAGCGTTTTTTCTTATAGTGATAGTATTTAAGTACATTGCAGTTTTACAATTGATGAATTTTTATTTGATAAATAAAAGTAAATTATGTGTAGCATAATTGATTATTAATATTATTATTATTATTATATTTGGAAAAAACATTATATATATATATATATATATATATATATATATATATATATATTGATAATATACAATACTGTTGAATTATTTTTAAGACAATCTTTTAAATATACAATTTTTTTGACCAATTTAAATATATTAAATGGCAGTTAGTATATTGTCATTTACTAATTTAAGAAAAGAGTATTATTATTACATTTGATAAAATATTTAATAAATTATGTTAACAAATTATTGTGGACTTAATTTTATTTTAAGTATTTTTTTCTCAAATAGTAGTGATTAATAACTAAAACTATTACAATTAAGTTTTTTTACTCAAATTATTACAATTAAGTTATTTAAGCATTTAATAGAATTTCTAAGAGTTTTATAATATTTATTAAATCAACACTGTTCGCCCAGTTGCATAAGCTACCTGAGGATACGGGGGTCGACTTGGTGCTTCCAGGTTCGATTCCCGCAGTAGACAAATTTGGTGTTGGCCAGTGCGAAATTTTCTCTTAAACACGAGCAAAGGTTAAAAAAAATTTATTACAAAAAGTTTAGTTGAGTTGGGCTCCGGGGGCTCACTGGGGCCAGGGCAGGCCTCACGGCTCTTTGAGCGCTTACAAAGGTTCTTACAGATCACCCACTAAAGAGGTCCTCACGTCGACAGCAGGAGTTGAACCCACGCCTTTGTGGGAAATGAGCCAACTGGTTACCAACTGAGCCCATCTTGTGTTGAAAGCATTGAGGAATTTCGTGGGTAACAACCCAATAATAAACTATATTAATAGATAGGATTATGTTTAAGAGCACTGCTATTTAGTATGAATAGTTTTTATATGAAATGTAAGAAATACAGTAGTAGCTAAATTATAGGCACCAACTAACACTACACTCCAAGTGCCTTGTTTTGTTATTCCCTTATTCTTACGTTTCTTTTTTTACTATCTGTCATTTCTCTATATTTAATAATACTTAAATAGAGCATATGGTGAAATTGATTAATGAGAGTAATTGAAAAGTTGTCATTACTCCTAAATTAAATTAAACTTATATTCTAGTGCTAAAAATTTAAGTTTATTATTAATACACCCATAAATAAATTAAATAATTATAAAGTATATTTAGTATAAAAGTTAAATAAAATAATAAAAAACAATTAATGAAAGTAACTGAAAGTTCATAAATTATAAATCAAATTAAATTATCATTTAATGCTAAAATTAAAGCTTTTTTTGTTAACGTGTTATTGGTGCGTAGTATCCACCGACTTCGCCAATGACACTAATCTACGTCGGGGAACCTGACTGGTCACATGTATATCTGGCTTTGCTGGTCCATATGTTATCTTCTTCCAACAAAATTTTTGACACACCCAAAATTCAAACCCGGGACTTTTGAGTAATATCCAAGCCTAATTACCACTTGGACCAACTCTCGTTGGTTCAAGATTTTTTTTAATCAGTAGCTAAACCTCAGGTGGTTTATATATACAAATAAAAATATGAAGTATTTCAAAAATGTTAAAAAAATTGTAGTGTAAATAGTACTGTTGGCAATTTGGTCTTCTAAACTAAAAGTTAATGAGGCATTAAACCAAAATTCAAAGTGCATTAAAGATTTCTGGTATTTTCAAGACTATTAAATGTTGTTCGTGCGCCTCTATTGGTCCTTTAGTTAAGCGCTTGATAAATTGTAGCTAGCTAGTCTCTTCTCTTCAATAAATCCCGTTCCACACCATGCAATGCTCAATAAACCCACCCTTTCCTCTCCTCTCCATTACCCATTCACCCCTCTTTTTTACTTTCACACACCCCCCAATGGCTGGAGTGAGAGAACAAGATCAGTACATGCCAATAGCAAACGTGATAAGAATAATGCGAAGGATTCTTCCATCGCACGCAAAAATCTCAGACGATGCTAAAGAAACGATTCAAGAATGCGTTTCAGAGTACATCAGTTTCATAACTGCAGAAGCCAACGAAAGGTGTCAACGGGAACAGAGGAAAACGGTTACTGCTGAAGATTTGCTTTGGGCAATGGGGAAACTTGGTTTTGATGATTATGTTCATCCTTTAACTCTTTTTCTTCAACGTTATCGTGAAAGTGAAGGTGAACCTGCTTCTGTTAGACGCACTTTTTCTCCTTCTATGCCTCCTCCACCGCAAGCGCAGTACCCTAATCCTTTACCGTCGGCGCTTCCGCCGTCTAATGGTAATTCTTATTATGGGTATGGATTTGGAGGACCTGTGTTTGACTTTGACCAAGGGTTATATAGGGATAATAATGATGCTGCTGCTTCTTCTTCTGGTTCTGGTTCTGGTTCTGGTTCTTTTGGTCCTTCATTTGATTATTCTTTTCCTCATGTTAAGCGTGATCCTATGTGATCGACGTTTGACTGTCACTAAATTAAAACGTGATCCTGCTGCTTATGAACCATATGACTGGGTATAAGGGCATGCATGGATTGTTGGGTATAAGGGCATTCTAGGTGTTTGCTTTCAAAAAAAAATTTGTGTCGTTTTAGTTTAACTTTTATGATTTGTCTTTTCTTTTATCTTGCTTTGCTTTTACATTTACTAGTAGTACTAGTATGTTAAGGTCAAGCCAGCAGAGATTCAAATGGATGAATATTTGTTTTGTATTTTTTTGATTGGTTTTAAGATAGAATTTTTATGATGCATATTGTACCGACTATTCATGTTTTTTTACAAACCCCGTGTCCTTTACACGCAACTACAAAGACTAATCTCTCGGACTGGGTAGGATTACAGTGGGCGTCAAAGCTCTCCTTCAAGAGATTTAACGCTGTTGCGACTAGTCCCTCGAGTCGGGTAGGACCACAATGAGCGGCAAAACATTCCCTCAAAAGATTTAACGCTGTTGCATTCTCAAGTTTGGATTCAAACCGAGGACTTTGGTTAAGCTAAAAGAGACTCAAACCATCTCATCCAAACGCTCGTGGGTTTCGGCTATTCATGTTTGTAACAACAGCAAAAATATTTTATTTTTTTAAAAAAAATTGGTATCTTCTATGTGCAAATGCAGAGACTAATCTTCGAGTCGAGCTGGTTGGATAAGACCACAATGGACGGTAAAGCTCTCCTCTAACAACAAAAATGATTTATTAAAAGATATTAGTTATATGTTAATTTTCTCTTACAAGTAATTAAATTAATTTAGGCTCTTACTAGAATCTCCTTTGGTCAAAATTAAGGATTAAAATCTGTTGTCGCATATCTGCTGTCACAAACCCTATACCACCAATAATATTATGCCATTTCAATTACTAATCAACACTATCAATTACTAATGGTTTTTTTGGCAAAATACCATCCGAGGTCCCTTAACTTATTTTCAGGTAATAAATAGGTCCCTTATATTTTACTACTAACGAATATGTCCCTTAACTTTTAAAATCACTGCATTGTTACCCTTTCTTTGACTTTCCATTTAATTTAACTCTGTTAAAAAAAACACTTATGTGGCTAACAGTGCTGACATGTCCTATAATAAAAATGACATGGCAATTCCAGCTTAGATTTTATTTAATAATTATTTTTTATTAAAATGAAAAGGCATCATCTTCAAAATCAATTCCAGTGACCGGAGGAGGTATTGAAGTGTCGATGGCAACGATGATAGAGCAGAAGCCGATGGGGTCGTCGAAATCGTGTAATGGGTATGAGTCGTTTCCAGAAGTCGGAGCGGATGAGGTCTGCAACTAAGCTTCCGGCGCCAGAGGCTTGTTTCTGGAATAATCAAAAGCTTGAACCACACCCTCATCTTAAGCAATCTATTCCAGAAACCTATTTCCTTTTCCTTTCTTCATTACAAATTTTCGATGTTAGGAATGGAGTTTAAAGATTTAAGGGTATGTTTGGGAGGGGGATTTGGGAGGGTTTTGGAGGGGAGGGGTTTGGAGGGCTTGGTCTATATTTTAATATCTATATGAGATTTTAAAATATTGAAAGAATAACATGATAGATAATGATAAAACATTGTTAATCACACTTCATTTTTGTTTAGAAACATTTTATAACTTACTCAATTTAGAATTGAAAATCAAGCCCTCCCCTCCTAAACCCTCCATCCAAACATACCCTAAAGGTTTTCCAGAAACCCGTTTCCTTTTCCTTTTCCTTTTCTAGAAACCCATTTCCTTTTCCTTTCCTCACTCACACTTCCCTTAACACCTCTTTCTTCAATAAAATAGAGTTTAAAGGTTTCATTTTTATATACCTCTATCTTCTTCCATTAACACCTCTTTCTTCTTCCATTAAAACCAGTATTTAAAGGTTTCATTTTTCTTCTAATTTTTAATCTTTTGATTTCTGCTACGTCTATCTTAACATTGGGTAACTACTGCAAAGAGAGTTCTAAAACTATGAGAATTTAAGTTCCGAAAAAACGAAAAAGCAAATCAGATAATTTTAACACACAGGTTCCTTTATCTAGCAGTAATTGAAATTGGAGAAGATAGGATTTGGAAAAGGAGAAACTAAGAAGATGGGGACAAAAAAGGCAATTCACATTTTTCTTTAATTTTTAATTAAAAATAATTATAAAATCATGAAATTATCATATGTGGCTTGTCAAGTCAGTAGACAAACAACCACACCAGACATTGTTTAACAGAGTTAGTGACAAAACGTTAAAAAGGGTAACGGTGCAACGATTTTAAAACATAAAGAACCTATTCGTTACAAAAACAAAAACTTAAGGGACCTATTCGTTACCTGAAAATAAGTTAAGGGACCTCGGAAGCTATTTTGCCTTGTTTTTTGTAACTACTTGCCTCATTTGGGTCTTCGGAATAATCCACAAGGTATAAAAGTGCCAAGTATCAGATCATTAGCAGAACTAGAAGAGGAGTCCAAATATTGAAGGGTGTCAAGGATCCAGTTACGAATACTAGATAGGCCAACCCTATTGGGAAGTTTAGGCCAAACCAGAGAGGCTTAGTCCAAGGGCACAGTAAAAATAAATGTTCAAGAGTCTTACGGTCTGACTTACACACAAAGCACAAGGGTGCGTGAGTTAGATATTTTCTTCTGAATAGAGCTTCCCTAACGGGAAGAGCATTTTGACAAACTCTCCACAAAAAATGTTTAACCTTTTCTGGTGAAGGGGCAGACCAAATTTCGGGCCAAATATCCTTAGGGGTAGGGGTGAAGGTGGAGTTATAAGGAGCAGAGTGAATGAATAGACAATTCGTGCAGTCTGATGTAACCAGATTTCACTATGTAGTTGCCATCCTTAGTAAAAGACCAGTAGAGGTAGTCATTAGGGGAAGACCATGAAATATGGGTTCTAACAGCATTGGTAGCACTAGATGGAGCTAAATTGGCTCTTAGTTATTCATGATGGTGGCTGGTGAGGTCACAATGTTAATACCAGAACCTGAGCCATTAGACTATCTTGCAGAGGATTTAAGAAGTTCCCTACCTTGAAGTAATCTATTCCACACCCAGAAAGCACCTCTCTTGGTAGTAGCACTGCAGAAGTCAAAACTAAGAAAATATTCTGAATTATCCCGCAAGCCTGTTTTGTTAGTTGAGCACTATTCACTTTATTAAACTCCCTAAAGACCATACCCCCAAGAAACTTTGGGGAACAAAGAGTCTCAATATTCTTCCAAATGAATCCCTCTATGTTTCCCAGATGAGCTCCACTTGAACTTAGCCACAACACTAGTGAGAGATGAACAAAAAGTTTTAGGAAGCTTGAGGATAGCCATGACATAGCTAGGAATAGATTGTACCATAGCTTTAATTAGGGCTTCTTTCCCTGTTAGGTTAAGGAGGTTTCCTTTCCGACCCTCCAATTTAGCCAAGACCTTTTCTTAATCCAACTAAGACCCTGGCACTTAAATACTCCCCATTTAGCAGGGATGCCTAAGTATTTGCGTCAATTATCTTAGATAGGGATGTTGGTGAGGCTTCCCAGCCTAGCCTTCAGCAATGGATCCACTTTACAACCACAAATAAGCCCACATTTTGTAGGTAGACTTAAACCCAATGTTTTAAAAACCGGACCGGACCGGCCGGTTGAACCGGGAACCGGACCCCCGGCCGGTTGGTTCAACCCCGTTTGAACCGCAGTCCTATTGAACCGCCCAGAACCGGATCAAACCGGGGAAGAACCGGGTTGAACCGCGGTTCAACCTCTTTGAACCGGAAACCGAACCGGATTGAACCGCCCGAAATACATTTTTTTATTTTTAAATTTACTTTTTTCTCCAAAATTTAATATTTTTTATTTTTTATTTAATAAATTACTCATCCGGTTCAACCATGGTTGAACCGGTTGAACCGATTGAACCATGAACCGGAGGCCTCGTCGATTCGATCTCCGGTCCGGTTTTAAAAACATTGCTTAAACCTACCAAAATTGTTGTCGCCTATTGAACCGGGGTGAACCGCCTAAAATGTTTTTTCTTTTAATTTTTTTATTTACTTGTGCCCTAAAATTTAATACTTTTTTATGTATTTGTTAGTCATCTGTTTCAGCCATTGTTGAACTGAGTGAATCATGACCTGGAGGTCTCATTGGCTCGATCTCTAGTCCGATTTTAAAAATATTGGTTCCATTTGTCTATTTTTTTTGTGGGACGGGGTTGGAACCAACCTGAAACCATTGAGTTGAGACGGGTTGGCAGGTTGAGATAGACCCTATACACACTCAATGGGCACAAATTTTTAGGTCGAATCTTCCTCGAAAACCAATAGCAACAGATATAGATATATACTTGTCTATGCATACTTACGAAAATACACTTGTCAACATGTACCAACGAGCGGGCTCGTCAGTATCCCTTTTGCCATAGATACTTACCATTAGAGGTGTCAATTTGTCCCCAAGCCCCAAGCCCGGCCCCATTGGCCCCCTAATTTAGCCCTAAATATTTCAGCCCCCTATTAATGGGGCTTTTTTTAGCCCCAACCCACATTTTCAATTTTTTAGTGGGTTGGGGCCAGGGCTTTGTGGGTTGGCCCCCAATTTTTTTTAGGCTTAAATATGTTTTAGGCCCCTGCAAATATAGGGTGTTTTGGTTTAAGCCCCTGCAAAAAATTTTTTTTGTTAAAAGCCCTTGCAAAATGACATATTTTGTTATAAGCCCTTCTATGACTAAAATGTTAGCCTTAACATGGAATGCTATAATTGCTGGATATGTTGAGAAGGGCTTATAACAAAATATTTCATTTTACAAGGGCTTTTAACAAAAAAAAATTTTTGCAGGGGCTTAAACCAAAACACCCTATATTTGCAGGGGCCTAAAACATATTTAAGCCTTTTTTTATCATTCTTTTCCTACTACTTACACCTCTCTTTCATTCTTTTACCCCATTCCTCTTCTCCATCACTCTCACCACCACCTCATTCTCTCTCTCACCACAACCATCACCACCATTACCATCTCCCACTCACCACCACCACCACCACCACCTCCTTTTTCTTCTCACCACCACCTCCTTTTTCTTCTCACCACCACCACCACCATCACTACCACCTCCTTTATATTTTTAAAACATAAAAAATCTTTCACTAAAAAAATATTCTTATTAGTAAAAAAATACTTTTAAACATCATTTTAATATATTTTTATACTTCATATTTTTTTTATATTTTTAATACTGTAAATGTATAAATATAATATATATATAGTTATATATAATATAATAGTTATAATATATATATAAATATAAATATAAATATAAATATATATTTATATTTAAATATGGAGGTGGTGCCGGGCGGATCTCTGGTGGCCCCACGGTGGCGCTTCGGCGACCCCACGGCGGCGCTCCGGCAACGCCGACGGCGCTCCGCGATCTCACGGCGGCGCTCCGGCAACCCACACGACAGCGGGAGGCGGCGCTCCGGCGGCCACCACGGCGGTCGGTGGTGGCTGATATATATTATATAATATATTATATATTATATATATATAGTTTCTGAATTTGAAAAAAACTGAAAAACTGAAATTTATTTTTTTTGTTAAAAAGTATTTTTATAATTATCTAATGGATTTAAAAAATATATTGGATGGATCACAACCATCCCCAAAATTAAACAAAAAATTAAGGATCTTCGGGTTGGCCCTGGCCCACTGGGGCTTGGGGCCATGTGGGCTTATGAAATGTGGGCTTTTTGGCCCTAGGGCCACGTGGAGCTGGGGCTGGGCTGGCCCATATGGGCCAAATTGACAGCTCTACTTACCAATAGGAAATGGCGTTGATAATGGAACAAACTTTTCAAAGGGTTTATTTTTTTGTTTTTGTTTTTTTGGGAAATCATGTTACTAATTAAATAAATAGAACCTACTAACAGTAATAACATATGATATAGTAGCAAATGCAAATCCATTAGAGATAACAATATCACATACAATCCCAACAATACATAAAGTTTCTTACAACTAGTGGGATGACCCGTGAGATGCACGGGGTCAAAGCTTTAGAGACCGCATAATCATTATAATACTAAAATTAGCTTAATAGAAATGAAAGACAAATTCTAACAATTAAAACGTGCTTAGTAGATTCAAAAGGATAGAAACCAAAGAAAAGAACCGACAGTGGCTGCATAGACTGAGAAAAGTGGGGAACACAATTAGGAACATACTACAGATAAAAAATTACATAATTATTGCATGAATTAAAATTACTTTAGTAGAATTTTAAAACCATACAAACGACAAAGCAAAACTTCTGAAATTTAAAGGAACAATTCTAGAAAAATTGCTTATTAAAGAATAGGTACTTGATGAAACAAAAGTTGAAGGGGTAGTGCAGAGAAGAAAATGCTTAGCAACTTAAATAGAAGGGTTTAAGCTAAAGATTGAAAGCAACCAAAGAATGCTATACAGGAAACCATGAGATATAGCTAATCAGATTAAAGTGCTTACACATGCACTTCAAAATCACCACCATATAGTGAAGATATAGATGTAACATAAAACTGAAAGTTGTAAATGAAGGAATGAACCAACAAATAGCATACACATCTAATAACATCATAAGGTTGTTGTAAATCTTTCTTACAACAATTTGACAGTTCCTATTCCTGAAAAATTCAATCAAAATTCGGATAAAGTTCAGGCCCTTGATCTCTCTTCAAATAATTTGACAGGTTCAATTTCTGGCTTGAAAATTGAGTGCAAGTCCTTGTTGCAGCAAACTTTATCTATCAGGACTCAATTCCTTTCTCTTTGTCAAACTGCACCAGCCTTAAGAGTTTGAAATTGGCCAACAACTTTATCTCAGGGGGTATGCGAAAGTCTTTGGGTCAGCTAAACAAACTGCAGACTTTTGATCTTTCCCACAATTAAATTACTGGCTGGATCCCTTCTGAATTTGGAAATGCATGTTTCCCTTTTAGAACTTACACTTTCTGTCAACAACTTCATGGGCCCAATTCCTAATGGTTTCTCTTCTTGCCTTGGTTGCAGCTTCTTGATATGTCCAACAACAATATGATAGGAGAATTACCAGAGTAAATCTTCCAGAACCTTGGATCATTACAAAAACTGAGTTTGAGAAATGAAGGGAATGAAAATGAAGGTAATGAACAAAGGAACAAACATGCAGCAAAAATCACATAACAATTAGAACAAAAACATGACAAACAATTGATAAGAAAATGAGAAGAAAACAAATAAATGAATTCTAAAATCAACCCCTGTTTCAAAGATACTTGATACCAAACAATTTAGAGTTAAGGAGGGAAATGTAAACACCAAGCAAACAAAACAGATATCAGTTGATGGAAATACATGAAGATGCAGGGAACATAGTAAACATTGTAGAGACAGAAGTCAATTAAATCGAAAAAACAAATTATTTTTAAAAAAACAAAACAAATAGGCAATAGAGATTAACAAAGAGTCAAAGCAGTCCCTGCCTGGATTACTGAGGATAAGAGCAATTGTCATAACAGTCTTCTCAAGTCTCATTGCATCTGCTAGAATCTAGAATAAAAAATATAAAAAAATAGCAATAAGATAAACTTCTCGAACAGAATATAATATGTGGAATTTAAAAACATGATGACTTGAAATAAATTCACTCCTCCTCTTGCCATCTGTGTTGCTTTTGGAAATTGCATTGTGGACTCGCTGGTGAAAATGTTCACATAAATTGTCCTTCTGCAAGAAAGCATGTCAGCTTAAGTTGCATACTGATATTGGGGGGAAAGACTTCACTTTGCTTGTGGAATCATTTGCTATTAGTACTTACCCATTGCATATATTGAAGGCAGACCAGCAAGGATGCAAGTTTCTCTCAGCACTTTCAACACCAATTCCATTTTCAATTTCCGGCATCCAGAACAGAGCTTGGCTCTGGTAAGGTTTTAAATTACACCTCAGGGTGCTTGATGCTTCCTTCTCCTAAAGAGACACGAGTCATAAAAGGGTTGATGAAAAGTGACCGGAGAGAGAAGTTTGAAGTTAAACAATTGAAATTGAAGCACAAAAGCTCTTTACCTCAAAATCTCAACTCCTAGAGGCTCCGTTGAATTACGTAGAACATTGCATAAGAAAATATATTCGGGAACAAATTATTTATATGATGAGAAATGCATAAAAAATGAACATATAGATTAGGAAAAAAGACTCACTTGTGCCCATCTTTTCCCAAGGAACTCATTATTTACCATGGCATTTTGTCCATACATTATAGGTGATATCCAAAAGCTCCATAGCCACCATTTTTTTAAGCTGTGTGTGAGTATAAAGCAAAGGAAAGAGAGGAGCAGTGTTAGTATAGAACATAATGAGAGAAATATTGTGATTGCTTTGTATTGTATTCATGATTCATAATACCTTTTGATAGAACAAAACCACTCATTGCAAAAAGGATGGCCAGTGCAAAAGAGAGACAGCAACACGTTCAACAAAAAAGCACCCCAAAGAAGCCTGTAGAACCATGAATGGCACCAAATAGAAATGCTGGTCCTAAAGATCACAATCACTAAAACAGCAACACAAAAGAGAGACAAAGTTCTGTAGGTGCCTATCTAAAGCAATAAATATGAAGATAATAAAGAAAGGAAAAAAACAGGACTAAGTTGAGGGACGAACCCAAAAAGGACTTGAAAGCTGATGAGAAGAGGTGGGGAGGCATTGGGGTTTATATAAAACTAAAGCAACGTACCAACAGTACCTAGAGGCGCAAATCACAGATAATAATGAACCTAATTAAAAGGGAAGAACCACAATTAGAAGCAACTGGAATGCAAAAGGTTAGATTGGAGAAGTTAATAGAGGTTATCAGTAGTTAGAGATCATAATAAAACGCATGGGAAAAGGGAAATCATGATCACAAACAATTGGCATGGAGAAGGTTAGCTTCACAAATCAATTCACAAACATTGGGAAGAGGAGATGCTGTCAACTGTCTACAAACCAAGACAGATTAAGTCAAAAGTTTACAGAAATATACTTATTTCACAAATTAAATATCAAATATTTACAGAAACATGTTTGTCAAGGAAATTTTTTTTAACTAAAACACAAACTACAAAACTTTCTACCAGTAGACTCACCCCACCTATTTGCCTCTCTCTCTAAGCTACATCCGAAGATATGTGACCCAATTAGTGGAACAGGAAAATGAAAGCAAGTGAAAAATTGAAAGAAAAAATGTGAAAGTTAATGGGCGAGAAAGAAGAGCCTGGGAGTAATAGAAGACCAAAAAAATTTAAAAACTCAAAAAATTTAAGAGAGAAACAATTTGTTAAGAGAATGAAGATACAAAAAACTTACATGAAACTAAATTGAGGTGTAAGAGAGAAGAAACCAGATGCACTTCTTTGCTATCTGCAAAAACCATGACACCAATATTTATTGTTAGTTTGTTACAATAGTTCAGTTAGTAAACTGAACATAGCTATGTATATATAGCAGTTCTGTAGTTGTAATTCATCAGATCAATGAAATGAGTTTTTCACTCAAATTCCAGTTTCTCTACTACTTTATGCTTAATAACCAACAGAGATAGTTATTTCAATCAATTGACCACAAATCTGATAAGTGACACTGCTGTAGAAATATGCTTGGTTCCAATCTCATTGACATACTCATGTGTCCTTGTTGTGTGTTTGAAAGCTGATTCCGCAGTATTGATACTGAATAGAAATATTAAAAAGACACTGTTAGAATGTATTACAACAGGTAGGATGTAATACTTATAAGAAATAACACACACCTCTGCCATGCGACAATGTTTTGCAGCAGAAAAATCAGAGGTGCCTTTGGCATTTTTTTATGCCTGCGTGCAAAAGCCCTGCCTGCCACTTCTTCTTTGCATGAGACACAATATCTCCCACAGATGATACATGTCCATCTAAGAATGACTTGCTAGCAATGCCATTTTCTCTAAGATCAATAAGCAAGCATAAACACATGCATGATCCCATCAACAATCATCTCCTAGAGGGGAAAAACGACAGAAAAGAGAAAAATTGTGAAAAGAAATACTCGAAAGTCGAAACAGACCAGATCCATTTGACGACAGATGTGATTTGAAGAGGACAGAGCGAACACCTGTAAAAGAGAAAAAACGATTTTCTAAAATGCCAAATCCTCAATCACAACCCCAATTAACAGAGCCATCAACATCTCTAGAAAAACCAACAACTACAATCATAAACATAAACAAAAGAGGGGAAAAAATACCAGAAAACAATGAGTAATTTGTCACAAACATTAAGCTACAAAATCATCTCTTCAAACTCCATTCCCCATTAAATCTGTAAAAAGAACAAATGACTTCAAAAAAGAGGCAGGGAAATAGAAGATGATCAAAGAGAGATAAAAATAAAGAAAGGAATTTGCACCACATTTTTTGGCACAGAGAGTAGCGGGCAAGCCGAAGGTGTCACAGTGGCGGTGGCGGTCCAGTTGTCAAGTTGTCAAGTTCCACGGCCCACCACATTGAGGCTTCCTTTGCAAGCAGCATCTGTCTCACCACCGCATCTCTCCATCACCGTCACATCTCCCCCACTATCGGTTCCCTCTCTTTTCCCTCATCTCTCGGTATTTCTACAAAATCAGAAGCGGAAATCAAATTCAGAATCAATATCAAAATAAGAAGATAAGAAGGTAACAGGAAGAGGAAATATGTGCTACACCTGGGTTTCGAAATTTTGAATATAAGTTTCCTAAATGAAGAAGGAGGACGGCGGCGAGGAGAGAGTGAGAGGAAGAAGATCTGCGAGAGAGAAAGAAAGGAGATGAGGAAAGCTTGGTTCGTGGTTGACGGCGGTGATGGTGTGGGAGGAGGAAAGGAGGACGGCGGCGAGGAGAGAGTGAGAGGAAGAAGATCTGCAGAGAGAAAGAAAGGAGATGAGGACTTCTGAGAGATGAGAGAGAGAGAGAGAGAGAGAGAAAGGAAGCGTGAGGAAGAAAGGAAGCGTGAGGAAGCGTGAGTGTCAGGATGAGAGAATGGAACGTGTTGCGCATGCAAGAGAAGAAAGGGGAGGGCAAGACACGTGGTGGACACATGGCAGTGATCAAGTGGCTGAAAAATTGGAGGGAAATAGGGGGGCTTTGGCGGGAAGGAGACTACCCCAAGATGTAAATGTAGAGATCCTACTATCATAGCAAAGGTAGGACAAGATATCTTACAAGTCATCAGAGACATGTAGCCTAGATAAGGGAATCCCAAAACATCATCAAATAAGCCTGGGGCTACATCATCATCATCATCATCATGTCATCTCAACACTCATAACAACTCTTCCTTCACTAGCCTTTTGTGCTCCTCAGAAGCAATTAATCTCCCCATTAACCCTGCCATATTAGGTGAATCCTTCAGAAGAGCGACTAATGATTGTTCCACGAGTATTGATCAGGCGGTTGACCTCTTTGTATGTATCGGAAAAAGTCTTAAGCACGGTAAAGGCGACCCTTATACTTGTCACCAACTACTTGTAGCCAAAATGCTCAGCCTTAGCGCGTCCTCCTCCTCAAGGGCAACTGGCCACTAAGGTTATGGCTTAGACATAACCTTAGTCATCATCAGCTCAAACTCCACCTACTATATATAATCAAACAAGGAGAGGAGTCCAAAAAAATATAAAAATATTATCATTAAATGGTAATTAAGCGCTCATTCCAAGTGTCTTGTTGGGAAAAAGTTATCACAACCTTAATCACATAATGTTAGGCAGCTAGATGGCTACCCAAACAAAACTAGGTAAAACTACTAAAGGAAGAAGACAATAAAGAAATAAACTACTAAAATAAAATAACTTTTGATTTGATTGATTGATTGCTTGATTCCTTAAAATGTCTCCAAGAGACTACATATATAGTGACTACTAATGGGCTCATAAAGTAAAAGGCCTAAGGGCTAAAAGCCCAACTAAATTAGCATTATATAAAAGTCCTACTAACTAAAATACTATTACTAAATTATTCTAATTAAACTCAACTAATTAAAATATTATAACTAAATAATCCTAATTAAGCTTCCTATCATTGCCGACAGGTTCACTTGAACCTTGTCCCCAAGGTTCTAAAAATTTCTAACCAGAACCCAAATTTTATTCTCTTTTCCCGGGGTCCCATTGCTTAAATGATAACCACTTGAGAGTCTTCAATTTTTTTGGAGAGAACCAATAAGTCACAAAATTCATCTGACTCAATATCTTGCTTCCCAATTTGAGTGAATGGTGAAAAACAGGTGGCACCCACTTGTTTGCTAGTACACTGTGCAATTACTGTAGGCACACTAATTGCGAATGCGCTCATTCAAAAGTCGTCGAGGACAAAACCTGGTGTGTTAGTTGTGCCATGGGTTTTGCAAATTGATGAGCCGTGTAAAAAGGAAGGACTGACAGTATGGAGTGGAGCAGCATCCAATCTTTCAAATGCTTGCATAAAAGTGGAGTACGGATATGAGATAGTAGAGGACAGTTGGCGCGAAGTGTGTGGCTTTGTGGAGGATGGTACAGTGAGGTGGTGTACGTGGGAGGGTGTGAGAGGAACAAATGCTGAATTTGGATAGTGGAAACGTTGCTGCATTTGGGGGAGGATTGTGACACGTGGCGCACTTTCGTTGGCTGGGGGCGTTTCACTCAGATTGTGCTTTTTTGGCAACGGCTGGGATTCATTTCTCCAAGTCAAATGCAGATCTGAGGGTGCTGGCACCACAGTGTAGCAGCATTCAGCAGAGAAGGAGAAGCAACAATGGGAATCCTCAGAAAAATTCAAATCCGGCGCTATGTGTGTGTTCGTCCCATGACTCTTCACTTCCTGTTTTGGGGGGCAGTAACGATGGGGAAGGTATCAGTGGTGGTGGAAGCCCTGTTGAATCAACCCTTAAAAAAACTGGATCTGGTGGTTCTGACGGTAGCACCGGTGGTGGGATTGAAAATCTTTCCGGTGGTTTCGGCGGTGGAAACAGAGGAGGAGAGGAGCTTGTGGGTGGTTGCGAAGCATCACAAGGAGATGGCAGAGAACGTGGCAGTGAGGGAATGGTTGATACATCCCGCATCGGTGGCTTCGACGGCGACAGAAGTAGTGAGAGTGAGACTCGAGTTGCGGGTTTCGACGGCAGCGACGGTGATGGGCGTGAGGCTAGATCTGGTGGTTTCGGTGGTGGGAACGGGGATCGTGGAACCGAGTTGTCCCCTTTCCCTATGGCAGCGACCGTTGTGTAGAGGCTCTGATCCGATGGTGTGAACAGGGTTGGCGGTGGTGAAGGGTCTGGCTGTGGCTTCGGCGGTGGAAACAGAGGAGGAGAGGAGACCACGTCAGGGGATTTTGGTGGTTCGATTTTTGGAGAGAAGGTCACAGAAGGGGTATTTTTCATGGAAAGGGAAAACAAATCTGGATCCTCTTGTTTCTGTTTATCTTCTTCTTCTTCTCTTTGTTCCTCTATTTTTTCTTCAACCAACTCCTCTTGTAGATGCTTATTTGCTTCACGAATTATTTGAAACAAATGTGCAAGTGATTTCCTCAGCTCTCCAGTTTTGATATTTCTACGAAGAGGTGTTTGGAGCTTCGCATCTTCAGCTCTAAAATCCTCTTGATATTCTTTTGATGAGAAGGTTGGTGGAACAGAGGAAGGAGAAATTTCAGCAGGGGGCTTGGTATAAGCCATGGGAGATGCAGGCAGTGCTTGTTGTTGATAAGGAAAAGAAGGAAGACAAGTTGAAGAGGTGTATGAATCCTGTTCTGGAACATGATGGTAATAAGGGTGGTGTTGTTGCTGATAAACATCTGAGGTAGCATAAACACCAGGAGATGGGAATGGGATAGGTTGAGGAGGTGTGTAGCCATGAGTGAAGCACAAAGTTGGTGATGGAGATGGAATGGTTGAGTAGAAGGAGGAATATTGTAGGAGGGATAATCTGGAAATGAGGGTGTATGAGTGGTGTTGGAGGAGTGAAATGGTGCGGTAGGCGAGGAATAAAGTGGACCATTGAAGTTTTGATATGCCATGGGGGGTTGAGTGCAAGAATGAAAGCACCAATTGTTGGGCAGCTAGAAGGCTACCCTAACAAAACTAGGTAAAACTACTAAAGGAAGAAGCCATTAAAGAAATAAACTACTAAAATAAAATAACTTTTGATTTGATTGATTGATTGCTTGATTCCTTAAAATGTCTTCAAGAGACTACATATATAGTGACTACTAATGGGCTCATAAAGTAAAAGGCCTAAGGGCTAAAAGCCCAACTAAATTAACATTATATAAAAGTCCTACTAACTAAAATACTACTACTAAATTATTCTAATTAAACTCAACTAATTAAAATACTATAACTAAATAGTCCTAATTAAGGTTCGTATCACATAACTTAACCTCTAGTAACAAATTCAATTGAATGTATGGAGCATTCTTCACACGTTTGAGAGTTAATTTGGTCCATTAGATATCTCCAAACCAACCTATCAAATGCCAACAGACTCTAACACACTTCCATGAGCAAACTTCACATCACTGAACTCACTTGAGTTAAAAGGATGAAAACATCCCTACAGGTGACGTGTAACCAGAGACAGATCTATTCATAGAACTGTCGGGTCAAATGCCCCCAGTGATATTTATGCTACTATAATACTACCTATAATACTAATTTTGTTATAATTAAAATACTCAAGACTATAGCAATATGAAGAACAAAAGAATGATAAGAGAACGAGAGAATATGGTAGTCTTTTTATTTCTCTTTTCAAGAATCCTTTACATATGAGGTTGAGTCCTATTTATAAGGTAGGGACTGGCAAGTGAGTAGTCAACCATAAAAGACCACTACACAATATAATGATGAGATGATGGGAGAAGGGAAATGGACATCCAATAATATTCATAACACTTCCCCATGGATGTCTATCGAGGATATGCCTCATTAAAACCTTACTAGAAAAACCCATTGGGAAAAAATCTAGTGAAGGAAAAAGAGTACAATATCCTTTTGTGATAATTACAAAATTTATTTATTTCTCCCCCTCATCCAGACAATCATTTTTGAGATGGCGAAGTCGAATATTTTGTACCAGTTGTTTAAAATTTCTGCCCGGGAGCGATTTTGTGAAAAGGTCCGCAAGATTATCATATGAACGAATTTGTTGAATGCTTATATCACCATTCTTCTGAAGATCATGAGTGGAGAAGATTTTGGGAGAAATATGCTTTGTTCGATCTCCTTTAATGTAACCCTCTTTCGACTGAGCAATACATGCAGTATTATCTTCATCGATGGTTGTCGCATTTATTCTTCCACAAGAAAAACCACAAGTCTCTTGTATGTGTTGAATCAGAGACCATAACCAAACATATTCCCGACTTGCTTCACGTAGTGCTAAAAGTTCTGCATGATTTGAAGACGTTGTTGTTATGGTCTATTTCACAGATCTCCATGAAATTGTTGTAGCACCACAAGTAAACAAGTAACCTGTTTGTGATCTACCATTGTGAGGATCAGACAAATAACCTGCATCTGCATAACCTGTTAATTCTAATTTGGATACTTTGGAATAAAACAAACTCATATTCATTGTACCTCTAAGGTAACAAAGTATATGTTTGACTCTGTTCCAATGTCTTCGTGTGGGTGAAGAACTATATCTTGCTAATAGATTGACAGAAAATGATATATCAGGACGTGTATAATTAGCAAGATACATCAGTGCTCCAATTGCACCTGAGATATGGTACTTCAGGACCAAGTGGTTCTTCACCCTCTTCTCGAGGTCTAAAAGGATCTTTCTCCACATCCAGTGATCTAACAACCATTGGAGTAGACAACTGATGAGATTTGTCCATGTAGAAACGTTTTAATACTTTTGCTATATAAGCCTCTTGAAACACAAAATTTCCATTATTCAAATGCTCAATTTGTAATCCTAGACAAACTTTGTCTTTCCCAAATCCTTCATCTCAAATTTTTTCTTTAAGCAATCTATAGCCTTTGGAAGCTCTTCAAGAGTTCCAATAATATTTATGTCATCAACATAGATGGGAATTATAGCAAATTCTTTTCCAGATCTTTTAATAAAAATACATGGACAAATTGAGTCATTTGTATATCCCTCCTTTATCCACCCTAACTTGGGTTTTGAATGCCAAGTCTAGCTAAAGACTATAAATTAAACGCTACTGGGAGGCAACCAAGATTTTTAGGACTAATTATATTTTGTATGTTTTTGTTTTTACTATTACAGGTATGAATAAGAAGACTTGTGGTATGTATGTGCTGTCAATTATGTAGAATTTTGATGATGTAGCACCATGTGTTACAGCACTCGTGGCTGAGGTGTTGAGCATGTAGTTAAAATAGTAAAAAAGGTGACGATGAGAAAGATGGAGGAGAGCATAGTAAGCAAGAAGAAGAGGGAAGTAAGGAAGGATCCCCCATTTTGCATCAACCAACACCACCCACCCAAAACCTTTCCACCACACCTTCACCTAAACCATCCCCTCCACCTAAAACACCTCCATCACAAAATCCAAATTCTCACAGTTCCAACCATTAATCCACTCCTACCTCAAACCAAACCATCAAACCTTATCCCAACACCTTCCCCATTTCCAAAACAACCCACTCTACACAAGTCCCCATCTCATAAGAAACTTCCCTCACTAAAACAAAAATCATCTCAGTCTCACAAAAAAAAATCCACCCAAAATTCAACCTGCCACAAAGCAACCACCAACGCTATTGGAAACTAAAGTGTAGAGAGTGGATGTTGTCACACGTGGTGCTATAGCATCAGTATCAGCAAGCAGTGCTATAGCATTAATGTCAGAAGGTAGAGTTGCAGCATCTGCTGCAGCACCAAAGAAAGCTTTAAGAACAAAAATGGTTGCCAAAAAGAGGTCAACGGTCCCTGATTCTGTTGTGAAGGAACTCGATTCTGTTGTGGCCAAATTAGATGATTGGGTCCCTCCTACTCCACCAGATCCTCCATTGGCCAAAGATTCAATGCAAGAAGCTGTTTTTCAAAAGTTGATGCACCAAGGGAAATACCTACCGCAAGACTTAGTCTGGCTGATGACACTTAAATCAAGCGCTACTGGGAGGTAGCCCAGGGGTTTTAATCTAAACTTTGTTGTTTTTGTTTCTATTTTTGATATTGCAGGACTGTTCAATTGCATTGGTGAAGTGAGCATTAACTGTGAAGTGGTAGCACCAGAAGCTGCAGCATCCACTGCTGCAACAGCTAAAACTGAGCCAGAAAAGGATTGTGTTGTGTTCACCAATCAGTAACCCTTTCCTCCTATGTGTGTGTTAATGTTGTGTTGTGTTGTGTTGTGTTGTGTTGTGTTGTGTAGTGGTTAGTTGTTGTGTTTTTGTCTGTGTTGTCTGTTTTCAAATAAACCTGCTGGATGTTGTAGCATCTGTAATAGCATCCAGCAGTTGTGTATGATTTCAAATTATGATTTTGTTAAATGTTTTTAATTTCATAATTGTAGTGTCCAAAAGGCCTCTCCCATTAGAATTGCATGAGAAGTGGAGACACTTCTAGGTCTTAAGTTAGGGGGAGGACCTTAAATGTGTTTAATGTTATGTATGTCAAATATTAATGTCATGTGTGTTTGTTGAATAGAAAACATGATCACTTGCAATTCCTAATTTTTCAGTAATAGAATGTGTATCTCCCTGGGCTAAATTTAATGATGATTAAGTGTATATGTGTAGTGTAGCCTTGTTTGATTGATGACTAGTCTTATTGCTGCTGCTACACAAAACTCTAAGCTTAGGGAGGAACCCAGTTAGCTAGGGATGATCTGATCCTGAAGTTAGTTCTGGTTAACCAAGATTTAGTCAAGTTTTTATTAAAAATTGAGAGTAGCATTTGAAGCTAAGTTTGGGGGTGCATCGGTTATATTAAGGTTAGGTATGAAGATTATGGGATGGTCAGTGCAATAGATTCACAAAGTATACAAATGTATTGTCAATGGGTCATGTATATTGTAATTAGCTGCAATTGCCCAAAATAAATGCTAAACTGTTCCAAAAATGCATATAAGAAGAAAAGAAAAAAAAGAAAAAAAAAGAAGAAAAAGGAAAAAAAAGAAATAAATGCAAATAAAGGAGTTTAGTAATGAGGGCATTGTAGCTACATCTGTTCATCAAGTCACCTGTGCTATAGCATCAAACACTATAGCGCTGAGAAATCACCAAATCTATAGTTAGTGCACTAGTCAAAGATCAGAAATGCCTAATCAAACCCTTTTTTTTGCTTTGAAGCCTCTCAAGTCTTATGTGAAGTTGTTAGTCTACTCCCCTTTTTGAAAAAATTTTTGGCTAGACCAAAAGAAGACCACTCTTTCCAAGGCTAGGAGAAATGTTGAAACTAGCTAGGAACTATACTGAACCTAGAGATCACACACTCACAATTGAGCAGTAATAATTCTAGATGTTGTGAAAAACAATGGTGTGTGAGTGTGAATCTGAAAGTTTGGCCCACTAAGAACATTTTTGAAAAAACTGTTTGATTTAGGGATGCAACTGACCTTGTCTTTCTATGCTGTTATTGTTCTGTTTTAAGTTAGCTTGTTTGTCTTTTTAAAGTGTCATTACTTAAGGACAAACAATGGTTTAAGTTTGGGGGTGTGATAACTCCTATCTATAAGAGTTATTTATGTTTTCTAGACTCAAACAAATGTGAGTTCTAAAGTAATAAACTTTTTTTTAAGAAAAAAAAAAGAGAAAGATATTGTTGTTGTCTTGTTTGTGCAGCTAATCTATGTAATTGTTTCTTTGTTGTTGTGTTGGGGCATGGGGCATGGGAACACTTGCTTCCCTATGCCAAATACATGAGATTTCTAACAAAAAGGAGAAAGCAGAAGGATGATATTTTCTTCTTGTCCTATTATCCACCCTAACTTGGGTTTTGAATGCCAAGTCTAGCTAAAGACTATAAATTAAACGCTACTGGGAGGCAACCCAGATTTTTAGGACTAATTATATTTTGTGTGTTTTTGTTTTTACTATTACGGGTATGAATAAGAAGACTTGTGGTATGCATGTGCTGTCAATTATGCAAAATTTTGATGATGTAGCACCATGTGTTACAACACTCGTGGCTGAGGTGTTGAGCTTGTAGTTAAAATAGTCAAAAAGGTGACGATGAGAAAGATGAAGGAGAGCATAGTAAGCAAGAAGAAGAGGGAAGTAAGGAAGGATCCCCCATTTTGCATCAACCAACACCACCCACCTAAAACCTTTCCACCACACCTTCACCTAAACCATCCCCTCCACCTAAAACACCTCCATCACAAAATCCAAATCCTCACAGTTCCAACCATTAATCCACTGCTACCTCAAGCCAAACCATCAAACCTTATCCCAACCATAGTTGTCAAAATCGCGAGTCAACTCGTACGATTCTACGAGTTTACGAGTTTTTGATGCCCCAACGAGTCAAATTTCGTGTAGAATTGGAATCTTCATAAACTCGGTCAGACTCGCTCAGACTCGGTCAGACTGACGAGTTTATCACAGGATTGAATTTTTTTTAAAAAAAAAAAGCCCAAAACGCTGTGTTTTAGGTTAACTTGTAGAGAGGAAGCTCATTATGTCTAAGATGTGTACAAGTGCTATTCCTTTCAATTGTATTAAAAATGTGGAGTTTGCAAAGATGTTTGACATGATTGGGAGGTATGGAATCGGTTCCAAACCTCCTTCATATCATGAAATTAGAGAAAAGCTTTTAAAGAAACTTGGAGTTTTATCTAATAGGAATTGTTATCTACATACTGTAGCGACCGAAAAATCCGAAGGAGGGATTCTTCGTCGTTTTTGAACAATGGAGCCGCCATCAATATTTATTTTTAGGAAAACATTGAAAAAAAACCTTTGTTTTTGGGTTCGGGGGTCGATTAAGTGCGGGGAAGGTGCTAGCACCCCGCAACATCCTAAAAAGGTTACCTTTTAATTTAATGTGTAGAAAAAAAAATTAGTTTAAAGAAAACATTTTAATTTACCCTTTTTATTAATTACAGAAAAAAACGGAAAGGAAGACTTAATAAAAATTTAGTTTTTCGCGCTTGACAGGAGTGGGGCCCCGCTCCTACGCATCTCTGGGTGCGATGGAGAAATCAAAGCTACGTAGTTCTTGGGTAGAAAATATTTGTGCGTTGGTATTTTTTTATTGAAAGATTTGCGAAAACTAGAGGCCGTTCATGGTGACCAAACAGATAAATCCAGAGTGGTCACCACTAATGGCTTGTACGAAAAAAAGAAGGTGTTTACAGCGTTCAAACGAGCTGAGCCCAGAGTGACCGCTATAAATAACCAATTTGTGATCGCGTGCTTGTTTGTTCGGAAAATGCTTACCGGGGAAATGTGATCAAAAAAATGGATTTGAGATTATGTCTGTGTGTGTGTTTTTTTTTGTTGATTGAAAGTCCTTTTTTTTTAAGCTTAGGCGGGTGTTCATGATGATCAAACGAGTAACCTTAGGGTGATCACCGCTTACTAATCCGTTTCGAAAAATGGAGATTATTCCTATCGGTCAAACAAGCTAAATTCAGAGCGACCGTTAGCAACAACCTATTTGTGTACGAGCTTGGTTGTTTGAAAGAAAGAAAAAAAGGTTTAGAAACATTACGATGTAAATAAAAGCGGAATGGGTGGTAGTAAAAAAGGGAGGTACAATTAACAACAAGGAGTGTTGTATCAAAAATAGGGGGTGCGAACAGTGAGACCAAATCGGTTTTTGTGAACTAGGTTGTATTTAAAAAAAGATGGGCTTGTAGTAAAAAATGGATGAGTTTGCTGTCAAAAAGGGTACTGTATTACTAAAAACGTGGGGATGCAATTAACATGGGTGTTTAAATCTAAAACAGGGGTTGTATTATCAGAACCTGGGGGGTGCCAATAGAAATCTGATGTGAAAAAAAAAGTAGTTGAGCGTTTGATTATTTGAAAAAAAACGCTTTACTTAGAAAACATGATTTAGGGAAATGGGTTGTTTGATTAAGCGGTCTTCTATTTCGAAAGTTGATTTTTGGAAAATGGTTTCCGCTATTATTATTTTGAAAAGAATTACCATTGTTTTTTTTTTGTATCATTATTGTCATGGTTATTATTTTTAAAAGAGGTGTTTTTACTGCTTTGTTTGGGAAAATGATTATAATTATTATTTCTCTTCTTTTTTTTTTAAAAAAAAAGGGGTGGTATTAGTAACCATTTATTTTGAGGAAGGAAAACAATATTTTTACCTTAACAGAACTTTATTTTAATTCGAAAATACAGCATAAAAAAAAATAGCAACAATTTTAAATGAAAAGTAACAATACAAACAGCAATAATTTTTTAAAAAGAAATAAAAACAGCAACAGTTTTAAATAAAAAAACAGCAATAATAATATCTAAAAAACATGACAGCAACAATTAAAAAAAATGAAAAAAACAGCAATAGTTTTAAATAAATAAAAAAAAAACAGCAACAATAATATCTAAAAAAACATGAATTTTCGAATTTACAGCAACGATTTTAAAAAAACAGCAACAATATTAAAAATAAAAAAAACAGGAACAGTTTTAAATAAAAAAAACAGCAACAATAATATCTAAAAAAAATAATTTACGAATTTACAGCAACAAAAATAAAAAAACAGCAACAATATTAAAAATAAAATAAAAAGCAACAACAATATTTACATGAACAAAATTACAGCAACTAAAAAAAAATAAAACAGCAACAATATTTACATGAACAAAATTACAGCAACTAAAAAAAATAAAACAGCAATAATTAAATGAAATATTACATTACACTACCTTAAACAAAAAATCCGGAAATGTTGAAGGAGAAGTTTTCTTCTTCGGATTTCCTCAATACAACAGAATTTGAAACTAAAAAAGTTTGTGAAAGAGAAGAAAAAGAATAACAGTAAAAAAAAAAACTCTCAAACTCTCTTTTCTAAACAAAACCTAGACTCTCCTTCTTTTCTTTTTTTCGAAAACTCCTCTTCTTCTTCCTTTCTCTCTAAAAAAAAACCGTCCCTTTCTTCAATGGATCGACCCCTATTTATACCTGGAGATTTTTTTTAGTCCTGTGCTTCTCTCTTTTCGAAACTGTCCTTCACCATACCCTGTTGCTTCTTCTTTTCTTTGAGACTGGCTTGATATGACAGAGGGAGCAGAAATTTCTGAGGAGGAAAGGGGCATGGTGTCTTAGGGTTAGGTGAGAGTGGTTGGTGAAGGCATGGAAGTGAAAAGAATTCGAAGGGGAGGTATGGAGGCATGTGGGTGAGAAGGTGTGCAGAGGAGAGAATGATGATTTTGTGTTTTGGTGAGAGAAGAGAAGTGATGGATGTGTGAGGGAATGGGGAAGGTATGTGTGAGTGTGTGAGAGTGATGTGAGGGAAGAGAAAATAAAATGAGTGTGTGAGAGGAAAGAGAGATGGGGGGCCGTCGGGGGTGGGGAGAGAGAGAAGGGAAGGGTTGAGTGTGAGTGGAAGAAAGAGAGAGAGGAAGCGTGAGATTGGGAAATGGAGTGTGGGGAAGTGGGGAGTTGAGAGAAAAGAGGAAAGGTGGAGTGTGGGAAAGGAAAAAAGCGATTTCCAAGGAGGGAAAAGGGGGAGTGGGTCGAAAATCAAGGAGGGGAAAGGTGAGTGAATGTGGCTGAATTTTTGGGTTAAGGGGGGATTGAATGTGGATGATTTTTAGGGTAAAGGGGGGTGGCCGAATTAGGGTTTTGGTGGAGGGGAAATGGGTATGGGTTGGATAGAAATTAGGGTTAGGAGGAGTTGGGTTATGGGTTGGGCGAATTGGGCTAGTTTTGTTTTTGTTGGGTTGGGTTTCTGATGGCCCAATCCTGATTGCACCTCCATTCCTTTTTTAACAGACCCCCCCTATTTCCTCCTTTGCTTATATTTTTTTCTTCACTTCTAATAAAAATATTTTTGTTAAAAACTTGTGGCAACTAAAATAGAATAATACACGACATGAAAAAGAAAATAATTATTTTTATTATAAATAAATAAAATTTCTTATTTTTGGATAGGACAAAATTAGGGTATTACAGCTGCCCCTCTTTATTTATATTTTGCTAGGAAATCGGAGGGGTTCCAAATTTCTCGAGGAAAATAGAAATAAAGATAGAAAGACACTAATTTTGTCCAGAATGAGGTTTTTTTGTTTTTTTTTTTGAAACTTATGAAAACTTGGTTGCTTTAGACAGAAAGTAAATAGGGATCGCTGGGGATCTGAAGGATCGCTGGGGATCTGAAGGAGCACTGGGGCTCTGAAGGAGCACTGGGGATCTGAAGGAGCACTGGGGCTCTGAAGGAGCACTGGGGCTCTGAAGGTCTAGTTCAAAATCAATGCTTGGCGCATCGACTTGCGTTCGACTGAGGGACCGTCGGGGTCTGAAGGGCATGCCTAAGCCTGAGGGACCGATGGGTCTGAAGGAGCGCAACTAGCTTATGGTACTAGTAATACGGTCTGGGGGTGGCCTCTTTTCGAGCGGCCATTAGGGTTAATCAGGTCCGGAACTGATATAACCACGAAGGACGTGCACTGTGTTTTTTAGGCGGACACAGCTAGTCTGAAGGGCCTGGGGCCGGATGATCCGTCGGTTGCTCGATAACGCGACTTGCGATCTGGATTGAAGGACCATTGTTGGTCTGAAGGAGCGCCTGGGCTCTGAAGGACCGCTGGGGGTCTGAAGAAATGGTGCTAACGATACATACTAAAATTACCTCAACAGTCACTTGCAATGAATGATGCATGCGCGCATGTAGTTAAGTAATTGATGACATGATGAATGAAATGTGGAATGATTTTATTTTTGGCTTTTGTTCTTGGCCTTCTTCTTTTTTTTCATTTTCTTTTCTTGCTCTTTTGCTCTTTTTGCTCTTTAGCTCTTTATGCTCTTTTGCTCTTTCTTGACTTTGCTGGTATCATCAACTCGCGTGACTCTCGATATGGGATACGAGGGTTGCCTCAAGCAGTGGTGCAAAAGTGCGGGTTATTAAGATTTACTGATGAGATTATGCATTTGTCCTTTTTGCAACTTTATGAGGGATCATCTCTTTTTGTGATTTTTAGAAATTTCGCAATGATTATAATGCTTGTGATCATGCACACGTTTCGCAATTCAGTACCGTCTACCATGAACGTTATTTTTACGATAATAGGGAAATGAGAGAATAAAGGAAGTGTTTAATATTCAAATGGAAAACAAATGCGCAGAAGGTCGCGCTGACTGAAAATTACATTGGGAGTTTAAACTACAAAAAGAAACAGAAGAAAAAGAAAACAAGGAAAGCTGATCGTTTGATTGTTTGTATCTTTGAAGTAACAACGCCAATCGCCCACTAACATAACTTTGAGCATTCATTGTCCAACTTTCGGAGGTATTGACTGCCTTTGTAGCTCAAAGTCCAACTTCTGACCCTAATTTTTGCCTGGACTGCTCTTTAGAGTTTTCAGTCCACCGGGTCGCTCTAATTTTTGCCTAGGCCGCCCTTTCGGGTTTTCGACCTAGCGAGCTTATTTTTTCTTGGCTCATCTTTCTCTTTTTTCCATATATTTCTTTAGGCATAGTACTTCTTAACTGCGTCCGAGTTCACTGGGAGTGGGAGGTCTTCACCGTCCATTTTTGTGAGAATCAATGCTCCTCCAGAGAATGCCTTCTTTACCACATAAGGTCATTCATAGTTAGGGGTCCATTTTCCACGGGAATCCTTTTGGATAGGCAACATCTTCTTGAGCACGAGGTCTCCTTCTTGGAACTGGCGGGGGCGCACTTTTTTATCATAAGCCTTTTTCATTCTTTGTTGGTACAACTGCCCATGACACAAAGCAACTACTCTCTTTTCTTCTATGAGGTTCAACTGATCCAGACGAGTTTGAACCCATTCTGCTTCCTCCAATTTTGTTTCCATTAGCACTCGCAGGGAGGGTATTTCCACCTCGATGGGAAGAACTGCTTCCATTCCATATACCGGTGAGAATGGTGTTGCCCCTGTTGATGTGCGGATAGAGGTTCGATACCCGTGCAAAGCGAAGGGCAACATTTCATGCCAGTCCCTGAAGGTCACTACCATCTTTTGCACGATCTTCTTTATGTTCTTATTTGCTGCCTCAACTGCCCCATTCATCTTTGGACGGTATGGGGAGGAATTATGATGCTGGATTTTGAAGTCGTCACACAACTCTTTCATCATCTTATTGTTCAAGTTGGTCCCATTGTCCGTGATGATCTTATTTGGAAGACCGTAGCGGCAAATCAAATCTCTCTTTATGAACCTGACAACCACTGATTTTGTTACACTGGCGCAAGAAACGGCCTCGACCCATTTGGTGAAATAATCAATAGCGACAAGAATGAAACGATGTCCGTTTGATGCCTTGGGTTCGATGGGACCGATGACATCCATTCCCCACATTGAGAATGGCCATGGTGCTGTTAGGACATTCAGAGAGGCAGGTGGTACATGGATATTGTCGGCATAGATTTGACATTTGTGGCATTTTCTGACGTAGTTGAAGCAGTCAGTCTCCATTGACAACCAGTAGTAGCCAGCCCTTAGGATTTTCCTTGCCATGGTGTGCCCATTAGAATGGGTGCCGAACGAGCCTTCATGGACATCTTTCATAATTCTTTCTGCTTCTTCTTCTGCTACACATCTGAGGAGGACCATATCATGATTCCTCTTGTAAAGCACTTCCCCATTTAAGAAGAAATCCATTGACAGCCTCCTAAGTGTCCTCTTATCATTCTCGGTGGCACCAGGAGGATATTCTCTGTTTGTGATATAGTGCTTGATATCGTAATACCAAGGTTTACTGTCAGGCTCTTCTTCGATTGCCATACAATGATGTGCCGGTAGGTCTCGATGTTGGATTCGGATGAATGTCAGACTCTTGTCGTTATTGATGTTGAACATTGATGACAAAGTCGCCAAAGCATCGGCCAACTGATTTTCTTCGCGAGGGAGATGATGGAAAGTGATCTCTTCAAATTGTTCAACCATCTTTTGGATGTGATCATGATAAGGAATTAATTTGGAATCCCTGGTTTCCCAGTCACCTTTTGTCTGATGGATGACTAAAGCTGAGTCCCCATATACATCGAGTCTTTTGACTTTCCATTCAAGGGCTGCTTTGATGCCTAGGATGCACGCTTCATATTCTGCAATGTTGTTGGTGCAGTAGAAACTCAGTCTAGCGGTAAACGGTACGAAGCGGTTATCAGGAGAGATCAGTACAGCTCCGACCCCGTGCCCGTATAAATTAGAAGCGCCGTCGAATAACATTCTCCACCTTTCGTTGTCCGGAGGATTCCCTTCTACGAATAGAGCCATTATATCTTCGTCTGGGAAATCGCACTGCATTGATTGGTAATCTTCAATGGGCTGGTGTGCCAAGTACTCAGCCAATGCACTACCCTTGATTGCTTTTTGGGTGACATATAAAAGGTCGTATTCAAATAGTAGCATTTGCCAGCGAGCGATCCTCCCTGTGAGTGCGGGTTTTTCAAAAATATACTTGACTGGATCCATTTTAGATACCAACCAAGTCGTGTGGCTTAGCATATACTGCCTCAAACGACGTGCAGCCCAGGCCAGAGCACAACACGTTCTTTCCAACAATGAGTATCTTGTCTCGCACTCGGTGAATTTCTTGCTTAGATAGTAGATGGCATGTTCCTTCTTTCCGGATTCATCATGTTGCCCCAGTACACAACCCATTGACTTGTCTAGCACTGTTAGATACAGAATGAGAGGTCTGCCCTGCACAGGCGGCATTAGAATCGGTGGATTTTGGAGGTACTTCTTGATCTTTTCAAAGGCTTCTTGGCAATTATCATTCCACTTTGTTTCTTGGTTTTTGCACAAAAGCTTGAAGATAGGCTCGCATGTAGATGTTTGCTGCGATATGAACCTAGAGATGTAGTTCAATCTTCCCAAGAAACCACGAACTTCTTTTTCAGTACTCGGTACCGGCATTTCTAGTATTGCTCGTATTTTGGCTGGATCTACTTCTATTCCCCTCTGACTGACTATGAAACCCAACAGCTTTCCCGATCTTACACCGAAGGTGCATTTGGCAGGGTTTAATCTGAGTTTGAACTTCCTGAGACGTTCGAAGAGTTTTTGCAGATTGACGATATGCTCTTCTTCAGTCTTGGATTTTGCAATCATGTCATCCACGTAAACCTATATTTCTTTATGCATCATATCATGGAACAATGCGACCATTGCCCTTTGGTACGTTGCACCAGCATTCTTCAGTCCGAATGACATTACTTTGTAACAGAAGGTTCCCCAGAGGGTGATGAAGGTGGTTTTCTCCATGTCTTCAAGGGCCATCTTAATTTGGTTGTATCCGGAATATCCATCCATGAAGGAGAACAGAGAGTGTTGTGCAGTGCTATCTACCAGGACATCAATGTGAGGCAAAGGGAAGTCATCTTTGGGGCTGGCTCTGTTCAAATCTCGATAATCGACGCACATCCGAACCTTACCGTCTTTCTTTGGGACCGGTACAATATTGGCTACCCATTGAGGGTATTTTGCTACTGCTAAAAACCCAGCATCGAACTGTTTCTTAACCTCGTCTTGGATTTTCAGCGACATTTCTGGTTTCATCCTTCTTAACTTTTGTTTTACCGGCGGGCATTCTGGTTTTACTGGTAACTTATGCTCGAGTATGTTGGGGTCCAGTCCAGGCATGTCTTGGTATGTCCATGCGAAGACGTCAACATAGTCAAACAACAACCTAACCAATTTCTCTCGCTCGCTGTCTTTCAATGTGGTGCCAATGTTGACTTCTTTTTTGTCTTCTTCCGTGCCTAAGTTGATCGTTTCAGTTGATTCCTCGTGGGGTTCGATTATTTTTTCCTCTTGTTCCATCATTCTCATTAACTCTGGAGGGGTTTCCCAATTATCCTCGACATCCTCCTCAGTTTGATTAATGGGGTGATCAAAGTTACAATATGGATTATTGACGTCGTTATTTTCAAAGACATTTTTTTCGGATCTGCATTAGTGTAAATTAACGGAATAAAAAAACGAATGAAAGAAAATAAGAAGCGAATGTAAAGAGAAAAGGAGAACGGGGGTTTATTGGGAACTGAAATAACGTTGCATTGATATTAATGTTGAAAGGAAAACATGCGTGTCCGAATGAAATATCCTAAGGCCTTGGGCAGAGCCAGAGGATTACATTATAGAAACATTACTTTGAACTAAAAACCACAGGAAAATCAATGATCTCCCAATTCTTGAGCCTTTTGTTTGCAGGACAAGGGCGTACAAGACTGACGACACCTTCTTCAGCGCTTAGATCGTCCTCAACTGCGGCGATCTGGCTGGGGTTCAACATTCCTGCACTTCGAAAGCTTTCCTTGATGTCGCAGATGATGATCCTCTTCGTATTTGGCACCCTGTCCTCAAGCCTGCTAACCTCCGCTCCTTCTTTTCCTCCACAATCCTTCTCTTGTCAGTGCGATTGGGCCGATATCCTATCCCATGCCTATCTTTGTTCTCCTCTAGCTGTATTGGCGTCAGGATCCCCTGTCCGGTTTTTCCCAAGCCTCCTCCAGCTTGGTAGCCTTTTCCTAACATGAACTTAGCAACCATCACGGCAGTCTTGGATAGCTTGGGTTCTAACATAGCAGATGTATTGGCGATTTCCAATGCTTGGAAGGCAGTCTCGAAAGACTCTTCAGCAGCCTCAATGTAACGAGTGGGAGCGGACTTATTTATCAGCATTTCTTCCTCACCGAAAATAACCACCAGCTTATTGTTGACTATGAACTTGAGCTTCTGGTGTAAAGAAGAGGGAACTGCCCCTGCAGAGTGGATCCACGGCCTTCCCAAGAGACAACTGTAAGATGGGGCAATATCCATTATTTGGAAGGTCACCACGAAGTGCTCCGGACCTACTTGCACAGCTAATTCCATTTCTCCGATGACTTCCCTTTTCGATCCGTCAAAGGCCCTGACTAATATGGAGCTTGGTCTCATGTATGAACAGTCCACATCTAATTTCTCCATGGTTGATCTGGGTAATACATTCAAAGATGAACCATTGTCAATGAGTACCCGAGCAAGAGAATAATCTCCACACTTCACAGATATGTGTAGGGCCTTGTTGTGCCCCCTTCCTTCAGTTGGAACCTCATCATCAATAAAGGTGAGATAATTACTTGCAACAAGGTTTCCGACGATCCCATCAAATTGGCTGACCGAGATGTCATGAGCGACATGGGCCTCATTCAATACTTTTGTCAATGCTGCACGATTGGCATCGGAACTGAGCAATAACGACAACAGAGATATCTTTGCGGGAGTTTGGTTCAGTTGATCAACCACCTTATACTCGCTTTGTCTCATAAGCTTCAGAAATTCACTGGCTTCTTGCTCGGATAACGTCTTCTTTCCTGCATTCTTATCGACAGGTTCCTGTTCTATGCTTTTTCCCTTATGGGCTCTTTCCTCCCATTCTTTTGTTCGGTCCTCACTAGGCCCTCCAGGGGTATAGAAACGCCCACTTCGAGTCATCCCACCGGTCCCTGAGATGTTAATGACATCAGGGGTAGTCTGAACTTTCACATCGTAACTCCACGGGACTGCATTGGTGCTTTTAAAGGGAAAAGGGACTGGCACTTGAATAGTAATTGGTTTAGGCACAGCGGTGGTTAGCTTTGTGTCCTTTTTGTAATGGATTTCCAGTGGTTTCCGGATACTCTTGCTCTGGTCAATGCTTGACTGGAGAGTCGACACGCCTTCCTCTTTCTTTTGAAGACCTATTTGTATTATGTGTCGATCTAATAAGTCTTGAAGGACTGGTTTGAATGCTTCACAGGCCCCGACACAAAGGGGATCAGCACACGAGTCCTTTCCGGTACATCCCTTCATAATGATTCCGAAGTGACACAAATCAGCATGGATGAGGTCCAGGGCTTGTGGTGTTTGAGTAGGTATTTGTAAAGTCTGTCGGGGGTTGTTGTAGGGAGGCTTTCCTGATCCAGAGATGGCATTGGTTTCTCCGTCTTTCTTTTTAGGGAAACCTGGGAAGGGCCTTTTCTGATTGCTGGTTCCAGCGGAGCTATATGCAATCTTCCCGTTTCTCCATCCATTCTCTAATCTTTCTCCGATGACGATCATATCTGAAAAGTTCGAAGACACGCTCCCAATCAACCTGTCGTAGAAAGGTGATTGAAGAGTATCCATGAACATTGATACCATCTCTTTTTCTAACAAAGGTGGTACCACCTGTGCAGCCAAACCTCTCCAGCGTTGGGCATATTCTTTGAAGGACTCATTATCTCTCTTTGTCATGCTCTGCAGCTGTGTTCTATCGGGAGTCATGTCAATGTTATATTTGTATTGCCTCAAAAATGCATCGGCTAGGTCTCTCCAGCATCTGATATGGGCACGTTCTAATTGCATGTACCAGCTCGAAGCTGCCCCAGACAGACTATCTTGGAAGTAGTGGATGAGCAATTTGTCGTCGTGAGCAAACGCCGCCATCCTCCTACAGTACATGGTTAAGTGGCTTACAGGGCAAGTCGACCCTCTGTATTTGTCGAAGTCTGGCACCTTAAATTTTGGAGGGATGACTACGTTAGGGACGAGGCACAAGTCATAAGCATCTCTCGCACCAACATTGGATCCCTCGACCGCTCTCAACCTTTCTTCAAGCATTTGTAGTTTGTCTTTGGCTTGAGGGTTCTCCATAGAGTAATTTTGAGGGAGCCCACTCATACCATAGTAAGGATGAATCATCGGAACTATGGCTGGGTTCACATTTGGGGTATGTGAATGAGTGGGATTCCTGAGGTTGGAACCCTGAGCTTGAGCGTCAACTATCGGCGGTGGAGGGCAGCCAAGTGGGAGTCTTTGTGGTATGACGACGGGGGCCGGGTTTTGAACTTGTGGTGCCCCCGGATTACCATCGTGACCCGTTGGTGTAAGCTGTTGTTGGCCCGCGACTCCCGAGGGACCGTCTTCTGGACTAGCATCGACTGTCGGAGGTGTGTAACCTTGTGGAAGTCCGTAAGGAGGCCATATGTAACCCTGGTCGTTTATCCCAGTGGGGGGCACTATATGTGGGATCCGGAGTCCATTGGGAGGAGGAGGGTTGGTAACTTGATTTTCCGTGTTCCCAGCGGAGACATCTTCACTTGTGTCTTTGTCCCTCAAAGCTTGTAGAACCTTTAAGATTTCAGCCATCTGTTCTTTCATCCCATCTATTTCTGCCCTAAGCTCTTGATTGCCTAGGTCCTGAGGTGGATTGCCTTGATCCAGGTTATCTTGAGGCGGATTGTCCTGATTTTCTTCCATGTTTCTGGCCTGAGAACGAGTCCAATAGCGATGTTGACGCACCAGCTTGTCTTTTACTTTCTGTTGGTGGGACACATGGTATGAGTATATGTATGAGTATATGAATGGATGAAAATGCGAATGATGCATGTGTGCATGAGTCTTATTGTTTTAGGTAGGGAATTGCAAGCGCATCCTGATTTGTCATAAGTACACAGATTAAAGTTCCACAATATTTTCAAGATAAAGGATCAGCATGTGAGACAAACAAACTTCATTGATGGAGGAAAGTACAACATTTTTGGAAATAAAACTTCGAAAAGAAAAGTACAATGTTCTTTAAATTTCACTCAAATACATATGGCTTTCATTTTTCCACTCCTCCCTCTTTTTCTACTAGTAGTGCTGCCAGCCTTCTCCCGGAGTTCGGCAATCAGAACCTCGCAAAACTCCATGAATTCGGAAACTTGGACCGGGGTGTTAAACGGGTGCATTGCCGCGTTAGCCTCCTTTAGACGTTTGGGGATTCCCGTGATAGCTCGATTGGCCAGCCATGCCAATTTTGAAAATCTGTATTTCCAGTATAAGCTTTCATTCTTCAACTCTATGAAGGCTTCATGGTTTTCTATCCTGCTGACCAACTCCACGAAGCGGTTCTCCCAATAGATGCTTTCTGTCTTCAGCTGGTGGTAAACCTCCTCTTGATATCTGATATGGTCGTTCAGCTCATCAGATTTTTCATGCTCCCTTCTCAAGGCTTGTTGGTATTCTCGGAGTATCTCTTCAATGGTATCTTTATCCTGCTTGATACTTTTCACTTGCTCTTCAAACTCGGCTGCCATCATCCGGGACTCTCTTTTTGATACCTTTAGCAGGCTCTGTGCGGTCTTTTCAGCAATCATTGATTCTTCCCATAACTTTTTCCATTTGTATGCATCATCGATGGCTTGGTTCATTTTCAGGTTGCGACGTTTTATTTCCTCTTTCGCCCCTCTTAGATACTTTTGAACCTCTCATTTGTTCTTTTGTTCAATCTTGAGCTGCTTGCGGCTGTCTTCAATGGCCACTGATTTACTTGCGTTCTCCTCCTCCAATTTCTGGTTTTTTAGGAGCACTTTCTCTAACTCTGCCTGCAAGCCCTTCTTTTCTTCCTCGGCTTTTGACAATGTCATTTTAAGCTTATCTAAATCTTCGACAGTGGGAAGGGTAGGTTCAAGTATTTCTTCCTCCACCCGTAGTGCACTTTGGTAAGGCAATCGGGTGTCTTGGATCCTCTTTTGGAGCCATTGACGAAAGGTGGTTTCCTTATCGCCGCTCCTCTTAGTAAGCTCTTGTCCCTTGCGGACGACTATATCCCACGCTTGAGAAATCTTCCGAAGCATGTCAACCTCTTTTGGGCTTCCCTCATGGAGGTAAAAAGGGATTAACATGTCTTCGGTGGGCGGATTTCGCATGGGGTACCCCAGCTGTCTTAGAGTTAGAGAAGGATTGTAATTTATGCATCCTCTTGTCCCCATGAGCGGGACGTTTTGAAAGTTTCCACATTGAAAAACTATTGCGGGCCTATCTTTCCACCATGATGGGTGCCAACGAACCTTGTATTCATGAAGGCCCCCTAGCACTTGCAACCATTCACTAGTGTTCATTGTCTTCACATCACACCCTCTGGCGTCTTCAATTGGGCCTTCTACTCTGACTTTGTTAACGAAAGCATGGGTGAGAAGCCAAACATACAAGGCGTGCAGGCAACAAGATATCCTCTTTCCTCTTAGCTCACTATAATGAGTGAAAGTACAGTAAGTGTCTGCAAGCATGGCTGGAATCGGATTGAGTGGGTTTTCTCCATCCTTGAAGGATAAGAAGACACCAATAGCTGTTGTGTCCACATATCTTTCAAGGCGTGGAAATAGGACAATGCTAAAGATGGTCAAAGCTAACACCTGCTTAAAAGGACCCCAATTTCTAGCGTCAGCGAAGGATTTCATTTGGCTTTCCAGATACTCTTGTGGGAATCCTGCAATGCCATTTCGATTTTTCTTCCGGAGCTTCAAGTTCTCTTTGCTGGTTTGTAACATTGAGGCGAGTTTCTCATCTGTGTAGTATTGTCCCTGATACTGGTAGGGTCCATTGTCTTGTTGAGGAAAGCCGAAGATCTGTGTATATTCTTCTAGGGTAGGTGCCATCTGGAAATTTTTGAAGGTGAAGCACCTTAATGAAGAGTCGTAGAACTGGCTCAAAGCGGCAATGGCCTCCGTTTGCACGTCCAATTGTAGTAACATAATAATCTTCCCATACACTCTATCAAAAGACCTGCGCTCGATGGGCGGCAATCGACCAGCACATTCCCTTAGACTTGTCAGATTAGGCTGTTTTACTATAGGGTAGTTCAGAGCTTGGATTGCTTCACAGTTTGATCCCATATCGCCTTGCTTATGACAAAACCTTCAAACCTCTTACAATTCCCGGCAAACCTAAATGAGATGAATAGCATGCAATTTGAGGATTTTTGTATTTTTTGTGAAATAACGATGATGTATGATGAATTAAAGAAAGATGTTACATGCGTTAATAAAAGCATATTTTGGTGATTCAAATTTTGAGAAACATTAACCATGTCACATAAAATATACGTAAAAAAGGAGTAAATGGTTTTCATTATTTGATTCTTTTTGAAAAAAAAAAGTTTTTGTGATGATGCAACGGGTAGGTGAATTGCCCTTGTGTCCTAAATAGGTTAGGTCGTATATATAGGTCACGGTCTAGGGCTACTTGTGTGATCAATCTCTCAGGTGGCTCTAATCACGTCCTCACAAGGGTCTTCAGAGCTGAAATCTCTTTCGTGATATGACCCACAACGATAGCGAGCTACCTGGTGTGGGATACCACGAAAGAGCGTACTCTGGCTGAGGCTTTCATGAGAGTCAAACAGATAAATTCCAGAATGACTGACACTAATCGCCTCCACTCGTCCTAGGTTTTTTTTTAGACCCGGGTATAGGGCCCCGCTCAAGAGTGTGTGCAATAAACAAGTGTAATTGATGTGTGTGATATAAGCAACCTAAACTACCCGTGCTGCAAAAGAAATACAGATAATAGTGCAAAGGTTTTCTACCCTAAGGTTCAATAGAGCAAATAAATAGATAAATAAAATAGACATGCGAATAGAAGGGCTAAGGGTAAATAAAGTACTAAACTAACAAATATCTACACATTTAACTAAATTAGGCTTGACCCTCTTAAATAGTCCCCAGTGGAGTCGCCAGCTGTAGCGACCGAAAAATCCGAAGTAGGGATTCTTCGTCGTTTTTGAACAATGGAGCCGCCATCAATATTTATTTTTAGGAAAACATTGAAAAAAAACCTTTGTTTTTGGGTTCGGAGGTCGATTAAGTGCGGGGAAGGTGCTAGCACCCCGCAACATCCTAAAAAGGTTACCTTTTAATTTAATGTGTAGAAAAAAAAATAGTTTAAAGAAAACATTTTAATTTACCCTTTTTATTAATTACAGAAAAAAACGGAAAGGAAGACTTAATAAAAATTTAGTTTTTCGCGCTTGACAGGAGTGGGCCCCCGCTCCTACGTATCTCCGGGTGCGATGGAGAAATCAAAGCTACGTAGTTCTTGGGTAGAAAATATTTGTGCGTTGGTATTTTTTTATTGAAAGATTTGCGAAAACTAGAGGCCGTTCATGGTGACCAAACAGATAAATCCAGAGTGGTCACCACTAATGGCTTGTTCGAAAAAAAGAAGGTGTTTACAGCGTTCAAACGAGCTGAGCCCAGAGTGACCGCTATAAATAACCAATTTGTGATCGCGTGCTTGTTTGTTCGGAAAATGCTTACCGGAGAAATGTGATCAAAAAAATGGATTTGAGATTATGTCTGTGTGTGTTTTTTTTTGTTGATTGAAAGTCCTTTTTTTTTGAAGCTTAGGCGGGTGTTCATGATGATCAAACGAGTAACCTTAGGGTGATCACCGCTTACTAATCTTTTTCAAAAAATGGAGATTATTCCTATCGGTCAAACAAGCGAAATTCAGAGCGACCGTTAGCAACAACCTATTTGTGTACGAGCTTGGTTGTTTGAAAGAAAGAAAAAAAGGTTTAGAAACATTACGATGTAAATAAAAGCGGAATGGGTGGTAGTAAAAAAGGGAGGTACAATTAACAACAAGGAGTGTTGTATCAAAAATGGGGGGTGCGAACAGTGAGACCAAATCGGTTTTTGTGAACTAGGTTGTATTTAAAAAAAGATGGGCTTGTAGTAAAAAATGGATGGGTTTGCTGTCAAAAAGGGTACTGTATTACTAAAAACGTGGGGGTGCAATTAACATGGGTGTTTAAATCTAAAACAGGGGTTGTATTATCAGAACCTGGGGGGTGCCAATAGAAATCTGATGTGAAAAAAAAAGTAGTTGAGCGTTTGATTATTTGAAAAAAAAACGCTTTACTTAGAAAACATGATTTAGGGAAATGGGTTGTTTGATTAAGCGGTCTTCTATTTCGAAAGTTGATTTTTGGAAAATGGTTTCCGCTATTATTATTTTGAAAAGAATTACCATTGTTTTTTTTTGTATCATTATTGTCATGGTTATTATTTTTAAAAGAGGTGTTTTTACTGCTTTGTTTGGGAAAATGATTATAATTATTATTTCTCTTCTTTTTTTTTTTTTAAAAAAAAGGGGGTGGTATTAGTAACCATTTATTTTGAGGAAGGAAAACAATATTTTTACCTTAACAGAACTTTATTTTAATTCAAAAATACAGCATAAAAAAAAAACAGCAACAATTTTAAATGAAAAGTAACAATACAAACAGCAATAATTTTTGAAAAAGAAATAAAAACAGCAACAGTTTTAAATAAAAAAAACAGCAATAATAATATCTAAAAAACATGACAGCAACAATTTTAAAAAAATGAAAAAAACAGCAATAGTTTTAAATTAAAAAAAAAACAGCAACAATAATATCTAAAAAAACATGAATTTACGAATTTACAGCAACGATTTTAAAAAAACAGCAACAATATTATAAATAAAAAAAACAGCAACAGTTTTAAATAAAAAAAACAGCAACAATAATATCTAAAAAAAATAATTTACGAATTTACAGCAACAAAAATAAAAAAACAGCAACAATATTAAAACTAAAATAAAAAGCAACAACAATATTTACATGAACAAAATTACAGCAACTAAAAAAAATAAAACAGCAACAATATTTACATGAACAAAATTACAGCAACTAAAAAAAATAAAACAGCAATAATTAAATAAAATATTACATTACAATACCTTAAACAAAAAATCCGGAAATGTTGAAGGAGAAGTTTTCTTCTTCGGATTTCCTCAATACAACAGAATTTGAAACTAAAAAAATTTGTGAAAGAGAAGAAAAAGAATAACAGTAAAAAAAAAACTCTCAAACTCTCTTTTCTAAACAAAACCTAGACTCTCCTTCTTTTCTTTTTTTCGAAAACTCCTCTTCTTCTTCCTTTCTCTCTAAAAAAAAACCGTCCCTTTCTTCAATGGATCGACCCCTATTTATACCTGGAGATTTTTTTTAGTCCTGTGCTTCTCTCTTTTCGAAACTGTCCTTCACCATACCCTGTTGCTTCTTCTTTTCTTTGAGACTGGCTTGATATGACAGAGGGAGCAGAAATTTCTGAGGAGGAAAGGGGCATGGTGTCTTAGGGTTAGGTGAGAGTGGTTGGTGAAGGCATGGAAGTGAAAAGAATTCGAAGGGGAGGTATGGAGGCATGTGGGTGAGAAGGTGTGCAGAGGAGAGAATGATGATTTTGTGTTTTGGTGAGAGAAGAGAAGTGATGGATGTGTGAGGGAATGGGGAAGGTATGCGTGAGTGTGTGAGAGTGATGTGAGGGAAGAGAAAAAAAATGAGTGTGTGAGAGGAAAGAGAGATGGGGGGCCGTAGGGGGTAGAGAGAGAGAGAAGGGAAGGGTTGAGTGTGAGTGGAAGAAAGAGAGAGAGGAAGCGTGAGATTGGGAAATGGAGTGTGGGGAAGTGGGGAGTTGAGAGAAAAGAGGAAAGGTGGAGTGTGGGAAAGGAAAAAAGCGATTTCCAAGGAGGGAAAAGGGGGAGTGGGTCGAAAATCAAGGAGGGGAAAGGTGAGTGAATGTGGCTGAATTTTTGGGTTAACGGGGGGATTGAATGTGGATGATTTTTAGGGTAATGGGGGGTGGCCGAATTAGGGTTTTGGTGGAGGGGAAATGGGTATGGGTTGGATAGAAATTAGGGTTAGGAGGAGTTGGGTTATGGGTTGGGCGAATTGGGCTAGTTTTGTTTTTGTTGGGTTGGGTTTCTGATGGCCCAATCCTGATTGCACCTCCATTCCTTTTTTAACAGACCCCCCCTATTTCCTCTTTTGCTTATATTTTTTTCTTTACTTCTAATAAAAATATTTTTGTTAAAAACTTGTGGCAACTAAAATAGAATAATACACGACATGAAAAAGAAAATAGTTATTTTTATTAAAAATAAATAAAATTTCTTATTTTTGGATGGGACAAAATTAGGGTATTACACATACTTTATTATTTTGCTTAGTTATGGTGTTTGAAGTTGGAATGTTGAAAATTTTGATAAATTTTGCTGTTATTGATGAAATATCTTCATTGTTATTGATATTGTTTGACACTACAGTAATATTTTTTCATATTTTTTTAGAGTATTTTTTTTCATAGACTCTTACTTGTCTACGAGTCGAGTCTACGGTCCTCTCACGAGTCTATGTAGACTCTCGAGTCTGACAACCCTATTCCCAACACCTTCCCCATTTCCAAAACAACCCACTCTACACAAGTCCCCATCTCGTAAGAAACTTCCCTCACTAAAACAAAAATCATCTCAGCCTCACAAAAAAAAAATCCACCCAAAATTCAACCTGCCACAAAGCAACCACCAAGGCTATTGGAAACTAAAGTGTAGAGTGGATGCTGTCACAGGTGGTGCTATAGCATCAGTATCAGCAAGCAGTGCTATAGCATTAGTGTCAGAAGGTAGAGCTGCAGCATCTGCTGCAGCACCAAAGAAAGCTTTAAGAACAAAAATGGTTGCCAAAAAGAGGTCAACGGTCCCTGATTCTGTTGTGAAGGAACTCGATTCTGTTGTGGCCAAATTAGATGATTGAGTCCCTCCTACTCCACCATAGCCTCCAATGGCCAAAGATTCAATGCAAGAAGCTGTTTTTCAAAAGTTGATGCACCAAGGGAGATACCTACTGCAAGACTTAGTCTGGCTGAGGACTTTTAAATCAAGCGCTACTGGGAGGCAGCCCAGGGGTTTTAATCTAAAATTTGTTGTTTTTGTTTCTATTTTTGATATTGCAGGATTGTTCAATTGCATTGGTGAAGTGAGCATTAACTGTGAAGTGGTAGCACCAGAAGCTGTAGCATCCACTGCTGCAACAGCTAAAACTGAGCCAGAAAAGGATTGTGTTGTGTTCACCAATCTGTAACCCTTTCCTCCTGTGTGTGTTAATGTTCTGTTGTGTTGTGTTGTGGTTAGTTGTTGTGTTTTTGTCTGTGTTGTCTGTTTTCAAATAAACCTGTTGGATGTTGTAGCATATGTAATAGCATCCAGCAGTTGTGTATGATTTCAAAATTATGATTCTGTTAAATGTTTTTAATTTCATAATTGTAGTGTCCAAAAGGCCTCTCCCATTAGAATTGCATGAGAAGTGGAGACACTTCTAGGTCTTAAGTTAGGGGAGGACCTTAAATGTGCTTAATGCTATGTATGTCAAATATTAATGTCATGTGTGTTTGTTGAATAGAAAACATGATCACTTGCAATTCCTAATTTTTCAGTAATAGAATGTGTATCTTCCCGGGCTAAATTTAATAATGATTAAGTGTATATGCGTAGTGTAGCCTTGTTTGATTGATGACTAGTCTGATTGCTGCTGCTACACAAAACTCTAATCTTAGGGAGGAACCTAGTTAGCTAGGGATGATCTGATGCTGAAGTTAGTTCTGGTTATCCAAGGTTTAGTCAAGTTTTTATTAAAATTGAAAGTAGCATTTGAAGCTAAGTTTGGGGGTGCATCTGTTATATTAAGGTTAGGTATGAAGATTATAGGATGGTCAGTGCAATAGGCTCACAAAGTATACAAATGTATTGTCAATTGGTCATGTATATTGTAATTAGCTGCAATTGCCCAAAACAAATGCTAAACTGTTCCAAAAATGCATATAAGAAGAAAAGCAAAAAAAGAAAAAAAAGAAGAAGAAAAAGGAAAAAAAGAAATAAATGCAATTAAAGGAGTTCAGTAATGAGGGCATTGTAGCTACATCTGTTCATCAAGTCACCTGTGCTATAGCATCAAACGCTATAGCGCTGAGAAATCACCAAATCAATAGTTAGTGCACTAGTCAAAGATCAGAAATGCCTATAATCAAGCCCTTTGTTGTGCTTTGAAGCCCCTCAAGTCTTATGTGAAGTTGTTAGTCTACTCCCATTTTTGAAAAAATCTTTGGTTAGACCAAAAGAAGACCACTCTTTCCAAGGCTAGGAGAAATGTTGAAACTAGCTAGGAACTATACTGAACCTAAAGATCACACACTCACAATTGAGCAGTAATAATTCTAGATGTTGTGAAAAATAATGGTGTGTGAGTGTGAATCTGAAAGTTTGGCCCACTAAGAACATTTTTGAAAAAACTGTTTGATTTAGGGATGGAACTGACCTTGTCTTTCTATGTTGTTATTGTTCTGTTTTAAGTTAGCTTGTTTGTCTTTTTAAAGTGTCATTACTTGAGGACAAGCAATGGTTTAAGTTTGTGGGTGTGATAACTCATATCTATAAGAGTTATTTATGCTTTCTAGACTTAAACAAATGTGAGTTCTAAAGTAATAAACTATTTTTTAAGAAAAAAAAGAGAAAGATATTGTTGTTGTCTTGTTTGTGCAGCTAATCTATGTAATTGTTTTGTTGTTGTGTTGTTTGTTCTTTGTCAAGCGTCATTACTTGAGGACAAGCAATGGTTTAAGTTTGGAGGTGTGATAACTCTTATTTATATCTTTTATACTTAAAGTAGTGTGAGTTCTTAAGCACTATTGTTGTTTAATTAAGTAAATATGTGTTATTTAATGTAAAAGAGGGTTAGGAACTGATATGTGATAAATTGGCACTTGTGGTGCCCTCTTGTTATTTTTAATGTGTTTGTTCAATGCTAAAGCATCAGACGCTATAGCATTGCGTCCTACGTCAGCAAGAGAGAGAAAAGCAAAATGCACAATTTTGGAGCTCAGACTTTATGTCATTTCAGCCCATATTTAAGGGACATTTTAGCTGCTGAAGTCACCAACCAAAAGACTTTATAGGGACGCTTGTCCACTTGCATATGCATGCTACTTTTGGTCAGTGGTTTGTCAAATCACCTTTTTGAGCAAGTTGACTTTATCTTTTGCAAATGGTCTTCTTCTCCAACACACTTCATGCTTGCTAGTTCAGTTGGAGGGAGTTTTTGACACATTCTCCTCTCCATTTTCTGGAAGCTTATTCACAAAAACTCAAAGTAAAAATTCTGCACTTCAATGCTGCGAAGCAGTGCTATAGCATCACTGGACAGATTTGTGCAAAGGAGTTTGAGTAGTGCAACTTCTATGCTATTCTCCTTCTTTTGTATTTTCAGTTATACGAACATGGTTTCCATCATGTTTGTATTTCTTTGTTTTTTTATAAGCAAATATATATATAATAGGGGATGCAAACGGGCACCCAAACCGTTACAGATACAAGGGGCCTCATTAAAACCTCTCTGGGCCAAAACCCCGAGGGAAAAAGACCAAAGGAGGAAAAAGAGTGCCCCAGGAAGAATGAGACAAAGAACCAGTTATATAGAGTTCATACAAACAAAAGGATTAACCCACCAATCAAAAATCTTAAAAGTGGAATTACGACCTTCTACACTTATAAACCAAGTCCATGTTATTGACTTAACATGGTTAACAACCCCCTGTGAATTATAAACTAAACCTCTGAAAAGAATATGATTCTGATGTATCCATAAACACCAAGTAACAGCCATCCATATCAGATACTTCGATCTAAGCGCCTTCTTCGATTCCAATTGCATGATCGACCCCCACTAAAGTATCTGGAATCTCCAAACCGGACCAATTCTGAATAGCAAGCCACACTATCCTGGAACACCTGCACAAGAAAAATTGATGTGAAATCGACTCATGAGCTAAGCCTTTTGTAGTTGGATGCTTGTAGCTTTGTAATGATTTTTTAGAAGTTCTAATGTAATGTTTTGATATTTGCATTTTAATCCTTGTGTGAAACTTCTTTCAAACTTATTTTAGAACTGATCAACTAAATATAAGTGTATTTATAGATTCAGACATGGTCTATAAATCGAACTCAAGGGTTAATGTGGGTAAGTGGTTGTTTTAAGGACACTTAGAACACCCCATGTTTAAACCTAGACATAGGAAAACATAGTTCATAGGGTGAATACTGTGGGAGCTTAATATACAAGGGTGAACCTATTTAGAGCTTAGACATAAGCCTTTGTAACGAAACCCTGGCGTTAGTGACCGAAAGGCGCACATCATTTGCTACAGCACTCAGTGCTATAACGTCAGACATTACATTGAATTGTTTTAAAGGATTTACTTAGTGAAAGACATTTCAACTACTCTTATTCTGAATTTTTACTTATCATTTATCTTACTTGCTTTTATACTTTTATTTATGCTTGATGACATTAATGATTCTACATTTTGTTATGTTATTTTGTGTTAATTCACTAGCTTACTTACTAATTTAAATATAGAAGTAAACTCAACAATCCTCGTGGGAACGATCTTTACTTACTCTTTATTACTTGTTGCGACTGTGTATACTTGCACATCACTTTTTCTCACAACACATGTCCATAATGGAGATGACATGGCTTCCTACGTGGTCATCTTTCCCTAACTTCCTCCTCTCCCTCTTCCTCGTGAACCCTAAAAAAAGTTGTAGAATCCTCAAAAACAAAAACACTTAATTGAGGATCTATGAAGTTCTTTTCTCCTCAGTCCTCACTCTTCTATTCCATTACCACACTTCTCTAATCTCAGAATCTATACCCTACCACCATTGTCCCAAACCCATCATAATAACAACACCACAAACAACACCTTCATCATCTCCTCGCCTCCCTCTTTTCAAAATATTATCCATCTAAACCAAAGAAAACCCCAAACCCAAACACTAAAAAACCCACCCCAACACCACCACCTCCTCCACATACTATCACCAACCAACAAAAACCCAAACAACCATCTCTCAAAACAGAAACATCAATCCCAACACTAATATTCAACACATTCGACAACATTATAAACAACTTCATAAACCCTCCATTAAAACACCATGAGAGGCTGCATTGATTTAGTTTAGTTTATTTTTAATATTTAGTTGATGGAATAACATAAATTTGTTTTAAAGTCACCCCCACCGATTTAGAAATTTGTTTTAAAGTTTGTGTCTTTGTTTGTGAAATTGTGACCGATGCATTTAATGGGGACTAGAAAGTATAATAACAATTGTACTAGATCTGAGTTTGATGAGTCAAAGAAGAACAATAAAAATTTCCAGATTTAAGTTTGAAGAGTTTTTGTTTTGTGTTTGAATAAAGAACAAAAACCCTATGTTAGTAAATACCAAATTGTAGATTTAAAGAACCAAATTATTACATGATAGTAGTCTTAAAGGACCAAAGTAGGCTCCGTCACGGCTGCGTCAGCGTTGTTAATGCCAACGGGAAGTGTTTGAAACAAAAGTTGAAAAAAAGCCAACTCTGTACACGTTATGAAACTTAAAGGACCAAATTAGTACAAAGAAACTTAAGAACCAATTTGTTACAAATAAATAACTTAAGGGCTCGAGGTGCATTTTTGGCATTTATTTATGGGTAAAATATGTTTGTGGTCCCTATTAAATTTGAATTTTTTGTTTTTAGTCTCTCAACAAATTTTCACCAACTTTTGGTTCATATAAAATTTGAGTTTTTTGCCTTTAGTACACCAGGACTTTTAATAACGCTCTATGACTTTTAATAGCACATTTTTGACTTTTTATAAGCGTTATTAAAAGTCTTAAAGTACTATTTTGGCTAAAGTGCTCCCGGGGTCCCTTATCTTTATTTAAAGTAACGATTTGGTCTTTTATCTTTTTTTTGTCCCAAATCAGTCCTTTATGTTTTAAATTTTTGACACATAAATCCTTTTCTGTCCCAAATCAGTCCTTTATGTTTCAAATTTTTAACACATAAATCCTTTTTTTGACACATAAATCAGCACTGTTAACGGAAAAGGATTTATGTGTCAAAAGTTTGAAAGATAAAGGACTTATTTGGGACAAAAAAACATAAAGGACTAATTCGTTACTTTAAATAAAGATAAGGGACCACAGGAGCACTTTAGCCTACTATTTTTTTTGACAAGAACAAACCTATAGCATTTCATTAATCAGAATAGTCTCAATACAGATTGGAATCAAATCAAAGACGTGGGAACTAGCATATAATCTTGATGCCCGTGCTAACGTATGAGCAACAAGATTTGCTTGTCTCCTAACATAGCTAACCTGAAAGCTAGGGAAAATAAGTAAACGATTACGACAATTTGACACTAGAGCACCAAACTCGGTATTTGGCAATGGCTCTAACTTCAAGCCATTTACAACTGGAGCACAGCCCAATTCTATGGAAACAGAAGTTAACCCCAAGACCTCCAACCAAAGTAAGGCTTCCCAAAGTCCTATTGTGTTCGCCTCTTGTGGTGTAGGAACGCCGGTAAACCACATAGTTTTGCCTTTATAAAAACTGCCCGTAGAAGAACGAATACAAACTCCTTTACCATATTTGTTTTCACCAGTAAATAAGGCGGCATCAACATTGCATTTTTAAGTGCCTGCACACAGTTTCTGCCACCTATGAACAATCTGATGTTACTGTCTAGTAACTTCAGCTGCTGTATGATACTTCTGTCTCGACCACACCCATTCATATAGTAAATCTCGAGTTCTATTAACTACCTGCAGAGTTGGTTGCAGCACCTCCTCCCATACTTTGTCATTACGGCGCCACCAAAGTGCCCAAATTACCATCACAAATCTGTTCTTGCTATCCTCATTTAGCATTTGCATCAGTTGAAAAAAACATTCACGCATGCTTGCTGCTGTGTCCATAGCAGCCCGAACTGAATTCAGCAAATTGCATGCCTGCCACACTTCTGATGCATGCACGCACTCAAAGAACACATGCCTATCCGTTTCCTCTTCTCTTTCGCACATTGGACAAAGGCTACCACACTCCACATGTCTCCTAATGAGATTGCTACGAGTAGGAAGACACCCTCTAGCAAGTCTCCAAAGCAAGAGTTTGACTTTCAGGGGAACACGGGATTTCCAAATAGTCATCCAAGCACCATCCACCCGCACACTCATACTATCAATAAAATCTTCCATGAGAGCATAATAAACCGATCAGACTGAGTAATTTTTAGACCGACTTCGAAATCACTGAACCTAGGCATAGATTTAATTAATATGGCCTCTTGAGCATTAAACAATTGGTCAATCAGATTGTAATTCCATCCACTGTTGTTTGCATTCAACAAGTCCTTTACGCGCAAGTCTTCCATACCTTGAACAATGGGAGATCTAACAAAACTATCCCTCCGCCCTTTCAACCACGGATCATGCCAAACCGAGATATTCTCACCATTTCCAATCCTCCAACGTGCCCCCAAATTAACAACCACCCGGGAAGTAAAGATACTACGCCATACATAACTGGGATCGTGGCCCAAGCGAGCCCCCATAAAATCAACATTTGGAAAATATTTTGCTTTGAATATTCTACTTACTATAGTATCTGTGCGAGTTGCAGATGCCACGCCTGCTTCCCTAGCATTACCAAATTGAAACCATGAAGGTGTCGGAAACCCATACCTCCAAATTCTTTTCTCACCGTAAATTTCTCCCAACTCAACCATAAAGTACTATTAAAAGTCATAAAAACTAAAAATAAAAAAACTCAATTTTGTTTTGGTCAAAAAAACACTCAAATTTTTTAAGAATCTCAAAAGTTTTAGAAAATTTTTTAAGAGACGAAAACCAAAAAACCTAAAATATACAGTGACAAATAGGGGTGTTCAAAACCGAACCAACCCAATAGAAAACCGCAAACCGAACCAACCCAATCCAAAAACTACAAAAATCCGATTTTTATCGGATCTATTCAGTTTTTCTTTTGAGTCAACCGCGCGGTTTGGTTCGGCCAGCGGTTTTTGTTTCACCAAACGAACCAAACTAAACCAAACCGCAAGTAAACCTATTTCTTACGGCCTTCCTTGACGCTCGCTATTTGGACTTCAACTTACAACAAGTCTCACTCACTTACTAACTCAAATCCGATTTCGTTGTTTACTATCTCACACTTGACTCTTTAGAATTAGAAAAATTTCTTTTGCTTAGATAAAAAAATAGTAATATTTAGATTTAGGAATAAATCAGTTAATTTTAACTATATTTTAAATTATGTTTTGTCACGGAAAAACTGAACCAACCGAACCAATCCAAACCGCATTGGTTTGGTTTGGTTTGGTTCGAATTTTTTTAGAAAGCCAATCAAACCAAACCAAACCGTTTGTTTTTTTACTTTGCGGTTCTGTTCGTTTTTTTGACTCAAAATCGAACCAACCCGCAGTGTGAACACCAATAGACGGACAAAAACATTTTTAACCTTCATTTATTATCGAGTGAAGAAGAACAGCAAATAAAAGAGTGAAGAATTGGAGGGATTATTGGCTCTTACACTTACATACAGTTGCTCGACCACCGCCATCGAACAAACTGTGCTTGCTTGCAGTGTATATTTGCAGATTTGAGTTGTGCTACTTACCTTTACATTACCTGTAGGGGTTTACACGACACAAAACCCTAAATCCCCGATTCTGATATTGCTGCATAAACCCTACTCAGTAGCGATGACGAAGGTATACGGCACGGGGACATACGATTTCCGGCGTCACAGAGTGGCGGAGTACCCGGTGGCGGAGCCAAAAGCAGTAGAATGGAGTCAAAAAGGAGGTGGCGGTTTACCGAGCACAATCACGGTATCTGAGATTCAGCGCGACAGGCTCACAAAGATTGCTGAAGCGAACTGGTTGAAAAGCGGTGAGAAGAAGAAAGATTTCGATCCTGAACTCGTTCAGAAAATTTACGAAACAGAATTGTTGGTTAAAGAAGGTCAGGGTAACAAACCGGTTCCTCTTCAGAGAGTTATGATCCTTGAGGTTAGTCAGTATTTGGAGAATTACCTTTGGCCTCATTTTGATCCTCTTACTGCTTCCTTCGAACATGTTATGTCCATCATCATCATGGTCAACGAGAAGGTATCATCTTATCTTCGCTTCTATTCTATTGTCATTATGAAATCTATTCAATTATTTGTTTATTTATTTTATATGCGTGTTATGGAACGTTTTTGTGTGTTTGTGTGTCTTGCAGTTTCGAGAGAATGTTGCTGCTTGGGTTAGCTTCCATGACAGGAAAGATGTTTTCAAAGATTTTCTTGAGAGGGTTCTTCGCCTAAAAGAGGTCTCTCTCTCTCTCTCTCTATGCAATATTCTTTCCCTTTCATTTCTATAATATGTTTGTTTCTAATTTTTGTGTTTGAGGGAGATATTTTACTTATTGACAAGAATGGGTGTTTTTGGGATTACATAGCATCTCTCGGATGACATAATTTTGTTAATTACCCATTACTAGGTTTCAGTGTTTTGTTCAGTCTCCACTTGTCATTTCATTCTTGAATTGGACTTTCAAGTTTTGTTTCCCCCTTTCTTTTCCTATATCTCTTGAAGTGGGAGGCTGACGTTTGATGGTGGAATACATATACATTGCGACGTTTCACTAAATATTATGTTCAAATCTTACTGTAGGGAAGAGAGTTGAATATAGCAGAGAAGACAAATTACCTTGTTTTCATGATAAATGCCTTTCAGGTATGCTAGCACTGTACTTTGTCCTTTACGCCTTAAGTCATGATGTTGTTGGCTTTAATCATGCATGTTCTAGTAGTTGTTGCACAGGTTTATTTTATCAATTGTTGTTGGATGACAGGCTTACATTATTATAGAACTGCCATTGTTTTGCAGAATCATTATGCTATCAGCAAATTTAGCAGTAAAATATTTTGTTTTGTCAGAGCTCCTTAAAGTTTGGCCAAATAGCGGCAGTTTGCTGTATTCATGTTTTAATTTTGGTGAAAACTGCATAATGGAAGAAGCTCACCGTCTTTGTTTCAAATAGTTGATGGCAGTATTTCTTGGCCAATGGAAGAGAAGGCAAAGATAAAATAATAGTTTGTAAACTCTAAAATCACACATTCTTATCACTAAACATGTACTATACCAGCCCATTGTCCCACCACAAGCAAGTTCATTTGGAATTTAACATCTTAACTTCTAGTTAATAATTGTCAGTTGGTCTTGTTTAAATAATTGACAAGGTAAGTCTAACACAGCAACGACATGGAATTGTCATTCAACTACCCAACAAATTTTTTAGAATGGTCATTTTATTGCATTCCATTTCCCTTCCCTTTCTCACCAAAATAATTTCCAGACGATAACCAAATAAGCCTTTAGATCATTGTTTTCTGTAGCTGAGCTAATAGCCTTGCGTTGCAGAGTTTGGAAGATGAGGTTGTTAGCAACACAGTGTTGAGACTAGCAAGTTTGAAATCCTGGCACAGTTTATCTTATGGTCGTTTTCAGGTAAGATAACTTTTTCTGAAGATGAAGTATCAGTGTATTACCATGGTTCTATTATTCTTTTTGATTTTTTTGTGATGAGTGTTAAATATTATTGTTTGCATGTTAAATGCATTTTGGGTTATTGGTCTTCACCGATGCAGATGGAGCTTTGTCTTAATCCGGGCTTGATCAAGAAATGGAAAAGGATGTTAAAGAAGGAACCCCTGAAAGGAGGTCAGCATTTAGATCCTTCAGCTACAGTTGAAGTGACGTTCTTGAGAAATCTCATTGAAGAATTTCTGGAGGTTGTAACTTGTTAAGAGCTTTGAATCTGTGGAAAACAATTTGCAATGTTTTCCTTAACAAAAATTATTTTTATTTGGGATAGTGGTCTGAATTTTTTGTTGTCTTTCGTTTTGTTTTTAGATATTGGATTCACAGGTATTTTCCCATAGGGAGTTGTCCGGTGTGGATGACGAAGTAGTTGATGAAACCTGTTTGGGGATAGTTAATGATGCTTGTGTCCTTTATTGTGAGAGGTTTATGGAATTTCTTATTGACCTCTTGAGTCAATTGCCAACAAGAAGGTATATTGAAATGATTATCTGCAGTCTCTCTCATTTAAGGGTTGAATCGTTTTGTTTAAGATAATATCTAATATGTTTTCAATTTTATCTATATTTTTGTATTTTGCAAGTGATATACATGGTTGAGTAAATTACTGCTACAATTTTAATTGACAACTTTCTTTTTAACCATGGTTGAAATGAAATGGATTAGATTCTTGAATACACCCAGGAAGAAAAAAGGATACTTTAGACAGCCCTCATTTATCTCGTATAATTTTAGAGTGAACATTTTTTGTTTTCGTAATATGCCTTTTACTGATTTTCATGTGTATTACAGGTATTTGAGGCCTCTAGTGGCTGATGTAGCTGTGGTTGCCAAATGCCATCTGAGTGCACTTTATAGGCATGAAAAGGGGAAACTCTTTGCCCAGTTGGTTGATTTATTACAATTCTATGAAGGGTTTGAGATTAATGATCATACTGGCGTACAGTTAACAGATCATGAAGTTCTTGAATCCCATTACAGCCGTATGCAGTCATTCCAGCTACTTGCATTTAAAAAGATAGGCAAGGTATGTTTGGATTTTAATTATGAAAGAAGAAAAGATAATAACCTGCTCAGATAGTGTGGATTAATTGTAATCGTGCAATGCATTTCTTCATCCTACCCACCCCTGATTTCATGTTTGTTGGTATGAACGGATTATGATTTTTTTTGGTTCTGGTTGTAGCTGCGGGAAACTGCTTTGGCTAACATCGGTTCAATTCACACGCGTGCAAATCTATCCAAAAAGTTGTCTGTTCTTTCTCCTGAGGAATTAAGGGATTTAGTTTGCTCTAAGGTGTGTGATTAATACGCACAATTCTCTGTTCCTCTGTTCTTATTATCTCAGTTTTGGATCTTCAGTTGTTCCCTGTACCACATGTGAAATTTGAGAATCAGAATTGATTGTTACAATGATTTTATTGCTGTTGTAATTGTAGTGGCTTCATATAAAGGCCACTCATCCTTCTTTCTGACTTGCTTTTATGTCTTTCACCCTTTTTTTAAATTTTTTTATTTTCTCCATATCTTTGGTGGGAGTTGTGTGAAATGAGAAATACATCAAGTTCTGAAGGCAAATCATATCATTTTATTTTCTTCAGTTCAGTTGTCATACGTATCCAGATAATTGTGAGTTCTATCTCAACTTAAGAGCTTGCTGAGCCCTTCCTTACTTTTGATTGCAGAATTTTAATACTAGAAGAGGGAATTAATCTTTTGTTATATTTAAACTGTTGGTGGGCTAACTAATAGCTATCGTGAGTTTCACCAAAGAGACTCACATAGTATTTATACTGGTTCTTTTCAGTAGTTTTAGAAATAATATTATAATGCTTGCAAGTGTGAGCAATGCAATGATTTTCATTGCCGGAAACTTAATTTCTGACAATCCATCTTTATGCAGCTCAAACTGGTCTCTAAGGAAGATCCTTGGTCAGAGAGGGTTGATTTTCTTATTGAAGTAATGGTATCTTTTTTCGAGAAGCAACAATCTCAAAAAGAAGCCATCAATGCTCTTCCTCTTTACCCAAACGAGCAGATTATGTGGGATGAAAGTGTTGTGCCGAGCATAAATTACTCTGGAGAAGGTTGTTTAGCATTACCAAAGCTAAACTTACAGTTCTTAACACTACATGACTATCTTCTTCGAAATTTTAATCTTTTTCGACTTGAATCAACATATGAGATACGTGAGGACATTCAGGAAGCTGTTCCGCATCTTCTTGCATATATTAATAATGATGGAAAAACCGCTTTTCGCGGTTGGTCAAGAATGGGTGTACCAATCCAAGAATTTAAGATCAGTCAAGTAAAACAACCCAACATAGGAGAAGTCAAGCCATCATCTGTGACCGCAGAGGTTACTTATAGCATTTCCAGCTATAGAGCACAGATACGATCTGAATGGGATGCACTTAAAGAACATGATGTATTATTTTTACTATCTATTCGCCCATTATTTGAGCCTCTTAGTGCAGAAGAAGAAATCAAAGCTAGTGTGCCACAGAAGCTTGGCCTGCAGTTTGTACGGGGGTGTGAAATTATTGAGGTTCGTGATGAAGAAGGGACCCTTATGAATGATTTTTCTGGTAAGATTAAACGGGATGAGTGGAAGCCACCAAAGGGGGATCTTAGAACTGTAACCGTGGCTTTGGACACAGCACAATACCACATGGATGTAAATAATATTGCTGAGAAAGGGGCAGAAGATGTTTATGGTACATTTAATGTGTTAATGAGGAGGAAGCCAAAAGAAAACAATTTTAAAGCAATCTTAGAATCAATAAGGGATTTAATGAATGAATACTGTATTGTTCCTAAATGGTTGGAGAACATTTTTCTTGGTTATGGAGATCCTTCAGCAGCACAGTGGACTAATATGCCTGATCTATTAGAAACAGTAGATTTCAAAGACACCTTTTTAGACGCAGATCACCTGAAAGGAAGTTTTGAGGATTATGAGGTTGTATGTCATTTTCAGATTCATAAAAAGTATTTTGCATGAATATGATTGATGTCTTCCATTCGGAATTGTAGTATGAATTATGAAATTAAGACATTGATGTGTATTTTTTGTACCCTTCAGGTTACTTTCATAAATCCTGATGGCACAGAGAACTTGAATCCAGAGCCTCCTTTCAAAATCAAGCTTCCCCGAACACCCAAAGGAAGCAATGGTGCTCTTCCTGGTAGTGCAGTGTCTACTGCTGGTGCCACTAATGCTATCAATGTGGTTGATGCTAATCATCGGAAAGAAACACTAATGATTGAGACATATACTCCTCCTGACCCTGGCCCATACCCTCAAGATCAGCCAAAACAAAACTCAGTCAGATTTACACCCACACAGGTGCACTCAGCTCTTAAACCCAATTGGATAATATCACTTCTCATGTATAATAGTATTTCGTGGTAATTGTTCTTTGTTCCCTTGCTCGTCCCAGAATTGTGGAGTTTGATTGAATCAAGGCCATTCAGATGGCTAAATTGATGCCTATGGAAAGTACAAGCACAATGCCAGTGTTTCTTATTCTATTGCATATTTAAGTATAACGCTTAGTTAGAATCACAGCTCTCGTCCTATTTCCTTTAATATTGTTAGTTATGTGAAATGGAGGTTAATTTTCATGACTCATGATTACTTTTTAAAGGTTTTGGGAAGAATAAGGAGACCATGGTTTTGTGGCAGTGTGCAGTTTATGTGGTTTCTCATGCATTTGGTTATAGAGAAAGCCCATATTCTCAAGAGTGTCTATTTGTCTTACATTTGTTATAGGATGGAATTTATGTCTATCACTTCTTGTTGATGTTCTGCTGATGGCTGTCTCAAGGCAAATTCCACTACTGATATTCAGTGGAATTGGATAGCGTTTTTTGGGCCATGTTGCTTGCTGCTTTCTTTATGCTTTCTGTCAACTGATTCCTTATCCTTAGATTTGGATCACCCGCTGTTCAAATGCAGGTGCAGTTAGAGAGAGAGAGAGAGAAAGGTAGAGTTCATATGGGTCCAACATTCTTCGCAACTCAAGGCCTACTTATTCTTCCTTTCTCTCTCTAATTGCAGCTGTAGTTAACTGCATGTGATATAAATTACTTGTACTTCACCTACATCTGATTTATCCTTTTAAGTTTTTCTTATTAGCATCATATTTCCATTATAAATACGAAACTGACACTAACTATGTGGAATATTCAGGTTGAGGCAATTATATCAGGTATTCAGCCTGGTCTAACTATGGTTGTAGGGCCACCTGGTACGGGAAAGACTGATACAGCTGTACAAATTCTAAATGTTCTTTATCATAACTGTCCTTCTCAGAGAACCTTAATAATTACTCATTCAAATCAAGCTTTGAATGACCTGTTTGAAAAGATAATGCAGGTAAGATATTTTATTTCTTCTCCTCTGTTTTATGTTAAACCTTTTTTCTTCTGATTTTTGAATTTGAATTTTGTTTAGCTTTTAAGGTGTTAGTACCCTGAGTACTTATGCAGAAGAATAGATAGGTTGATGCATAAAATTTTAAGTAGTACAGTTTTTGGAAATAAATTGACGAAGAATAAAGGAGCTTTCCTTATGTGTCAACAAAGAGTTTTAGTAGTTCGGTGTTAAATCTGTAATTTTTTTTAGTTTGGATATTTTAGCTATTCAAGAGTGTTGTTATTAATTGATGTAATTAAGTCAATTAAGCCATTCAATTATTATAAGTTTTAACAATTATAGGTTATGCAAAAGCCAGCTAAAAACCTAATAATGGTTGGTATGACCTCGGTGAGCTTTACCTGTAGTGTCGTCGATGCACGAAATCTGTAGTTGCCACACTTGGGGGTGTTTTTCCTTAACTGAGCCCAAGGGATTAGTCTCAAAGCTATGCCTGTGGGGAGGTCTGGTCAAACGCCCAAAAGTTATTTAAAGTAATTAATTAAGCCACTTTAAGACCAATAGTTCTAGCTGTATATTAGGTCTAAAAATGCATAGAGTAATTTCTTCGTAATTTCAGCAGCATTTGGAATTTAGAATCAAGGGAAGTATATTCAGAAAATATCTTTTGGTGTTCCCCTCAACTTTAGTATTCGAACTCTAGTTGTTCTTAACTTCTTATTCCTATTCAAGGAGGTGGACCCTCTTTCTATGTAAACTCTTTGTCCCAAATACCTACCCGAACTTTTTTTCATTATTTCCCTTCCTTCCCTAAATTTAAACACTTGTGTGCCAAATCAGTTTTGGTGCCCAAGCAACAAGTTCTTCGGCGACTTTCTTGTGCTCCAATGGAAACATTGAATGGAACAGAATTTTGAGGTAGATTGTGATATGCGGGATTATTTTTTGTTGCTGATTGATATATATATATATATATATATATATATATATATATATTCAGAATAAATCATCTGAAGTTTTTTTTTTCAATTTATTTATAAAAAAAATCTGATCATATCAGATTTCTATTATCTCACAAGAACTTTATCCCACATATCTGCATAAGCTATTTATAATATCCATTCAATGTAGTTTGAGAAGTTCCTGGGCTACATCACATTAATTTTGAGCTGAAGTTTTGTACTAGCAAAGGCCAATGTACATGCTAAATCTTAAATCCATCATTTTTTTGCAGTCTAAGAACCATTGTTTTTAATTAAAGATATACATATCAATAACTTTACATATAGTATAGTTTTTGGTTGGGTGGCTCAGGGCATCAGGTTCTTACCTAGTAAAGTTTTGTTTTTTAGCATTACTTTTATATATTTTTTCAATTTTATTATATTTTAATTTATATTTTTCTAACTTTTAACTAATTATCGGGGTCCCCGCGGGGACCGTGGGGATGGGGATGGAGGGGGAAAACTCCTCGAAGTGGGGATGGGGGATGGGGACGGGGGACAACTTTGGAGGCGGGGACGGAGAATGGGGGAGTACTCTCTACCCCCGCCCCGCCCCATTGCCATCCCTAACCTAGTGGGGTCTGGGGAGGATAGATGTATGCAAGCGAAGAGGTTGTTCATATTTCCGGGATTTGAACACGTGACCTAAAACTTTTGGTTATTTATGTTAAATTTTACCCTATTGACAATCTTCATAATATCATGCATGTAATATCTTAAATTTTTGATATTAGAATTCGCAAATCGCAATTGAACAAAATTAATAAGTAATACTTGCAATTGTTCTCGGTCTTTTCCTGAGTTGAAAATTTACATAAAGCACCATCATCCAATTTTGAATTTTAAGGAAGGGAAACCCAATTGTTGTTTTTCTTCTTGGGATTTACCTTTGCTAATCGTTGGGGGGTTTAATTATGAGCTTATTAACTAGAGTTCTCATGGCTTTTTAGAAAAAGTTTATGGTATTCATTTTATTCCTTTTTTTGTTTTAGAGAGATGTACCTGCCCGTTATCTTCTCCGACTTGGTCAAGGAGAACAAGAGCTTGCTACTGATCTTGATTTTAGTCGACAAGGTCGTGTTAATGCAATGCTTGTTAGACGGTTAGAACTGCTGAGTGAAGTGGAGAGGCTAGCTAGATCACTTCAATTGCCGGAGGATGTGGGTTACACTTGTGAAACTGCAGGATACTTTTGGTTGCTTCATGTTTATTCTCGCTGGGAGCAATTTCTTGCTGCTTGTGCCGAGAATAAGGAAAAGCCAACATTTGTTCGAGATCGTTTTCCCTTCAAAGAGTTCTTCTCCGACGCACCGCATCCTATATTTACAGGCACGTCTTTTGCGAAAGACATGCGGGCTGCATTGGGGTGCTTTCGTCATCTGAAGACTGTGTTTCAAGAACTTGAAGAGTGCCGAGCTTTTGAATTACTCAAGTCAACAGCAGATAGGGCTAACTACTTAATGACTAAGCAGGCTAAGATCGTGGCTATGACTTGTACTCATGCAGCTCTAAAGAGGAAAGATTTCCTTCAGTTGGGTTTTAAGTATGACAACTTGTTGATGGAAGAAAGTGCCCAAATTTTAGAAATTGAGACTTTCATTCCGATGTTACTCCAGAGGCAGGAGGATGGTCACGCACGGCTTAAACGCTGCATTCTGATCGGTGATCATCACCAATTGCCTCCTGTTGTGAAGAATATGGCTTTCCAAAAGTACAGCCACATGGATCAGAGTTTATTTACCAGGTTTGTCCGTTTGGGCATTCCTTACATTGAGCTAAATGCTCAAGGAAGAGCCAGGCCAAGTATAGCGGAACTTTACAATTGGAGATACAGAAACTTGGGAGACCTTCCTTCTGTAAAGGAGGCAGCTATATTCAAAAGGGCAAATGCTGGATTTGCCTATGATTATCAGTTAGTGGATGTTCCAGAGTACCGTGGTAAGGGGGAGTCAACTCCATCTCCATGGTTTTACCAAAACGAGGGAGAAGCGGAATATATTGTTAGTGTCTATATATACATGCGTCTATTAGGGTATCCTGCCAATAAGATATCAATTTTGACCACTTACAATGGCCAGAAACTTCTCATCCGTGATGTTATAAACAGGAGATGTGTTCCATATAACTTCATTGGTCCACCAAGCAAGGTATGCTACGCATTCTTTATGTTTATATCATGTTTTAATTTAAATTTCTTAATGATTTATTTTATGAAGATGGTGTCAACTTTGAGTTCTCGATTTTTAAATACATCTACTACTATCTTCCTTGCATAATATTTCTGTTCCCGACTGCTCTCAGGTTGCTACAGTTGATAAATTTCAAGGTCAGCAAAATGATTTTATATTACTCTCTCTTGTACGTACTCGATTTGTTGGTCACCTACGTGATGTGCGAAGGTTGGTGGTTGCCATGTCACGTGCTCGGCTTGGTTTATATGTCTTTTGCCGCCGTTCCCTTTTTGAGCAGTGTTATGAGCTGCAGCCTACATTTCAGCTTCTTCTCAAGAGACCGGACCACCTTGCCCTTAATATGAATGAGATTACATCATATACTGAACGAAATGTTGAAGATCCTGGATCTAGACATCATGTACATCTTGTCAGTAGCATTGAGGAGATGGGCAGTATCATAGACAGGCTGTATCAGGTATGTCTCACATCTCATGATACTAGCCATCATATTCAGATGCAATATGATAGACACTGAGATATGGAAACTTGGCAAATTATAGGACACAGCACGCTCACAATCACAGCAGAGCACATAAATTTTGTATAAACTGAATATAAAAACATAAATCTCAACTCAAAATAGGGTTATATTATAACATGCTATATATTATATAATCATTGAGTTATTTCCATCTGTATTTTATGAGGTTTAGAAAAAAATTATAAAATGCAGCCAGGAGTATGTCTGGCATGTTTGTGAAGTGTCTAACATGAATTTGTGGCAGACATGAATGTGACAGGGGTGTGGCTAATATTTTGAAGTGCCTTTGCTTCTTGATGTCACAGACTCTATTCAGATTAGAAACCTTTGAAAGTCATAATCTGTTATTCTGATTCTTACCCTAATTTGTTTTTAATAAATTTTTTTTATTAAGAGGATAAGAAATCCATCTTAATATAAGAGCAGAACACGAAACAATGAAAAAGAGAAAATGAATGGGGTAAATTGCTCACTCCCTCAACATATTAGGGACATATTATTGGTGACGTGGTTTAACACCAAAAATAGAAGCCTGAAGATCTCTTATCTCAAATCAAGTGTCGTCCATGGAAATATCCATAAAAAAAACAAGTAATGCTTAAACCAAATGCACCAGTGTAGTGTAGGTTTCCTTCTGCCACAGGAGTATTGGCTCTTCTACTGAATTCATGGAAGGTATCACACATTGGTGCAGGAAGTTAGACCATTTTGGGTCTATTGAAGGTTGAATAGGGCTAGAATATGTCGCAACCTGTAATCAATAGAGTGCTGCCTATGTACTGGTTTGATGACAACCAAGGCTATAGTGATGGATGTTTTACTGACTAGTGTGTAATACAGTATTCACAAGTAATTTTGATGGTCTATTGTTTTCTAAGGTAGGTTTAATCAAGAACAAATTAGGGTTTCTTTATAAGGGGTTTATCGGAGCTGGTCGTAACAGGTTTCAGCAGGGTCTAGGTCGTAAATTGACTAATTGAGTAAACTGTGTAGCAAAGGTCAAGGATAAGAAATATAGGTAAATTACATTCCCCTCCCTTGAGAGAAGCTTGAATTACACTCCTCCCCCTCTTATGTTAACATATACACTCCCTTCCCTTAGGAAAGGGAGAAGTAAATTTGTAGGGTAAATTATACTCTCCTCTCCACCCCTAAGTTACACTTGCCTTCCTTGAGAATGTGTTACACTTCAATCCATTTTAATATAAATGAATATTTTAATGGTAGCAAATAACTTAAAACCATCATGAAGGAAATTTTTTTCCCTTTTTTAAACTTTCAATATCAATGATAATTATTTTCAACACTACTATTAATTTTATGATTTTAGAAGATAAACTTTAGTTGTAAATAGTATTTTTATCAGCTGTAGTGAATTTTCCAAGATTTTTAATTTATCTTTCATTTCTCCATAGTTGATTATAGGGTTTAAACTATATGTTAATATGTTAATGATATTGTGAATAAAAAATATAGAAAAAATATGCGTACAATGTTTAATAATATTAAAATCGACTACATCGTAATGCATATTTGCTTCTCAAGAGAGGAGAATGTAGATTTTAACATATAAGGAGAGGGGAATGTTATTTAAGCATTTTTCAGGGGGAGAGGAGTGCAATTTTACCTAATATGTATTACATAATAGGGACGGAGATGCATGGTTGACATAAGAGAGGAGTGTGTAATTTAAGAATCTCTTAGGAGAGGGGGTACTTCACATGTGAATGCCTTTATGAAAGGAATTATACCATAGTATGCTATTCAAATAGAATAACTTTTGTAGCTCCTGAAATTTTTCACAAAGCTGAATCATTATATACTGAATTAGAGGTAGGTTAAAAGGAAAGTTATATATGTTGAGAGTAGTGAGTGAGCAGTACTAATGAGACTAAATTTAATATCTTGTTGAAGGAAGAGTGAATTTAATTTGGACTTTGGAATTTGGAGGTTCCGACTGTGAATTTAGGAATTTCAGAGTGAACTACCAAACCTAGTCTTTGGCTTGGCATATGTAAGGTCACATATTCTATTGGTTGGGTTGGGTTCGATGGGTCTCAATTTTCAGACCCAGTACCCAACCCATACACTATGAGTTTTGTCTATTTTGAAATTAACCCAACCAAATTACCTGAATCAATTCGGGTTTTGTAGGTTGGTTTGAGTCGAAGTGCATCCATGCCAACCGTAATCTTACTGAAAACTATATATAATTTCTGGGTTTTATTTCACACAAAAAATCAATGAATATTTTTTTTTGTTTTCAGGAAAAAATGAGGTATCAGTTTGAGCAAAATGGGTCTTATGTTAGTCACCCACAACCATCAGTAAATACTGATGAGGTGCAAAACAGGCAGCAGACTGCGGACACCGATATGCCAGAACAAAACGATGATGTGCTGCCTGAAAGCGGGGAAGCTACAACTGTTGATAACCATGTTGCTGGAGATATGCCACTGGAAAAGAGCATGGAAGATGATACTAAAGTTGATGGCTTTAGTCACCTAGAGCCATCATCAGTAAATACAGGTGAGGTGCAAAACAGCCAGCAAATTGTAGACACAGATATGCCTGAAGAAGATGGTATGCCACATGAAAGCAGTGAAGCAACAGCTATTGATAACCATGTTGCTGGAGACATGCCACCGGAAAAGAGCATGGAAGATGATACTAAAGTTGACGGCTTTAGTCACCTAGAGCCATCATCAGTAAATACAGGTGAGGTGCAAAACAGCCAGCAGATTGTAGACACAGATATGCCTGAACAAGATGGTATGCCACATGAAAGCAGTGAAGCTACAACTATTGATAACCATGTTGCTGGAGATATGCTACCTGAAACGAGCATGGAAGATGTTACTATAATTGATGGTAGTGCTAGTGTTGCAAATGGGGGGCCAACACTATAGAACCCCTTCAAACGAGGATACGTGTTTTAGAGGTGCCACAAGTTATGCAAATCATGAGTAATAGACAGTCTTTATTAATTGACTTTTAGAGTTACAACGCTGATTTGACAAGTGTAGCAGTAGCCATTGAGTTTTCGAATGTTAATTTAAAAAGCGAGGTGGATGAAGTAATATGTACCATTTGTAGTATTAGATATTTCTTGATTAAGAATTCGATTTTCTGTATCTGTAACACCTATTCTAGGAAACAAGGAATACGGAAGCTGCAAATTGTTTGCCTAAATTGGGATTTGATGACCATTGTTCAGATTAGGCTTTTCTTAAATGATTGTCTACCTTGTTAATTCACAAGATTTGGTTAATTTTTAAAGTAAAGCTGCTGTTGAAATTTCATAGCAAAGAGGATTCCAGTCATCTATGGTTTCAAATAATCTTTTTTTGGTTGCATTTAAAAAGAGCTTGCTGATGGTTTCAAATAATCTAGTACACAAGTTACAATTGCTCTGAAAAGCGCTGACTTTGTGTTTGATTTCAATGAGGCAAATCTGCGGGCCCCAAGGCCCTCCCCCTCAAGACCGTGCCAACTTTGGAAGCCCCCTGTGCAGGTACTTTTAAAGTCAACATTGATGCATGCTGCTTTTCTGATGGTAGCTCTGGTTGGGGTCTCATTGCTAGGGATCACACTGGGCAGGTGCTTGTTGCTGCTACAAATATTGATTTCTCCACAACCTCATCAACCGTTGATGAAGCCTTATGCCATAGGTGGTCTGAGTTTGATTAAAGATCAGAACTAGGCCTCGTTTTGTGTTGAAAGTGATGCTGAATCTGTTGTTAAGTGCTGCTATGGTTCTTTAGATAACACAAGTATTGCCTCTATAATCTTAGTCTGCAAACAGTTCTTAATGACATGTGTGAACACCCAATTTTAATCGGTGTCGCACTTTAGTTTCTATACTCGTGTGCTGCGAATTTGCAAGAACGTAATTGTGAGACTGAGAGCATGTCTCTCATTTAATTAGGCTAGTGTTCAACGATCTTGATTAATTAGAGTGTTTCTCGTTTATTTAAATCGACGTGCATTAACTTGATTATTTCGAGTTTCCTCGTTCGAATAGGTCGTTGCGCTTTATTTCGTTTATTAGGTTCCCTTTGACTAAAATTGGACCTACATTCACGAGTTTGAGCCAAGACGCGGTCATTAGGCCTAACGCGAATTATCGTTAGATCGGGTTCGAGCTTTAAATGTAATTGGGCTTACGGATTTGTTTGTGGGCCTAGTTTACGATTCTTTTAACCCATTGGGCCCGATATGGTCTTTGTTTCGCTTTTACGATCGAAGCCGTAAAAATAAATAATAATAAAATATATTGCGAAAATGACAAGAAATATTATTACAACATAAAATTAATTTTACATTCATCCGAATAAAAATAAATAAATAAATCCGAAAATAACAAGAAAAAACAAAAGAAAATAAAAGGGGGGGGGGGGTGTTAGTAGTATCAACCTTCAGGCTAACAAGTCTACTAGCCCAACAAGCCTATTTGCCTTGCTTGCCCAACAAGTTGACTTGCCTAACAAGTCTGCTTGCCTAACAAGTCGACTTGCCCAATAAGTCGACTTGTCTAGACAGTCTCCACACCTAAACTTTCACCTATAAAAGCAGAGCAAAACTGGCAGTCAAGGAAGAAAAAAAAGAACACGAATTTCAAGGCAAATAAAACACCAAAAAAAAAGATTAGGGTTTTACACTGAAACCCCAATCACTGTGTCACTAGATCTGAAAATTTTAGAAAGATAGAAGTCAAGCAGTAGCTGCAACGACAAAGTATCACCAGAAACAGTAGACTAAGGAGCAGTAAGCAAAAATCTACATTCAGATCCGTTCTTATTTTCAGGAGACTAGGTTGGTTTTCTTTCATATATCAAAATACGGGAATCCGAACGTAAATAGATGTAGATCCGACATGCTTTACGCTTAATAGAATATTTATATGCTAAAAACTATGTAAGTACAGCGGCTGTTAGTTCATTCTTGCTCTTTTTGTATACTTATTTAGCGCTATATATGCACGTGTTCAGTAAAAGAATTTAAGATTTAAAAAAAAATATGGATTTGTTTCTTTAGTGTAAAGAGGTCATATCTGAACGGTGTATATTTTGAATGTTTGCTTTTCGAAATTATAGTGCTACGAAACATGCTGTTACAGAACTGTGATTTAGGGTGTGGGGTTCAAAAAAAATGAAATAAAGGTATAAGGTAGAACCAGATCTAAGTATTTTCGTTTTAGTAAATCTGAGATGTGAAAAAAATGGTCTAGATTCGGATTAGAGACTAAAAATGAAATAGGAGTAATTTAATACAAGTTCATACTGGTTTAATAATTTAATACCAATTCATATTGGTTTATAATACACCCCCTGTAAGTATTTACACCACCTAGTTTCTACCACAACCCCATTTCGTTTTTTTTTTATTTTACTATTATTTTATTATTCTCAATATTATTAAATGGTGCTATTCATTAAACCAAGTTTATTTCACTCAAAAAAAAAACGATAAATAGGGTTTGACTTGGATGTACATCCTATCAAACCCAAAACTTTGATTTAAGGGTCCTTAGTTGTACAACTTGGACCTTAAATCCCTTTAAAATAAAAAAAATCATAAAACTACCAATTAAATATGATTTATATATAACACCTATTTTATAAAAAAAAATTTCGAAAAAAAATGGATTCGATTTGGATGTACATCCTGTCAATCCGGTTTAAGGATTTTTAGTTGTACAACTTGGATCCTAAACCCCTTCACAATTAAAATCAACCAACCAACAAATTTTCAGGAAGAACTACGCGACTTTTGAGTCTCTCATTGCACCGGAGAGTACGTAGGCGCATGGCCTCCCTGTCAAAGTCAAAATAAAATTTTCTTAAATTAGTCCTTGGTAAATAATTGTTTTTTTTACTAAATCCTATTAAGTATTATTTTTCGGGTAAACAAATAATGAAACAATTTGTTAATTCTTGCGCAAATCAAATTTAGGGTAACTGTCTTAGGACAGATGTGCTAGGGGTGCAGTGAAATTAGGTTTTTTTCCCATTCCCTACGCATAACCGACTCCCGAATCCAACCTAGTTACGCAGACCACTAACTCTTAGGTTAGGTTTTTCTCAATTTTTCCTATTTTTAATAAATTGGGTGGCGACTCCTAAAATTTATATTTTTGAGCCATCTACGTCGAGATCTAGGTCACGACAACATGCCTAGTGCTAGTTTGCTTTATGTTCCTAGGAATTGTAATGTTGCTTCCCATACCTTAGTAGGTGTTGTTGTCAAACACTTTGATCCTAGCCGTGGAATCGGCTAGAGGTTTGGACAGTTAGTGATTCCACTTTCTTCAAGCGATTGCTTCGAGGAAGGAACTCTGTTCCTCGACTATGGGTTCCCTAACTCCTCCAAAGAGTCGTTAGGTTAGGTGTGAGAGGGAATGCGGCTTGGATTATCTACGAGACTAAGAAAACATAAAGAAAAGCGATAAATAAAAGATAAAGAAAGTGTAAAAGACTTGTGTATTGATTGATGTGTGTTTAGAAATGTACAAGTGTTACTATATATATACATCAACCTTCGTTGGCCACTATTCGAGCCTACATCTGTCCACCGTTGGATTAATCGTGATCAACGGTTGTAATTAAGCCTAATCCTAGAAACTTGGAGTCCACTCTTCCACGACCTCACTAGCACGGGTTAGTGGGGTAAACCCTAGTCATTCCTGTTTCTTCGGAGTCTTCTGCTCATTGACCTTAACCGCTCCAACGTAGTATGTCCACGTGCATTGAATACTTGCGCCCCAAGCAAGTATTCCTCGCCTCGGCCCCAGCCTTCCTCGGCCGCGCCTCACTTTAGCCTTTGGCCGTTGGTTCCTCAGCCGAGTCATTCTGTGGTCGAGGCTCCCTCCACCCGAGTCTTGAGATACCTCAGTGCCTTATCTTCATTCCTCTAGGGCTTCTAAATATCTTATCCTTGTATGTTCAGCCTGAATCTACCCTATATTATGGCAAGTACTTCCTTTGCCCTAGTGTTCTCATAGCTGCCTCGGCCCTTGTTTTGGCCCAGAACTCCCTTTTTTCCCTCCTCGGTCAACAAGCAAAACTTCTGGGTCCTATGCAATGGCAGGAGTCTGTCTCTGAACCATGCCACTCTGTAACTTGTAAGGATGCTTTTGGCTCCCTTTCTTCTCAATCAATAGAATGAGATATCTTTCTCATAAAAAAGTGAATTTAGGTCACAGGTTTCGTGGAGAAACTTCTAAACACGTCCTTTTGACTTGTGTTTCATGATGCTAAGTAAGCAAACTTAAGGATACATGATATTAGGTAAGAATTCTCAATTCATATGGTAATGTTATCATGATGTTATGGTCTTATGTATCTTACAATAAATTATAGTGATCTAATTCATGTGAAAAACGATTTCAATCATATGGATACAAAGGTGATCCATTTGGAGTAGGGCTTCACTAGTGGAAAAATGACATTATAAAGCATCATTTAGCATCGGTTGTTTGAACAACCGATGCTAAATGTGTGACCGGTGGCAATTTTGCAATTAAATGGAAGATTTCATTTTTCGCGCCTACTTTTAGCGTCGGTTGTTTAAACAACCGATGCTAAATGTATGTGCGTTAGACATTTAGCGTCGGGTGTTGTAACAACCGCTGGTAAAAGTGTTTGTCTGAGACGTTTAGCGTCGGTTGTTGCAAACAACCGATGGTAAAAGTCGAATTTTATTATTTCCTTTCTATCATCGAAAGGACTCTTTCGCGTTACTCTTTCATTCTCAGTCTCTGAATCTCACTGAACTCTCTCCCGTTCTCAACCCTCTCACCCTCTGAATCTTCTTCGCATTGTGGCCTTCTCCCTCGCCACAGTCCCTGTCACCGTTCTTTGGTCGTCGTGGCTGTCGTTGCTGAAGAGAAAGAAAGAAGAAGAACGCTGAAAATCAACACAGTCCCTGCCACCGTTCTTTGCTCGTCGTCGCCGTCGTCGCATTCTCGTCATAGCCGTCGTCGTAGCTCTTCGTCGCCATCGTCTTGCTCGTCTTCGCCATCTCCTTACTCGTCGTCGCCTTGCTCGCTCGAAACCCTAAGTTTTCATCTTCGAAACCCAAACAAATCTTAGGTAAGCATCTCTGAAAATCAGTGTTTTGTTTTCGTTTTTCGTTTTTGTTTTCTCTCGAAACCCTAAGTTTTCATGATTATGATTTTTCCAGTTACTTTTCGTGATTCGTTTTTCTTGTTTAATAGCAAAAATCAGATGTTGTTGTTGCACCTCCCTTTATTTTTACCGGTTTCATTTTGTAAGCTTCTGATTTCGATTCTGATTTATTAATGATGCTTATCTTTTGGTGTTTGTTTATTGTGATTGAAGATTGTGAGAGTGAGTTTTGTTGAATGACAGTGAGTATCTCATTGGAGAAGCTATGTTCCACTGAGTATCTGATTTCGATTCTGATTTATTGAAGATTGAAGATTGTTTTATTTTGTACATTTATATTAAGAGGTCCACTACTAATTTGTACTGTTAAATTGTTTGTGTTATAGGAAGTGGAAGGCTGAGTAGAGTGATATACGAATAGCGCGAACCGGAAATCGTCGTTGCTCGGACGGGTCAACCCGGGAAGTTCATTGTCAAACTCGCTTCTCACTCTTGCATCTGCTTCTCGGTATATATATTACTTATTCATTTTCTTTTGTTTGTACTGTTAAATTGTTTGTACTGTTAGTTTGTCTTGTTGTTGCACAAGTTCTTTTGCTATATAACTATGTTTTTGGTTGGGAAGAAAAAAGAGGAATAAGTTGGGTGCTACTAATTATTAAGATAAATTATTAGCATTAACATAAGCTCAAGATGCATGATCCTCCTGGTGAAATGAGGGTTTAGGATTGGTGAAATTTTTAGTTTATCATATGGATTCTTTTCAACTACAGGAACATTTTCAGAAGGTTGCATTTCAGTATCCTCAACAACAAAAGGTTCCTTTGGCTTCACCAACACACTTTGAGAAGGTTCCTTCTCTGCCTTGGAAGAAACTTGAGAAGGTTCATTAGTTTTGGGAACTTGAGAAGGTTCATTAGTTTTGGCTTCTCCAACACGTACACTTTGATGATAATTGGTTTTGTTATATATATTGGCTTGTCACTTGTTTGTCTTAGGGTGTGGAAACTATGTAGTCATGTTGCATTCTATGTTCTGTATTTGTAATGGTCATTGTTTCTTGATATCTGTATTTGGAAACCATATAGTAATTGATCATCTGGCTAAATCCTTTCTTTCTCTCTGAACAGAATCTTGCTTTATCAGTTCAAGATCGTAAAGCTCGAGAAAACTTGCACTCTTGCATTAGATTGAAGCAGTAAGTCAAACTAATTCTTTATATACTTGTAAATTGGTATGTCTGCTAATGTGGATACTTGTAGTTCTGAATGGTTTTCTCTCTCTCTCTCTGTTGGTTGCTGTGTGCCCTATTGGTCTATGACTGTTAGAGTTTTTTACTAAGATGAATGAATACTATTTCAGGTGCACATATTGGTCTCCTTGCTTTAAAGTTGATTTCTTTGATACATAATAACAGATTTGGAGTCCTAGTCTCGACATTACGGTAAGTCTTCATCTAAACTCTTTCAGCAATATTCTTTATTTCTAACTAATGTGATTTTATGATTTCCCCAAAATGGTAACTTTTTTTATAATTACATAAATATAATACATTGATTCTTAGATACACACACATGTGTAAGAGTTAACAAATTGATTTCTTTGTAAACTACTTTTGTTCATTTCATTCCCCTTCATTAAAAGGATTCATGGGGAACATTCAAGTTATGTGAGATGGGATTTTATTGACTATAATTTGTGATTTTGATTAATCATCAATGAATGATGAGTTCTATAGATTTACTTCTCTTTATTGTTTTACTTTGATACAGAAATTTACTTCTCTTTATTGATTTATGAATTTATTTTTACTATCTTGGTTTGATGTGATAGTTTGATTTTGTTTTAACAATTAATACTTGGTTGATTATTTAGAGCGTAGCCATGGATCGTAGTTGGATACAAAGTAATCGTCTGAGTGATGAGTATGCGAAAGGAGTCGAAGAGTTTATAAACTTTGCTCAAGCAAATCTTCGCAAAACTGATGTTCCCGAAGTTGATGTAACTTATTCATGTCCTTGTTGTAATTGTGTGAATCGAACCCCACAACCACCATGTGTAATACGAGATCATCTCTTTGTTTATGGGATCTTACCCAGTTATACCACATGGATATGACATGGTGAATCAACCGGCAACCCAAGTGTGTCGAAAAGTGAGAAAGTCGATGAAGATATGGATGATCGAATGGAGGACATGATACGTGACATTGGTCCTGAATCTTTTAAGCGGGCGCATGAATATGATAATTTGTGCAAAGACAAAGATCAACCTTTGTATTTGGGTTGCACAAAATACACCCGGTTGTCTGCGTCGTTAAAATTGATCAATCTGAAGGCGATAAATGGGTGGACTGATAAAGGATTCACCGAATTGCTTGAGTTGTTGGAAGACATGCTTCCCATAGGTAACACATTGCCAAAACGAACGTATGATGCAAAGAAGATATTGTGTCCGATGGGTGTGGAGTATCAGAAAATACATGCATGTCCCAATGACTGCATATTGTATCGGAAAGACTTTGAGAAGTTGCATAACTGTCCTACGTGTGGTTGGTCGCGCTACAAAGTGAAGTCGGGTGAATCTAATTGTGACGACAACAACACAAAGGGTTCCCCTGCGAAGGTTTTATGGTATCTTCCAATAATACCCAGGTTCAAACGCTTGTTTGCTAATGCAAATGACGCGAAGAGCATTAGATGGCATGCAGATGAGAGGAAATGTGATGGGCAGCTTCGCCATCCGGCTGATTCTTTGCAATGGAAGAAAATTGATAATTTGTATTCGGATTTTGGCACTGAGTCAAGAAATCTTAGGTTCGCACTTGCTTCAGATGGGATGAATCCATATGGTAACTTAAGTACGAATCATAGCTCGTGGCCTGTTCTTCTTTTAATTTACAACCTATCTCCATGGTTGTGCATGAAACGCAAATATGTGATGCTATCCATGATGATTTCTGGCCCGAGACAACCTGGTAATGACATAGATGTTTACCTTAGTCCATTGATGGAAGACTTGAGAAAAATGTGGGATGAAGGCGTGGATGTGTTTGACGGGTATTCTAATGAAACTTTCAAGCTGCGAGCCATGTTATTTTGCACGATCAATGACTTTCCTGCATACGGAAACTTGTCTGGGTATAGTGTCAAAGGGCATAAAGGTTGTCCTATTTGTGCAGAAGACACGTGTCACCATCAACTCAAATATGGAAGGAAGACTGTCTACCTTGGGCATCGAAAATTTCTCAAACCTAAGATATCGTAAGTTGAAAAAAGCTTTTAATGGGTGCTCAGAAAATGACATTGCTCCGAATGCCTTGACCGGAGAAGAAGTCTATCAAGTGGTTAAAGACATCAAAGTTGTATTCGGCAAAAAGCAGAAGCAGCCTAAGGAAAAAAGCAAGTGGAAGAAGAGGCCGGTGTTCTTTGATCTTCCGTATTGGTCCAATCTTGATGTAAGGCATTGTCTTGATGTTATGCACATCGAGAAAAACGTTTGTGATAGTGTCATCGGGACGCTTCTCAACGTTCAAGGGACAAAGGATGGCATAAATTCTCGTCTAGATTTGCGTGAGATGGGCATAAGAGAACAATTACATCCAGTAGAACGAGGTAAAGGCACATATTTACCTCCAGCATGTTATACCTTATCAAGAAAAGAGAAAATGAGCTTTTGCGAGTGTCTACGGGGAATCAAAGTCCCACATGGTTACTCGTCAAATGTAAAGCGACTTGTTTCAATGAAAGATCTCAAATTAGTTGGCTTGAAGTCTCACGACTGTCATGTCTTGATGAAACAACTGCTACCTGTGGCAATTCGTGGCATCTTACCGAAAGATGTCCGATATACCATAACTAGGTTGTGCTTATTCTTCAATAGTATATGTGCTAAAGTCATCGATCCTCAAAAATTGGACGCGTTGGAAAATGAGGCTGCTATTATCTTGTGTCAATTGGAGATGTTTTTTCCTCCCTCATTCTTTGATATCATGGTTCATTTAATTGTTCATCTGGTTAGGGAGATTAGATTATGCGGCCCTGTTTATTTAAGGTGGATGTACTCAATCGAGCGATACATTAAGATCTTGAAAGGGTATGTGAAGAACCAATATCGTCCTGAAGCATCCATTGTCGAAAGGTACGTCACAGAAGAAGCGATTGAGTTTTGTTCTGACTACTTGTCAGAAGCAAAATCCGTGGGACTACCAAAGTCTCGTTATGCAGGGAGAGGTCAAGGTAAAGGTACACATGGTATAACCACTAAATGCATAGGCCGAGCTGAAGTGCTTCAAGCACATTTGTATGTTTTGAATAATACAGATGAGGTATTACCTTACTTGTCTCTCCATAAAGAGATAGTAAAGGCCAAAAACCCTCGAATGAAAGAAATATTGTTATTGAACGAGCATAACAACACATTCATAGATTGGTTTAAATCAGAGATTAAGAAAGATGTGAGTGCCTCTGAGACTTTGAGATGGTTAGCACATGACCCTCACTTTAATGTCGTATGTTGGAGCGGGTACGACATAAATAAGTTTTCCTTTTACACAAAGTCTAAAGATGACAAAAGCACCATGCAAAACAGTGGAGTTATGGTCATGGCTTCCTCGATGCACTTCTCTAGTTCAAATGATACAAATCCTGTACTCGCATCCATTGCTTACTTTGGTGTCATTGAAGAGATTTGGGTGCTTGATTACTGTAAATTTAAAGTGCCTCTTTTTAAATGTAAGTGGGTTAACAACAATAGTGGTGTACGTACTGACGAAATGGGATTTACACTAGTGGACCTTGACAAGGTAAGTTATAATGATGAACCCTTCATCATGGCTGACCAAGCAAAACAAGTTTTCTATGTCAAAGATCCTTCTAACAAAAAGTGGTCAGTTGTCCTACAAGGAAAAATAGGCAGTGATGAAAATGAAGATTCAAGTCTTGCAATTTCCGAAACACCTTGTTTGTTAACACAAGTGCCGACTTCAGTTGATGACAATGAAGTTGACGATGAACATGCCACTCGCAATGATCATAATGAAGGAATTTTATACGAAGGAGTTTAGATTTGTTTTTTTTAAACCCATGAAATTGTAATTTTGAACTTAGTAACAATGATGGTTTGTTTCTATTATTTCCTTTTGAGCATGTGATAGATTTTGTTTGGTATCAAGTTGTATCTAATCTACTTATTTTCTGTTGGTATTATTCTTTTTTTATTTGATTAAAGGGGGGAGAAAGAGATATTGTATGTTGTAACGAATTCAATCAAACTATATACTAAAATTGGTGATAAATTCTGTATTCAACTTGATTTGTCACTAAGTACTAAGTGAATACAATGATGGCGGAAGCCAATTTGTAGAAAGCAAACAATTACAATATTGAAATGAAAATACTAGGAGAAGAAGAATCTGCAGTAGCAACCAAGTGAAGAGAATAGCCATCATACTTATTCAATGCCCAATCATTCCCAAATTTGATACTTTATAGAAAGGGAAGTATTTTATGTTACGTTTTCCCTCTCTCATGCTCTTTTCAGCAACCAATTCTGTTATACCAATTCTTAATCATAGCATAGATTGATATGTGTTGTTTACTTCTCTTATTGGTATCAAGCTCATATTGGTTTTAGTATATGACTGATATATTTTGTTTCCTTTGTTTAAACAGCTATCATGGATGATTTCAGTGATCCTCCAAAAAAGAATACCAGACGTCCAACATCATTAAAAAAGTTCACTTCTAGGTGCCCAGATGGTCAAAAATACAGAGTGGATATTGATAGTAAAGGCGATCTTATTGGTCCGTATGCTAACAAATTCAAGACCTATTTAGGGGTGGTTGCACGAACAAAGATAAGCATATTGCCAATGAAGTGGAGTGATGTTGATGACGAGACAAAAAAGATTGCTTGGGATGATGTACTGCTAACATTTGATGTTCCCGAGAGTAATGAATTCAAGAAGACTTGGATGTCTCATATCAATCTTTGTTGGAGACAGTTCAAGACAACTCTCACCCGAACATATGTCTTTGGTAGTGGGGATACAGATGGTCAAAAAAATCCATGTCACAAGTACAGCAACATATCTCTCGAGACATGGGCCGCATTTTATAACAGTCGCATTACTGAGGAGTTTGTGGTATTGTTTTAACTATAACTATTTTGGTTTCTTAAACATTAACGATATGTTGTAAATATGGTGGTGTTTGTTCTTTGTAACAGGCTAAGAGAGAAGCTGCCAAAAATATTCAAAAAAATAATAAATATAACCACACAATGGGGCCAGGTGGTTATAAAAAGTTGAAGAAGGTTTTGAAAGAAGAACAAATCAAAAAAATCCAGGAGGAGTCTGGTGATCCTGATTTGGAGGTGGAGCCTACATCTCCTGAGCGTCATGAGCTGTGGAAGGCTGGCCGCAAAAGCAAGTCTGGATCTTATGTATCCGAGTCGTCAGCATCAGTTGGATCTAAGATTGTAAGTAAAATATTGTGTGGTGTTTCTAAGACATTGTGTGTGGATCTAAGTTGAAGAAAGCTGTGGAACTTAGTATGTTTTGTTTAATTTGTTAAATTGTAACATGTGAACATATGTTTTTGTTGCAGGATGAACTTGCGGTTATGAGTAGCCAAGGATCTTTCGTTCCTCAAGGAAAGAATGATATTTTGACTGTTGCCATTGGAACACCTGAGCATCCTGGTCGTGTTCGGGGAGCTGGAAAAGGTGTCGGGATAAAGAGATACTTTGGAGGTGTGGCACGTTCTGCCTCGAGTAGCTCACAAGTTGACAAAGCGGAGTTGATGAAAGAAATTATGGAGGGTGTGGAAGTGATGGTGCAAGACCGAGTTCGCAAAGCTTTGGCAGAGGTATATGTTTATATTACTAGATTTGTTTTATTATTTGAATCAATTCATAAATACTAACTTAATTTATTTGTATGTTTTAATTATTCAGCACACCATCTCATGTGGAGGAATTCAAAATGCGGGTGTTCAGGTTCCCTCTCCCATGACAACTGTTGGATCTAAGGCTAGCCACTCACCATCTCATGTGGAGGAGGAGGTCAATATCGATTGGATGAAAGAGATGCTTATGACAGGGTATGCTGATAAGAGACATGCTAGGATATGGTTGCAGCATGAAGATCATCACTGCTTTGTCTCCTTCAAAGAGATCACGGACATGATTTCTGGTGAAGAGTGGCTTGAATTGAGCCATTTGGCCATATGGTGCTCGTAAGTAGTAAAGTCTATTCCATTATATAAATTTCTCACATTTTACATATATTAATCGATTTGATAGTTTTTCTTACTTGCCACTAGATATTTGCATCGTCAATGTGTTGAAAGAGGTATTGATGACTTATATGGATTTGTGTGTCCTTACAAGCTTAACCTGAAGGATATATCCATGAATGTTGTCCTTCAAAACCTTCAAGACAAATTGATGACCACCAATAAAGGAGTATATATTGCTCCATTTTGCCATAGGTAACAGCAACATAGTTCCTTGTTTTGATTACAAGTTGTTTTGTTGGTGAATGGTGAAATGCATGTTAGTCTTCTGATTCTCATTTTCTTGTGTATTGCTTAATTTTAAGTTTATCAATGTTGCAGCGGACATTGGCAACTAGTTGTCTTAATCCCATCTCAAAATACTGTGGTCTGGATGTGTTCCTTATGCCGCAAACCAAACAAAACAATCAAAGAAATGTTTAGCAAGTAAGTTTGTATTTTTTATCTTCGTTTAGATTGTAGTATTTGAACTTAAGTTGGGTTGAAATTTTATAAATATTTTTATATTATGTTATTAGAGCTGTCAAAGGTTATTCTACATCTGCCCCCATGTGGTTGTACCCTACAGTAAGTAATTTAAAATATTGCGTTGATTTAATTTGGAGTGACTTCATATATATATATATATATATATATATATATATATATATATATATATATATATATATATATATATATATATATATATGTAGCGACCGAAAAATCCGGGTGAGGATCTCTCGAAGGTTCAAAAATGAAGCCGCCACCAAAGTTTAGTTTAAGGGCAAATATTGGAAAATCCCTTTTGGAATGGATAAGGGTCCTTGAGACCAGATTAGGGTTCGGGAGTCTGTTATGCGTGGGGAAGGTATTAGCACCCCACGACATCCTTCCTAAGGAAGGTTACCTGCTAATTAGTTGTAGAAGTGAAAGTTAATTTTGAAAACATTTATTTTTACCCTTTTATTGTGAATTAAAAAGAAGAAAATGATATTTTATTTGAGAAAATGATTATTTAGGAGAAGACTGAAAAAGGTTTTTTATTAGTGCAATTGACAGAGGTCGGCCGCCCTCTGCTCCTACGTATCTCTTGGTAGAGAATCAAATCACACGTAGTTCTTAGTAGAAAACTTTGTTTGTTGGTGTATTATATTTAGGGATTTTAGGACTCCTGAGTGATCAGTTCATTTGTCCTAAAATGATGACTAATCTGACTGTACAGTTGGCTTAGTCCCCTAATTTGTTAAAATGGAGTTTTTTGAAGTTTGGAAGATAGTTTGATGTATGGTGGTTTGATTTTATTTGAATAGGGGTTTTAGGACTCTTAATCCGTACGGTCCATTCGTCCTAGAACGCTGACTAACCCGGCCGTACGGCCGACTTAATCCCCTATTTTGAAAATTTGATTTGTGGGAAGAAACGTGTTTGTGTTTATTTTAATTTAGAAATTTGTTTGTTTTAAATAGGGATTTTAGGCCATGATCCGTAACGGTTCATTAGTGACCTAAAAAGCAGACTAACCCGACTGTACAGTCGACTTAGTCCCCTATTTTGTTCTTGAAAATATTTCTTTATTTATGAGAGGAAAAGGAATATTTTGTTTTTGTTTTGAATATGAACGAAAAGTTAACAAAAAAGAAAAAAATGAAAAGTGCAACTAGTGAAAAATATTTATCATGAATATTTAAAAATAAACTAATTAAAAGAAAAATAAAAATAAAAAAGGGAGGGGGAGAGAGAGAGAGCGAGAGCTTCGCTAGGAGAGGGAGAGAATGTGTTCAGTGTTCTTGTTGAATCACTGTGGTGTCTTTTCACTGTGGACAGAGCCTCCTTTTATAGGTGAAGGGTTAGGTGAAGAGACTTGCTGGACAAGTTAACTTGTTGGGCAAGTCGACTTGTTGGGCAAGCAGCTTGTTGGGCCGAAGGTTAATGCTACTGACACCCCCTTTTTGTTATTTTCGTTCTTTTCTATTTTTTTGGATTATTCTTATTTTTGTATTTTTGGGCTTTTTGTATTATTTGGACACTTTATTGTAATATATATTTTTTTATTTTTTGATTTTATTTCATTATTATTTTTATGGCTTTTTGATCAAAAGGACTAAATTAAGTCCAAAATACTGAACATAGGCCCATTTACTAAGAATTGGCCCAATTAGACAAACCGGTCTAAATTAAAACAAGACAGCGCTCGAAATGTCGTTCTCGTAATGATATGGACTTGTGACACGGGGGCTAAAACAATTGCGATAAATGATCGGACAAAATTGGGGTATAACAGCTGCCCCTCTTTATTTATATTTTACTAGAAAAGGTGAATGGCTTTCAGATTTTCGTAGTAGAAATAAAAATAAAGATAGAATAGACACTAATTTTGTCCGCTTACGGGGAAGATGAGTTAGGAAAAATAGGGACGATTAACACTTGGCGTGTTAACCGAGAACAATAAAGAAATGATCACTGGGGATCTGGAGGAGCACTGGGGCTCTAAAAGAGCATTTGGGCTCTAAGGGAGCACTGGGGCTCCAAGGGGTTGCCTAAACCCTGAAGGACCATTTGGGGTCCGAAGGTGCACTGGGGCTTTGAAGGACTGCCGGGGTCCGGGGGTGGCCTTTTTCGAGCGGCCGTTAATAAGATCAGGTCTAGAACTGATCACGAATGACGTCCACTATGTCTTAGGCTGACACAGCTAGTCTGAAGGGCCTGGGGCCGGATGATCCGTCGGTGCTCGATGCCGACGTGCGATCTGGATTGGACCTCTGGGGGTCTGAAGGTGCACTGAGGCTTTGAGGAACCGCCGGGGGTCCGATACTCTGAATTGTGATATGAGACCAGTGCTTGTAGCACTGACTTTGAGGAAACAAAGTATTGGGATTGACACATGGCGTAGTTGCCTAGGACATACCTAATGAATGCATTTACCTGAGAAGGGAAAAGCTATCTAAATTTTGCATGTCTAAAAATGCGATGGATGATGCATGCGTGCAATATGGGTATGCGAAATGGTAGGTGTCTGATGGGATGAATGAAACGTGGCGGATGATGTGAGTCGAAGTTGGTGGAACATGGAGGTTGACAAACAACGTATGTGAATGCAGATAACATGTGAATGTGATTGTGCTGATTAATGATGAATGTAATGGAATGAGCGATTTTTCCTCTTTTTGCTTTTTGCATTTCCTTTTTTTCTTAGTATATGATGGGTGTATGAAATGCAAAGTGCGAATGTGACGCAAATGTAATGCTTTGACGCGAATGTCGTGCATGGTATGATGATATGATTAGTGATGTAAAGAAGGTTTTGGCAATGATGAATGAAAGGAAGCACACGAATGCATGGTACAATGATATGATTAGTGATGTTGAAAGTTTTTGGCAATGATGAGACCGGCACTTGGAACGTCTATCGAAGCAAACTGTTATGTGTGCATGCGTGTAATGTGATGAATGTGCAATGTGAAAGCAGATAAACTACCAAAGCCCGTGAATTGTGGATGCTAGAGCTGTTCGGAAATAAAAATTGATCAGCCATGTATGCGAATGCAGATAGCATGTGAATGCAAATGTATTGCTTAGATGCAGGTGCTATGGTAGATGCATGATTGCATGATGGAATGATTTATGCTATGATTTATTGATGATGCAGAGAGATTTTTTGTAATGATGAGAAATGAGACTTTTGATGCGAGAGGCAGAGAAGTAATTATTTCTTGGAAAATGGTTTGAACTCAGATGTGGCAACCTCAAGGTTGTGATTCACATGCGCTGATGCACAAAAGTATTTGATTGGATTTGCAAGCTCGTTCACATTGTTCTTCCATTTGATTATGATGTCCCATGACGATTGAATTTTTAGGTCCACAAAGTTAACTGAGTGAGTTTCCAACTTCATATTAGTAACTTGTGTTCTCTCTCTTTGAAGCATTGTTTTAGTGAACATGTAGAGTAGTGCCAATACAGATGAATGAGCCAGTTGACTCGGGGTATGGACAGATATGACACGTGAGGGGATGAATGGTAGGTTTTTGCCAAAGTCATGAAAGGTAGGTTCTCCCCAACTCTAGAAATGTGGGACTGCCCTAATTCATAGTTGATGACGGTGAATGCACCACTTGCCCCTGTCTAGTGGTGACAACAACTAGGGGTGTAGAGGAAATTATGAATTGGTAATGCTGTGACTTTGGAATGAGAGGTGGAAGGCAAAAGATTTTGTCTCAACCCATGGCGTTTGGTGTTGCCCCGACTATGACAAGGACAAGGTTGCCCTGACTAGAGTTTGCGAAAAGCTGTATTTAGGATGGTGGGTTGAGAAATTGCCCCGGTATAGTCTTATGGATGTGAATATGACAAGGGGATGAGATGGGTGTAGGACGGATTTCCCTGATTTTAGGTGGAGTAAGTGGCGACGGGATTGCCCCACTTTGGAATGTTATTTCTAGTTCGAGTGAGGTAGGGGAAAGGTGACAGAGTTAGGGTAATGGGTTTGGTCGTATGGCTATATGGTACTGGATGTGGTATATGAATGAGACGGACGCTGGAAAATTTCCCCAAGTTCGAGAAGCATGAAAGGTGAAGGGACTGCCCCCACTTTGGGATCTAGGTGATGGTCCTAGTACAAACTTTTGGTTCTTTTAAGATGACTCTCATGGACTACGAAAATTTCACTTGGTGATTACTAAACCTTGTCTTGGTATACATGCGACTTGAATAATCTTGGAGCGCAAGCCTTTTTTTCTTTTCTTTTTTTTTTTTTTAGCTTTATTTTTTGTCATATTTTTTTTGAGCAAACATACTGTAAATAAATAAACTCAATTGTCCTAAAATTAAAACTTTAAGAAAACGAAAGCAATCAGTTATCGATCGGAATGGACTTGTTTAGGGTTGTAGCGTGGCCAACGGTTAGGGGTTTATGTAAGAAAGGGTTGGTAATGTGGCCAATGATTAGGGATTCGTGAAAGAAAAGGTTTGTAATGGGGCCAAAGAAGTGTTTGGGGGGTTTAGACAATGATCTTTCATGAAAGAAAGGATAAGTAGGCCCAAAGGAGTGTTTGAGGTCCATTTTTGAGTTTCGCGAAAGAAGTGCTAATTTGGCACAATAAGGTGTTTGAGGGCTTTAGACAATGATCTTTTTATTTGCGGTGCAATGTGGCTAGTGGTTGATAATTTATGAAAGAATGGGTGATTGGGCTCAAAGTGTTTGGGGATTGATGAGACAGATGATCTTTTTATTCAGTGGTGCACTTCATGATATGATGTATCAGCTCAAAGATTTATGCCGTCTTTTTATTCAAGACTTTTGTCTTTTTTTTTTTTGAAATATGATTCTCATTCTTTGACGGCCTATTTCTCTTGAGCTGAATAAACTGAAGAAAGTAGTGCACCATCTTTGAATGGGGAACAGATCATTGTCTAGGGTGATTGAAAGATTTTTTGATTTTTTGGCTCAAAGTGGGTTGCAAAGGGTATTTTTTATGCTTTTTGAGGATGTGAGAAGATGACCAAACTTCATTTCAAATAATGATTGCTTGTTTTCTCAAAGACTAACTCAAGGACAAAAAATTTATTTATTTTTATATATCTGCTCTTTTTCTTTATTTCTTTTTATATGCCCTAATTTTTGCTTAGGCTGCTCTCGCGAGTTTTCAACCTAACAGGCTTTTTTGATTTTTTTTTTGAAAAGGACTTGCACCAAGGGAATACAATGTTGACAAGATATCTAGTGATCACAAATTTTCCCCAGTTTGGAGGATCCAAGTGTTAGTTTATGAAATTTCATCATTGGGAACAAAACCAAAGAGTCAACTAAGAACTTGTGTGGAGAATATGCACTTTATGGAGTGGTCGGGGTGAGACTGGACATGAACAAGGGATGATGATAGGATGGAAAGGTGTGGACACTAACTGACTCAAATAAGAGCAAATGCACATCGCATACAAGTTCACTATACGAATGCTTCACAGAGAGTTAACATAGTTAGAGACATGATAGAAGAATTTTTGATAACACATTAGTTAACAAAATGGACTATTTTGATCGTTTATCATGGGATGGATGAGATGCAACGCTTTGCTGACAAAAATTTGGACGAGATGCTAATGGTCAATAACTTATTCTTTTTTGAAGATTGAGTGTTTGAAAACAACTTGAGTTTGCAGCTAAGTTCGACCTCGTTTGAAATTTAGTAGGTTAAACTTTTTCAAATAAGAACAATCAATTAAAATGTATTTGCAAGAACGCCTCATCTCTCATCAATTTTTTTTTCAAAAAGTATGCTCATGTTTTTTTTTAAATTATGAAATAAAATGTAATGGATGAATAACACATGATGATGGATATGAATGATGAAAATGCAAATGCATGAGATATGTTTCTAAAAAATAAAATATGATTTTTGAATTTTTGAATTTTAGAAGACCGGAAAATTGTATCAGTGTTTGTTTGAATGCAGGGGTATAAGACTCCTTTGTGTCCTACGAGGGTTCCTTAGAGAATAGATCTAGGGCTTGTCTGTTGAGTGAACCTTTCAAAGGGTAGCTCTAAAGAGTCCTACATAAGGTTCCTAGAGCCAACGACCCCAGTTAAGAACACTGATCAACAACAATAGGCAAGCTATTAGGAGTGCCAGCATTCTCAAGAGGGACCAAACTCTAGGTGAGACTTTCGTGACCACCCAACAGGACGCACATCCAGTAGGCCATCACTACGCAGTCTCGTTCTAACTTAGGTTATTCTCCAGTCCGGGTACAGGACTATTATCACGTGTGTGCAAAAGTGTGATAGTGGAGTGTGTGAAGGAGCAAAATGTCAAGTGTACCCCCAAGCTGCAAAGCAAACAACACATATGCAAAAGAAATATAGTCTTCTATCCTAAGGTTCACATATCATATAAAATATAACATGCAACAAAAATAAAAGATAAAGGGGAAGGGTAAAATAAAACATTTAATTAACAAACAAATTTTACAACTAACCAGATAAGGCTTGACTCTCTTAATAAGTCCCCAGTGAAGTCGCCAGCTGTAGCGACCGAAAAATCCGGGTGAGGATCTCTCGAAGGTTCAAAAATGAAGCCGCCACCAAAGTTTAGTTTAAGGGCAAATATTGGAAAATCCCTTTTGGAATGGATAAGGGTCCTTGAGACCAGATTAGGGTTCGGGAGTCTGTTATGCGTGGGGAAGGTATTAGCACCCCACGACATCCTTCCTAAGGAAGGTTACCTGCTAATTAGTTGTAGAAGTGAAAGTTAATTTTGAAAACATTTATTTTTACCCTTTTATTGTGAATTAAAAAGAAGAAAATGATATTTTATTTGAGAAAATGATTATTTAGGAGAAGACTGAAAAAGGTTTTTTATTAGTGCAATTGACAGAGGTCGGCCGCCCTCTGCTCCTACGTATCTCTTGGTAGAGAATCAAATCACACGTAGTTCTTAGTAGAAAACTTTGTTTGTTGGTGTATTATATTTAGGGATTTTAGGACTCCTGAGTGATCAGTTCATTTGTCCTAAAATGATGACTAATCTGACTGTACAGTTGGCTTAGTCCCCTAATTTGTTAAAATGGAGTTTTTTGAAGTTTGGAAGATAGTTTGATGTATGGTGGTTTGATTTTATTTGAATAGGGGTTTTAGGACTCTTAATCCGTACGGTCCATTCGTCCTAGAACGCTGACTAACCCGGCCGTACGGCCGACTTAATCCCCTATTTTGAAAATTTGATTTGTGGGAAGAAACGTGTTTGTGTTTATTTTAATTTAGAAATTTGTTTGTTTTAAATAGGGATTTTAGGCCATGATCCGTAACGGTTCATTAGTGACCTAAAAAGCAGACTAACCCGACTGTACAGTCGACTTAGTCCCCTATTTTGTTCTTGAAAATATTTCTTTATTTATGAGAGGAAAAGGAATATTTTGTTTTTGTTTTGAATATGAACGAAAAGTTAACAAAAAAGAAAAAAATGAAAAGTGCAACTAGTGAAAAATATTTATCATGAATATTTAAAAATAAACTAATTAAAAGAAAAATAAAAATAAAAAAGGGAGGGGGAGAGAGAGAGAGCGAGAGCTTCGCTAGGAGAGGGAGAGAATGTGTTCAGTGTTCTTGTTGAATCACTGTGGTGTCTTTTCACTGTGGACAGAGCCTCCTTTTATAGGTGAAGGGTTAGGTGAAGAGACTTGCTGGACAAGTTAACTTGTTGGGCAAGTCGACTTGTTGGGCAAGCAGCTTGTTGGGCCGAAGGTTAATGCTACTGACACCCCCTTTTTGTTATTTTCGTTCTTTTCTATTTTTTTGGATTATTCTTATTTTTGTATTTTTGGGCTTTTTGTATTATTTGGACACTTTATTGTAATATATATTTTTTTATTTTTTGATTTTATTTCATTATTATTTTTATGGCTTTTTGATCAAAAGGACTAAATTAAGTCCAAAATACTGAACATAGGCCCATTTACTAAGAATTGGCCCAATTAGACAAACCGGTCTAAATTAAAACAAGACAGCGCTCGAAATGTCGTTCTCGTAATGATATGGACTTGTGACACGGGGGCTAAAACAATTGCGATAAATGATCGGACAAAATTGGGGTATAACAGCTCTTCTGATTCTGATTTTCTTGTGTATTGCTTAATTTTAAGTTTATCAATGTTGCAGCGGACATTGGCAACTAGTTGTCTTAATCCCATCTCAAAATACTGTGGTCTGGATGTGTTCCTTATGCCGCAAACCAAACAAAACAATCAAAGAAATGTTTAGCAAGTAAGTTTGTATTTTTTATCTTCGTTTAGATTGTAGTATTTGAACTTAAGTTGGGTTGAAATTTTATAAATATTTTTATATTATGTTATTAGAGCTGTCAAAGGTTATTCTACATCTGCCCCCATGTGGTTGTACCCTACAGTAAGTAATTTAAAATATTGCGTTGATTTAATTTGGAGTGACTTCATATATATATATATATATATATATATATATATATATATATATATATATTTGGCTAACTTTGTTAATTCATTTGTGTAGATGCCAACACAAAGGAATGGTTTTCATTGTGGCTATTATGTGATGAAGTTTATGCTGACCATTGTGAATGCTGGTGTTGTTGATAATTGGGAGCAGGTATAAATTTTTGGTTAAAATTATACTTTACACATTTATTTAGAATTATAGAATGATTGAATATAATTTGTTTGAGTAATTTTTAAACTTGTAGGTATTTGATGACTCAAAGGCATACACTGAAGAGGAGCTTCTTAAGGTCCGTAAACTTTGGACAGAATTCTATATGAAGATTCGTACGGAGCAAAAGGATACATTGTTTAGCATTCTTTAAACTTGTTCAATCTATTCTCTGTTTATATTGAAACTCTTTGTGAATTGATAGTTTAGATGAAATGTGAACAAATTTTTTATATGGTCTGGTTTTCTGTTAATGTGAACACTGAGGTATTAGAATTGTACTGGATGAAATGAGAAGCTGGTTTTGTGTTATATATATTAGAATTGTGACTCATATTGTATTAGAACTGTATGTGAAGCTGGTTTTGTGAAGCTGGTTTTGTGTAATGTGAACAATTTGGTATTAGAACTGTACTGAGGTATGTCTGTGATGCAATCTGCAGCTATTAGAACTGTACTGAGGTATTAGAAATGTGAAGCTGGTTTTGTGTATGTCTGTGATGCAATCTGCAGGTTTTCTGTTAACGTGAATAGTAAACGATATGATAAAAAACGAGAGAAACTAAAATGTGTAAAATGACATTTAGCATCGGTTGTTTGAAATAACCGATGCTAAATGTCATTTTTAAATGACGTTAAGAGACTTTTAGCGTCGGTTGTTTCAAACAACCGATGCTAAAAGTCCACCTGTGAGACATTTAGCATCGGTTGTTTCAAACAACTGATGCTAAAAGTCCCCTTTGAGACATTTACCATCTCAAATGGGACATTTAGCATCAGTTGTTTCAAACAACCGATGCTAAAAGTCCACCTGTGAGACATTTAGCATCGGTTGTTTCAAACAACCGATGCTAAAAGTCCCCTTTGAGACATTTACCATCTCAAATGGGACTTTTAGCATCGGTTGTTTGAAACAACCGATGCTAAAAGTCCACCTGTGAGACATTTAGCATCGGTTATTTGAAACAACCGATGCTAAATGTCTCACAGGTGGACTTTTAGCGTCGGTTGTTTGAAAAAACCGATACTAAATGTCTCCATAACTGACATTTAGCATCGGTTATTTGAAACAACCGATGCTAAAAGTCCCCTTTGTGACATTAAGCATCTCAAAGGGGACATTTAGCATCGGTTGTTTCAAACAACCGACGCTAAATGTCATTTTTAGACGTCTAAAATAGTTTTTAATGTGACATTTAGCATCGGTTATCTGAACACCCGATGCTAAATGTGATATTTAGCGTCGGTTAAATAACTGATGCTAAATGTCATCGGGCGATTTAGCGTCGGGCGATAACCGACGCTAAATGTCCAATTTAACCGATGCTAAATGTCTTTTTTCCACTAGTGTGTACGCCTATACATGGTCGTTCTAGCATAATCTGAAAGAATACATTACAAAATCCAGCCGCATAGTTCCCGGTTTGAAGTGCAAAGGACTCAAGGGAAGCTTCAGGAAAAGAAAACAATTGTCCAAGTTAAAATTGAAGTAAAGGAAACTTAAATGTCACTGTTTGCATGTCGAGTCCATTAAGGCTCATTGATATTTATTCACATCACGTTTGTCTTTGTTTAAGATTAGATACAAGCGAAGGATGTGTGAGACGAGCTGTGAAAATTAGTCTCACTTTTACTTATGTATTATGTTTAGACAAACTTTATGACTATGATGGTTGTAAAAGTTTACTTTCTTACATTATAGGGCTTTTATTGTAGTCAGAACCTTATGTGATGTATGCAATGTTTTAAAACTCGGACCGGTGACGACTCGGTGAAGGTATCGGGTCACTGGGTCAAGGGTCGGACCGATGGGTCGACAGTTGAGCCGCATGACCAAAACCGGAACCGCATGACTCGGACCCGGTCTCTATTTCACGAATTTTCAAGACCTATATAATAAAACTTTAAAATATATATTATGAAAAAAATAATGTCTTTAGTGGTTGACTTGTTTGTAAGAGAGAGTATAATACTAATAATAATAATTACATAAAAAAAACATATGGAAAATCATGCATTTGTATCTTGGCCGCTTTTTTACTGAATGTATGGCTTGTAACATATACTAAATATTTGAAAGGAATTAACAAGCATCACATTGGCGCAGTGGTAGCGCTTCTTGAAACCAGGGAAGAGGTTTGGGGTTCGATCCTCCATCCTTATAATTTTAGACCCAATTTAATTAAAAAATGGGAGATTCACAGTTGACCCGCCGCCGAGTTCGACCGAGTTGCTGACGTCATCACCGAGTCAGTGCATATCCTAATCGAATTAGGCGACCGAACCGTAGACCCATCCGAGTCCCGGTCGGACCGGTCCAACCGGCCGGTCCGAGCCGGGTTTTAAAACACTGGATGTATGGATGACTTAACTACGGTTTAAGTTTAATTTCCACGTCTTATGCATATAATAAATGTGTAGGTTTTATCCTCGGTGCGGATCCCCATGCATCCTACACAACGCACTTGTTGGACCCCTCCACCCTAAGATCGGCTTAAGCTGAACATTGTCGTGATGAATGTGAAAAGAAATGTTACTTAACACCATCGCGATGAATGTGATTGCTGAGAACGTCCTACGGCGGTTAAAAAACCAAATAGCGGAAGCACCCACCGACATATCGATCTAGTGTATCGACTTCCAATATCTCCGATTGAGTACAGGTAGTAGTAGTGGAGTTGAAGAGGTCGCTATCTCCCCAGTGAAGCGGATCCTAGAACGAAATGAGAATTATCAATAGGCTTTTCTTTTGTACTCGAGTTCAAATCATTGGTCCGGGGTAAAGGAATGAGATCCTAAGGAAGCAATGCTAAAGTAATACCGTCCGGAGAACGATTAAGAGCTAGTGGATTTTGTAGAAACAAAGGTCGCTGAGAAGCAAGTCAGGCACAAATTCGCAAAAATACTTTGTAAAGACCCAAGTGAGAAATTCCTAGGGAAAGCGATCGAGACTGAGAAGTGTCAGTTTAGTGAGCACGATTTAAAGTGTGACCTGGGGTTCAACTTTGATTAGGTGAGTTTAGCGGTAAAGTTAGAAGGGAGAAAGTAGCAAACAAATGAAGCGTTAAAATTAAATTTTAATTTGTATCCTTTGAGAGCGTTTGTACAAGAAAAGCGCCCTAAATCCATATGCGTAATGACATCGCTTCTCTTAGTAAAGCGCTTTAATTTTTTTCAATAACGCTGTATATCCCTTTACTTGAAAAGGGCTGTTCAAAGGTTTAGTTATGACATCATTTACATAATGAAGCGCTGTCATATTGTTATGTGCCTTATTTCAATATCACTTGTGTTTTAAAATGTTACTAAATTAGTGTTATCGTAACCAATTTTTGGCACCAACAAGGATTGGTCCAAGTGGTACTGGGCTTAGATCTCACTCTAAGGTCCTGGGTTCGAATATTGAATGTGGCGAAAATTCTGTTGGGAGTTCGCGTTGTGAATGAAACTTTTAGTACACATTCACATGTAACATCTTGTAGTGTTATCCTTCGTGATCAGTTAGATAACTTGATTATAGCCTTCTCCAAGCGATTGGGCCCATCCTTTGCGGTAGAGGCTGAACTCTTAGCGATTTACCACGGACCATGGTCTCAGGGCCGTTTAGAGGGCTAGGCCAATGCCTTAGGCCCACAATCTAGCCCAAGCCCTTTTTATTATTTTTATGTGTTTTTTTTAACTGAAATATTTATACATAAAATAGATATATTATATCCAATATATTAACTACTACTTTCAGTAAAAAAAAATATATTAACTACTACTTTCAGTATTTTTTTAAGGAAATTAATTTTATTTTATCAAAAGAAAAAGAAAATCAATTTTATTGAATTATATTACAAATTTCAGGGTTAGACTTTTAGATCATCAATTGAATTGTCAAAGTTTCTTTTATTGGATAAATTCAAAAAGATAAGATATGAATTGCAAATAGTTACGAGTTCTATTTGCTCACGTACGTCTACTACCTAGTGTAAAGTGTAAATTATTAACATAATAATAATTTGCCAAGATATTTTTATTCCCAAGTACTTTTTTTATAAGCATATTAAAATTTTAAGGCTTAATTAGAAAAATAAAAACATTGACTTTGTGTTAATTTAGACGTCAAAATTTCACGTTTTCATTCATAATTTTTTAATTAGTTTAAAATTATTTGATTTTTTTTTCTTTTTTCCAAAGAGTTTTGCTTTAATCTTAGGCCTCAAAAGTTCTCCACACGACCACCCTGCAAGGTCTTCAAGCTGCTTGGAATAGAGAGGTTTTTGAAAAACTCGAATTGAGTCAAATTCTGAGTTAGCTCTTCATCTTTTTTGTAATAGTTGTGATCTCATGCATCCCTACTATCGTAGATGCCTTAGCTAAATATGGTCTCTCTTCACTTCAATTAGTGAGTGCAAGTTTTCAAATGTTCCATTAGTGTTTCATATCAATGGCTCTTGTAGCCAACTCTTCATTGATTTCTCTCATTGATTTAAATTTATTTAATTGTTTACCCTCACGGGTTTTAATTTAATTCCCCTTAAAATGTATGTATACACATATGATCATGAGTAACTCAAGTAATAAGAACACCCGGTTATTTTAAGAAATGAAAATATTTAGCTACAACTGTTAGATTAAAATTAACAATTTGGATTATATTATATATCAATTACAAAGCTCAGAACATCTTTCAAAAATCTAATGTAATCTTTACTTAAAAAGGAAAAAAATACGTAACATATGTAATTAACGATGTTCTCATTTTGTTACTATAATCAAAAGTTTGCACTTGAGTTGCTCCCATATATAACGCGTAATACTTATACATCGTTACTGTAACACCCCGTTATTTTCTAACTTGTAGAAATTACCGAAGCGCACTTCTGGCATACATCAGAGTACTTCCTGTTTTAAATACTGAACACATACTAATACTCGAAGCTAAAAACCATCAAGCGCGTTACATAACTTAACATGAAAAAATACATAAAGCGTTCTTACACCACTCAACTAGTGTTCAGTACCAAATTAGAAAGTTTGCGGAAGCGATTTACAACTTTATAACTAAGTCATACAATCGTACTTGCTAAGGAACTGAATACAAAACACAAAAGGGAACTGAAATACAAGACATGATGAAATAAAGATAGCGGCTGCTCCTCAAGCGTCTCCATGACCATGCCTCATCATCTTCAACTTAGCCTGCAATTCTGAAAAACAACAACATGGATTGGGTGAGACAACTTGTCTCAGTGAGTTCTATCGCGACCCCTTACTAAAACCTCTCGGTTCAATTATGCTTGATTCATTATTCTGATTCTAACTCATAGTCCTCAAAATTGACTATGTGGCTGGCTAACTGAAGTTGTCCTTATAACCCTTAGGCCGGTTACAAGACGCAACTCATAAACTGAACTAAACGTTGTCCTCATAACCCTTAAGCCGGTTATAAGAAACAACACATAAACTGAACTGATATTTTAGCGTGTCACCGGTCACTTGGCATAATAAGCTTCCGGTGAACCCGTCCCCACTAATCGGCTAGGTCCCTGATGGGGCCTAGGTTCATAGGGCTCATGACTTCCCCTCCCCTAGCACACTAAACTGAAATAGGGTCGTCACCCTAACTGAACTGATGTATATATGATGATATACCTGAACTGAACTCAACAATGAACTTAAACATAACCATAACTTAACTGAACAATGAACTGAACATAAACTTATTACTAAGGTGATCTAATTACTAACTAAGTCTAATTATTAAGTGATCTCTCATGGATTACTAAGGTTCGCTAACTTAACTTGTCAATCTTACTAAACCAGTCAATCCAGCACAATGCATCAAACACAAATTCATAACATGGAATCAAGGGTCAATCACATGAGCATTCACTTAACCTGAACATAATCCAAACACAACCAAGCATATGGTACTAACATAACTTAGATCCAATCACAGTCAATTACCACTCAATTCAGGGCAATTCAATCGTAGTAACAATGGGGAAGGTGGAAGGAAGGATTAGAAAGCAATTGGAATCGTTTGGAATGATTTAAAACACTTTTTAAAAGAGGCAACCCGAAGACCACGCACGACCCGTGCGCCCATACACACGATCCGTGCGTGTCCATCATTTAACTTGTCATTCCTTTCCGATCCCGAATTACTTCCCGATCAATACTACCACTTCAGTCAAAGCTAAACATGTAGAATTACGGTGTTCCCATCCTAGGGGAACCTTGGGGAGTGGATGGGAAGGGACTTAGGACCAATCGGAATGACTTAGGACGTATTTCAAAATATCATATCAGAGAGATACGCACGGTCCGTGCGCCTTGGCACACGACCCGTGCGCATTTTCAAAAACAGCACCAGTGGTTCCAGAATCTCACGCACGACCCGTGCCCAGAGGCACACGGTCCGTGCGTGACTAACAGTGTTGCAGAAAAACAGTTTTTCGCGTTTTCTTTCCTATTCCGATCGTTCCCGTGTCCATTCCGATTCACCTACAAACTCAATAACACAACAATACACATATTCATGGTTTTCCTAGTGAGTTATAGAACTCACCTCTTGGAGACAACAACGATTTCACACCGAGACTTTACAACAAGGACGCAAGAAACTCACGAACTCTCCCCACAACGGCTCCTCCACACCTTCACTGAAAACCCAGCAACTGAAATATTCCCTAGGATGCTCCAAAGGGTGATGTGGGTACTGAGGTAGGTTCTAAGGCTCTCCAACACAACATGCAACAGTTTTTGGTTCAGATTTGCTTAAGAGAAGCTTGGTGGTTAACAATGGTAACTCATGGTGGAGGAGGGGGATGATTACGATTTCAGTATCAATGGAAAGGAAATGATGAACTGATTCAGATTGTGGAGAAGGATCAGACATGCATGGGATTAATGAGGAACCCTCCTCTCCCTCTCACGCCTCACTCTCTCCCTTTTTCTCTAACTATTCTGTTTCAGTTTATTTCCAGAAAATGAAATGGAATGGAGTGTTGGTCCTTGGGTTCAGCTGAGGAGGTACTTATATATAGGTAATGTGAAAGGACCATCTTACCCTTCACTTACTAAATCTATTCCATATGACTCCTCTCAATCCTAATTATCCTAACTTAACCTAATTAATTACTCAATCACATACAATTCCATACTCAACAACTCAAACAAGTCATTTTCAATTCAAACAATTTCAATCAATTAATTAATTCACTACTAATTTAATTATATTATTATAATTAAATAGAAAAATAGGGGATGTTACATTCACCCCAACTTTTTAAAAATTTTGTCCTCAAAATTGGACCAATCAAAACAATTAGCACACAATATACCTTTCGCCGAACTGTCATCAGCTTTGCCCTTCTGAGCGTCCAACACATAGAATCTTCCACTGGCGGGAGTAGATTTCTCCTCTCGATTCCTCTTCTTTGCCGGACACTCGTTAGCATAATGCCCTTCTTCCTTGCAGTAGTAACACACAGTGGATCCCAAACGACACTCTCCAGTGCGAGGCCTTCCGCATTTCGGACACTTACCGGACCTTAGTAGTTCGGATGCTGTAGCTTGCTTTCCTTTGTGGGAGTTACCTTTTGGCTCCTCACTTGGGGTTGGCAATTCCACTGCCTTTTTCTTTTCCTTCCTATAAGCTTTCCTTTCTTCGTACATTCTGTTGAGATCTGCCTCTGCAACATAAGCTTGCTGCACCAACCCAGCATAACTAGTCATAGCATAAGAGCTAAGACCTTGGGCCACATCAGCACGAAGACTTGCCCTATACATCTGCATCTTCCACTCATCATTCGGAGCATGCTTTGCCAATTGATAAAACTGCGACAACCTTTCGAACTTGGCGGTGAACTCACCCACCGACATCTCTCCTTGCCTCAGATTGATAAACTCAGCTTGCTTGCTTAACTTCATCACCGGAGGGAAAAAGTGACCAATAAACATCTCCTTGAAGTTAACCCAGGTAACAGGAGTTCCCTGGTTCACCATCAACTCATGAGCATTGGTCCACCAGGTTTGAGCATCTTCCTCGAGCATATGGGCGGCAAAGAGAACCTTCTCTTCTTCGCTGCATTGAAGAGTCCTAAAAATCTTCTCCATCGAATCCAACCAGAAATGTGATACCATCACCTCAGGTTCTCCCTTGAAACTTTGGGGATTCATCTTCTGGAAACGAAAGTAAGCCCTATTCGGATCTTCCAGAGGAGGTTGTTGAACATTCGGTTGTTGCTGATCCATCCTCTCTTGATGCATTTGGGCCATTTGAGCCATCTGCTGCTGCTGCATTTGCATCATGTCATTCATCATCTTCTGTTGCGTCTCGATGACATTCTGCATCCATTCGGTATGAGGATCAACAGGGACGCTTCTCCTACTTCCACCAGCCATGATTCTGCGAAATATGCACAAAGTGTTTAGTTGATCAGGCTAAACGTCTAATAGCATACTAAGAGGAATCACACTTAGAGGACTTAAGAGACTCATGATTCTAAGCCCGACTAGGTCGAACTGCTCTGATACCATTTGTAACACCCCGTTATTTTCTAACTTGTAGAAATTACCGAAGCGCACTTCTGGCATACATCAGAGTACTTCCTGTTTTAAATACTGAACACATACTAATACTCGAAGCTAAAAACCATCAAGCGCGTTACATAACTTAACATGAAAAAATACATAAAGCGTTCTTACACCACTCAACTAGTGTTCAGTACCAAATTAGAAAGTTTGCGGAAGCGATTTACAACTTTATAACTAAGTCATACAATCGTACTTGCTAAGGAACTGAATACAAAACACAAAAGGGAACTGAAATACAAGACATGATGAAATAAAGATAGCGGCTGCTCCTCAAGCGTCTCCATGACCATGCCTCATCATCTTCAACTTAGCCTGCAATTCTGAAAAACAACAACATGGATTGGGTGAGACAACTTGTCTCAGTGAGTTCTATCGCGACCCCTTACTAAAACCTCTCGGTTCAATTATGCTTGATTCATTATTCTGATTCTAACTCATAGTCCTCAAAATTGACTATGTGGCTGGCTAACTGAAGTTGTCCTTATAACCCTTAGGCCGGTTACAAGACGCAACTCATAAACTGAACTAAACGTTGTCCTCATAACCCTTAAGCCGGTTATAAGAAACAACACATAAACTGAACTGATATTTTAGCGTGTCACCGGTCACTTGGCATAATAAGCTTCCGGTGAACCCGTCCCCACTAATCGGCTGGGTCCCTGATGGGGCCTAGGTTCATAGGGCTCATGACTTCCCCTCCCCTAGCACACTAAACTGAAATAGGGTCGTCACCCTAACTGAACTGATGTATATATGATGATATACCTGAACTGAACTCAACAATGAACTTAAACATAACCATAACTTAACTGAACAATGAACTGAACATAAACTTATTACTAAGGTGATCTAATTACTAACTAAGTCTAATTATTAAGTGATCTCTCATGGATTACTAAGGTTCGCTAACTTAACTTGTCAATCTTACTAAACCAGTCAATCCAGCACAATGCATCAAACACAAATTCATAACATGGAATCAAGGGTCAATCACATGAGCATTCACTTAACCTGAACATAATCCAAACACAACCAAGCATATGGTACTAACATAACTTAGATCCAATCACAGTCAATTACCACTCAATTCAGGGCAATTCAATCGTAGTAACAATGGGGAAGGTGGAAGGAAGGATTAGAAAGCAATTGGAATCGTTTGGAATGATTTAAAACACTTTTTAAAAGAGGCAACCCGAAGACCACGCACGACCCGTGCGCCCATACACACGATCCGTGCGTGTCCATCATTTAACTTGTCATTCCTTTCCGATCCCGAATTACTTCCCGATCAATACTACCACTTCAGTCAAAGCTAAACATGTAGAATTACGGTGTTCCCATCCTAGGGGAACCTTGGGGAGTGGATGGGAAGGGACTTAGGACCAATCGGAACGACTTAGGACGTATTTCAAAATATCATATCAGAGAGATACGCACGGTCCGTGCGCCTTGGCACACGACCCGTGCGCATTTTCAAAAACAGCACCAGTGGTTCCAGAATCTCACGCACGACCCGTGCCCAGAGGCACACGGTCCGTGCGTGACTAACAGTGTTGCAAAAAAACAGTTTTTCGCGTTTTCTTTCCTATTCCGATCGTTCCCGTGTCCATTCCGATTCACCTACAAACTCAATAACACAACAATACACATATTCATGGTTTTCCTAGTGAGTTATAGAACTCACCTCTTGGAGACAACAACGATTTCACACCGAGACTTTACAACAAGGACGCAAGAAACTCACGAACTCTCCCCACAACGGCTCCTCCACACCTTCACTGAAAACCCAGCAACTGAAATATTCCCTAGGATGCTCCAAAGGGTGATGTGGGTACTGAGGTAGGTTCTAAGGCTCTCCAACACAACATGCAACAGTTTTTGGTTCAGATTTGCTTAAGAGAAGCTTGGTGGTTAACAATGGTAACTCATGGTGGAGGAGGGGGATGATTACGATTTCAGTATCAATGGAAAGGAAATGATGAACTGATTCAGATTGTGGAGAAGGATCAGACATGCATGGGATTAATGAGGAACCCTCCTCTCCCTCTCACGCCTCACTCTCTCCCTTTTTCTCTAACTATTCTGTTTCAGTTTATTTCCAGAAAATGAAATGGAATGGAGTGTTGGTCCTTGGGTTCAGCTGAGGAGGTACTTATATATAGGTAATGTGAAAGGACCATCTTACCCTTCACTTACTAAATCTATTCCATATGACTCCTCTCAATCCTAATTATCCTAACTTAACCTAATTAATTACTCAATCACATACAATTCCATACTCAACAACTCAAACAAGTCATTTTCAATTCAAACAATTTCAATCAATTAATTAATTCACTACTAATTTAATTATATTATTATAATTAAATAGAAAAATAGGGGATGTTACAGTTACACCATTCAATAATGTTTTATTAGATAACTATATTTCAAAATCAACCGTTAGATTGAATGTTACGACTAACAATGTAGTCCTTTAAAATCTTTCGAATCTCTTCATCCAAACATACCCTAATTAGAGGAAAAAAAAAGTACCTTAAAACAAACTTATGTGGCGAAGGTAATGGATAAAACCCACAGGCAAAGACAACAAAAAAATAATCAAGCTTGCCAACCATACAGACAAGAGACCAAATCTAGTAAAATACTGGACAGGAAAAAGAAAACAAATATAGTTAGAATCCTACTGATGCAAATTAACTTTGTGCTGATTGGTTAAAACTCTTCTTCACATTTGAATTAATTGATAAAACTAAGATTACCAGTAATTTTATAGAGCAAGTGGTGCGTTAATGATGCTGACTGGAATTTCAAAAATAATAACATATATGATGTCGGTCCTATGCGGGGATCATATATAGTTTCGGATTAGCTCTGAAGATATACAACCATCTATTGGCTACTTTGCCAATTTGCGACAAATTAACTACAGACAATAAATAATATTATATATTAATCTAACTAATTTGATTCATCCGATAACTTTACCTTATCTTTCATGTCCCACTCAGGGTTCAAAGTGTAACTAGAGTTAGCAATAATTACAGTAATTTCAATTTAATTTGATGGCCATTATTCTAGCTCTAGCTGGGCTAGGCTGGGAGTTGTTGTGGGTATGATAGGTTAATCCTAGAGTGTCTCGTCGTTTTCAAAGAAAGATTAACTTCTACTTGTATTTAGATAAAAATAACACAGGACTAACACTGAGTTTGTCATTGTGAAATTGAATCAAGAGCACCAGATCGACCTCCGTATCTCAGGATAGCTTATAACATTGCGCAGCAGTGCTGTCTTGTACGAGCTGGTTTAGTCAATCCTAACCTATATATGTTTTAACTTTTAATTAAAAAAACTTCCAATCTTAGGATCAAAACAAATATTAAAACCCGCATCTTGCTTGTAGAACTCTATAGTTAAATTTATACAATAGTACCTAGGTCTTTTATCTTAATTTAAAATACTGGATTGGCCTTTTATTTTATTTTATTTTTAATTAGTCCTTTAAGTAGTAAAAATATTACACCGTTAATCTTTCCGTCCATTTCTCTTTAAAAAAAGATTACATGTGGCTGTTATAGTATCTATGTATTATGTGTCCAATTAGTCATAAGTTGAGTCATACTTCTTATTTACTTTTTACTAAAAAAGTTCTTCTTCAGCCCAGAAAATTTCTACCGTTCACATTCAACCTAGAAAAATGCTTTACCCAGAAAAACGCCCAACCCAAAATTTTAACATTCCCTCATGAAAAACGGTTTCTACTCACTCTATATTACTTATTGGTTGTGTACACTTGCACAAATATTTTTTCAAACAACAATAATCTAGTATAGGGCCATTGCTTATGGGTGGAAGAGTGCTCTCTACTTATTTTTCTAACTCTAATGTGGAGTTTACTAAGAAACAAATTAATATGGTGGTTGCTCACAACTTAGCAAAGACGATAATCTTAAACACTTGTTCTGATATTTTGTCTCATGTTCCAACATACATTAAGGATTTGATTTTTAATGAGCTAATTGCATTAGAATTTCCTGATAAAAACTAATTCTATTGCAGTATATTTTCTTTGTTATGTAAGGTTTATCCGTAAGGCTTAGCTCAACTGACAAATGCCAAAATTGTTAGGCCAAACATCACCCGAGACCTCGCAACCGTGTGTGTGAGTTTCGGGTGACACTTCCCACTTCGTCTGCTGACAAGAAAATCCATTGCACAGTTAAAAATACTTGGCGAAAAAACACTTTTTTATGTTAAAATATTTAGTGATTCCAGTCAAAAAAAATATTTGGTGATCAGTAAAAAGGAATTAAGTTATTACTCTTTGGTATTTTTTTTTGAGGTAAAGTTATTACTGTTTAGTAGAAAATAAGTTTAATTTTAGTTGTTATATCCTAAGAGAACAAAATAAATTTTACTCGTACTAATGAAAATTTTATTTTATTGTATCTTCCGAAATATCTGAAAATATAGTGGACTCCACTTAGAGAAAAAGTACAATTGTAAACATTAGATTCTAAGATACTTTTACAAAAAAGTTATTGTTCTTTTCCTAAATATCTTAGAATAACATTGATAATTATACTTTTTCCACCAGGTGTAGTCTGCAAATTTTTAGATACTTAGGGTGATACAATACAATAGAATTTTCATTCGTACGGGTAGGTTTTATTTTATTCTCATAGGATATATACAACAACTGCCGTTAAAAAAAAGGATATATACAACAACTATAATTATATAAACTAATTCTACCTATATTTTCTTTGTTAACTTATGTAGAGTCCATTGCACGTATTGATGTTGATGAAATTCATTGACAATCAATGAAAAGAATGAACAAAATCTACGGTGGAACTCGGAGTTCAAAACAGAAAAGGATGAACTTGAGAAACTCATTTCATTGATAATGATTCTTTTACATTTACAAAAGAGAGTGATTCAGCTATATGCATTAGCCTTCTTCCTAACTGACTTTCTAACCAAATAATTACTCTAACTAACTATTCTAATTAACTAACTTTACATTGACTAGATTACTGACTATAGTTACTTTAACTCTAACCCTAGTCACAGTAGTCAAACAAAGACAAATAAGGAGTAAAGTTAATAGCACGAGTTTGTGAAAAAACAAGTCCATTGCTAGGGTGAAAATAATTGGCGAAAAAACACTATTTTATGTTTAGATATTTAGTTTTTTTTAGATAAGCAAGAATTGTATTGATGGGGGCACTAGGGGTGCACTAATCCCATATACATTAATGAAAGGGGGAGGGCCTCCTCAAAACCTCCCTGAGCCAAAACCCAGTGGGAAAAAGACTCGGGCAGGGAAAAAGAGTACCTCAAAACGGAATAAGGTTGCTAACAATGTGAATGTCAACCCATCGTTTCTTCCCCTTCTAAGAATTGAAGTGGATTAGACCACCACATTGAAATTGAAATAGAGGAGCATAACTTCAATCTATAAACACACCAACTCCAAGTTAAGCATTTGATGCGGTTCACCACGGATTCGGCATTTGGTTTCTCGTTGTTAAAAATAGCACGATTCCTTGCAAGCCACACACTCCAACATGTTGTTAACTAGAACATGTGTTTTGTACGCTTCGCCTTCTTCCCTTTGCATAAGCGGCCACAACTAAGGAAGAAGTCAACAATATCCAGGGACATGTCGAAATCAACTCCGAGCCAATTGCCAACAAGCTGCCATACGGAACGAACAAAGCTGCAGCTGAGGAACAAGTGGCTGGCGGTCTCGCGAAATTTACTACACAACGAGCAGCTAGCCTCCTGTTCAGAATGGAGGACATTTCTGTGAGATAATTGGTCACGGACAGGCAGAGAATCAAGCAAAAGACGCCATCCAAAGATCGCAACCTTCGAAGGAACAAGCGATGTCCACAACGCCCCCGACAGATAGATATTTAGTGATCAATAAATAGGAATTGAGTTATTACTTAAGTAGAAAACAAGTAGAAAAAACACCATTTCAATTTTTTACGACAATGCTAACGTGTCAATAAGGTGGTGTCGCGACTAATGCGTGTTGTGCTACGACACTAAATGATTACGCCAACACGAAATGCGTCTGGCACGTAAGCTTTCCCGTCAAAAATTGGATTGCAATTTAATAGGTGCACTATGTAACATCTGTGGCTGACGAGGGCGGGGAGTGATCCCTGTGCCCAAAAGTTGGCATGGACAAAGAGCGGCTCCTGGCAGCTTCTAGGCGAAGGGACACATGAATGAAGCAAATACGCACCAGAATGAGAGGGATCCTAAGGCTGTGTAGGTATGAGACTGTACAGTTGAAGTAAGGCTTAAAAGAACTGATTTGGACTACCTATACCAACATAATGCATTATCTTTTCGGGAGCCCTTCCCATAAGAACTCCATAGTTAAGCGTGCTTGACTTGGAGTAGTAATGGGATGGGTGACTGTCTGGGAAGTTTTCTAGAAAGCATGCAAGTGAGGATAACGCATGCTCGTGGAGATTTTAACGAGGCCCCCCTTGTAGGGGATTGGAGCACCTCTTGTGCTTCCCCTTAATAAAATCTTTGCTTATCAAAAAAATAAAAAAACAAAAATCGAACAGAAATCAGACAGTTCACATAAAAAACTGTGCAATTTCTAAATTAGAATGGGGAAAAACACAAGCTAACAATTCAGTTTTGTATACTATGAGGTTTATATATCTTGCATCGAAGAGTTAGAAGCTTGAATTACAAGATGAGAAAAAAGTTATCAAGCCACTAGCTAATAGGATAGGAAAGATACTAATTTCACAAAAACAATAGAAAAGACCGAGAATCAAAGATGAGGAAAAGGGGAAGCACTAGTGCAAAATCAGGAAAAGAATTAGACATTTAAAGTCAGGCGCTTAGATGCCTGACTTTATATGTTGAGGCGGTGGCAAACTTGTAAATAAGAGGCCAAACTCGCGAGTTTTAAAGTCAAGCGAATACACACCTGACTTCTATAGTGAAAAATAGGAAAAAAAAATTAGACTTTTAAAGTCATGCTCTCAGACGCGTGACTACATAAGTAGACACGGTGGCAAACTTGTAATTAAGAGGTAAAATTTTAAAGTCAAGCGTATTTAGCCTGACTTCTAAAGTACTAAAATATCCATAGAAGGGTTCCTCACATCACGCTCACTCCCTCATCTCACTCAGTACGCGTCGCAAAATCCCAACCTTGGGTTCTTCTACCTTCGTCCTCCTTTCCTCTTCTCTGTGCATCCTTTCCTCTCTCTCTCTCTCTCTCCAATCCCCTCCTTTCCTCTTCTCCCTTCATACCTCCAATCACACATTTTCCCGTCTTCCTCTCCTTCTCACGCACCGAAGAAGCGAAACACAAACCCTAACCAGCTTCAGTCGCTGCCAACAGTCGCAGATCTCGCAGCCATCAACTTCCGCACGCGCCACCAGCCTCCTTACCCGGTGAATATAAGCCAAACACAAACCCTAACCACGCCGTTTGCAACGCACATGTACTCTCTCTCTCTTCTACTCGTTCTCTCTTTCTCTCTCTCGCTTCTTCTTCAATTCTCTACGAAGTTTTCACTATTTGTGTTGATTTTACAGAAATTGATGCTTGAAAACGCAACAATGTTGCTGCTAGTCTGACAACAAACAGGTATTGTGCATAACCCCCTTGTTTTGCTTTGTTAATTTCTCTGTTGCTATAAACCCTAAAATTGCAAAAACTTGATTTACTGTATTTCTTCACTTGCATGTAACGAACTGATGATGAATAATTGTTTATCTGTTTATCTGATGAATAATCTAGGTCTTTCTTTCTTTTGTTTATCTGATGATGAATAATTGTTTATCTGTCTTAAATCTTGTTTATCTGTTTCGTGATTGTGGAATAAAATAATTGACTTTAGTTTTTTGATAGAGTAATATGGCTTCATGATACATGATAACTAGATGTTTGGTCTTTCTTTTGTTTCTATTCTGTGAGGAAGTTGATTTTGTGTATTGTAGCCTTGTAGGTTTGCATTTAGTACACAATTCTGACATATGTGGAATGGTTTCACCGTTTAATTATTGCAGATCACCATGGCCCCGCTAAAGTTGCCTGCTGAAAAGACCCAATGAGCCCGTCTATATGGAAGGAGGAGCACGTGAGTCTATAATTTTGTGTTTCTAGATCTACTGCACCCTACTTGAAATGCTAATTTTTTACCGTGAGATGATTAGATTGTTGTCACTACAACATTTAGACCCTATGACAACGCTCGAAAAACGTTCCAAAAAGCCATCAAACCGTTGCCAAAAGATACGGCAACGATTTTCAAACCGTTGTTCCTGCGACCGTTGCCTTAGCGATAGGCAACGGTTATTTGTACCCAAAGGCAACGCAAGCTGAAAACCGTTGCCACTTCCAGTTGGAACGCAACGGTTTTGGTTTCCACGCTATGGCAACGGTCGAAAACCGTTGCCAGGTATGGCAACACGTTGAAACCGTTGCCATTTATGGCAACGGTCCTAAACCGTCTCCATCTGTGGCAACAATTTAGAACCGTTGCCAGGTATGGCAACACGTTGAAACCGTTGCCATATGTGGCAACGGTCGTAAACCGTCTCCAACTGTGGCAACAATTTAGAACCGTTGCCATGTATGGCAACACGTAGAAACCATTCCCTGTTTCATCATCCCTTTGCTATTACTGAGAAACGCAAAATACTATTGTATTCTTCATCCAAGCTTCTTAATCGCATCACAAACTTCTTAATCTAATCATTTCAAGGGAAAAATTAACGTCAAAATTAACAGACATAATGTATCATTATATTGCTACTTCCAGGACATAATTAATGTATCTGAGCATATATAATTTGTTACTTCAATAAGTAAAAAAAACATTACAAAAGTTATATTGCAAAAAACATGTTCTATTTCCAAAATAAAACTTGTCATTTGGAAATGCTTGTGAATAATCTTTTTGAGTTTTGACGGGTTGTTTTATGTCTGCAGTTTGTGATTGTCTTTTTAACTGGCTGGGGATTACTCTTCTATGGGAGCTACAAGCTCTTCACAGGAGGCAAGAAAGAAGAGGTACTTTGAATTTATGTTTTCTTTGTTAACAACTAAAAATACCATTTACTAGCTTGTAGTTAGCTACATTTATTATGAGGGTGTCTAACCTTGTCTGTTTATAACTGAGTTCTGCAATTCTGTTCTATTTTCAAAGAGAAGAATCTCAATCTTTCTTCACCTTGTCTGTTTCATAGCTGAGTTCTACAATTCTCTTCGGTTTGGAAATTTATCAGCTTTTGCTCAAATATATGTCCCCATTTTCTTCTTTTCTTTGCACTAATAGGTTTTTCTATTTGCTACAAATTGTCGTATTCAAGCTACGTTTTTCTTACAAGTGAAATTTCTGTGCATGTCGAGATGCAATTTCTCAAGGCAACTTATTGTTGTTGGTTTGCTCAAACAAGGTATTTTGAAATTGCATTTGCAGGCGGCGCACCTCAGGATAACAAAGGTGTTGAAGTATATGGAAATGGTGAAAAGAAAGAAGTGACTGCAGAGACCAAGAATGCAAAGAAGAAGAAAAAGAAGGATAAAGCTTCCAAGGAGGTGAAAGAATCTAACAATCAACCCAACAGCTCAGGAACTAACAATGGACCTGATTTAGCCACAAACACTGAAAATGCGGAGGAGGGTGCTTCTGTGTTGTTGATGTGAAGGAGCGTCTTAAGAGAGTTGTTTCTTCGAAGAAGAAGAAATCTAGTAAAGAAATTGATGCCGCTGCAAGAGCTGCTGCAAGGAATGCAAGGAATGCAAGGCTTGCTGCTGCATAGAAAAAAGAGAAGAGCCATTACAACCAACAGCCTGTGCGGTAAAAGAACCCGGCTCCTTAACATCAATACATGAATTTGTATTTCTTGTTTATATGATGATGTCATTGTTCTGCTCAGTAAACTTATTGAACCTTTCTGGTCAGGGGCATTGTTCTTGCATGGTTTTCAAATTTATGAAATATCCTGGATGCCAGTATTCCTGGTTCAACTTAAAATTATCTGTTTCATTAATTTGCATTGCATCTGCACATATCATGAGTTTCATGTTGATTTCAGGTGCATACTGAAGTTCCTTTCAGCGATAATACTATTCTTAGATGTTGCAATTCAAAGGGGCTTCTTGACAAACACTTGAAAGAAACAGGTGGAAAACTTAGGACCCGTTTTCCACCTGAACCAAATGGATATTAGCATATCGGTCATGCCAAGGTATGCAACAAGTATCACATAAATGCTTGTTATCAGTTCAATTTATTACCATGCATAACTGAAACTAACAGATTATAACTGACTATAAATGCATGTGTAGGTTGTTGTGTGTTAAGTTGGTTGTCATTGGAATCCAACCTGCGCTCCTTCGCTCATGGAATCCTACCTTCGCTCACATGTTCTCTCTTTCTCTCAATTTCTTTTAGTAGTAAACCTACCATTCGATCTTCTCTCTAATATAGCCTTCGTTTATTCTTGCTTTTGGTTATCTGTAGGGGAAATCTTGATCTCTGAAGATATTGAGCAATAGATGCAAAAGTACAAGGGTTTTCTTCCTCTCACAGGTTCTCTCACTTTCTCTCAGACTACGATTTTAGGGTTTTCTTCTTTTTGTTGTTTTGTGTAAGTTTTGTTTAGGTTGAATTTTTTTCGTTGATTTTGAGTTTATGATGTTGATTTTGTTGTTTTGTTACTCAGTGTAAGTTTCAGATTCACTGATATTAATATGATTTTGTTGTTGAAGTTTCAGTTTCAGAGTAAGGGCAAAATGAGCAAGAAGAACTATGATGACGATGGCACGAAAAAGTTCACATCAAAGAACCTTGAGACTGAAAGGAAGAGGAGGGAGAAGCTCAGCACGAGGCTTTTGATGTTACGGTCTTTAGTACCAACAATAACAAATGTAACCACCTAAACTTAACTCATTTTCTTATATACTCTTTTTTTCTAATCATTCATTTAGTATTTATTTCCTTGGATTAGTTTTAAATCAGTACATTAATTAAGCAACTATTATTGAATCTTAATTTATAAGCAACTATTATATCAAGAAGCTGAAAGATGAAGTTGATAGTCTCAGCCAAGAGCTTCACCAAATGGAAGCAACCTCAAAGGAAATAGCAGATCCAAACATACAAGACTTTTGTGTTGTACAAGAGATGAGGAAATGGGGGATACAGGTTATTTAATTTTTCATTAACTGAATCAATCTCTGTCCGCGTATTATAAACTATAATTAGTAATCATGGTGAAGTTTCTTTCTATAGGAAGAGGTGCTAGTGACACCAATTAATGGGAATAAAATGTGGGTCAAGATGGTCATTGAGCAAAAGAGAGGAAGGTTCAACAAATTAGTAAAGGCCATCAACACATGCTAATATATTATTTGTTTTAATTAGAAGATTTGAACAAGCATGAAATTTTTATGTTAATTCTGTTTCTGAGTTTGTTATTTTTGCAGGGAATGGATGGTGAACCACTTGAAGTTCATCAAGTCAAACAATTGTTGTCAAATATTATCAAAGTCACTTAGACAAGCAAAGTTTTCATCTACTTCCAGCACTGGATTCAATACCTTTCAAGTCATTGATTTTCATTTGCTATTCTGTGTTTGTCATTTGAACAATTGATTTTCATTTTCATCTCTATTATTTCTTCTATTTTCATTTGATAAAGTTAACTTCAACTAAAGACTTAGCAAGCCCCTGTTATTACAAGCCTTTTGATGCTTTTCTCATAGTGTGTCTTCAAATGAGTATACTGATATCATACAACATAATCTCCATAGTGTTGCATATACTAATCTGGACAATACTAATGATCAGATTTTATTGATTCTGATAAAGGAAGTTTACTTTATTGAGTTGTCTATTCTAAGTTAAAACAATTTTCTTTGATAAAATTAAGTGATGCTTACCCTTATTCTAAGTCAAACAATTTCCTTTTATAAACTTAAGTGATGCATACCCTTATGTGCAGAAAGACAACAGCCCAAACAACATAATAAAGAGAGATATATGACATCAATTCTGAAGTGAAGCATTATTTTAATGACGCCACTGTAACTATTACGATTGGCAAGTCTCATGAAACATTTTTAGGTAAGAGCCAATTCCATGTCAATGCCATACAGAGTTCAATGAATAGAGGAGTTTGTAAAGGAAGTTGAGGCAGGGGATTTGAAACTCCGAGTTCGGGTGCTAGAGGTAATCAATTTCTTTTATATCCACATGGTATATTCATATATTTCTATATACTGCATCTAGCATTTTGCTATGGATATAAACCATTTTTAATTAGAGTTGATTTGGCGTCTCCTTAAAATTCATATCCTAATTTGCTAGTCTGAAAGAGCTGCTAGGAAAGCAACAGTTTTACAAATGGCTACTATGTATACGGTATTAGGAGGAACCCTGCTGAATATTGGTGTCAGTTTGAGTAGCCAAGGCAACCTTACTTGTAAATGATATAAATCGAGACTTTTCATTTGTGTCAATTTCAGGTGTCTCAGATTCGGACCTGAAAGTTCAAATAAAACCCTCGATGTTGTTGTACCAAAAAGTAAAGGGGCTGATTTCCGCCATCTTGTTGCTGAGGCTCGGTCTCATGCTGACAAAACTCTCGACAGAAATCTGCACCAAACTCTTAAGCGACTTATGGCTATTGAGCATGGCCACGCAACTGAGCGATGTTGACTACGTGGCCAGTTTGCAAGGCAGAGTCAAGGTATTTTCTTTCTTTCCTATTTTACATACTGGCGTGAAAATGCTAGCAATGCCAATGCGTTTGTTATTGTTTAGTGTTTATGTCTGGAATTTAATGAATTGCAGGAGGTTTTTTTTGTTATTGTGCTTGTGTTAATTTAATAAATATCGCAGAAATTATGAAGATGATTTCTAACTTGTTGACTAGTAATTATAGTGTGGTTTTTCATACTGGTTTGTGTGATTCGTACTATTAGGAATTAGAAGCTGAGAATGCAATGTTGTTATCTCAAAAAACAAAGAAACAAAAAGTATTTTTATTTTAACGAAAATATCATATACCAGTTTAGCAAGATTGGCATATTTAATATTTGAATTAGCTTCCACATTGCAACTGATTGTCTGTGCTGGATGAAGTAGTCTGGTTGTCAACTGTGAGGAAAGTCATTGCAGTTTGAAAATATTTTATGTGGATGCCTATGTTTTATTTATCATGCTTAATTTTTCTGGCAGTCTGAAATTTTTAAAGCTCTTGAGACAGCAAGACTATTGGTTGGTGATAAGGAGTCATTGTACTCAAGATGTGGTAGAACAGACAAAGGGGTTTCATCTGTTGGACAAGTAAGTTGATGCTAATTCTGGTTTAAAGCTCTTCGTTTTCTTTTTTGCAATTTTGGGTTTTATGGGTATTAGATTTTTGCTATTCTAGTTTTTGTTTAATGTTTGGTATTCTGAATTGTTATGCAGGATGTTGATGATGAGTCCTCGGACTATGAGTCTAATGAGTGGAAGTTTGGTTTTTGTAAAAATGGTAAGGATTCTATCATAAAGGAGTGGAAGTTTGGAGCTGATACAGTTGAGGGAAGCAAAAGTGTTCATCATAATCATCATGAGTTATTGGATGTGGAAGCTGTTAAGTTAAGTAGAATGCCATCTTTAGACATGGACCTTATTTGGAATGAACTTCTAGTATCTGATTCATGACCAATTTAATGTTATTTTTTACTTTGTTATCATACATGTAGTCTTTGTTTGCTTAACAATTCTATTTCTCATTTTGGATTACAGCTTTGTTAAGCTCATCAGTTCATTATAGATTGTGAAGTTTTAAAAGCATAGATTTAAGAATGTGATGAATTTAAGTGTAGAATTATGTTTGTTGTAATTTAAGTGTAGAATTCTATTTGGATGTACTTCTGCAACTTTAAGTGCAACCTTTTGTACTTTTAATGTAATTTAGCTTTGAATGTACTTTTGTACTCCTGTCTGCTGGTTTTGCTGGTATATATGCAGGGAGAATGACCAAAATTCGTATAACCAGGGTCTATGTAGGCGTATAAAACCAAAATTTAAAAAGTCAGGCGTATTTAAGCCTGATTTAAATTAGAAAAAAAAAACTTTTAAAGTCAGGCGTAAGCCTGACTTAAAAAAGGACATTTAAAGTCAGGCGCGATAATGCCTGACTTTAAAACAGACTTACGAAGTCAGGCTTAGGCTCAGGCTTGACTGTAAAACATACTTACGAAGTCAGACCATAAATGTTTGACTTTTAAAACAGACTTACGAAGTCAGGCCATATATGCTTGACTTTAAAACAGACTTACGAAGTCAGGCTCAGGCTTGACTTTAAAACAGACTTACGAAGTCAGGCTATCGCTTGACTTTAAAACGCTTGACATACAAAGTCGACTTAATAGAAGTCAAGCTTGCGCCTGACTTTAAATCCATTTTTCGTCTGACTTTAAATCCCTTTTTTGCACTAGTGAAGATAGATATTTGTTCACACTTCCAACATGGTTAGAAATGGTAGAGATGGTGGGGTGGAGATACCTGTGGTGGTGGTGGTGAGGAAGAATGGGTGAGATTCGGAGCAAGGAAAGATAAAAGAGAAGATAGAAAGAGATTCAATACAGTGTGATGCGGTGTATGATAAAATCAGTATGGATGCTCATTTATTCTAATGGTTGTCAAAAATGTTTCATAGTGAAGAACTTAGTTGGTCCCTCACCCTAGAAGCCACCTTCCACTTAGAGTAAAAGGTTAAATATCAACATTATAATCTAAGATACTTAAAAAATTAATGGTATTTGTTTTTTTTTTTACAATAATTATTGGTCTTTGTTAAATATCTTAGAATACAATTATACTTTTTCCACCAAGTGAAGTCTGCTAATTTTTAGATATTTAGGGTGATACAATAAAATAAAATTTCCATTCTTACGGGTAGGTTTTATTTTATTCTCTTAGGATACAACAACTATAATTAGAGTTATTTATAAGTGGAGTCCTGTATTTTTTTTTAGATATTTAAGATGATAGAATAAAATAAAAATTTCACTATGTCGACGTAAAAATTATATCTTCGCATTCAACAAAAAGAAAATTATATCTTCGCATTCAACAAAAAGAAATGGTCTTTGTCCATACTCCATGCTAATAAGTTGAGGTGTGAAATGTACCAAAAAAAAATAAAGTTGAGGTGTGAAAGAAGTTGAAATTATTATTGGATTATATAAGGACCAAATAGTAATTTAATAATTATACTAAGAAATAAATAGAACTGCTTCAAAAAAAGAAATAAAAAGAATGAATCACTGATTTAATCTCCAAAATTGTAGGTTTTTGTCAACTAAGTTTTGGAAATTAACAAAATGATAAAATGATCCATCAATTTAAAATTCTTAATCATACTAATTCTTCTCAAACAATATCAAGTGTTAATTAATTAAAGGAAAAACTTAGATATGGTTGGTAATGTTTTTCAATCACACTATGACACATGGATTTGTTATTAATATTATTCAGAGAAATGGTCTTTAGTAGGGACACGAAATGTATGGATGTGAGTGTTGATCATGGGTTAATTGTAGTTTCTTTTTCTCCTGCCAGCGTTTACAGTGAGCCATGTAGTCTTTCTTACGTTTCGTACAAAAAAACCTCCGTACCAAATAGTGGTACTGTATTATTTATTATGTTTTAGTTACTTTTAAGAAACTAATCCACATGTAATGGTGCGATTGGAAGACAACACCAACCACATTTATGAAACCACGCATAAGTTTTGTCCTTAATTAAATTGACTGGTCTAGAAGGATAGAGAATTTTCATTTATAAAAACTATTTTTATAATGTTAATGATTTAGGCATTGTTGTATCGACCAAAAAAAAGATTTGGGGATTGTAGTGAGTTGGCCATACACGATTTAGTGAATCACTTCAAATATTACTAAAATGATTCTATTATGTATATCTCCAAACTGGAGTAAATGGCGAAAGAAAAAGTGATAGCTATGAATAGAAAGTAGAGCTGTCAATTCGGGCGGGCTCGGCCTATTCGGGCCGGTCCATTCGGGCCAACGACAATTTTGGGCTCGGGCAGTCTGGGCCAAATTTAATTCGGGCTCATAAATTGTCGGTTCTATGCGGGCTGTGGGCCAAATGGGCTGGCCCATGGGCTACTAAATTCTTTTTTTTAAAGTAAGCACGAAACAAGTTTAAAAAAAAATGTAATTGACAAACAAGTTTTGTTTAACAATTCTCAAACCCAAATATTTTCAATTTTCACAAACAAGTTTCAACCAAATCATAAATACAACGTCAACAGGCATGGTGAAAATGCTAGGACCGATTACGATATGATATATACACCAATACTAATATCATATACATAACTTACATGCACAGAGGTTCTATACTTCTCATTCTAAAGCTTTTAATGTAAAATAATCCACCATATAAATCATATAATGGTCAAACTATAGAGCATTCTGTCACATCTCCAACTACTTTCGTTATAAAATGATCAAATTGGATAAACATATGTATATAAGTATTTGTAGAGAGTAACTTGAGTTGAAATTGGGCTTGGAGTGAAACTGGCCTGATTTTACGCTAAAATGGGGTGTGTACGCTAAAAAGTTTGAATTCTAGTTAAAAAAATGTAGTTGCACTCATTTTTTTTTAAAAGTGTCGGGCCGGCGGGCTGGCCCAGCCCATGGCGGGCTAACCCACATGGGCTGAAATATTTTCGGGCTGGGCTAGGCTGGGCCAAATTTTTTTTATAACTCATATTTCCCAGCCCAGCCCGCCTATTTTGTCGGGCCCGTCGGGCTGGACTCATTTTGACGGCTCTAATAGAAAGTAATAAAATTTATGTTTTTTTATCTAAAAATAAAAAAAATTATGTTTTTTTCTTCCGGTTTTTCTATTATATTGATTTCAATTTTAAAAAGGATAAAACTCACCCACAGTCAATTTTAAAATGTTAGTGAGGATAAAACTCCTGCTAGTAGAAAGAAAAATAGCGGAAGCCCCACATAGCGGTTGAAATAAATTAATTCTTTATGAAAAAGTTGCAGCTAAATATAATTAAAAAAAAGCAGAAAAATAAGAAGAGTGATGATAAGAACTAGTTCAGCCAATGGTCCTCTCTACATCGTTTTCTTACAAAAATTTCTTATACAACTACTTATATTTTTTCGTTCATTAAAACGACGGTGGATCTTAACAAAAAATTTAGTGGGGGCCAAAATTTGTGAGAGACCAATTTGAAAATTTACTCAAAAAAATAATAAATTTATTTTAATTTTTGCAACCTGTAATTACTTTTACACAAATTGTCAAACAATTGGTATAAATTAAATATTTTATAATTAATTTATATAAATGTAATTCTTTTTATGCAGCTTAGGTATTAATAAATACTTATATGTTATTGGTAAAATATTATTATTTTGTTGATTATTGTTTTTGGTTAAGATGTTATTTTTATTTTTGATTGATACTTTTTTTTGGTTACAAAATAGTTGGATCTTATTGATAACTAATTTTTGGTTCCATAGCCGGGATAAAATATAGACCAATCTTATGAAACAAATTGGAAAGAAAATAAAAACTGTTTAGTTTATACTGATAAAACATTATTCATATATAAATAAATATATTAACATATAAATAAACATTATTCATAGCTTGAGTCATATATATATATATATATATATATATAAATATTGTCAAAAAAAAGTAAATATAAATGACAAACTCGTATGCTGTGAAAAAGAAAGACAAGCATCATGTCAGAAAAAGAAAAAAAGACAAGCACGTACCACTTTTTTTTTACAGGCAACGTTAGTGGGGGTGGGGGAATGTAAGCACATACCACCTTGATTGGGCTTAATTGCCGTGTAAAAAATGCACATTCATATTGTTAAAATGGTTCTTGACCGATGGACAAAAAAAATGGTTCTTGACCAGAAAAATTGTTAAAATGGTAGTGCTGGGACTTCAACCTGGCTATCAACGGACGCTGCATGGCTCGGGGAAATTTGTTTACCATGGCACCAAGGGAGTAGTAATCAGTAATCTGATGGCAAACGAAAGACACATATATCGAATTTTATACTTTTTTTGGGCCCTTTGTCGTGGGTTGAGGCCATGTGCTATTGCATAGGCCTGCACAGCCCAACGACCGACTCTGGTTTAACGAGAAAAAACACAATTGACGAGAGACAATAAACTCATTCGTTTCAAGTGCGTTTCTTGGATTTATTATCGGTTCTAAAAATTCATTCACGTTTTCAGTTCTTGATTGATAATAAACTAATCAAACAAGCGTTGATCAATTATACAAATTCACATTGTTTCAAGCAAGCGTCAAAACAGCGTGTTCAATTAACCGTGACGGTGAACAAGCACCACTCAACACAATTAATATCATAATTGAATTCAATCAGTCCTCTATCAAATCCTATTCGAATTAACAGAAACAAGCTATCAAATAACCCGAATAATTAATCGAAAGTGGCGAAAACATATTCACATATAAACAAGCGTCATATATAAACGATTCAAGTATTGCAAAAAACCGAGTTTGGGTAGTTAAACACCACACCAAGACAAAAATTGCAAACAAGAAGTTCAGATATGGAACTAATAAAGAAGAAGAAACTGAACTAAAAACGAAATAAACAAAATAACATTAGACACCAAATCTCAAAATCCTTACAAGTATGCCCTTTACCATTGGATTGATCCAAGACTTATGCTATTATATTTCCGGATTTTGTTTTTGTGCCCCAGCCTCATGGAATCTTAAGCCCACTGTTGAAATGATCATGCATATTAAAAATTATAGAAATTGAATATCGGTAGCTATAGAATCTTTTTTTGACAAACATAAATTCATATTAATTCATGGGTAACATATGTTTTTAGTCCCTACAAAATTGAGACCTTCTAAGTTTTGTCCTTACATTATGGAAATAGGCGTTTTAGTCCCTAACTTATTTTTCCGTTTTCATTATTAGTCCCTGACGTTAATTACTGTTGAGTGGACAAACAGAATGCTGACATGGCATCGCCTAGGTGGCATTTTAACTGATGTGGCTTACCATGTAGCTTTTTTGTTTTAATAATTTTTTTAATTGTTATTATTATTAATATTATTAATTATTAAAACTAAAATATCTTTCATCTTCTTCCTTGCTTCAGATCCGAAACACACAGAGAGAGACCATCAAAAAAGACAAAGAGAGACCGTGGATGAGAGAGTGGGCTCGCGAGAGAAAGGAGGGGCACCTCCTTTGTGCGACGGTGGTTGCCGGCGGCGCGGTGCGAACGAGGAGATGGTGGCAGAACGTGACGGTCGAGGTGGTGTTGTGGAGGTGGTTCTCCCGTAGTGGTGGTCTTGGGGATACTTAAACTGTTCTTCTTGTTCTTCTTGTTCTTCTCTCACTCTCTCTCCCTATCACGCCCCAACCAAGCTTCAAGCTCAAACCCTAAATCCCCAAATCCTAAATTCCCCAAATATTTTCCACCCCAAATCCATCCCTTCAATCCTCGTTAGACATCAGATTTGGAAAAGAAAGAAAAACCACCTTTGATAGGAATAAATAAATGTATCCACCATCAAATTCTGGGTTTTTTATTGACAGTGAAGATAACCTTCTCTTTAGAAGGGGGAAAGCTGTAAAGTTTCCTTCACTCCCTTTAATTTCGTGGAGCTTTTCTTCAATTAAAAAAAATGGGATAAATGATCTAAGTCGTTAGATATATCCAATGGTATTGATTAAACTGAAATAAATTAATTAAAAAAATGTGAGTTAGCATGCCACGTGGACATTTTAATTGATGTGGCGTCCACGTGGCATGCCCAGTCAGCATTCTGTTAGCCTAATCAGCATCGTTTAACATCAGAGACTAATAATGGAAACAGAAAAATAAGTTGAGGACGAAAAAGCCCATTTCTATAATGTAGGGACTAAACTTAGAATGTCCGAATTTTATAGGGACCAAAAACATATTTTACCCTTAATTCATTCATATATGGAGTCATAATACAATTTGGAATTTGATCAAAAAAAAAATACAATTTGGAATGTAATTAAAAGACTTGGGACTACTAAAAGACCTTGATGCTCTTGCCAAACAATGAGCAACACGGTTGACTTGTCGCCTTACTAAGGTTATGTATGTTTTATTTCCCTAAAGACTATCATATGTAATATTTTAATAATAGATTTGAAAATAAAAACTTATCGCCTTTTGAATTGAATTATGATGATTTTTATGTTATTTAATATTCTTCTCACAATTAAAGTGCTTGCTAACAAGTGCAGGCACGGGCACTTGGATGCCCAACGAGTATGAACATGGGCACTAAAGTTGCTGCTCATGCATGTGCGGGCTCGAATATAAACACTATAGTACCCTTCCCAGAGAGTCTCTATAGTCATCCCTACAAAAGATAGATGATGAAATAATCAAGAGTATTTATATAGGTAATTAGCGCAACAAAAAATTTGAAAAACATATGATATTATTATATGAGACTGTTAACACCTAAAATAGTTTAGTCCCCTACTAGAAGAAGCCTCAACCGAGGTAAGTGCCCAGCCAAGTTTACATGAGCTAATTTGTTCCAATTTCTAGCAAGACAGAAGCTAAAAATCTATGTAATTTTACATAATATATCTCCTCGGTAGCATCAAAATCACATTAAAGGATTCAATAACTAAAAAAATCACGTTAAAAGATTCAAACAACCTAATTTATTTTATATAAATAGATTATTGGGAAAAACCCAAGTCCCACATTGACTAGAGATATAGTCTCAAAAAAGGCTTATAAATGGGAGACAACTCTCTCCTTACAAGCCGGTTTTGTGGGGTTGAGTTAGGCCTAAACCACATTCTAATTAAGATGGTATCAGTTGCCTATCCTAGATCCTTCGGGCCACCCACCATTATAATCCACGCACCAAACCCAATAGTGCTGGGTGTGAGGGGGTGTATTGGGAAAAACCCAAGTCCCACATTGACTAGAGATATGGTCTCAAAAAGAGCTTATAAATGGGAGGCAACCCTCACCTTACAAGCCGGTTTTGTGGGGGTTGAGTTAGGCCCAATCCACATTCTAAGATAGTATCAAAGCCTATCCTAGATCATTCGGGCCACCCACCATTATAATCCACGCACCAAGCCCAATAGTGCTGGGCGTGAGGGAGTGTATTGGGAAAAAGCCAAGTCCCACATTGACTAGAGATATGGTCTCAAAAAGAGCTTATAAATGGGAGGCAACCCTCACCTTACAAGCCGGTTTTGTGGGGTTGAGTTAGGCCTAAACCACATTCTAAGATAGATGACTATTAATTAACGGAGAGAGAGGACAAGGCCGAGGAGAACGATGTCAGAAGGAGGAAGGAAGGAAGAGCCCATGGCAATGAGAGGTGGAAAAGGCGCACGATGCAAGACTGAGAAGGAGGGAACCGGAACGAGAGGGAGGAGGTGACGAGTACATGCAAAGACGGGGAGACTGATGGAGGCGAGCCCCATCTGAGCTTATCTTTTTGCTTTGTTCCCAAATATCTACTTCTCAAAGGCTCTTATATTATGGGACAAAGAGGTTATAAGATATAGATAATCGTAGACTTTGAAATATTTGTGTTTAGAGTAGTTATAAGTAGTTTGGACATTTTAAATTTTAAGTGAAGAAATACATGACCTATATGGTACCATAGATAATTAAGTGAATATTAAGTTTTATCTCTTTAAAAAATCCTATAAATGAATGATTCTTTTCATCAAAACGAATATAGCCGTAATGTCAGCATACATAAACCTTGACAACTCTTAGACATGATTAATGATAATAACTTAATTGTCACACCTTCTCCTATTTGCCTTATTTTTTTCATGGGCCACACTCCCACTTGCACCCATTTTCAACAATTTAAATATGGTAAACATTAATAACAAACAGAAGAATTCAAATCTGCAATAAGACCATTGTTTTCTGCCCTCTCTCTCTCTCTCTCTCTCTCTCTCTCTCTCTCTCTCTCTCTCTCTCTCTCTCTCTCTCTCTCTCTCTCTCTCTCTCTCTCTCTCTCTCTCTCTCTCTCTCTCTCTCTCTCTCTCTCTCTCTCCCCCACCATGGACAATGTATCATGTTCCTATATTAATAGAAATATGAGACAAGCAATGTAGAAAAACTACTTCCTCTTTTACATCACCTTAAAAGTCTCCTTCCTTTCTCAAGTTGCAGAATCCACCTTCTTCCTTTCCATTCCCCTTTATTACAAAGGAATATCTCTCTATAATCACTTTTTTCTTCTATATAGCCACTGTTTCTTACCATGCCTGCAAAGCTAGCAGAAGTAAGTACTACTTTTCTTCTCATTATTTCCTCCATTTTCATTTAGATTCTCTATCTTTTACTGACATGAAACTGTATACTATATATGATATTTGTGTAGGTGATGTGGCCTGCATTAGTAGCTAATAAGATACTCAACAAGAGGCTTGGAAGCAATAACTTCATAGCAGATTATCCAAGTTATGAAGATCCTTTATTGGGTATAACAAGTGATCATGATAACCAGTTTATTCTTAATGATCATCACAGTGATACACAAAAGTGCAAGTAAGAAGAAAAACATCACCCTTCTAATTTTATTCTCTTATCTATCTCATACTCTTATTTGTTTGATTGAGTTATTAAACTTTAATTCTATATTTTGATTATTATTATTATTATTATTATTTTCATGTCTGTGACATATTATTTTTCTTTATTCATTAAAGGGTATTTGTCAGTACATGGAACGTAGGTGGAATTGCACCAGATGAAGGATTGAACATAGAGGATTTGTTGGAAACATGCACCAAGTCCTTTGACATCTATGTATTTGGGTATTCTCACCACCCACTTCATGATTTCCAGCACTGAATAACAGCTATATGAATTGATATTCTTCTGATAATTTAAAAATATTACTATCTCTTGTTCTATTTATAAAAGAAATATGCAGTTTTAAGTTCATTGATTAACTGATATATCTGGTATAATAGACCAGATACAACAGTTACTCAGACAAGATATATCGGTTATTTAATAAACGTAAAACTGTGTTTTTCTCTCATAAATAGGACCGGAGGTAGTATTATGCATGTTGTAGTGTAATATGGCTTAATTACTTTTAACTGTTTTTACAATCCAGGTTTCAAGAAGTTGTACCTTTAAAAGCATCAAATGTATTGGGATCAGAAAATGGTGTGATATCTATGAAATGGAACTCAATAATCAGAGAAGCTTTGAACAAGAAGACACATAATAATACAAAGCAATATATGAAGAATATTTGTCCTACTAGTACAAAGGAAGGAATTAATCCAGCTCAGCAATTGAATACCCCACAAGATTTTCATTGTATCATTAGCAAGCAAATGGTTGGTATATTGATATCTGTTTGGGTTAGGAGGGACCTTCTTCCTTTCATTAAGCATCCAAGTGTCTCTTGTGTTGGATGTGGCATCATGGGCTTCTTAGGAAACAAGGTGATCTAACCATACCCCACTTTTTTCATCTTACTTTAGCACTTGAATATGTATTTATGTATTTGTTCACCATTCACCTCATGATTGTCGACATCATTTTAAAGCAACACCATTGCCTAGTGGCATAAACTATCCTGGACCACATGAGGTCGATCGACTCGGTGCTCTTGAGTTTGATACCTAAGTGGAGAAACTCGTTGTTGCCGGTGCAAAATTTTCTCCTAAGCACGGTTGTAGATTAGTCTTTCATTGAAAGCATTAGGACACTCCGTAAATAGTCAGCAGAACCGAAAAACAATGATTTTAAATCACAGTCTCGGTGCTCACATGACAAAATAATCTTTGATATCATGAAAAATCAAAGTATTGCTGCCCTTTTTATAAAAACTTTTCATCAGCTTGGATTCATTGATTAGTGTCCAATAATCTTAATGCTATAACATACATCTAAATTGCTTACCTAGGAATTAGAACGTTTTGTATTAAACTTCTCTATCATGTTTAACTTTTTCTATGTCCTTCCACATATCTGATAAATTTGCAGGGTTCAGTATCAGTGAGATTTGTGTTACATGAAACAAGCTTCTGCTTTGTGTGCAGTCATCTAGCTTCTGGTGGAAAAGAAGGAGATGAAAAGCATAGAAACTCTAATGTTGCTGAAATATTTTCAAGAACAAGCTTTCCTAGAGGCTCACTTCTTGATTTGCCTAGAAAAATTCTTAATCATGAGTAAGTAATAATAATTACATGCATATTAATATTGTTTGAAACCGTCCAACCAATCACCCTACCATTATTATAGCCTTTTTGGTTTTAATTTTAATAATTTTTGGTACCTTTACAAACAAATCATGAAAACAAGGTGCGAATTAATATTAGAAAAAGTATTCTGTTTTTTCTTCATTTTTTTATTGCTGTTAAAATAAATATAATTTGCTTAATTAAGCATCATTATTATGGGTAGTTTCCAGCTTTGAATTTGTCATGTTACATTGAAAGGCCGCCAAAACACTTAAATATTGTCTTAATTGATTGGCTTTAATGTTTAAACTAAGATATAGTACAGATTACCATTAATTAATTACCTTAATTGCAAGGAAATTGTTCTGTTATAGTGGGAATAGAAGATAAACTAACTAACAAAAAGTTGCATATATAGTTCCAAATAGAATAAAACAAGACTATAGTATAAAAAAAATAAAACACCTAAAAGAGATATTAATTCAACTACTAACCGAATTGAAGATTATTATAATTAAAAAGATAAAACCATTTGACTTGCTCTAATTACTGAAATTACTTTCTGCCGACTTAGACTTAAATTAACTTTGACATACATGTTGCATTATTTTAACCAACTAATAATAACCTTTTTTCTGCAGTCATGTAATATTGCTTGGAGATTTAAATTATAGAATTTCTCTACCAGAAGAAACAACACGCTTGCTGGTTGAAAGAAGAGACTGGGATTCCCTATTAGAAAATGATCAAGTATGTGTTTATTGTATTCATGCATCTATGCATGTTCATATAAACAATAGAGAGGGAGAGAGTTGCTAGTAATATATTTTGTGTGCACACTTTTCAACACAATCCTTTTTATTTATATTTACAAAGTCAATACCTTATTAAAAGTAAAGATTTTATCAGACAAGTCTGTCTATTTTTTAAAAAAATAAATCAAATTTATAATGGAGTGTTGCAAAGTATGTGTAAAAGAATATGTAGCTAGTACGGTTTTAAATTTTTGTGGTGAATGCGCCGCGACTCTCGGGGCGAATGCGCCGCGGCTCTTGGGGTCACCCCAAAATTTTGTATTAGTGAATGAGGTCTAAAATAAATTTAGTTGAAACTTTTCTTGTGAAAAAACTTTAGGCTCGGTCTTTTTGTCACTGTAAACATATTTGCTTTTAAAAAACGAATGATAAATATTATTTTGTTTGGTAGGCCTAAGGGTAAGACTAATTTAGTAGCCTTACCATTAGGTCGACACTTTACAGAGGTCTCAAAAACCTCGATTACGACCGCGATTGCGGACCACAACTTGAAAATAGCATACCTCATATAAGGAATATTTATTTGTATATTATCTAACTTGGTACAAATGAAAATGAAGCTAAAGATGGAGCTAGTGAGTGGACAAATGTTAAAAGGATGGAATGAAGGTGCAATCAAATTTGCTCCAACGTACAAATATTTTCCAAATTCAGATGACTACTATGGATGTTGTTATAATGGAAAGAAAAAAGCAGCAAAGAAGAGAGCACCGGCATGGTATATAGAAGACATATATATATATATATATATATATATATATATATATATATATATATATATATTATATATATAACATAATACAGGAGCAATTATAGTATAACCTTTTAAAAATTATTAACCTTGTATTTTTATGTTCTTAATTATAGGTGTGACAGAATTATATGGTCCAGCAAATGTTTAAAGCAAATTGAGTATGATAGAAGTGAATCAAAATTATCAGACCACAGGCCTGTCAAGGCATTGTTTGCAGCAAAAGTCAAAGTTTCAAAACCACTTAAAAGCTTCCCAAACTTGTTTCTTTCAGAGAGATTTGAACAAATTAAAACTCACTTTGAGGTTTCCCCCACTGAGGAGTTTGTATGTAAAAAACAATCAAGTTTCAGGTTGTAAATTAGTAATGTTCTAATATATATACTATATAACATGTTCAGTTTTATGTTTGATTTGATAAGTATGTATATAGTAGTAAAACAAGAAAAATAAAAGGAAATTTAGAAACTTCTAGCAGATGATAGATGAGTGGTTTTTTTAGTTGATGAGACTAAGGCTGTTTGCTTTTGTATTGTTATTTTTTTTAGCAAAAAAACTATAATTGATGATATATTTTTTATTGAAAAGAAGCGCACTTAGTACATTTCATTTACAATCAAATTGAAAATACATGAAAGAATGTTGTAATATTCTAGAGGACTAGATGTAAATAGGGCTACTCACAACCTTATTAACATCCCTGTTAGCAAACTCAACATGAGAGTTGTTATAAAAGAAGAAAAAAAGAACTCTTACAAACTTTGATTAAACAGTCAAATTCAGAGATTGCATTGTTTTTTGAGATGAAGGCTTCTACAACCAATTTAGTGTCCAAATCAAAGATTACACCACCCTTGAAGCCCAGCTGTCTAACCCAATGAATGGCCAAATACAAGCTCATTGTTTCGTCAAGCAGAACATCTGTAAGGGCGATTACCAAATGGGTCTTGGCTCTAATAAAGTTACCAGCATCATCTCGAAGACACATACCAAACTATTATGGCTGGTACGCGTAATAGTAGGCCTACTATTACAACAACGATATCAACTCCAAGTGTTAGGACAATTTCAAGACGCCAAAAAATGCTTCTGGTCAACGAAAATATGCGAGATGGTTACACGATACACTAGTGGGGAAAAAAATTATGGTTTAAATAGTTATTACCCCCTGCAAATATACCCATTATCCAGTTACCCCCCGCAAAAAAAAACATTTAAAACAAACCTTGCAAAATATAATTTGATCCAGTTACACCCCTCTGTTAGTTTTTTTGCTAACAACGTTAACTTTACTGACGTGGATGCCTAGGGATACCTAATTAAATGCTGAGCTGTCCTCACTTATACATGTGTATGTTACCCCCCCTCACTTTGTCACTTCATCATCTTCCCTCGTGTCACTTCATCATCTCCCTCTGCTCCATGCTCCATCTCCCTCAGCTCACTGCATCATCTCACTGTCACTGCATCATCTCATCATCTCCCCTTCCCTCACCTCCGCTCAGCTCAGCTCACTCGCATCATCTCCCTCAGCTCATTGCATCATCTCACTTTGTCACTGTATCACCTCATCATCTCCTCTTCCCTCACCTCCGCTCAGCTCAGCTCACTCGCATCATTCGCGTAGATCTAGGGTTTCTGTTTAAGCTAGAAGAAGGAAGCTCACGCACGCGAAGAGTAGCTTTGCAGAGCTCATTGAAATAGACGTGTACGAAGTGCTCTGTTTATCGCAAAAAACAGGTTTGAATAATCCCTCACTACCTTTTTTTAGTTTCTGCCTTTGATGTACGATTGTAGGGGTGGGGGGACCACGATGTAGAAAGCATTGATTTTTGTGTTCCAGTTTGCATGAAATGTCCTTTATAGCCCTGATTCTGATTTGTACTATTTTATTTCCTTATAGAGGGATGTCTATCACTGTTGTGTTCCACCATGGGGGGAGTTTGTCAAAAATTGTACTCTAGAGTATGAAGGGGGCAGTGAGACAGCTGTGAAAGGGCAGGATGTGGATAATTGGAGCTATTTTGAAGCTGTTGGTATTGTCAATGAGTTGGGGTTTGAGGCTGGTAGTTATAGTCTTTGGTGGAAGAAAGAGGAAGAAGTGTTGTTCAACAGATTTTTGTGTGATGAGGATGCATTAAAAATAGTTGATCATGCATTGAAGTTCAAAGTTGAGGCTCATATCTACATTGAGCACATTGACCAACCTGGTCCTTCAATTGAAGCCACAAATGAAAAAATTGAAATTGGTAATGGGGAAGAAAGTGATAGTGATGATGAGCTTAAGGGAATTCATATAGATGATAGTGAGGAAGAAAGAACATATGGCAAAGATGATGGGTTTGGAGATGAAGAACAAGCTCCTAGAATTGATGTGCTGCATGTGCTGCCATGTAGGCATGCATGTGCTGCCATATCATATAAAGAACTAAAACCTGAAGATTTTGTGGATGCTTGTTATACTAGATATAGTTATGAACTTGCATATAGGGAAGGTGTAAGTGCCATTAATGGCCAGGATATGTGGCCTACTGTTGAAGTGGAAGATATGGTACCACCACAATACAAAAGAGGCCCTGGTAGGCCAAAGAAATTGAGGAGGAGGCAACCTGCAGAGGAGGAACCTAATGCTAAGAAGCTAAAGAGGACTGGGACATCATACAAATGCACAAAGTGTGACCAATTTGGTCACAATAGCAGGAGTTGCAAGAGCACAGATATCAATCCTGATGCGCAAAAAAGGAAGGTAATAATAGCAATATGTCTTTGATATCTGTCTGATCTATAGTTATGTCTTTGATATCAATTATATTGTTTGTTTTCATGTTGTAGAGAAAACCAAGAAAGGAGGGAGTATCTGCTGCACCAGTTCAGGAAGGAGTTCAATCTGTCAATGTTTAAGAAGTTCAATCTGCACCTGTTCAAACTGCACCTGTTCAATCTGCACCTGTTCAATCTGCACCTGTTCAAACTGCGCCTGTTCAAACTGCACCAATTCAATCTGCACCTGTTCAATCTGCACCAGTTCAATCTGCACCTGTTCAATCTGCACCAGTTCAATCTGCACCTGTTCAATCTGCACCTGTTCAATATGCACCAGTTCAATATGCACCTGTTCAATCTGCACCAGTTCAACAATCTGCACCAGTTCAACAATCTGCACCAGTTCATGTAACTGTCAATGCTTCTGCTGCTGGAAGTGACCCAGGTCTCAAGAGGACTAAACTTCCAGTTAAAAGAAGGATTAACCTTGGTCTCAAGAGGACTAGAATGAGTACAAGGATAAAGAAAACTGTACTACCTTATACTTATACCGGTCCTGGAAGTGACCCAAACAAACCACTACTGGTTGAAGATATTGAAGATGGGTGTTTAACACAAGAGAATGTGAATTGAAGAAGAAGAAGATGGACCACGAAGAAGATGGATATTTACCAGTTATTTAGGAACTAATGTATTTAGGAACTAATGTATTTAGGAACTAATGTATTTTGGAACTTTATGTATTTTGGAACTCATGTATTTTGGAACTCATGTACTGGTTGAATGAAGTCATGACCCAAACAGTTCAGCTTATTTTGGATCTAATTATGTATTATCAGTTTATATATTATCAGTTCCAGTTTATGTATTATCAGTACCAGTTTATGTATTTATAAGTTTATCAGTTTAATCTGCATCAGTTAATAACTTCTCACTGCATCAGTTAATAACTTCAATCTGCATCAATGAATTGGATCAGTTTATGTATTTACCAGTTACAGCTTGGATCAGTTTATGTATTTACCAGTTACAGCTTGGAACTAATTATAAACAAACACAATGAAACAAAGTTAAACTGAAACAGAGTTAAACTTCATTGATAATTAAACTTCATTGATACAAACACAACACAATGAATTGTCACTAACATTGCACCTAATCCAACCCATTCATATTGCCTTTGATTACAATAACACAAACACTAACACAAATACTACAGCTTCAGCCTATTTTTTTACCAAATCAAATTTCTGAAATGCTACAAACACAATGACTAAAATTAGTATTGCTTGCATCCAATTCTTCTTCTTCCTCTCATCTAACAACTTCAGCTTCAGCCTTGAAACTTTGTTTGACTCCCAATCCTTGAAAATGTCACCACATTTGCATTGAGAAATTGTGTTTGTTGCTGATTCCAACTGCTTGTGTTCATCTGTTTCTGAAACTGTCACCATCTTCACTCTACGAAGATCTAGTTCATCATCCCAAATAAACAACTTGCAGCTTATTCGCTTCTACACAGATTAACAAATACATAGATCTCAGATTCACGAAAAAATCAACTGATGACCAGAATTAAAATCAACCATATTACTTACCCCCCAATTAATACACTTCCAAAATCTTCTTCCAGGATTTTCAGAAGTGTTTGAAATCCATAAATGCATTGGCTCGCGACATCCACAAACAGGGAGTTGGCCTTGCCCTTGCCTTGATACAGCATTCGAAGATGTGTTGCTTGTGGCCATTGGTGTGAACTAACGAAGATGGAAGAAGAGAGAACAAGATGGAGGACGAAGACTGGTTCGTGAGAGAGAGAGAGAGAAGAAGATGGAAGAAGAGAGAAGAAGATGGACCACGAAGACTTCTCTCTGCTTCGTGAGAGAGAAGAAGAAACTGAAGTGAGAACCCTAGAAGATGGAAGAAGGGAAGATGATGAATTGGACGCACACGTGTATAAGTGAGGACAGCTCAGCATTTAATTAGGCATCCCTAGGCATCCACGTCAGCAAAGTTAACGCTGTTAGCAAAAAAACTAACAGAGGGGTGTAACTGGATCAAATTATATTTTGCAAGGTTTGTTTTAAATGTTTTTTTTGCGGGAGGGGGGGGGGGGTAACTGGATAATGGGTATATTTGCAGGGGGGTAATAACTATTTAAACCAAAAATTAATTGACAAAAGTGCATAATTGTCACAAAGAAAGATGTCAAAGAGTGCATAATTGTCCCGGATAACATTCGAGAACAAATGTGAAATATTGTATTTGGTTTGCAAAACAAATTGATTGACAAGGGAACTCCACACCTCCATTACATGAAATAGAAGAAATTGATGGGGGTAAAAGGAAAAGGGTTGAAGTTCAGTAGCCAAATATTGCAATTATTTTCAATAAGGGAGCAACTTCTCAACCAACAATCAACAATGTGTTCAAGTAGAAGCAGAAGGAACAAACAGATTTATAGATTGCAACCTTCTTTTACGACAATGCTAATGATGAATTCATAAAGATGTGAGCGAGTATTGTACAATTTGGAAATAGATATAATCCACCGTCATATCATGACATTAGAGAGAAATTATTGAAGAAAAAAGTTCAAGTCGCACATCTTATCATGGAGGAGCATAGAGCGACTTGGAAGAAGTTTGGATGCACAATCATGACAGATGGATGGACTAATTAGAGGAGGAGGAGGACTATCCTAAATTTCTTGGTAAATAGTCCTAAGAAAACATTCTTTTTAAAATCAATTGATGTTTCTGCCTTTGCAAAAACTGCTGATAATATTTTTGAAGATTATGGAGGATGTTGTTGAAGAGATCGGGATAGAAAATGTTGTCCAAATTGTGACGAACAATGCTGCTATTTATAATTTGGTTGGAGAGATGATAATGCAGAAGAGGCCTTACATTTATTGGACACCTTGTGCGCCTCATTGCATTGATATGATGTTAGAGGAATTCGAGAGCAAGTTTCCATTGCATAAGGAGGTCACTACTAATGGTAGAAAGATCACTACGTTCATAAATGGTCGGACCGGTCTTTTAAATTTATTGCATTATGTTTGCGCTCGTGTGTGTTATAATCGCAATATCAGTGCAAGTATACACGTCGTACAAGTAATAAAGTGGATAAAAGTAAGAGATCGTTCCCACGAGGATTGATTAACTTTCAGAATTCAAGTCTTTAAAACATAAGTGAAACAAGTAACAAATCGGCACTAAAAGTTGGTATCAAGACTAATAACATAAATAAAGCATGTGAACAAGAAGTGGTTGTGAATATGGAATAGTATGAGTTGGATTGCTGCATGCAAGTAAATCTCCTCTAGTCAGACGTTATAACGTTTACACGTTATTACGCACAAATGCTATGTTGTATAGACGTTATAACGTTTGAACGCTGTTGCAAAAGAGCTGTGCTTTTCAGTCACAAAACGTCAGAGCTTCAAGTACTAGAATTCCTATGTCTAGGTTCTAAGTAGGCCTACTCCTGTATTTTAAGTTCCCACAGCAATGTCCTATGAACTATTATCCATTCTATGTCTAGACTTAGATAAAAATGCCTAAATGTCTTTAGTGCACCTTTTCATTCACATAAATCTTTGAGTTCTTTTCATAGACCATGTCTGTACCTATGAATCTACTTATTTTAAGTGATCAGTTCAAAACAAGTTTGGAAATATTAACATGCAAAGATTTAAAACGCATAATCATCAATACTTCATAACATTAAACTAGAGGTTCATTACATGCAAAACAACAACCCAACTACCAATGTTTAGCTCATGATGAGCATCCTTACAGAAATAAGAGGAGTTAAAATCCAAATACCGTACATAGAGAAAAGGAGACTAAACGCAAAAGATACGCCTAGGTGGCCTTCCTTCATGCACGCTGTAAAGACGTTACAACGTCTGAGCCTAACAGTAATGGTTGCGAATGAAGATGGAACTTGGGGCCTTGAGAAAATTTTAAAATGAAGAAGTCTGTGTCCAGAACTTCTTTTAGAAAAACTATCTCTGAAAAATGGAGGAAGGTGGATGATGAATGGAGTCGTGTATATTCCGCATGGTGCACCCTTGCCTTTTTGTAGAGAGAGAATAGCCATGGTCAAAAGAGGGTCACATGCTTGCTGATGTCATTCCCCACCTTCCAAGTTTGCTTGCGAGTTGACTCTGCCCTGAAGTGACACCGCACTGCTACAGTGCGTCAGCCGTGTCAGCGCTGAGGAGAGAGAAGATCTTCTTCATTTCCAGATCTTTGACCATCACTACATGCGCGTCCAAAATGAGATATTAATTTTCTTGCTCTGCTGCCCTTCTTCAGACGTGATGATAGACGTTGCCACGTTTGGATTACTGCACAAACACAAGAAGCATCAAAACGCTCACAAAGGCGCCAATTGGCACCTAAAATGCCTAGAATTTGTAATTTAGCCCCTTTCTAAATAAAAGCAATAAACTAACAGAAACTTTACTAGAAACAACCTACTATTGCCAGAGAACTTGCATGATTTAACTTTGAATAAGTATAACTAACTCATATAAATATGAGTTATCACACCCCCAAACTTAAACCATTGCTTGTCCTCAAGCAATTGAAATACAACATATGAAAAGATGCAAGAAACTAAATACACCAACAGTTTACACCCTGCTCATCTATTCAAAAATTTTCTTCAAGGGGCTAATTTCTTCAGACTTACACTACACACTCACGCACCAATGCACAATTACATTCTAGATTCATTACTGCCCAAAGTGAGTGTGTGATCTCTGTATCAATTCTTTTCCTAGCTAGGTTCAGAAGCTACCCTAGCCTATGAAAGAGTGGTTTCCATATGGTGAGAGTATAACATCTTTCAAAACAAGGAGTAGGCTAACATTTTCACATAAGACATGAGGGTTAATTGAAGCACAACAAAGGGTCTTATCTTGGGTGCTAGGACTAGATTTGTGCAAACTACTTTTCTAACTCACACAACACAAAACACACAGCTGCAACCCCTCATTACTGAGCAACTTTTCTTTTGATTTTCTTCACTTTTGGTTTGGAGCTTTTGTGATTTTTCTCCTTTGTTGATCCTTTGGATTTGACAATTTAGGATTGAGATAATTGGGGTACCCAGTATTTGTTTCGGGAATTTGCAGCAAAAACAGAGGACATGTGGATTTTTCCACTTATTTGAAACAACACACACTTTTTTGGTCTTTTTGGAGTAGACGTTATAACGTTTTTAGGAGAGACGCTACAACGTTTGATAACACAGAACACAACACACAAACACACACGGCATACGTTATAACGTTACGGGTAGACGTTACAACGTTGCACTCACACTACACAAGCACTAATCATCCTACAGTCTTTGCACCCAGCCTTAGTATAACCTGATATACCCCCAAACTTAGCTTCTACTGCTACTCTGAGTTTTTAATCAAGTTCTACCATCACCATAGTCAACCAGCACTAGCTTTGCATCAATTAGTCCTTAGCTAACTAGGTTTTCCTCAAAACAGAGTTTGTGTGGAAGCAGTAATCAATTCTATTCATTTAAGCATGCATCAGCTACTCACACACATTCACACCAAGTCATTCTTAGATTTAGCCCAAAGAGAAACATTTTTGATGATTACTCGCGTAGGGAAGTAAACTGATTTTGCATTTGCTTTCAAGCATACACGAAACATAAAAATGATCCTCCCCCCCAAACAAAAAGATGAGCAGTGTCCCCACTGCTCACTGAATTTTGAAAAATGAGAGAGGAACATTCACACAAAACAGAAACAAAACAACTACTGACTACTAACTATAACTATTTATTTGTACTGAAATTGCAAACTATAACTATTCTACTGCTAAAAAGAGGGCTAACTTACTTGTTCAGAGCACCAGACCTGAGCCTTCCACTTTGTCTGGCTGGGATGCTTGCTTGCACAGTCTTCTTTTTCTTTTCCTTCTTCTTCTTTTCTCCTTCACCATCACCAGCATCAACTGAGGCTTCAGTTTCTTGGGGCTTCTTTACACTGCTCTCAGCAACTCTTTTCTTTGCTTCCTCCCATGCTTTCTGCTTTTCCAGCTCTGCAGGATGAATCTGTTGCTGCTCTTTGGGTTCCCCCTGGGCTTTTTCAACCTCTGGCTCATGAGACGTTGTAACGTCTGCAGCTGTTTCTTCAGCAACAACAGCAGGAGCATTCTCTGAACCACTAGCAGCGACAAATGCTGCACTGGTGGCTGTTGCTGGCTTGTCTTTAGCAGCTTCAGATTTCTTTTTTACCTGCAACTTTTGCCTTTTGGTTGCAGGAGCATCAACTAGTTGTTCTTCTTCTTCATCATGTCTTGCTTTTTCACTTGCAGCGGCTACTTCACGCCTTTTCTTCTTCCCAAATGGACTCTGGGTGGGTACAGTCTTGAATCTTTGCCTTTTGGGTGGGGGGATGAGTTGTGGGTCTGGATTGGTTTCAACAGCAGATGGTTCAGACGTAGTCACGTCTGCACTGGTTACTTCAGGAATGGATGGTTGTGATGGCTCTTTAGTTGGTTCAGGTTGAGTGGGGGTTGGTTTTGAAATGGGTTGATCTTGAGGTTCAGATTGTGGTGTTTTGGGGATGTTTTGGTCATGGGTGGGTTGTTCTTTAGCTGAGGGTTGGGGTTGTTTGTCTTTTGGTGATGGAGGTGTGGGTTGGGCTGGTTCTTTGAGTGTTTGGGTTGGTGGAGAGTCAGCCTCAATATCAGTCTTATCACTGGAACTTCCTTTCTCTTCTGAATGTGTTTCTTCCTCATCATCACTTAGGATTTCCCTACTCACCTTCTTTGATTCCTCTGCATCACTCTCACTGATGCTATCCATATCAGCTGATTTAAGCTCTTCTTCCTCACTACTTACCTTCTTCTGCTCTTTCTTTGCTGGGCTCTTTCTTTTTGTGGCTGGTTTTCTTGTTTTCTTGACTTTTTCCTTCTTCACTTTCCTGAGGTTCATTGTTGATAGGAGTATGTTGTCTTCATCTTCCTCTTGCATCCAATCTGGAAGTACTGGCTCTTCAATCACCATCTTGCCTTTTGTTGTCTGAGCATTTACCTTCTTTTGCCACTCAAATTGCTCCTTGACAAACTTGGCTAGGCTGTTTTGCTGGTCCACCAGACGTTGTAACGTCTGTGCATCAACTGATGTGGTAGCATCTGCAGCTCTCTGCCTAGCTTTGAACTTTGTAGAGAATGCCCCTTGGGGTTCCTCTCTTAGCTCAGATGCTTCAATCTCCACTCCAGCTTCCATGCAGAGATCAGTGATTAAACAAGGGAAGTATAGGTATCCATCCTTCCTGTTCTGCCATTTGTTTATCTCCCTGTTGATGAGCTTACCCACCTCAATCTTATCTCTTGACATAATGGCATCAATAGCAATCAGCCTCTCTTTATCAACCCAGAGAGTGTGAGAAGTGGGTATCAAGCAATGCCTAATGAAATGAAACCAAGCACTGGCCTCATCACAAAGGTATCTCTTCAAAATTTTGAATTCATTCCCATGGTCGCCTCTTCGCTCCCAAACAGCTCCTTCAACACATATCCTTTCTTTGATTTCAGTCATCTCTGCCACTCCGTAAGTCTTTTGCTTCACCTCAACTGCCTTGCCATAGTAACCTAGCCCAAAGTAGTCATTTATGACTCTTACACCAAATTTGACTTCTTCACCTCGAACGATGGATGTGCTTGAAAGTTCTCCATCGGTTCTTTCAACGATTCCTTTATAAAAGTCATGCACCAGAGTTGCAATGTATTCCTTTCTGTGAACTACAAATTTCTGCCATCCCAATGCTGCCACTGTTGCGATAAAGTCAGGATTTGGGTTTTCCAAGCTGAATCCCCTTTCTGGCAGCAAGGCTTTCTTCTTTGAAGAAATGGGGATTTCTGGAATTGGAACTGAGGAAGAACTTGGGTTGACATTCTTTCCTTTACCAGATGATTTTACTGCAGCTTGCTTGGTTTTTGTCATGGTGATTGAATGAGTTTTCTGGAGAGTGGGGGATTTGAGATTTGAGATTTGGGATTTGGGAGAAGGGATAAGATTGCGGTTTCTGAAAGTGTATGAATGTGGTTTTGATGATTGTAACTGGTGTGTGTTCATTGGGGAGGTTTTATGGGAAGTTGAGAAATAGGTGGTGGCGTGGGTTTGGGAAAAAGGGGTAACCGTTGGAAGTGACGTCATGGTCACTTTGGCAGTCACGTCTCAAGAAATCATTTTTATTAAAAATTGTTTCGTTTGAAAACTGCTTGACTCATTTTCTTTTCTATTTTTTTTTTTAAAACTTTACCCAGGCAGCGAACGTGACAACATCCTAGACACGCAGAGACGTTATAACGTTTATACTACTTCAGCTCCCCGTCCTGCACAAAACAAAAAATTTAAAGACACAAAATTGCTGGTTAGTTAAAACCATTGGGTTGCCTCCCAAGAGCGCTTGCTTTAAGAGTCTTCAGCCAGACTATCCCTTTTTTTTTTTTGAATTCAGGGGTTGTTGAGAGCCACTGTGGTCTTGTCCCTAACCACATGTTCTCCATGGTAATGCTTCACTCTTTGGCCATTGACTTTGAAAATGGAATTAGTTTTCTCATCAAACAGGTCCACAGCACCATGAGGGTAGACTTTTACTAGCTTGAAAGGTCCTGACCATCTTGATTTTAACTTTCCAGGGAACAACTTTAACCTTGAATTAAACAACAAAACTGATTGTCCTTCTACTAGCTCCCTTCTTTGAATTTTCTGATCGTGCCACTTCTTGGTTTTCTCCTTATACATTTTTGAATTCTCATAGGCAGTGTGCCTGAATTCATCTAGCTCATTTAGTTGAAGGAGCCTTGCTTCTCCAGCCTTTGAATGATCTAAGTTCAGTTGCTTCAGTGCCCAGTGAGCTTTGTGTTGGAGTTCAATGGGTAGGTGACAAGCTTTTCCGAAGACTAACTTGTATGGTGACATGCCCAGTGGTGTCTTAAATGCTGTCCTGTACGCCCACAATGCATCATCAAGGTGCAGGGACCAATCCCTCCTGTTTGGACCAACCATCTTCTCAAGTATTCTTTTAATTTCTCTGTTGGAAATTTCTGCTTGACCACTTGTCTGTGGGTGATAAGCTGTAGCAATCTTGTGCTTCACTCCGTACTTAGCCAATAGGTTCTCAATCAGCTTGTTACAGAAGTGAGAGCCTTCATCACTGGTTATAGCTCTTGGAGTACCAAATCTTGTGAAGATGTTTTGCTTAAGGAATTTGCTGACTGATTTGGCCTCATTATTGGGCAATGCAATGGCTTCCACCCATTTTGACACATAATCCACAGCTACCAAAATGTATAAATTTCCATGAGACATAGGAAATGGCCCCATGAAGTCCATTCCCCAGACATCAAACAGTTCCACTTCAAGGATATTTGTCAATGGCATTTCTTGCTTGTTGGAGATGTTTCCAGTTCTTTGGCATTTATCACAGCTTTTCACTAATTCATGAGCATCTTTGAAGAGTGTTGGCCAATAGTATCCTGACTGTAACACCTTTGCTGCAGTTCTGGTTCCTCCAAAATGTCCTCCATAAGGTGATGCATGACATTGTTGTAATACATGGAGTTGTTCCTCTTCAGCAAGGCATCTCCTAAGCAACTGATCTTGACACATCTTATACAGATAGGGTTCATCCCAAAAATAGTGCTTCACGGTGTGGAAGAATTTTTTTCTTTGCTGATGGTTGAAATCCACAGGCACAATCTTGCTGACTAGGAAGTTAACTATATCAGCATACCAGGGAGCAGTAGCAGCAGACGTTATAACGTTTGAAGAAATTGTCATAGACGTGGTAACGTCTTCAGCTACTGTGGCTACTGTCAGCAGTTTTTCATCAGGGAAATTTTCTTTTATCTCTTCTGCACCTGTACCTGCATCAACATTCTCAAGCCTAGAAAGATGATCAGCAACTTGGTTCTCCACCCCCTTTTTATCATGAATTTCCAAGTCAAATTCTTGGAGGAGGAGAACCCATCTAATGAGTCGTGGCTTTGCATCTTTTTTAGAAATCAAATACTTGATGGCTGAGTGATCAGTAAAAACAATAACTTTTGCACCCACCAAGTATGATCGAAATTTGTCAAAAGCAAATACAACAGCCAGTAACTCTTTCTCAGTTACAGTATAATTTAACTGGGCATCATCTAAGGTTTTACTAGCATAATAGATAGAGTGAAAAATTTTGCCATACCTTTGACCCAATACAGCCCCCACAGCGTAGTCACTTGCATCACACATTAATTCAAATGGTTTGGACCAGTCAGGAGTGACTATCACAGGAGCTGTTACAAGGGCAGTCTTCAATTTCTGGAAGGCTTCATGACAATGCTCATCAAAGTTGAAGACGTTATCACGTTGCAGCAGCAGACACAAAGGTTTGGAAATTTTTGAAAAATCCTTGATAAACCTTCTGTAAAAACCAGCATGCCCTAAGAAACTTCTAATACCTTTGACAGTGGTAGGTGGAGGTAATTTGTCAATAACATCAATTTTTGCTTTATCAACCTCCAACCCTTTCTTTGAAATCTTGTGCCCTAAAACAATTCCCTCTTGAACCATAAAATGGCATTTCTCCCAGTTGAGTACTAAGTTGGTTTCTTCACACCTTATTGAGACTCCTTCTAAGTTATCCAAGCATGCCTTGTATGAGTCTCCATAGACTGAAAAGTCATCCATGAAAACTTCCATGGATTTTTCAATAAAATCTGAGAATAAAGCCATCATACACCTCTGGAATGTTGCAGGTGCATTACACAACCCGAATGGCATCCTTCTGAAGGCAAAGGTACCATAAGGACAAGTGAATGTGGTCTTCTCTTGGTCCTCAGGCACAATAGCTATCTGGTTATATCCTGAGTAACCATCAAGGAAACAATAGAATTCTTTGCCTGCAAGTCTATCCAACATCTGGTCAATAAATGGCAGAGGAAAATGGTCCTTCTTGGTTGCTTTGTTCAGCTTCCTGTAGTCCATACATATCCTCCATCCAGTCACTGTTCTTGTTGGAATCAACTCATTTTTGTCATTGGTCACCACAGTAACTCCACCCTTCTTTGGTACACATTGAACTGGGCTCACCCATGAGCTATCACTAATTGGATAAATGATTCCTGCGTCTAACCATTTGATGATTTCCTTCTTGACCACCTCTTTCATTATCGGGTTCAATCGCCTTTGTCCTTCAATGCTGTTCTTTGCATTCTCTTCTAAGACAATTCTATGCATACAGATTGTGGGACTGATACCCTTGATATCTGCCATTTGCCAACCAATGGCTTTCTTGTGCCTTTTCAAGGTGCTAATGAGATCACTTTCCTGCTCTTGTGAGAGATTAGAAGAAATGATCACAGGTAAAGAATCATTTTCCCCTAAAAAGGCATACTTCAGGTGATCGGGCAACACCTTCAATTCCAGAGTGGGTGGTTCTTCAATGGATGGTACTATCTTCTTGAGATTGGAGTCTTCTTGCCCCAAAGATTCATACTTCTTTGTCCACGCCCTGGGTATAGGGGAGTCAGACGTGACAACGTCTGTGGTTGACGTTGTAACGTTTAACGGATCAGCTTCTTCTGATAACAACTCTTGAATCTCATCATTGCCCAGAATCTTCTCCAAGTGGTCATTATCTTTATTGAATTGCTTTTGAACCACATGGTCAAGGGCAACCACAAAAGAACATTCCTCTGTGTTAGGTTCTGGATACTTGAGTGCGTTGAGGACGTTGAACTTGACTTCTTGGTCATTGACCCTCATGATTAATTCTCCTTTCTGCACATCAATGAGTGTCCTTCCAGTGGCTAGAAATGGTCGCCCCAAGATGATAGGAACTTCCTTATCTGCATCAAAATCTAAAATAACAAAGTCCACTGGAAAAACAAATTTGTCAACTTTAATCAAAACATCTTCTAATATGCCTTCAGGATAAACTCTACTTTTGTCAGCTAATGTAAGACTTAAAGAAGTAGGTCTGGCAGTTCCTATACCAAGTTTTTCATAAATGGACTTGGGCATCAAGTTAATACTTGCCCCCAAGTCGCATAAGGCTTTGCCAAGGTAAAAATCTCCAATGGAGCATGGTATAGTAAAACTGCCAGGATCTTTCAGTTTTCTAGGGAGTTTATTCTGCATGATTAAGCTACATTCTTCAGTTAAAGCAATAGTTTCAAACTCCCCTAGCCTTCTTCGTTTGGTGATGATATCCTTTAGGAACTTGGCATAGTTTGGCATCTGCTGTAGAGCTTCAACCAAGGGAAGGTTTATGTGTAGCTGTTTTAGCATCTCCATGAACTTGCTGAATTGCTTGTCTTCATGAGCTTTCTTTAGTCTTTGAGGGTAGGGTGGAGGAGGATATTCAGGTACAAGCTTAGGAACAGTCTTGATTCCTGGTTCAGAGCTAGACGTTGTAACGTCTGGCTTAGACATCACAATATCTGGAATATTCTTCTCTTTTTCTCCACCTTCGTTTTTCTCTTTTTCCTTGTCTGGCACCTCAGATTCCTTAGGCATAGATGGTTCTGGATACTCAGTGCCACTTCTTAATGAGATAGCATTTACCTGTGCATTCACCACATCTTTACCATTTGACTTTGATGAAGATGGTGTTTCAGTTGTGGATGGAAGAGATCCATTCTGTCTTTGAGTAAGAGCTGAGGCTATCTGTCCAATTTGGTTCTCCAAAGTTTTGATTGAAGACTCATGGGTCTGTAAGGTCGCCCTACAATCACTTATGAAAGTTTTCATCAAGGCTTCCAAATTGCTGTTGTTGTTATTCTGCGTATACTGCTTTTGTTGTTGAGGGGGAAATCCTGGGGGTATTGCAGGAGCAGCATCGCTAGCATTCAAAGAATTGTTGTTCTTCCAACTAAAATTTGGGTGATTTCTCCAATTTGAATTGTAAAAGTTGGAGAAGGGACTGTTACCTTTGTTATGTGATACAAAGTTTACAGACTGAGGGTTATGGGGACACTCTTCGTAGACATGCCCTCCTTCACAATATACACACACTACTCCCCCAGATGGTGTTGGTTCAATAGCTGCAGCAGTCTGTGTTTCAGACGTTGCCACGTTTGGGGTACTCAAGTTTTTAATCATGTTGGTCAGAGAAGCAACCTGAGCAGAAAGGGCAGTTACTTCACTTATCTCATGGACACCAGCCTTCTTTCCGGGAGTGAATCTATCAGAAGGCCAATGGGCATTGTGAGTGGCTATGTCTTCAATAAGTCTGCATGCCTCAGAGAAAGACATGTTTAATATGACACCGCCTGATGAAGCATCAAGTATAAGCCTGGTAGGTTGATCTAGTCCATTATAAAAAGTCTCCATTTGAATAACTACAGGAATGCCATGGTGTGGGCACATTCTTAGTAATTCCTTCCATCTTTCCCAAGCCTCAAATAATGATTCCCCTCCCTTTGTTTGAAGGAAGTGATGTCATTTCTTAACTTGGCATTTTTGTTGGGAGGGAAGTATTTTCCAAGAAATTTCTCAGCTAGCTCATCCCAAGTGTGAATTGAATTGGGCTCTAAGGAGTTCAACCAATTCTTGGCCTTATCCTTAAGAGAATATGGAAATAGCTTCAGTCGGAAGGCATCTTCTGAGACTCCAGGGATGACAAAGTTGCTACATACATCCAAAAATTGCCTTAGATGTGCATAAGGATCTTCTTGAGGAAAACCCCCAAATTGCCCTGCAGTCTGCAGCATTTGGAACATCATTGGCTTGAATTCAAAGTGACCAGTATGAATAGGTGGTCTTGCGATGCCTGTTTGTAAATGGGCAGGATTGAGTACGGCATAATCACGCATAGGCCTGTCTCTGTCATTGACCATGTCTTGTGGCCCTGCATTGATGAGTTGCTGTCTCTGCCAGTGTTCATCATCAACATAGGTTTCTGTATGAGTTTGTGGTCCACGACCACGTCCTCCAGCATCAGAGTGCCTTCCTCCTCTTGGAGTGCGTCCACCTCTAGAGCTTCTACCACCAGTACCATGTTCAGACATGATTGGTGGCTGAAATTGCTGTTGTTGTTGCTGCCTTCTTAACCTTTGTTGTCTCCTTAGTCGCCTGAAGGTTCTTTCAGGTTCTGGATAGAATTCAGGTTCAGATCCACTCCCTGGTTCTGTTGAACTAGAGCTTGAACTGGAACTAAGCATACGCTGTAACGTTTACCTGTTCACTCACAAAAACAACAAACAACACAGCAGAATTTTTTTTTTTTTTACCTAGTGTTTTAATTCTTGTTGAACAATAAAAGTTAAATACAATCCCCGGCAACGGCGCCAAAAACTTGTTTGCGCTCGTGTGTGTTATAATCGCAATATCAGTGCAAGTATACACGTCGTACAAGTAATAAAGTGGATAAAAGTAAGAGATCGTTCCCACGAGGATTGATTAACTTTCAGAATTCAAGTCTTTAAAACATAAGTGAAACAAGTAACAAATCGGCACTAAAAGTTGGTATCAAGACTAATAACATAAATAAAGCATGTGAACAAGAAGTGGTTGTGAATATGGAATAGTATGAGTTGGATTGCTGCATGCAAGTAAATCTCCTCTAGTCAGACGTTATAACGTTTACACGTTATTACGCACAAATGCTATGTTGTATAGACGTTATAACGTTTGAACGCTGTTGCAAAAGAGCTGTGCTTTTCAGTCACAAAACGTCAGAGCTTCAAGTACTAGAATTCCTATGTCTAGGTTCTAAGTAGGCCTACTCCTGTATTTTAAGTTCCCACAGCAATGTCCTATGAACTATTATCCATTCTATGTCTAGACTTAGATAAAAATGCCTAAATGTCTTTAGTGCACCTTTTCATTCACATAAATCTTTGAGTTCTTTTCATAGACCATGTCTGTACCTATGAATCTACTTATTTTAAGTGATCAGTTCAAAACAAGTTTGGAAATATTAACATGCAAAGATTTAAAACGCATAATCATCAATACTTCATAACATTAAACTAGAGGTTCATTACATGCAAAACAACAACCCAACTACCAATGTTTAGCTCATGATGAGCATCCTTACAGAAATAAGAGGAGTTAAAATCCAAATACCGTACATAGAGAAAAGGAGACTAAACGCAAAAGATACGCCTAGGTGGCCTTCCTTCATGCACGCTGTAAAGACGTTACAACGTCTGAGCCTAACAGTAATGGTTGCGAATGAAGATGGAACTTGGGGCCTTGAGAAAATTTTAAAAATGAAGAAGTCTGTGTCCAGAACTTCTTTTAGAAAAACTATCTCTGAAAAATGGAGGAAGGTGGATGATGAATGGAGTCGTGTATATTCCGCATGGTGCACCCTTGCCTTTTTGTAGAGAGAGAATAGCCATGGTCAAAAGAGGGTCACATGCTTGCTGATGTCATTCCCCACCTTCCAAGTTTGCTTGCGAGTTGACTCTGCCCTGAAGTGACACCGCACTGCTACAGTGCGTCAGCCGTGTCAGCGCTGAGGAGAGAGAAGATCTTCTTCATTTCCAGATCTTTGACCATCACTACATGCGCGCCAAAATGAGATATTAATTTTCTTGCTCTGCTGCCCTTCTTCAGACGTGATGATAGACGTTGCCACGTTTGGATTACTGCACAAACACAAGAAGCATCAAAACGCTCACAAAGGCGCCAATTGGCACCAAAATGCCTAGAATTTGTAATTTAGCCCCTTTCTAAATAAAAGCAATAAACTAACAGAAACTTTACTAGAAACAACCTACTATTGCCAGAGAACTTGCATGATTTAACTTTGAATAAGTATAACTAACTCATATAAATATGAGTTATCACATTACTTTACGGATGGAGGTGAATTGATTAGGCCCGGCATCACACATTTTGCCACATCTTATTTGTGTTTGGGATGTCTGGATGAGAATAAGGGAGCACTTTTTAGGATATTCACTTCTAGGAAATGGAGGGAAAACCAATTTGTGAACTAACATGAGGGAACATTTGTTCACTTCTAGGAAATAAAAAAATAGCCTCGGATAAAAAAATTTGGAAGAATTTAATCACTTGCATAAAAAGTGCTTTTTCAATCCTTAAAGTTTTGCGAATGGTGGATTCTGATGAAAGTCCAGCCATGGGGTATGTATCTGAAGAAATGGATCAAGGTACTCTATTGATTTATTGCAAAATTTACAGTGTAGCATTAGTTTAGTATTTTGATATAAGCAAATTTAATCATTTTCTCATACCTTAGCTACATGCCTTTGTGGAATATTACTGATAGGAAGTGGGACAAACAACTGCATAGACCTTTGCATGTTGCGGGGCATTATCTCAATCCAATATTGTATTATCAACCCAACTTTGTATCTGATGAGGAAATGAAGCAGGGGATGTATGCTTGTCCGAAAAAGATGATGAACTATGATATGGACAAAGTGCAAGAAGTTGATAAACAACTTGAGACTTTCAAGGCTAGAAAAGGTTTCTTTGGTGATGAAATAGCTCAGAATGCTCTAAAAACCAAGACACCAGCTCAATGGTGGGAATCTTATGGTGATGCAACACCTGAGATACAATGGTTTGCTATTCGTGTCTTGAGCTTGACATGTGGTTCTTCAGGTTGTGAGAGGAACTGGAGTGCATGAGATGGTATGATTTCAAATTATTAGTATATTTATTTTTCATAACTGTTATGTGATATGTACTTCAATTTGGTTTGTCTAAACTGTTTAGGTCCATACCAAGAAAAGAAACCAATTGCAGCAAAAGAAAATGAACGATCTTGTGTATGTGATGGTAAATGCAAGATTAATCAAGAATAAGACTGAAAGGAGAAAACAGTATTTAGAAATTGAAGATCTCAATGATGATGATGATGATGATGATGATGATGATGATGATGATGATGATGATGATGATGATGATGGTTGAGGAAATTATGGCAGTGATAATGGAAATGATTATGAGGGAGATGATTACGGGGCATATGAAAATAATGATGAGATTAACGAAGATGAAAATGAAGATATTATGGGGGATGGAATGTCTAATATCAATATGCATGATGTGATCTAGGCTTAAAGCCTTTATGTATTTTCTTTTAACTTAAACTTTTATGTTTAAGCTTTGAGTATAGTTTCCTTGGTGGATATGGTTGTTGGTTTATTTTTAAAAGTTTGAGTAGTTTCCTTGTGAACTTATGCACTATATTAGTTTATAGTAATATCTACGTTTTTGTAGAATCTTACGATTCTACTTGCAATTTACGAGTTATAATAATATAGTGAGTGACTCATAATAGCATTACGATTCTTCACTTATAATAGCATGTTCATCTCGTATCACTTCACAACTTGTTATTACCCATTGAACCCAATTCTTGGGATCTCCAGTTTTTTAGGTCGGGTTACCATCGTGAGTGACTCATGATTCTAAAGGCAGTAGTCCCATCCTTTGAGATGTATTTTGGACTTTCTCCCTAGCTAATCCTTTCGTCAAAGGATCAGCTAAGTTCTGATCAGTGCGTACATGATCCACTCTCACAGCTCCTTTTGAGAGACATTCTCTCACAGTGCTGTGCTTAAGACGTATTTGTCGTCTTTTACCGTTGAAATAACGATTCTCTATTTTTGCAATAGCCGCGGTACTATCGCAGTGGATCAACACACCTGGCATCGGTTTTTCCCATAAAGGGATCTCTGCTAGTAAGCATCTCAACCAGCTAGCTTCTTCACTAGCGGTTGCCAATGCTATCGTTTCAGACTCCATAGTGGACTGAGCTAATATGGTCTGTTTCTTAGATTTCCAAGAGACAGCACCACCAGCTATACTAAATATATAGCCACTAGTTGCTTTGGAATCATCTGATAGAGTATTCCAATCTGCATCACTGTATCCTTCAACTACAGCTGGAAATCTCTGGTAATGTAGCCCGAGATTCATGATCCTTTTAAGGTATCTCATGGCTCTCTCGATAGTGTGCCAATGCTCTATTCTAGGTCGACTAGTAAACCTGCATAACAATCCCACAACATAGGCAATGTCGGGTCTAGTACAATCAGTGGCATACCTGGCTGCTAATGATGCTCGCAGTAGTCACCAGTGTTCTTAAAAAGTTTGACACTCGGATCATAAGGTGTACAAGCAGGTTTACAATCAAAATAATTGTATTTCTTTAAGATCTTCTCAATATAACGAGATTGATCCAAGGAAATTCCTTTTTCGGACCTAGTGATCTTAATACCAAGTATTACACTTGCTTCTCCAAGGTCTTTCATATCAAAGTTGTTGCACAACAGTGATTTCACTTTATTTATAGCATAAATGTTTGATCCAAATATGAGTAAGTCGTCTACATAGAGACATATGATTGTGTAAATGTCATTCTCGGTTTTGTAATATATGCATTTGTCACTTTCATTCACTTTAAACCCATTCGATATAATCAAATTATCAAACTTCTCATGCCATTGTTTAGGAGCTTGTTGATACCATACAAAGACTTATCCAACTTACAGATCTTGTGTTCTTGCCCAAGACTACAAAAAAAACTTCAGGTTGCTCCGTATAGATTTCTTCTTCTAATTCACCATTAAAAAAATCAGTTTTGACATCCATTTGGTGTACTTCCAAATTGTAAATAGCGCCCAACGAAATTAGTACCCTTATGGATGTAATTCTAGTAACAGGTGAATATGTGTCGAAGAAATCTATATTCTCTCTTTGTCTAAAACCTTTGGCTACAAGGCGAGCCTTGTATTTATCAATAGTGCCGTCAGGTTTTAGTTTCTTTTTCAAAATCCATTTACAACCAATTGGTTTGCAACCAGGAGGCAAGTCCACTAAGTGCCATGTCTTGTTAGACTCTAGAGAATCCATCTCGTCATTGATGGCTTCTTGCCACAAATCGGCATCCAAAGAAGACAATGCTTCCTGAATGCTAGTTGGATCCTCTTCTAACGTATAGACCATATAATCGGGTCCATAGTCCTTAGCAACACGTGCTCTCTTACCTTTTCGAGGTTCTATTTCTCTTTGTTCGTTGTTTTCAATGTTCCTAGGCACAGAGACTTGACTAGTTCCGGTGCCCCCACTATTTCTAGATTTAAAAGTTAATTCGTTTTCCTAAAAGTTAACATCATTTGACTTTATGATCACTTTAGTTTTAAGGTCATAAAACCTGTAAGCTTTACTGTTTACTGCATACCCAATGAATACACATTCATAGGCTCTGCTGGCGAGTTTAACTCTTTTTGGGTCTGGAATCCTGACATAAGCCAAGCAACCCCAGATTCGAAAATAAGACACATTAGGTAGTCTTTTCTTTATGATTTCATAAGGAGAAATTTTGCTCTTAGCCTTTGGAAGTCTATTCAGGACATAACTTACAGTTAACAAAATTTCCCCCCACCAGTGAGATGCAACACCAGAATAAAGCATAATAGAAACTACCAATTCGGTAAAAGTTCTATTCTTTCTTCCTCCTTTACCATTCATTTCAGGAGAATATGGTGCAGTCGTTTCATGTATAATTCCATTAAATTAATGGGAATCATACTCCATTTCTCAATTGCTATAAAAGCTCTTAACCTTTATATTTAATTGATTTTCAAAATCTGTAATGGAAAACTTTGAATATGTCAAGCACTTCACTTTTATTTTTCACAAAGTATATACAATGTAGTCAAATCAATTATAAATAAAAGTCGTAAACTATCATTTTCCATTTCTGGTTAACGTTCTATCTTATTCGCATATATCTGAGTTAGTCAAAACTAATACTCAGATTTCCTTTTTTTCAGCAACGATCTATGTTCGAAACATAGCATGATCACATCGAGCAAAGCCAGTGACCATCCACCAACCTTCGCAATTATCAACAATGTTGATTTCATAAAGTATAGCAACCGATTGCTATTCAGTCAGGTTAGCCCGCGGGGCAGAGCTTGGCCTGTTCCTACACTTGCATGTCATATGACCTGGTCACTCGCAACAATTAAATGGAGGAGCAGCATCATTCTTAGGTTGTGGTGGTGGTTGAGGCTTAGGATATGGGGACTTTGGAGGGTTCCCATTGTTGCGGTGCTTTTGAATCTGATTACGGTTTTAATTTTGAAAGGTTTTCTAGAAAGTTATATTGCAATTTTCAAAAATTATATATTGCAATATATCGTGAAACACATAACTTCTCAAAAAAAATGTTATTGCTAATGAGATCAAAAGCAATTCTATGATATAAAATCATTAACCGTTAGGTGTTAACCACTAACAGCAACAAAAGATGTGAGTAAAAAATAATTTCAAAAATATGAATTAAAAAAAATCATTCTTATAGAGATCATTATTCTCTTTCCGTAGAATTAAAAATTATAGAGATAATCATTCTCTTTCTATTATTAGACTGTATAGAGAAAACAATTCTCTTTCTATTGATAAATAGTATAGAGAAATTATTCACTTTCTATAGGAATATTCTTTTTCAGAGCATCACAGACATCCCTGGCAGACTTACAGGTACTGTAATAATCATAAAGATCATCAGTTAGTCCGTTCAGAATAAAATTCTTACAGAGATAGTCATGCTCCTTCCATACGAGTATTTCATTTGCTGTTTTAGTTTGTTCGGCTGTTTCAGCGGAACCAGCACCAGTAATTTCTTCGGTTGTCATGGCTGAATTAGAAACGTCTTAAAAATGTTAGTCCGAGTAGGTTCCTAGGAAATAGAGGTGGGTCACAATGGACACTCTTAAGTACCAAGTCTTTCCTAGCCAGAACTTTCCCCAAACAACACTGGTTTCAAGAACAAGTCGAAGAGATTACTGGGATGAGTCGCAGACTAGGTCGCTCTCTTTAAGACGTTTTGTGGCACTGCTCTAAGGTGCAAGCAGGATATCAACCGCGACGTCCCCCAGGATAAAACAGCCCAGTCGAAACGGCTACGAAAGTTCACTGCACCGTGAAAATTCGCTCTAAGATATACACCCTCAATATGGTTATGAAAAACCACTCTTTAGAAACTAAGCTTGGATATGCTTCAAGCTTTCTAGAGAAGAAAGAAATTTTGGTTATGAAAACCACTCTTTAGAAACTAAGCTTGGAAATGCTTCAAGCTTTCTAGAGAAGAAGGAAATTTAGGGATAAGAGAGAAAACTTGAGGAATGATTTATCGTCAAGTGGTGTAAGAAATAAGTGAGGAGGAGTCTCCCTTTTATAGGCTTTTTACACTATAGAAGTGTTTAGTCTACCCAATGTGGGACTTTTTCCAATTCACACTTAACAAAGTTTCAACATGTCCTTATTGATGAGTGAAAACAACAGAGTTCTTAAAATTGCACATGCTATATGTGAGGAGGCATAGATCATATAAGTTTTCCACGTTTTGGATGCGGGATCGAGCAGGTTGGAGACACGGAGGAAAGGATTATATTGGCCTAAAGCTTCTTCAATAATAACCTCAAATGTTGTCCAATTTTCTCCAAAGACATTAATGTGCAAATGTTGACTCTCTGTCATATGATATAAGTTGCTCAATGTTAGAACCAAAACTACATGAGTTTGATTGTAATTCTGTCGTTATCAAGGGAATTAGCATAGTTTAGATCAAATGTATTAGGAAGTCAATTGTAAGCAATTTTCAGCATTTCTAGTGTTATACTGTAATTGAAGACCTCCAAGTTGTTGTGGCATCTGCTAGCGAACCAGACAATTGCCTAGTGATGCAGCAGGAATTGGAAGAATTGGTTACTGGAACATTTCGCGTCGCGACCAGGAGGTGTCGCGTCGCGACGCAGCAGAAGTATTTCGCAGGATTTGTTTATGGAAGTTTTCGCGTCGCGACGGGTGCGGGTCGCGACGCGATGGTTGACCGAAAAGTAGGATTTTTAAGCAGTTTCAGCGAATTTTTGAAGGAGGGATCGATTGGAGCGCAACCAAGGTTTAGAGCAGCTGAGAGAGGCGAATTTGGAGGCTTCCAGGCACTTGGGAACAAGGGTTTGAAGGTTCTCATGACTTCCTTCACTTGTATTGTCTCTTTTGTCTTAGTCTGTACTTCTCTGATCATGTGTAACTAAATTTCTCGGATTAGGGAGAGATGATTCTCCCCAAACCTATCTATTGAACACTTTGCCACTACAAGAATTACTTGCATTACTGGCTAGACATTTCTGGCGGAATCAGTCAGCCAGTAAGTTTTCTGGTGGAATTATGCGATTTCTGGCGGATTCAGTCTTCCAGTAAGTTTCTGGCGGATTCCATAACATTTCTGTCGAATTTAAACAGCCAGTAATGCAGTTCCGCCAGTAACACGCATGTTCCGCCAGTAACGTAGTTCAGCCAGTAACAGGAAATTTCCGCCAGTAACATATCCGTCAGTAAATGCATTTACTGGCGGAATTTCAGCCAGTAACATACCCTCAAAAGCTGTGCATTGACCATTAAAAATGGCCAGTAATGGGATCCGCCAGTAATGTAACATCCGCAAAATAATTAACCGAATTATTTGGATGTTAACCCAATTAAACCAATTTAGTAGTTAACTGGTAAATTTATCGAGTGCAAAAATTATTTAATTGTTGTCATCGAATCGTTAACCGGATAATACGGACCAAGGAATTTTTGAAATCGAAATAGGAGATTTCGATCGATATGGTAATTTGACCGCGTTACAACAAATATATTAATAAATATATATATGTATGCGTATGTGAGTGAAGAGAAGAGAAAGAATTAATTAAAAGAAAGAAGAGAAAGAAGAAGGCAGCGAGAGACAGAGAGAAAAGAGAGGAAAAAGAAAAGAAGAGAAAAGAAAGGGGAAGGAGGAAGAAGAGGAAAAAGGGAAGAGTTAGGTTCAACGAAACGACTTCCTTCCAACACGAAAAATGCTCAGCGTTACTTCCTCTTCGATTTGGTACCAAGATTTTCATCATCAACCTTCTCTCTCTCACTTTGCCATTTTCGAACTTGAGAGGGAAAATCGGAGTTTCGATGGTTATGGCTCAAGGGAAAGCTAAGGACGATGTTTAGGAGCGAGCACGAGGTGGATTACTCGAGTATTGAAGATCGATTGGGTGATTTGGAATTGAAAATCAAAGATTGGGGTTTTTGGTGAATAGTAGCTTTTGGAGGTTAGGGATGATGAATAGTGTTCGTGGAAGATTTCGTGGGATTCGGTATTTCGGCCAAAAGCGGTTTCGTGATTGAGTGGGGAGCTTTGGAAGCGGATTGGGTGTCGCCGGAGCGGGGAGCGTTCGTGTGGTTACTCGGTGATTTCGGCTCGATCGTGGATCACGCGTCAAAGGTGAGTTCTACTCACGTTTAGGATTTTATGTTTCGAATTAATTAATTAACTGTTTTACCGCTTTCGCTGGACTGGAATATTTCTGGATATTGTCTGTTTCGGATTAGGAATCGATCGGAGCGAGTCTCGAGTTATGTCGCGTTGAAACAGAATTTTTGGTGGTTTGATTTCGAAAGATTTTGACTTAAAAACCGTTAATTGGAAAATATGTCGTTTTTGATAAAATCCGTTTTGATTGAGTTTTTGATTGGGTTGATTGATTGTGTGGTTTTAGTTGGGTCTATTTTGTTGGTTGTTTGGTCTGTTTTCGATCGGAACGAGAATCGGAATTGAGCGGAACGAGTATCGGGATCAATCGGAAAGCAATTTTTCATAAAACAGGCCATTTTTGCAATGCTGTCAAATGAGCACGACCCGTGCGTCCAGGGGCACGACCCGTGCGCCTTGTTCTGTCCAAAATTTTCAAAGTGCCCAAAATGATTCCGTTTCGATTCCAATCCTCTCCTAATCCTTTCCTAACCCTTCTATAACGATATTAGGCTTATAATGCCATGATTTTGAGTATGTTTCAAAAGAGTTTTATAATATACTTTTGAAGTTGAAATCGTTTCGAAAAATCGAATAATAGCATACGTGTGCGGAGATGTTTTATTGATAACAAAGTGGACTATGAGTCCTACGTGGTAAAGTATAATTTAAATGAACTAAGTGTTCAATTGATTGTCTGAGTTAATGAACTTTGAGTTCATATGATTGTAGATATATATATATATATATATATATATATATATATATATATATATATATATATATATATATATATATATATATATATATATATATATATATCGAGTTGGGTGACGACCCATGTTTTGACATACTAGGCGGGGCAGTCATGCTCCCCCAACCTAGGCTCCGTGCCAATAGGAGAATGTACTATTGGTAAGGGGGTTCACCGGGATTAGCACTGGATTTGCAGTCGGTGTTATGTCATGAGTTTGTTGTACGTTCACCGGGATTAGCACTGGATTTGCAGTCGGTGTCGTACTGTGCGATACACCGGGATTAGCACTGGATTTGCAGTCGGTGCCGCACTTTGTTTGTTGTACGTTCACCGGGATTAGCACTGGATTTGCAGTCGGTGTCGTACTGTGTGATACACCGGGATTAGCACTGGATTTGCAGTCGGTGCCACACTTTGTTTGTTCACGTTCACCGGGGTTAGCACTTTATTGCAGTCGGTGTCGTGATGATTTTAAAAAGGATTTTTAATTGAACCGAGAGAGTTAGTAGGGGTCTCGGTAGAACTCACTGAGATTGTATCTCACTGTTTAAATGTTGTTGTTTTACAGAGACACAGGGACAGCGGAAATCCAAGAGGCACGAGTAGGTTGAGCTCGGATTGGTTGCTGATAGCCTAGCTTTATGTTTAAGCTTATTTCCCTTTTGTTGTCTGTATACTAAGACATTATGTATTTAATGTATATCTTTCTTCCGCTTTCTTGTATGATACTGAATACTATAATTGCTGATGGTATATGGTCTGAGAACCATATTGTCTTGTTGTAAATAAGACTGTTTGAGTTATATTCAGCGAAAAATTTATAGTGATATTCAGTGTCTAAGCAGGAAATATATCTCTGATGTGTTACTAATGTGCACCTGGGTATTTTCAGCAGATAGAAATACCGGGGGTGTTACAGTTGGTATCAGAGCAGTTCGACCTAGTCGGACTTAGCTTAGGGTTGAGTCGATTCCTTGCTAGTCCTTTTGTAATTACACTTGTGATGCTAAGAGACATTGAGCCTGATCAACTTAATACTTAGTGCATCATAAGCGGAATTATGACTGGATGATCAAGATACAATCCTCGACCACAATCGGAATCTTCAACCGGTGCAGCCTCGGGAAAGGTGACATGACGGTGGAACAATACACCGCTAGGTTTGAGGAGTTGTCTCAGTTTTACCAAGTGGTAAAGTAAGCTTCGGATGACGAACGGAGAATGCAGAAGTATAAGACGGGCATAAGTGCTTTTATGAATTATGGTCTCAGTTCTTATACTGCTACAAATTATGTTGCCTTAATGCAACCAGCCTATGTCGCCGAGGATTACCTCATAGGAGGTATGGGAAAGGAGAAGGTAGTTGAATTATCAACTCCGAATGCAAAGTCCTAAGATAATTTCATCAAAGGAAAAGCAGATGCAATTCTTTGATTCTCCAAAGGGTCAAGATATTCTAATTGTGGAAAGCAACACAATTTAGAAATAGTAGTATATGCGGAAGAGGGTCACTATGCAAAAGAGTGCCCTGCGAGGAAGAGTTTCCGGGAGTCACAAGCAGCTCCAGGACGAGGACGAGTCAACACTCTGGATGTTTAGACAGTTACAACTGCAGACAATCTACTGAGAGGTATGGGATCAGTTTTCAAATAACCCCGTCTGTATATTAAATGATACGGGTGCAACCTATTGTTGTATATCCCGATCGCATGTGAATCGGTTGGGATCAGCCTTATCATCGCTATACGAGCCGATAACTATTTTAACTGCTGCTAAGGGTCGTGTCCAGACCTAATCTTTGTATAGAATGGCCTACTTGTCATAGGAGGCAGGAATTTCGTTGTAGAATTTATTGTTTGCCTATGAGAAGTGTGGGCGCCATTTTTGTTATGAATTGGATGACTGCAAATCATGTTGCAATCGACTGTGTTAATCAGCTATCAGCTTCGCTTCAGAATCAGTTGAATTGTCTAGGACAAATTCCGAAGCGGTTACCTAGTTCACCTTAGACGGTCAATCTTCATTCCAAGGTACGAAAGCACATGTTAGTATGTTATCTGCATCCACTGAAATTAGTTTAGATTTGGCGAACATTCAGGTTGTCAATGACTTTCTGGATGTTTTCACGATGAAGTTTCTTCTGAACCTCCAGAGCGAGAAGTAGAGTTTACTGTAGAATTGATTCCTGGCACGGGATCAATATCTATTGTTTCTTATTGAAGGTTTCTTGAGAATTAAAGGAAATGGAGTCTCGACTTGAAGAGTCGATGTTAAAGAAATTCATTCGACCGAGTACTTCGCTAAGGAGTGCTCTGGTGTGGTTAGTCAAAAGGAAAAATGGTAGCATGAGATCGTGCATTGATTATCGACAACTCAACAAAGTGACGATCAGGAATAAATATCCCTTACCAAGGATAGACGATTTGCTTGAGCAATTTGAGGTGCTGCAGTGTTTCTAAAATTGATCTGAGGTCAGGACATCATCAAATAAAAGTTAGAGCCTTAGATATTCCGAAGACAGCCTTCCGTACTTGGTATGGACATTACGAGTTTGCAGTGATGCCCTTCGGTTTGACTAATGCTCCAGCGGTATTCATGGATTACATGAACGGGGTTTCCCACCCTTACTTGGATCGGTTTGTGGTAGTTTTCATTTATGATATCTTGGTGTACTCTAAGACTATTGGGGAGCATGCCCAACATCTCCGCGTTATTCTGAACGTACTCCAAGAGAAGAAATTGTATTCTAAGCCGTCGAAGAGTGACTTCTGGATGTCGGAAGTGAAGTTTTTGGAATGCGTGATTTCCCAATTGGGAGTTGCGGTGGATCCCAGTAAGGAGGGAGCTGTGTTGAACTGGGAACGACCAACGTCAGTCACTGAAATCAGAAGTTTTCTAAGTCTAGCCGGTTACTATAAGAGATTTGTTCAAGGGTTCTCACAGTTAGTTGTCCACTTACTCGGTTAACTCGTAAGGGTCAACCGTTTACGCAGGGTGCTGATTGTGAAGAATGTTTTCAAGAATTGAAGGTTTGGTTGACTTCTGCTCCAATCCTGATTCTTCCAGATCCGTCTTTGAGATTCCAAATTTACAGCGATGCTTCTGGGAAGGATTTAGGATGTGTTCTTGTGCAGAATCAACAAGAGGTAGCTTATGCGTCCAGATAATTGAAGACTCATGAAGAGAGTTATCCGACTCATGATTTGTAATTGGCATCGATTGTGTATGCACTGAAGATTTGGAGACGTTACCTGTATGGGTCTCGTTTCGAAGTCTTTAGTGATCACAAAAGTTTAAAGTGTCTGTTTGATCAGAGGAACTGAATAGCAGGCAGAGAAGTGTGTAGAATTCTGAAGGATTATGACTTCGGGTTGAAGTATTATCCAGGAAATCCCAATGTTGTAGCTGATGCGAGTAATAGGAAATCCATTCACATAGCAGAGTTGATGCTGCAAGAAATGGGATTGTTAGAGTCTTTTAGATCTAAATTGGAGTACATCCATAAGTTTCCACTTTGGTGGCGAGGTATTAGTTTATTAACCTCTCCTTGGTGAAGGTTGACAATGAGATTGTCTTACGAAATTCCGTTTGACAAGTCGAACGTGAATACGGTTATGTAAATGAGGTAACTGCTGATTGTTGTCACGTTGCGAATAACCATCAAAGGATTAATTGATGGATCTACTTGTAGGTGACTGAAATTTCCGAAGTGAAGCTTGGCGTGCGGTGTATTAGTTTTGAAAAATTGTTTTTGTGAAAACCGCATGCTAAAGTTAATTTTGGGAACGAATTAAGAGGCAAATAGATTATGATTGAGGAGGAAAATCCTAGGAGGATTACTTAGGTTGAGGGGAAGCTCTCAACGCTATTGACTAATTTGGAAAGGAATCGGATGCATCGTGGTAAAAACCTCGTGATGAAATTGCAATAGAGGAAAAAGAGCTCTGAGTTCTGTTTGAAAGTTGTTTGGAGAACAACTGAGGTGATTTTCATTACGTTCAATTGATTTGATGTCCCCGTGGTTTATTTCTACGTTTAAGATAAACGTTTCTAGTAAATCCTCACTTCATCTTCCTTCGAGAAGTATTATCTCGAAATCTTGGGGGCGAGTCAAGAAGTTTCACAAGTGACTTTTTCGTCACATTTGTCAATGTGTACGAGAACTGTTATGGATTTTGGAAGATTTGTTGAGAACGCGTTTACACCCTTCGAGGAAATCGTGTTTGTTTTTACGTCTACCGAGGAGTGCTTTGGTTTGGATTAATCAAAGTTGGGGAGCAAGTGAGGAATGAAGCTTCGGAAGTGTTTTCGAACGCGGTGCCGAGCCTATGTAGGCGAATGATGAGTTTCTCGTGTAGATTCGTAACCAGAGAGTTCGTATCAAGGTAGTAGTGGATCATACTTGGAGGTTGATGTGCCAATTTGGGAAGATTTTCTACACTCATTTCGTTAATTCAAGAATATTTTCCAGCAAATTTGTACCTTTCTGAGAATGTCGATTCTCGATTAGTCGGATGAAAGACTTGACGAAATTTTGAGGACAAAATTCTTTTAAGTTGGGGAGAATGTAACATCCGCAAAATAATTAACCGAATTATTTGGATGTTAACCCAATTAAACCAATTTAGTAGTTAACTGGTAAATTTATCGAGTGCAAAAATTATTTAATTGTTGTCATCGAATCGTTAACCGGATAATACGGACCAAGGAATTTTTGAAATCGAAATAGGAGATTTCGATCGATATGGTAATTTGACCGCGTTACAACAAATATATTAATAAATATATATATGTATGCGTATGTGAGTGAAGAGAAGAGAAAGAATTAATTAAAAGAAAGAAGAGAAAGAAGAAGGCAGCGAGAGACAGAGAGAAAAGAGAGGAAAAAGAAAAGAAGAGAAAAGAAAGGGGAAGGAGGAAGAAGAGGAAAAAGGGAAGAGTTAGGTTCAACGAAACGACTTCCTTCCAACACGAAAAATGCTCAGCGTTACTTCCTCTTCGATTTGGTACCAAGATTTTCATCATCAACCTTCTCTCTCTCACTTTGCCATTTTCGAACTTGAGAGGGAAAATCGGAGTTTCGATGGTTATGGCTCAAGGGAAAGCTAAGGACGATGTTTAGGAGCGAGCACGAGGTGGATTACTCGAGTATTGAAGATCGATTGGGTGATTTGGAATTGAAAATCAAAGATTGGGGTTTTTGGTGAATAGTAGCTTTTGGAGGTTAGGGATGATGAATAGTGTTCGTGGAAGATTTCGTGGGATTCGGTATTTCGGCCAAAAGCGGTTTCGTGATTGAGTGGGGAGCTTTGGAAGCGGATTGGGTGTCGCCGGAGCGGGGAGCGTTCGTGTGGTTACTCGGTGATTTCGGCTCGATCGTGGATCACGCGTCAAAGGTGAGTTCTACTCACGTTTAGGATTTTATGTTTCGAATTAATTAATTAACTGTTTTACCGCTTTCGCTGGACTGGAATATTTCTGGATATTGTCTGTTTCGGATTAGGAATCGATCGGAGCGAGTCTCGAGTTATGTCGCGTTGAAACAGAATTTTTGGTGGTTTGATTTCGAAAGATTTTGACTTAAAAACCGTTAATTGGAAAATATGTCGTTTTTGATAAAATCCGTTTTGATTGAGTTTTTGATTGGGTTGATTGATTGTGTGGTTTTAGTTGGGTCTATTTTGTTGGTTGTTTGGTCTGTTTTCGATCGGAACGAGAATCGGAATTGAGCGGAACGAGTATCGGGATCAATCGGAAAGCAATTTTTCATAAAACAGGCCATTTTTGCAATGCTGTCAAATGAGCACGACCCGTGCGTCCAGGGGCACGACCCGTGCGCCTTGTTCTGTCCAAAATTTTCAAAGTGCCCAAAATGATTCCGTTTCGATTCCAATCCTCTCCTAATCCTTTCCTAACCCTTCTATAACGATATTAGGCTTATAATGCCATGATTTTGAGTATGTTTCAAAAGAGTTTTATAATATACTTTTGAAGTTGAAATCGTTTCGAAAAATCGAATAATAGCATACGTGTGCGGAGATGTTTTATTGATAACAAAGTGGACTATGAGTCCTACGTGGTAAAGTATAATTTAAATGAACTAAGTGTTCAATTGATTGTCTGAGTTAATGAACTTTGAGTTCATATGATTGTAGATATATATATATATATATATATATATATATATATATATATATATATATATATATCGAGTTGGGTGACGACCCATGTTTTGACATACTAGGCGGGGCAGTCATGCTCCCCCAACCTAGGCTCCGTGCCAATAGGAGAATGTACTATTGGTAAGGGGGTTCACCGGGATTAGCACTGGATTTGCAGTCGGTGTTATGTCATGAGTTTGTTGTACGTTCACCGGGATTAGCACTGGATTTGCAGTCGGTGTCGTACTGTGCGATACACCGGGATTAGCACTGGATTTGCAGTCGGTGCCGCACTTTGTTTGTTGTACGTTCACCGGGATTAGCACTGGATTTGCAGTCGGTGTCGTACTGTGTGATACACCGGGATTAGCACTGGATTTGCAGTCGGTGCCACACTTTGTTTGTTCACGTTCACCGGGGTTAGCACTTTATTGCAGTCGGTGTCGTGATGATTTTAAAAAGGATTTTTAATTGAACCGAGAGAGTTAGTAGGGGTCTCGGTAGAACTCACTGAGATTGTATCTCACTGTTTAAATGTTGTTGTTTTACAGAGACACAGGGACAGCGGAAATCCAAGAGGCACGAGTAGGTTGAGCTCGGATTGGTTGCTGATAGCCTAGCTTTATGTTTAAGCTTATTTCCCTTTTGTTGTCTGTATACTAAGACATTATGTATTTAATGTATATCTTTCTTCCGCTTTCTTGTATGATACTGAATACTATAATTGCTGATGGTATATGGTCTGAGAACCATATTGTCTTGTTGTAAATAAGACTGTTTGAGTTATATTCAGCGAAAAATTTATAGTGATATTCAGTGTCTAAGCAGGAAATATATCTCTGATGTGTTACTAATGTGCACCTGGGTATTTTCAGTAGATAGAAATACCGGGGGTGTTACAAGTAACATGCTTAATTCCGCCAGTAAATGCAAAGTGAGTGTCGCGTCACATGCGTGGTCTGTCAGCTGCCCAATTCCGCCAGTAATGCACCCGTTCCGCCACAATTCCGCCAGTAAAATTCGTGACATAATCCGCCAGTAATGCCTTTAATTCCGCCAGTAACTGCATCTTCTCCTTCTTGCTTGCGTCTTCGAAGACATATATCCGCCAGTAAAGGACATATGTCCGCCAGTAATCACTCTCTCCACCTTTTCATCCGTGCCATCTTTTCATCTCTCTCTCCACCTTTAATCACTCTCATCTCATTTCATTTTTTCATCTCTCATCACCACCAACCTTCATTTCTTCATTTCTTCATTTCTCATCACCTCATTTCTTCATTTCTCATCACCACCAACCTTCATTTCTCATCACCACCAAAACCTCCACAACAACAACAGCAGAGCCACCACCTTCGCACACCCTCCTTTCTCTCTCATCACCGCGGGCCACAATTCCTCTCTCTCTCACCACCGCTAAACCACCATGAACCACCACCACAGAACACTATCACCCTTCTTTTATACACATCACCCTTCTTTTATTTTTAAACTCAGAACACTATCCACACCCCTCTGGTTTTAACAATACAACCCCTACAACCACACAACCACCCCAAAACCACTACCACCGGAGGGTCGCCGGAGCACCGTCGTCGCCGCCTCTGCCAGGAAGACTTTGGTTCTCACTTTGCTTCAAACAACAAGCTTTTTAAAAAATTAAATAAAAAAAACGAATTAAATATTTAAAACAACAAATTTTAAATACAAAAAAGCTTTTTAAAAATATTTGTTTTAAAAAATATATAATACATTACTGGCGGAATTTCAGCCAGTAATGACTGGCGGATTTACTGGCCGAATTTCCGCCAGTAATTACTGGCTGAAATTCGGCCAGTAAATCCGCCAGTCATTACTGGCTGAAATTCCGCCAGTAACAATTACCTGCGGCCGTTTTTCTGGCTGATTACTGGCGGACTAAATCCGCCAGTAATGTGCAATTTCTGGCCGAATTTCAGCATTACTGGGGGATTGAGTTAGCCAGTAATAACTTAAATTCTTGTAGTGTGCTATGGTTAATTCACTTGTTTGTTTGATTTATCATATGTCTAGACCTCTATGTTTAATGCTGCAACATCCTGGGCCCTTTTCTGACTTAGTAGGCTACCCAGCAATGCACTCATGACCTTCTCTACCCCCCATGTAGAGTTTTTGCCTTCCGTGGGAATCGAACCTTGTACCCTGAGGCTTAGGTACAAGCTCAATGCATTCCCACTACCAATTGAGCTTGTAGTGGGAATGCATTGAGCTTGTACCTAAGCCTCAGGGTACAAGGTTCGATTCCCACGGAAGGCAAAAACTCCACATGGGGGGTGGAGAAGGTCATGAGTGCATCGCTGGGTAGCCTACTAAGTAAGAAAAGGGCCCAGGATGTTACAAATGCTTTATTACTACATATGATAGTTTTAATGATTTAGGGTTTATGATCACCATAGGAATATGGGTTTGTAGGCTTGCAATTGGGGGTCTAGATCACATACTTGTTGTCATAGGAATATGGAACCATAGGTTTGTGAATTCTCTAGTTCTAGGGCTTAATGCTTTACCTATTGGGATGAATCACCTAAGGAATTAGGGTATCTGAATTAGGTAAAAGGGCTTTTGAGACAAGGAATTGTCCTTAACCTATATTAGTGAACTGAATCTGGTATATTGAATAAACAACTTGAAATTAACTGAAGGTTCATGTGATAGGATAGGGGAGAGGATTCAATCCCTAATCGCTTGTCTTTATTCTATTTAACAACCGTTTTATTTCGCGTCACTGAAATTCCAACTTAATCCAGTTTTCACATCTAAGAGTTAATAACTTAGCCATTGTTAACAACACGCAATCCCTGTGGATACGACCGGTCTTGCCGTTTTTACTATTACTTGCAACGTTTTAGTACACTTGCTGAAATCTTAACAGCAAACCATCTTCTATCATCCAACGACACCCCTCATTAAGGACCAAGCGATCCTCACGGATACTCCGCTAAAAAAAAACTCGAATTATTACCCTTCACAACATGCATAAAATCACAACAAGGATAATATTTGACCTTGTAAAGTCTTGCTACAAGGGAGGGAATTAGGACAAGACATAAGGTTGTTAAAACAGGACACACGATATTGTTTACGCAGTTCGGCCAAACTTTGCCTAGGTCCGCGACTACAGAGTAGTTGTAGTTCCGTTTTATTGATTGTGTCTCGATGCCTTGAGTACAAACACTAAAGCGTTTAAATAGGCTTTCTCTGAGAAAACCTAACGGGCCTGAGCCAAATACATATAAATAAATCTACAAATCTACTATTTACAACTTCCCTATTTCCTTATTCACACCCCCCTCAAATTGATGCGGGTCATCAAGGAGCATCAATTTGCTGACAAGAAACTGATGGCGTGGACAAGGAACAACTTTGGTTAAAATATCTGCAACTTGAAATTGAGTATTGATATGAGGGATGGATATAACATGGTATCAAACTAGGTTACCTTCTTTCAGTTCTTGGTCCTGCGATTCATTCTTCGTTGGGTTCCCTCTCGGTTGCGATTCACTCTATTCGCACTTTGTTTCTTCGCTGGGTTCCCTCTTGGTTGCGAAGTCCACCCATTGGGCTTTCGGTGTTGCTCCTGCAATCTGGTTCGCATTCTGATTTGTTGTGCGATGTTGTGCGCGCCCTCCGTTGTTCGCGTTCTGGTTCTCTGTGCGCTGTTGCGCTCGTCGTTTGTTGTGCGCGGTTGGTGTTCACTGTTGTGCGCGTCCTCCGTTGTTCGCGTTTTGGTTCTCTGTGCGCGCGTCCTCCGTTCATGTTCGCTGTTGCGTGCGTCCTCCGTCGTGCGTTGTTGTGTGCTGTGGTTGTGTTTTTTTGTTTTGGCTATTTTCTTTTAATGGCTTCGGTAAAAGAAAGGGATAGTTTCTGTGTTCGCTTTAACGGCAAGAATTATGCTGCTTGAGAATTTCAATTCAAGATGTATGTCAAAGGCAAATGATTATGGAGTCACCTTGATGGGGTTTCTAAGGCGCTGATAACTCATATTTAGAAGTGTTATTTATGCTCTTATCACTTAAATCAACACAAGTTCTCAAGTAATATCCGTGCTTTATTTGGTAAGTATTAGTTATTTAGAGGAAAGAAGGGTTAGGAGCTTGTTTGTTATCATTTGACACTTTTGGTGCCTTTTTGAGTATTTTAATGCTTCTGTTAAGTGCTGCAGCGGTAAGCGCTATAGCGCTATATGGCGGGGGGACAGCTGGACACTTTTGGAGCCTACTACTGTTTGATGAGTCATCATACTTATCCCTTGCTGTTCAGAATGTGTGGAAGCTTTTTAGTGACAAGTAGGACACTTGGCGCATTTTTATTGAAAGATGTCATTGTCACCTTTTTGTAAAGCTACTTTATGAGATGTGGATAATATCTATCTCACTTCTTCTTCCTCACAAGATAGATTTCGAAATAAGGAGAGTTTTTGGAGAGGAAAACTTGACACCCTCTCCTCCATTAATCCTCCACTTCAAGCTTTTATTTCTCAAGAGAAGATCATCATTTCCAGCGCTGTGAAGCTGTGTTGTAGCGTCAGCAACCCGTCACATGAGAAGGAGGCCACTACGTGCATTTTTTGCAACCTTGCTTCTTCTTTTCATTTTCGGTAATATAAGCTTTTTGGTTTGTATTGTGTTGATGATGCTCATCATGAGCTAAACACTTAGTAGTTGGATTGTTTTAAGCTTTGTAATGACTCTTTAGTATTGTTAATATAACGTTATGATGTTTGTGTTTCAATCCTTGTATTTTAATGCTTTCAAACTTGTTTTGGGATTGATCAACTGAAACGAGTAGATTCGTGGGTACAGACATGGTCCATGATTCGAACTCAAGGATTGATATGAATGAAAGGTTGTTTAAAAACATTTAGACAACTTGTGCTTAACTCTAGACATAGGGGAGCAATAGTTCATAAGGTAAATACTGTGGGTTCTTCATTATACAGGGGTGGACTTATTTAGAACTTAGACATAGGAGTCTTGTAACAAAACCCTGGCGTCAGTGACTGAAAGGCACAACAACATATGCTACAGCGCTTAACGCTACATCGTCTAACGTTATAGCGCTTCACTACTGAGAAATTACTTAGCAAAGAGCAGTCCAACTCACTTTATCAACTCTTGAGCTTTCTTTACTTGCTTATTTATATTTATGTTACTCACAATACTTGTTGACAACTTGTTATTGTTACTTGTTTTCTCACTAGCTTAACTACTAACTTAAATATAGAAGTAAACTCAACAATCTCCGTGGGAACGATCTTTACTTATCAATATATTACTTGTTGCGATTGTGTATACTTGCACATCTACTTTTCGCACAACAAGTTTTTGGCACCGTTGCCGGGGATTGTGAAAGTTAATTTCTATTGTTTAGTTAGTAAGTTTAGTTAGTTTAGATTATTTTATTTAGCATGTTCTGTGTTTCCAGCAATTTTTTTTATTGTGTTTTGTGTTTGTAGTGTGTTTCTCTTTGTTGTTATTTGTGTTTAGTGTTTGTGAAAAAGAAAAAAAATTCCACTTTATGCCATGGACCATTGGAGTTTTTCCTTTATGCAAGAATTGAATGCTCAACAACATTGTTTCAACTATGGTTTCCATGAGAGTGAACATGAAAGAGGCTGTTATGAGACAAATTTCATGCCCATGACATCCCAAAATATGGATTATGGCATGGAAAATGTTATGTGTGAACAAGATTCATATTCTCAAGTTCAATTCCTTCAAGATATCAAAGTGGATAAAGACAACTTTCAAGTGTCATGCAAAAATATAGAGGCTCACTTTAAGACTATAATGGAGCATCTAAAAGAAGAGAGTTGTATTGAAGAGGTGGTTGAGCAAAAGAAAGAAAAAAGTGTAGAGTTTGAAGATGAATGTTATCATTTGGGCAACTCTGATTTTAAAGAAATTTTTGCTCAGTCCATTGAATCTACTGAGTTGGTTGAGCAAGAGGAAGAAAAAGAGAGTGTAGAGTGTGAACTTGAATGTGGTCATTTGGAAAAAGTGGAAGAAAAACAAAAAATTGTGTAGTTGTAGAAAAAGAAAAATTCAAAAATAGTGGCAAGGAAGAGAAACCAAGGTTGAAGTATGAAAAGAGTCATGTGACAATTGAGACTCAACCCTTGGTAAATGAAGAAAATCGCCCTCCGCAAAATGAGCTTCAATTTTTTCAAGAGAGGGGGAATTCCTATCCCAAATGCTTATTGGTTGGGGCATGGGAACACTTGCTTCCCTATACCAAATACATGGGATTTCTGACCAAAAAGAGAAAGCGGAAGGATGATATTTTCTTCTTGTCCTATTATCCACCCTAACATGGGTTTTGAATGTCAAGTCTAGCTAAGGACTCTTAAACTAAGCGCTACTGGGAGGCAACCCAAGGTTCTTAAACTAACAATTTTGTGTTTTTAATTTTTCTTTTGTGCAGGAGTGAATTTTGTGAAGTGAGAAAAGAAGCCACCAAAGGAGAAACCCTGGGACCAAGTTGGCAGATGACCCTCCACAAGAAGAAGTGCCAGTTAGCACTGTAGCGGCTGATGCTACAGCGCCTAAAGCCCAGTCCCCGCTCAAACCTGCATCTGAGGAGAATACTCTTGATCTTTCTGCAGAGAGGGAAGCAGCAGAAAAGCTGGCTGAGATGAAAGCTTACAAGGAAGCAGAGGATCCCCAGAATGAGGCTACAGTGCCTAGCGCTGTAGCGACAGGAAAGAAAAAAATCCAGTAGCAGAGCCACCATAGTGCCCACCAGAGCAAGCAATAGGCTCAAATCTGGGTTAGCACACAAGTACTCTAACCCTTCTTTTAAAAAAAATGTTGTTTGTTTGTTTTCAATAAATCTGTTAGGTGCTATAGTGTTTGTTCTTGCATCTAACAGTATGTTTAGAGTTTTATTTCTGTTGTTTTTAATTCTGTTGAGTTTTAGTCATAGGCCTCTCCCATTAGAATTGCATGAGAAGTGGAGACACTGCTAGGTCTTAAGTTGGGGGGAGGACCTTAAATGTGTTTAATGTTATATGTGAAATGTTAATGTTATGTGTTTAATGTTATGTTTGTTGAATGAAAAGCATGATCAGTTGCAATTCCTAGTTTTTCAATAATAGGATATGTTTCTTCCTGGGCTAAATTTAATGATGATTATGTGTTGTGAGTAGAGTAGTCTTGTTTGAACAATGACTAGTCTTATTGCTGCTTCTACACAAAACTCTAGGCTTAGCAAGGAACCTAGTTAGCTAGGAATGATAAGGTTTAGTCAAGTTTTTACTAAAAATTGAGAGTAGCATTTGAAGCTAAGTTTGGGGGTGCATCGGTTATATTAAGGCTAGGGATGAAGATTATAGGATGGTCAGTGAAATAGGACCCAAAGTGTACAAATGGTCATGTAAAAAGCTGCAATTGCCTGAAACAAATGCTGAACTGTTCCAAAAATGCATATAAAAAAAGAAGAAAAAGAAAAGAAAAGAAAAAAATAAAAAAAAGATAGAAATGCAAATAAGGAGTTTAGTAACGAGGGCATTGCAGCTGAATTTGTTCATCAAGTAACCAATGCTATAGCATCTAACGCTATAGCGCTGAGAAATCACCAAATCAATAGTTAGTGCACTGGCCAAAGATCTGAAATGCCTAATCAAGCCCTTTGTTGTGCTTTGAAGCCCCTCAAGTCTTTTGTGAAGTTGTTAGTCTACTCTCCTTTTTGAAAAATTCTTTGGCTAAACCAAAAGAAAGCTACTCTTTCCAAGGCTAGGAGAAATGTTGAAACTAGCTAGGAGCTAAACTAAGCCTAGTAGTCACACACTCACAATTGAGCAGTAATAATTCTAGATGTTGTGAAAAACAATGGTGTGTGTGTGAGTGTGTGAGAGAGAGAGAATGTGAATCTGAAAGTTTGGCCCACTAAGAACATTTTTGAAAAATTGTTTGATTTAGGGATGCAACCGACCTTGTCTTTCTATGCTGTTATTGTTCTATTTTAAGTTTGTTTGTTTGTCTTTATATAGTGTCATTCTTTGAGGACAAGCAATGGTTTAAGTTTGGGGGTGTGATAACTCTTATCTATAAGAGTTATTTATGCTTTCTAGTTCTCCTCTTCAATCTGATACCAATTTCAGCACCTACACTTACATCCTTCCCAAATCACCATTTTCGAACCCAAGCCCCATTTTGGAGAGAAGTTGAGTTTCAAGCTCTCATGTGGTTCCAATAGAGGTCCTAGGAGCTGTTTGTTGTTGCATGTCAGTTTGGAGTGTTGTTTGTCAAGTTTGACAAGCTACATTCGAATTAGGAGCTGTTGGGAGAGGGTTTTAGCTGCTGACTTCGAGCCTTGGTGCTGCTTGGGAATTTCAATTCAAGATGTATGTCAAAGGAAAAGGATTATGGAGTCACCTTGATGGGGTTTCTAAGGCGCCGGAAGATAAGACCGCCTTAGACGCGTGGGAAGTCCGAGATGCTCAGATTATTTCTTGGATCCTTAGTACTATGGATCCTCAGATGATCAATAATTTACGAGCATTTTCAACTGCTCAAGAAATGTGGAATTATTTGCAGTGTATTTACAACCAGGACAATACAGCCAAGCGTTTTCAATTGGAGTTAGAGATCGCAAGCAAGGTAATTTGTCAATTCAAGAATATTATTCTGGTTTTCAGAATTTATGGATAGAACACTCTGCTATTATCTATGCTGCTGTTCCCAAGCTGTCACTGTCGGCCGTTCGTGATGTTTATGATACTAGTAAACGGGATCAATTTCTCATGAAACTTCGTCCGGAGTTTGAGGCCGTTCGAGGTGCTTTGCTGAATAGGAACCCTGTTCCTTCCTTGGAGATCTGTGTTGGTGAACTGCTAAGGGAAGAACAGCGTCTTAATACTCAAGGAACCATGTTTAATGATTCCGTCCATTCTGAACCTGTGACAGTTGCATATGCTGCGCAAAATAGAGGCGTGGGCCGTGATATGCGATAAACTCAATGTTTCTCTTGTAAACAATTTGGCCATGTTGCTCGTAGTTGTCCTAAGAAATTTTGCAATTACTTCAAGTAGCAGGGTCATATCATCTCTGCATGTACTACGCGTCCTCCACGACCGACTAAGCGTCCGGTGCAGGCATTCCATGCCACTTCTAGCTCTGCCGCTGGTCCTTCCACCACGGGTGCATCAGATGGTGGTGCCCTACAGACTGAATTAATTCAACAAATGGTACTATCTGCTCTTTCTGCCTTGGGCATTACTGGTATGTCTTCTTTTATATATTGGTTACTTGACTCTGGTGCATCGAATCACATGACAGGTTCCTCTGAACTCCTGCACAATGAACCGAAAGCAACAACGAGCTAGCCAATGAACCGGACCACCAAGAGACTTGGACGCCACATCTCCACCAAAAACCTTAAGGTGTTAGGTATATGGGTCCCCTTTCTTATATATCCTTCATATAGCTCATTCATAGCCGATGTGGGACTAACCACTCACACTTGAATTTCCAACATCTCCCCCCAAGTGTGACTCACCCACATCATTATACTTGATCCAAACCAGGATCCCTCCCGCTTCCCCACCAAGCCGAACCATGGTTCTGATACCATGTTAAAACAGGACACATGATATTGTTTACGCAGTTCGGCCAAACTTTGCCTATGTCTACGACTACAGAGTAGCTATAGTTCCGTTTTATTGATTGTGTCTCGATGCCTTGAGTACAAACACTAAAGCGTTTAAATAGGTTTTTCTCTGAGAAAACCTAACGGGCCTAGGCCAAATACATATAAATAAATCTACAAATCTACTATTTACAACTTCCTTATTTCCTTATTCACAAAGGTGTCATCCTTACTTACCCAAAAGAGCCATATTAAACACATAGAGGTTTCGAAAACCCATGCCACCATGATTCTTATAAATGCACAACTTATCTAAAGATAGCCAGCAAATTCCCTTCCTATTTGCACCACATCCACCCCCACAAAAACCTGTTGATTAAGCTTTGGATTTCATCTTCAAGAGAAGAAGGAAGCAAAAAGAGGCTCATGAAGTACGTGGGAATAGAATGTAAAATCGGCTTTAGAGAGAGAGAGGGAGAGAGAGAGATAGAGAGAGAGAGAGAGAGAGAGAGAGAGAGAGAGAGAGAGAGAGAGAGAGAGAGACCACCCCAAGAGTTGATTTTCTTCCATATTCTATCTTAGATAAACTTGAAGAGAGACTTCTTGCTTCTTCCAATCATGGATGGAAGGCCTAAGTATCGACCTTTCCCTAGGAAAACATTAACATCCAACACTTATTCTATAGTGTCGGGTATCAAGCATATTATTTTTAAGCTTGATGTACAAAAAATGAATGAAAAATGGAGGGTGAGATTAGTAGTTTGGTTCTATTATTTTTGTCTAGTTGATATTTAGGGTATGGAGCATATTTCAATCGATTTTGTAAACAGATAAGCAAATTTGGTTGCTCATATTTTACTAAGAGTCGTTGTCTCTAAGCCTTCTTGCGTTTCAATTTAACAAAGAAAACTTTTCAATGCATAGTTGGTGATCTGAAAATAAAATACTTCAGTTGTAGCGAAATATAAGTAAAATAAACCACTTTCACATTAAGATAACTAGTTATTCACATTTACTCTTGCTAACCATTTGAAAATTCAACTTAATTACCTACATTACCCCTCATCTCATTTAATTGCATAAAACAAATACGAACATTTATAGTATGTTTGATTAGGCTTTGTAAAAACAGAAAACTGTTTTTAAAAATGTAATCAAACAAGCCTTTAATCTCAAAACTCGTGCTTTTCATGTTCCAAAGTATTAAATACTTATTTTAAAATTTAAACAAATAACATTTTTTCATATACTATATGAAAGAAAGAGTCAATTTTTGCTCAATTTACATTCCAACTCTTTTTTTGGTCAACAATTTTCTTTCCAACTTAAATAAGCCAAATTGTTCTGATACTTTGTTAGGGGGAGTTTTTTTTTGTTACATGTTTAGAGGAAGTATATTGGAGAATTCCAACTGCATGATATTAAAAAAAACTGCATGATATTAAAAGATAACAAAACAAAATTATGGATTAAATATGAAAGTAGAGTAAAATATAAGCCAATTATTTGAGCAAGTTGGTTACTACTATAATGTCACTAAACTGTTGTGTTTGATAGGAAGTGGGAACATCACCTTCTTATCCTCAATGCTTGAAATAAACACCGTTATATTTATTTGTTTCCAACGATATGAAGCAATTGTTATATTTTTCTATTGAGATATGATTTTATAAATGCTACTTGTGAGAAGAAATAAGTTTATGTATATTTTTCTGACCAATAGCATAGCTCGTGAGGCGTGTGCAATCTTTCACCACACAAAAATAATAAATTAAAAAAGCCTATGTATTATAGTTTTGTAATAATATATCAGCATGCTCCAACCCAATCTGATGGGGAATCTAGATTTGTATACTGGATCCAAGATACCCTCCCACCAATATTGTTGTCATTAGTTACAACTTGCTTATTGTTTGTCAAAATAAAAAGTTACAACTTGCTTATTGAATAATTAACTCGTGCTCTTAGAAAAAACTAATTTTCCTTGAAGCAATTCAAATTTGTGGTTGGTAATTTTTTTGGGATAGAAAAAATAGTTGTTACAAATGCTGACCTAGCCAATTATCATTAAGAACCAATCAAACCCAAAGTCTATTTGATCGTAATTGACTCAATTGCTCATCAGTATGGCCTATGGGTATTAGTGTATGAGTTAATAGCTTGTTTTTGTCTCTTAAATTTTACAAAAGTTCAATTTAGTTCTTGATCTTAATTTAGTCCATGATATTTCAAATGTTTTTCAGTTTGGTCTCCCATCAACCACAGTTAGTTAACCGTGTTAACAGTACTAACGTGTCACGTTTTCTGCTTAAGTGGCTTCTACGTTTGCTGTACTATATTGACACTCATTACCTATAAATTTGGATTACTAAATTGATATTGTTTTTTATTAGAAAAAAATGAATTGCAACGGTGACATTTTCATCTTCTTCCTATACTTTCTTCATCTTTTTTCTGCTTCTCTTTTGTTCTTCATCTATTTCTAGGGCAAGTCTCTACCCAAATTATTCTTTCTTTACTTGTCCAATTTTGTAGGTAATGGGTCTCCAATTTTTTTATAAAAAAATAAGAGTTTTATTTGGGGAAACTTTGTAACCTAATTTTTTAGTAGGAAGAAGGAAATTGTGCATGATTTAATGGGTGAACAATAGAAGATGGAGGATTTAATGGGTTAACAAAAAAAGAAGATGGAGGAGGACTTCATGGTTAAAAAAAGAATAAAGAAATCATATCCTAGCTAATGGCTAGCTTTTAGGGTTTCCACTATTATGGCCTTGTAAAACCATATTGGTCCGGGACTTTTACAACTTAACATCAATTAGGTCTCAAGCTTGACAACTTAGTATCAGTTTAGTCCCCACTAATACACACAACCAAATATTAGAATACAGAACCAAAACCATATCTGAATACAGAAACAACATTGCGGTGGAAACTTTAAAAAATGGCCACAAGCTTGGAGATGATTTCTTCATTATTCTTTTGTTCAAATATGAAGTCCTGCATCTTCTTCTTTTGCTTACCCATTAAATCCTCCATATTCCTTTGTTCACCTATTAAATCCTATCCTAGAAATAGATGAAGAACAAAAGAGAAGTCGAAAAAAGATGAAAAAAGTGTACAAAGAAGATGAAGTCGTGACTGTTGCAATTCAATTTTTTTAAGAAAATAGAATCAGTTTAGTCCTCCAAGTTTATGGGTAATGAGTATCAATTTAGTCTAGCTAACATGGAAATAGATGTATAAGTCACATAAGCAGAAAAGCAGACACGCTGATACTATTAACATTGTTAGCTAACAATAGTTGGCAAAGGGATTAAACTGAATAATGTGTGGAAATGTTGGGAAATAATTAGGAATATTGCTAATTTAAGAGACTAAACAGAACTTTTGTGAAATTTAGGTGACCAAAATGGCTATCAAGTCATTAGTGCATGCCCTATTTGAAATAATGGTTTATTGTTTTTGCAATAATGATTATAAATTTTTTATTAAATAGCCTTAATTTTAGAAAATAATGTATAAAAATGAAATCATTTTATCGCTATTTCTTCTAGTTTCGTTCCACTTTACAGGTGGAGATAAGGACTTCACAAATTTGTAGGTTATGCATAGATTTAGTTGAAGTAAGCACTCTTCATGAAACATTTCCTTCTTGCTTCTTGTTATTGGTAGCATGTATGGCATGTAGAATCATGGAACGAGGTAAGAAAGTATAGAAGATATCATATTGTTGTGGGGTTGACAAAAACACATAACCAGACAAGCTCTTCTTTTAGCTAGGCTCCAACTCACCTCACCCACCCTTCTTCCTACACGGCTAACTAATTTTATGTTCTCGCCTCTACTTTTTTATGATATAAAAAGGGGCGATTAGCCCAAAAACGTTTACACAGGAATTAAATGCGGAGTAGAAACTCCCAGAACATTATCAGTAATATACTGCTAGCAAGGTCAGCAAGACAATCAGCCACCCTATTAGCCTTCCTATAGACATGTTTGATAGTAACCGTCCAATCCAAAGCCATCAGCTGTCTAATACGGCGAACAAGACTACACCCTTCAGAACTACCAGCCGAAGCACCAGAAATACACTTGACAATAGAATCAGAGTTCATATTAAGGTCAACATGCCTAAAGCCTCTGTCATAAGCCAGTTGCAAACCCACCAAAACACTCCAAAGTTCAGCCACATGTGCATTAGCTAAACCCAAAGTGCGAGCAAAGCCCACAATCCAAGAACCAGCAGTATTGCGCAGAACACCCGCACAAACAGCAAGAGTCCAATCACCTCTAGAGACCCCATCATAGTTTAATCGAACCCAACCCTCTAACATGGGGGTCCATTTCACATAAACCTCAGTGCTTCTCGCCTACTTTGACACAACAAAAGTTACATATGAGATCACCTCACTTGCTTTGTTCATTATGAGTTCACACTTAGCTTTAGGCATCACCTTATTTAGGATAACCCTTATGGTGTGTTTGTTTTCAAGGAGAGGGAGGGAGGGAGAGGGAGAGGGAGAGGGAGAGAGAGAGAGAGAGAGAGAGAGAGAGAGAGGAAATCAAGATCTTTCCACAATTTGGAGCTATAGTGAACGGTAAAGGAAGGAAAATCTATACGGCCCCCCACTAATGAACCCTCTTTGATCACTTTATTGTGCAGTGAAATCTCAACCACATATTAAATAAGACAAAGAGGAAGAGTGAAATATTAAAAAAAAAATGGAGAGTGGAGATTGAATGGCAGAAATTTGTCGAGTAAAAGTTAGTTTAAATTAATTAAATTATTGAACTAAAATAATAAACTAGTTATTTGATTATTTAATTTAATTAATTGATAGATTAAAGCACACTCGTGAATGTGCTAATGAACAATGTGATTATATTACGAAACACTAGGATTTATATACATCAAAATCTTAAATACTCTGGTCTAAAAGCACTCACATAAATTTGTGACAAGGATTGCAGTAACTCACATAGCCAAAGAACTTGTTTGAGTTAATTTTGTTAATATTATGTGTGGTTACACACTTAAATCCACTCATTGTCTAGTGTCTACCTTGTGCTTCTGATCTTGCTAAGTACACTTTGATATACATGCCAATTTCATTAAGTAAAATTCATATACAGGGATGGGGTGCATGTTAACAAAAATGGGACATGTAAATAGTTATTCCGGCCATTGAACGGCCCACCAAATATAACAAACGCTAACATTGACTTAGCATGCACATATAAAAATTATGAAATACACCTCTCGATTTCCCTGAATTATTTAAGAATGCTTAAAATGGTTAAAAAAAATAATTCTCTCTCTGAATTTACCAATATTTTGTAATCAGATCTCTAACTTAAATAACTTTAATCAAGTCAATGAATTTTTAAATAATTTCTAATTAGTGATTTGATTACAGATTTATAAAATTTTGGGACCTAATTACATATTGTTTATAATTTTAGAGACTCGATAAAAATAAAGTGACATAATTATAAATTATTTAAACGCTTAGGGACTCAATAAAAATTTCTTTTAGTTCATGGTTTCTTTAAAAGTTGTTTAAATCAAAGAAATACACGAAGTGAGTGTGGTAATTAGTTAGTGAGAGTGGGTGCACATGAGTGAGAGAGTGAAGTGTGCAAAATGAAACACAAAGCTATAACATAGTGGTTGCAATACATAATTTTTTTTTTCCTTAAAAAAAGAATACTTTGAGAGAGTGCGGAAATTTGGGCATTTCTAATATGGACTTCTCAAAAGTGGTCTAAAGATGGACCTTTATCATTTTTATTAAAAAATGAATTTTTTAATAAAAAATAGAGAGTAAAAATATTATTTTATTAAAACTAACTAAAAATAGGAGGGTCCATCATTATCGTTAGACCGAATTCATATTAGACAACCCCAAGTTGTCTAAAAATATATTTTTGGAGAGTACAAACTTTTTGCATGGAAATATATTTCTAAAAGTTATAAATAGTTTGAAATGAACTACATTTCAACTGAATTTATAATGCCTAGAATTATGTTTTCGAATACAAGCATATTAAAAAGAAAAAAAAAACAAAACAAACCTAACGTAAGGTATATGCAAATACAACGAGAGTTACTTTCTTGAGTAAAGTGACAAACTAGCCCTCGGAGAATATCACATATCCCGTTTTAGTCCATGGAAAAGTAAAATCGTGAGATTGTCCCTGAGGATTTCAAAATAGGGACCCGCTTGTCCATCCATATATTTTTGACCATAAGTAATGTACTACTCCGTAGCAAAATATAAGTAAAACTAACTACTTTTACACTTATTAAGATATGTAGTTATTTGCAGGTATTTTTGTAAATCTCATTTAAAATTTAACTTCATTATTTAAATTACCCCTCAGCTCATCTAAATGTCTAAGAAAAAGTTTCTAACTTTTCACGTTCATTATTAAATATTCAACATAAAATGAAGGACTTTTTGGCATACTATCATTAAATAGGATTTAAAAAGTCAAATTTTGCTTATATTTAAAAAGTCAATGGACGACTAGAGTCACCATCTTGCTACTGGTATTTTTTCATTTCTTGCAAGAATTTGGTTTGGTTACAATTAACTTACGAGGTCAACACGTACATCAAGAAGTATACATGGTTCCAACCGAATGGCTATGCAGCAAGTAGAATAGATAGAATATTATTATCACAGGATTTGGTAGATTTGTGGAAGGTGAAAGCCCAGTGGATTGGGTCAGAGATATATCAGATCATTGTCCAGTGTGGTTGGTGTCATCGAATAAAAACTGGGGGCCAAAACCATTTAAGTTCATAAACAGATGGCTGGATCACAAAGACGAGAAGGAATTTATGGAAGGTAAGTGGAAAGAATGTAAGGTGGAGGGATGGACGGCACACATAGTAAAGGAGAAACTCAAGTATTTGAAAGTAAGTTTGAAAGCATGGAACAAAGAGGTATATGGTTACATGGATCTCAATATAGAGGAAATAGTGAAGGAAATAAACTCTATGGAGGATGATGTAAGTGATGAGAATAAGTGGGACGGGGATAAGTGGAAGAGGGTTAACACGGATCTGTGGACAGCACTGTGACATAAAGAGAGTTTGCTGGCTCAAAAGGCAAAGGTGGATTGGATTCAACAAGGTGATAGTAACACGAGATTCTTTCATAACATGGTAAAGTTTAGGCAAAAGAAAAATCAGAATGAGGCTTTGAAAGTTGGTGAGAGGTGGATAAGTGAGGTTGGGGAGATTAAAGAAGAGGTAAAGAAGCATTTTAGCAACCAATTCAAGGAAGACTGTTTCAACAGGCCAACTCTAGAGGGGATTGAAATCAATAAACTTTCAGAGGACGAATCAGAGTACCTAACGGCACCTTTCTCAATGGAAGAAGCGGTGTGGATCGAGTTGTGAAGGTAACAAGAGTCCAGGGCCGGATGGATTCAATTTCACTTTTATTAAATCTTGTTGGGAGACTATCAAAGAAGATATTTACGAATTGCTTGTTCAGTTCCATGCTAATGGGAAATTACCTAAGGCCTTCACGTCGTCTTTTGTTGCATTGGTGGGGAAAAAGAAGAATCCACAAGGGCTGAATGATTTCCGTCCAATTTCGTTGATTGGATGTATTTATAAGATAATAGCTAAGATACTAGCATTAAGACTCAAGGGAGTACTGCCAGGGCTTATTTCGGAATCACAGACAGCATTTCTTCGAGGGAGACAGATCTTGGACGGAGTTCTAGTAGCAAATGAAATAATAAACGTGGCTAAAAAGAAGAAACGACAGTTGCTCATGTTCAAAGTAGACTTTGAAAAGGCATACGACTCGGTAAGTTGGAGCTTCATCGATTATATGTTAGTAAGGATGGGATTTAATGAAAAGTGGAGGACTTGGATGAAGGCATGTATTTTCACGGGTTCGGTCTCGGTATTGGTCAATGGTAGTCCAACAATGGAGTTCAAAATGGAAAAGGGGTTGAGACAAGGAGACCCGCCGGCTCCATTTCTCTTCCTAGTAGTTGCTGAAGCACTCTCAGCCCTACTTAGGAAGAGTATGGAGATGGGGCTCTTCCAAGCCTTCTCTTTAGGGGAGAACCTTAACTTTCCGGTTCTTCAATACGCGGATGACACTATCATCATGTGCAAAAACTCTAGAGAGAACTTGTGGTGTATAAAAGCGGTGTTGAGGATATTCAAGATGGCATCGGGACTAAGGGTTAACTTCAACAAAAGCTGTCTTGTTGGACTAAATGTGGATCAAGAAGAGATGGAAGTGGCTTCTCAGTTCCTGTATTGTAGAGTTGGGGGCTGCCTTTTAATATTTTGGGTATCCCGGTAGGAGCAAATCCAAGACTAGCATCTACTTGGAAACCGGTGGTGCAAAACATAAAGAATAGATTGTCAACATGGAGGAGTAGACAACTCTCGATAGGTGGAAGGGTAACACTGATAAACTCAGTATTAGCTAGTCTTCCCCTGTACTATTTTTCCTTCTTCAAAGCACCAAAATGCATTTTAAAGGAAATGGTACAAATACAACGAACTTTTCTGTGGGGTGGAAGTGATGAGGTCAGAAAAATTGCGTGGATCAGCTGGAACAAAGTATGTTTACCGAAAGAACGTGGAGGACTGGGTATACGAAACATGGAGCTCTTCAATATAGCATTACTAGGGAAATGGAGGTGGAGATTATTGGTTGAGGAAAGGAGTGTATGGTCTGATCTTATGAATAAACTGTACGGTGACAGTGGGATACTAAGTAAAAAAGATTACTCAACTTGGTGGAAGGACTTAATGTTGCTGGACAGCAGTGTGAACTTTGCTCCAAGGTGGTTCAAAGATTGTGTTAAATGTAAAATTGGCAATGGGAGAAAGCTGAGTTTTTGGAGTGATCCGTGGTGCTGTCAGTGGCCACTGAAGGAGTTATTCTCTGAGTTATATAGCGCTTCGGACAGACCAGCTGGGAGAGTATCAGAATTTGGAGAATTGTCGAACGGAGCATGGCGGTGGAGGTTCAGCTGGAGCAGAATTTTAACAGATGCTGAACAAAATGAAGAGGCGATGTTAAATAATACTTTAACGCCGATTACGCTAGAGCAAAATTGCAATGATAGGTGGGTGTGGCAGTTGGATAACTCAAGATACAAGGTGAAGACAGTGTATAAGATGCTGTTAAGTAAAAGTGGAGAGGAACCGGTGGAGGAAGCCTTACTGCGTGCGCTGAAAAAATGTGGAAAGTGAAGGCACCTTCAAAATTTCTTGTGCATGCGTGGAGGACATTGTTGAATAGATTGCCTACGCGCGCAGCTCTAGCTCAAAGAGGCATCAACAATTTGAGCACAGGGACTGATTGTGCTTTCTGTGGAAATTGTGTGGAGGACGTTGAGCACTTGTTCCTTTCTTGTAGTGTTATTAAACAGGTATGGACTAAGGTGTGCAGCTGGTTGGGAGTAGATGATGTGCAAAGCAGTTTGGTGGTGGATCATTTCATGTTGCACGGATCTGAGTTTAGAGGCAAAAGGAAAAAAGACATAAGACACTTAGTATGGGTAGCGACTGTATGGGTGATTTGGGTGCATACAAATAACATTATCTTTAGCGGGGGTAGTCTTAGTGTGGATAGTATGGTTGATCATGTAATGAGACTCTCTTGGGGATGGTTTACAAGTAAGGCAGGGAAACAATTAAATGTAGAATGTGAGAGCTGGGTCAAAAAGCCTGCTGCTTGCATTGATTTAATATCCTAAAGTGTAAAAGGGCTGTGGTACCCTTGTACCCCAATAATGCAGTTTTTGACTTATAAAAAAAAAAGAATTCCCACCACAATCCTTGTCGATCGAGACAAGTTTACTTAATTTGTCATGGAAGAAAGTTGGGTTCAAATCATAGGCAACATCATGTAACTTTCTACGTGGGTTGTTTATCCCATCTATTCTTTATAATCCTTGTATAAGATTTGTGCAAAGAGTTTTTGTTTATGAATGTGTTATTGATAGTTTTATTTGCTCTATGCATGCCACTAGACACATAACCGACTGATAGTTTTTATCATCATCATCATCAACAACAATCCTTAACAAACGTATGAGTGGTGCAACCATTCTGGCAACCCAATATTATTTTGAAATCTAGTTTCTAGGATAGAAACAATAAATTCCATAGTCGTCTTTGGGTCTCTATAGTATCTAAACTCCAAAAGTTATTCTAGTTACCAAGGCTTGAAGATCATGTTTGTGCTGGAGAATACTCTTCGATGCAATGAAAATTATGGCGAATCGTGTCGGACAAGACGTATAATTCTTGCCCACCCTTTCCTTTTCCTCAACCAAGCTAACAAAAATTTATGATTGTATACAAACTTTGTAATCAATGATGCACGTTTTGCTAGTTCTACGACAATTTTTTGCTTTCCCATGTCATCTAAAACCAAATTTAAACAATGCGCAACACATGGTGACAAATAAACATTGTGTTAGGATCAGATATGCTGCTGTTACTGAATATGCTGTGACAGCAGCCAATGAAACAGTGGCCTTGTTGAGATGAGTCACAAGATGATCCCAAGAACAACCAATGCACAAGATGATGATGAAGATTAAGGTCAAGAACAGTTACTGATTTAATGAATGCACACACACAGAATTAAAACAGTAGATCGCAAAACTGAGTAATAAGAAGCATAGAGAAAAATGACAAGAGAGAATTTGGTGACCCAGTTCAGTATCATTGCTGATACCTACATCTGGAGGCTGAGCAATCTGCTGCAGTCCATCTTTTATTTCATGAATTGAAGTTACAATGGTGATTACAAGCTTTGTTCTTCCCAAAGTGTTTCCCCCTCACTCCCAATTCCCAATGGTTCCCAATGATTCTCTCCACACCCCTTAGTTTCTATTTTCTCTATCTCTCTATCACCTAATGATCACCTTAAGGCCCCTATTTATGCAAGCCAGCCAAATCAGTTAGGCGCCCTTGGCGCCCACAACAGAATCAGCAACCGCAAGGTAACAGACTTTGGCGCCCTTGGCGCCTATAACAGTTTCTCAACAGAAACTGTTATTCTTCCAACAGATTCTGGTGTGCTGATGTGGAGGAAGCCACTGCCACGTAGGATCTCCATAGGATGAGGCAAACCACTGATAGTGCCACATAGGCAACAATCTCCACCTTGGCACTTCAAACTCAGAAATAAATGAACTGCATTTCATAGCAAATGTCTAGCCAAAACTCCACTTCATCAGTCAACATTCAGTAAGTTCAAGCAGTGCTTGAACTTAGACAATGGGACAACCTTGGTGATGAAATCAGCAGGGTTGTGAGCTGTATGAATCTTCCTTATCTGAACCTGTCCTTCACTGATGATGTCTTTAATCCAATGCAACCTTATGTCAATATGCTTTGTCCTCTCATGAGATGTTTGGTTCTTACTTAGGTGGATTGCACTTTGGTTATCGCAATGCACATCCACACTTTTCTGATTAATCCCCAACTCATTCACAAGACCCTTCAACCACAAAGCCTCCTTGACAGCCTCTGTGACTCCAATGTACTCAGCTTCAGTGGTGGAGAGAGCCACCACATGTTGCAATGAAGCTTTCCAGCTTACTGTTTTGCCAAACAGTGTGAATACATATCCAGTTAGTGATCTTCTTTTGTCACGGTCTCCAGCAAAGTCAGTGTCTACATATCCCACAACTCCACCTGAATCCAGATCACCTCTATAGTAGCTTAGTCCCAGCTTTAAGCTGCCTTTTAGATACCTCAGCACATGTTTCACAGCAAGCCAATGTTGCTGTCCAGGATTGGCTAAGTATCTGCTGACCAGGCTTAAACCATAAGCAAGGTCAGGCCTAGTACAGACCATGGCATACATCAAGCTGCCAACTGCACTAGCATATGGAATCCTTTCCATCTCTTTTTGTTCCTGATCAGAATTTGGACAATCAGTTTTGGACAATTTAAACTGAGATCCAATAGGGATGTTTGCTGTCTTAGCAGATGCCATATTGAATCTGTGAAGAACCTTCTGTGAGTAGGCTGCCTGAGTGATTATCAGTCCTTTCCCAGCAGAATTCATTGTGATTTCCATGCCCAATATCTTCCTTGCTTGTCCCAAATCCTTCATCTCAAATTCCCTCTTGAGTAGCACCTTAAGAGTGTCAATCTCTCCTCTATCTTTGCTGGCAATTAACATGTCATCTACATATAAAAGTAGATAGATGTAATTTCCACCATCTAGCCTTTTATAGTAGACACAACTGTCATAATTGCTCCTTTGATATTTGATGTTCACCATATAGCCATCAAATCTCTTGTACCACTGCCTAGGAGATTGCTTCAGGCCGTACAGAGACTTTTGAAGTAAACATACCATGCTTTCCCTTCCCTTTTCCTCAAAGCCCTTTGGCTGTGTCATGTAGATCTTTTCCTCAAGTATCCCATGAAGAAATGCTGTTTTGACATCCATTTGTTCAAGATGCAAGCCATACTCAGCAACAAGAGCTAGAAGTATTCTTATTGAAGTATGCTTGACTACTGGGGAGAAAATTTCATTGAAATCAACTCCTTCTCTTTGAGTATATCCCTTAGCAACCAACCTTGCTTTGAATCTAGGTGGATCAGTTTCTGAACTGCCCTCTTTCTTCTTGTATATCCATTTGCAGCCTACCAATTTTGCACCAGTAGGTTTCCTTACAAGCTTCCAAGTTTGATTTTTCTCTAAGGATCTCATTTCATCTATCATGGCTTCCATCCATTTGCTTTGTTCCTTGCTACTCATAGCTTGATCAAAAGTATTTGGCTCATCATTGTTTAGACAAACAGAAGTATTCAATGCATATGCTGTCATTGATTCATATCCAAGTCTGCTTGGAGCTCTGATTTCCCTTCTGGTTCTGTCTCTACATAACATATACTCTTGTTCCTGCTCTTCATGTTCATCAGTTTCTGAGCTGGAGTACTCTTCAGTATCTTGGCTGATAGGAGGAGTAACAGCATCTGTGTCAATCTTCTTTTCTGTTCCTCCTGTATCAAACTCCACCTCAAGCTCAGAATCCTTATCTGTTGCTCTTTCATCTAGAACTTCATTGTTCTTTGCTTCATGAAGCAATTTGGATTCATGAAATACAACATCCCTGCTGATTATACATTTCTTTTCATCAACAGACCATATTCTAAAACCTTTCACTCCTTCAGGATATCCCATGAACAGGCCCCTTCTTGACCTTGGTTCTAGCTTGCCTTCACTCACATGAAAGAAAGCAGGGCATCCAAATATCCTGAGATTTTGATAATCAGGTTTGGCTCCAGTCCATACCTCTTGAGGAGTTTTAAAATTCAGTGCAGTGGAGGGACTTCTATTGACTAAGTAACAGGCTGTATGCACAGCTTCTCCCCAAAATGTCTTAGACAGTTTTGCACATGATAGCATACACCTTACCTTCTCCAACAAAGTCCTGTTTAACCTCGCAGCAAGCCCATTTTGCTGAGGTGTCCCTCTCACAGTATAATTCCTGTAAATGCCTTCTTCTTTGCAAAATTAATTGAATTCTTCATTGCAAAATTCCAATCCATTATCAGTTCTCAATGCTTTGACTTTCAGTCCACTTTGAGTTTCTACTCTCTTTTTCCATTCAACAAAAGTTTTGAAGGCCTCATCTTTTGTTTTGAGTAGATAGATCCACACCTTTCTACTAAGGTCATCTATGAAGGTTATGAAGTACCTTTTCCCACCATGTGTTGGTGTCTTAGAAGGTCCCCATAAATCTGAATGGATGTAGCCTAACCTCTCCTCAGTCTTGTGTATTGCTGTTACAAACTTCACTCTAGTTTGCTTGCCAATTATACAATGTTCACAGAATCCAAGTTTGTTGATTCTGTCTCCACAGAGCAGGCCTTGTTTCTCCAATTCCTTCAATCCTTTCTCACTCATGTGGCCAAGTCTTTGGTGCCACATAAGTGCCTTGTCAGTAGCTGCTGTTGCCACATTTGTTTCTCCAACTACAGTGCTGCCTTGGAGAGTATAGAGGCAGTTTCCCCTTTTCACTCCTTTCATGACTATCCTTGATCCCTTCATGATTCTCAGCACTCCATCTTCACCTTTGAAACTGAATCCAGCTTTCTCAAGTGTACCAAGTGATATCAATGATCTCTTGAGGTCAGGTACATGCCTTACATTAGTTAACTTCTTCACTGTTCCATCAGACAGAATCAGTTTCACAGTTCCAATTCCAATGACTTTGCATGCCTTGTTGTTTCCCATAATCACCTGTCCACCATTGTATGGTTTGTATTCAACGAACCACTCTCTTCTAGGACACATATGGTATGAACATCCTGAGTCCAGAACCCAATCATCATCACCTGTAGTTGAAGCTGTAGAGTTTGATTCCACCCTTTCTTTATCTGCAGCAACATGTGCTTCACTGCTGTGATCATCAGCAGTGTCCAGGATTTCACATCCCTCACCTGCAACATATAGCAACTCACAGTTATCATAGCTATCTGCAGCAACAGATGCATCTGCAGTTTCCTCCTTGACAGTATTGCCCTTCTTGTTTTTCTTTTCAGGACAATTCTTCTTGAAATGCCCCTCCTTGTTACAGATATAACACCTATTATGCATTGTCTTGGATTTTGATCTTCCTCTTCCTTTTCCCTTTTCAGTTCTGTGCTCACTTCTTCCTCTAACAACTAGACTCTCTCCTTGATCATTGTTTCTTGTTTCAGTCTTTCTTGATAGTTCTTTAGACATTAAAGCAACCTGAACTTCATCAAGACTTACTGATTCCCTTCCATATACTAGTGTGTCAGCTAGTGTATCATAGGAGCTATTCAATGACCTAATAAGCAATAATGCTTGATCCTCATCTTCTACTTTTACATCAATATTTTCTAAGTCTAGTATCAACTTATGAAAATCATCAATGTGATCACCAAGAGAAGTACCTGGTTGCATCTTGAGTGTATAGAGTCTTTGCTTGAGGTATAGCCTTGTCGCAAGAGACTTGGTCATGTATAAAGATTCCAATTTTGCCCATACAGCAGCAGCGGATTTTTCTTTGGAAACTTCCCTTAGAACCTTGTCTCCTAAGCTCAAGATAATTGCACTGTGAGCCTTGTTCATCAAATCCTTTTTCTCCTTTTCTGTCAGAGTGTCTGGCAGCCTTCTTTCTCCTTCTAATGCATCCTCCAATCCTTGTTGAACAAGGAGTGCATGCATCTTCATCTTCCATAAGCCAAAGTCATTCTTCCCTGTGAATTTCTCAATGTTGTACTTTGCCATATCCATCTATTTCACCTTCCAACCTGATGCTCTTGATACCAGTTGTTAGGATCAGATATGCTGCTGTTACTGAATATGCTGTGACAGCAGCCAATGAAACAGTGGCCTTGTTAAGATGAGTCACAAGATGATCCCAAGAACAACCAATGCACAAGATGATGATGAAGATTAAGGTCAAGAACAGTTACTGATTTAATGAATGCACACACACAGAATTAAAACAGTAGATCGCAAAACTGAGTAATAAGAAGCATAGAGAAAAATGACAAGAGAGAATTTGGTGACCCAGTTCAGTATCATTGCTGATACCTACATCTGGAGGCCGAGCAATCCGCTGCAGTCCATCTTCTATTTCATGAATTGAAGTTACAATGGTGATTACAAGCTTTGTTCTTCCCAAAGTGTTTCCCCCTCACTCCCAATTCCCAATGGTTCCCAATGATTCTCTCCACACCCCTTAGTTTCTGTTTTCTCTATCTCTCTATCACCTAATGATCACCTTAAGGCCCCTATTTATGCAAGCCAGCCAAATCAGTTAGGCGCCCTTGGCGCCCACAACAGAATCAGCAACCGCAAGGTAACAGACTTTGGCGCCCTTGGCGCCTATAACAGTTTCTCAACAGAAACTGTTATTCTTCCAACAGATTCTGGTGTGCTGATGTGGAGGAAGCCACTGCCACGTAGGATCTCCATAGGATGAGGCAAACCACTGATAGTGCCACATAGGCAACACATTGGGATACATTCCATTCAGCAATCTTCTTGTTGGTTTATAATCAGCTACATTATTGTTGAAAAGATGCACAACATTCTTTGGACCAATACATTCAACCAACTTATTAAATAACAATAACAGAGAAATGAAAAGTGAAAAATCTTTATTGATTGTGGAAAATGAATTGATTACAAAAGTGAAGCTCGGGGCTTATATAGCCATAAAAAGATTACTTTGATCTTAACCTAGATATAACAAACTAACCCTAAAATCTAGATAAGATAACATATCTTATTTTCAATTATTCTAATAATATCTAATAGTCCCCCACAAGCTAGAAGGTATTCACAACACTTCTAGCTTGACATCACTACAAGAATAAGCCTATATTGCCACTAATGTTTCCCACGGAGAACTGTCTGTCGCTAATTTGCGACGGATTTGCGACGAAGAGTGAGATTGGGAATTGGCGCTAAAAATCCCGCTCATAATTTGCGATGAAAAGGCATTTTGGTCAGTAATTTGGGACGGAAACGTATGTTGGTCGCTAATTTGCGAAGGAGTGTTAGTCGCAAGGCCGTCACAAATGTCAATTATAATTTTTATTTGCATTTTTCACTCGAGACACTCACTAAATCCCATTCTCACTCCATTCTCACTCTTCTCATCACATAGAACACTCCGTCCTCACTCCATTCTCACAGAACACTCCGTCCTCACTCCGCCCCGCATCCACTCCGTTCGCACTCCGCCCCGCCACCACTCCGTCCTCACTCCTCGTCGCCACCACTCCACCCTTCGCGAAATCGTGTTTCTTCCTTCCGTTCGAACTTTGCCGCCGTTCGTTCGCCGTGGGTGCCCCTTCCCTCCGTCTGTTCGCCGTGGGTGCCTCTTCCCTCCGTCCCGTTCGCCGCCTCAGCCATTGCTGGTAGCTTTAAGGTCAGAAATTGATTATCACTCAAAACCCTAAATCCCTAATTCGAAATATATAGTTTGTAGGACAATTAATACGAAATGTTGAAGTTGAATGTGTAAATGCTTATATTGTTCATTGTATGTCTAATTGACTGAAGTTATTGTTCTTTCCAGTACCCTTTTTGTTGATTGAAGTTATTGTTGTGGTTTTGACTTGTTCTGTGAGAATGGTATCTGTTCGGATGGTAGGAAGATTTGCACTGAACCAAACCATGTTGGTACCTGCTTGTGCGCGCGAGGGAGTCCCTTCTACTTGCTTGTTTACAAGCTCTCATTAAGCTTTAATATATAAATACTTTGGTGAGTCCAAAGCCAATCAATGTGGGACTTCCCACTTTTGAAATATCCTTTGTTTTTCAATAAAACACAACACTTTATAAGTTGATATACCTCAAGTTCTTTGGCAGGTTTGCTAACTTCCACAGCACCATAGCTACATTTCTGGTACCTATCAAGAGTCTTTAGCATGCTGTTTTGAAAGCAAAAAAAGGGAAGAACCGTTAAATTGATGTTGCATGTTATATGGATACTCATATCACAACATTAAAAAGATGTCATTAACAATTTATTTAACCACCATCTATATGTTTGTAAATTGTATGTAACATCCATCCATTGTTGTCATTGGTTCTCTTATGGACATCCATTGTTGTCATTGGTTCTCTTATGTAACCACCATCTATACTCTTATGGACATCCATTGTTGTCATTGGTTCTGTAACATCCATCCATTCTTCTATTGTAACCAATGTCCAGGACTATGGTCTTTCATGTCTTTAACAAAACTAATGTCCAGGACTATGATTATGTCAACACTAATTGTCAATACTTATATGTGCGGTTTTGTTCCTTGCTTTATTGCCTTGCCTTACTTTCCATGTCATTTTTTTGATTGTTTTATTTATGAGTTGACATGTGCAATTTTGTGCTTCTTATTCATCTGCTTGCATAGCTGTAGCTGGTAGAAACAATCTTCTGCAGTCACAAATTTTGCTTCATCTCAACAAAGGTAACACAATTTTTCACTTTCCTTTGCCATTGCGTGGGGTCTGTTTTAAGGAACATATGTCTTTCAAATTGATATGTGTGAAATAGCCTTAACTAAAGGATCAATTCACTGAACAAGTCAAATATCTCACAAGATTCTGATGTAGCATGCTTTTTTCTGAGATTTATTGGCATAAGTTCTGTTTCACAAACCAAAGACACATTCATCAGTTGTCATTGCCATAATTATATTGCAAATATTTTTGGTATTTGATGATGCATGTTTTGATCCATCATTATTTTTGGTATTCTTGCAGATATTCTATTTGGTTGGATTTGGCTTGTTTTGCTTGGAGTCTCTTCTAAGCTTGTGGGTGCTTCAGGTGAGGGACCATTCAATTGATCTACTATTTCCTATGCACCTGTGAACCATAGATACAATGCACACTCGATAATTTTATATTTTTCCTATGTTCAATGTAATGCATTAATTTTTTTTATTGTTACACATTATTTCCTCACTTTCACAATACCATAATGAGTGGTGTGTGATATTGATAAATGGGAGTAATCATTTTCTTAATGAGTTTAGCTTGTTTCTGATTGAAGGTACTAGTTCGACAATCAAGTTTAATATGGTCAATTTTTTTTAGCTTATACTACTAGGGAGTTGTTAAAATTTTACTTGGAAGAATTGAAAACTATGCTACTGGTTTAGTAAGGCCAAGTTTTTACTCCAAATACATATCAGATTTCTAAATTCTTTATCCTTTTTGATGAAGAAATTGTGAATTTAATTGCATGTCAATAAAACATGAATAGACCAGACCTTTAGGAATTGATTGAGTTCAGTATTTGGGATTGATTTTGGAAGCTATTACAGTCTTTGTCTAAGTATTTGACCTAAGTAGCCGTGAGTTGTTTGAATATGTAGCTTCTTAGTTGTTAGAAGTGGTTGATTTTGCTTTTATTTTAGCATTTTAGCTTTTCACTCTCTCTCTCTCTCTCTCTCGATGGGCATCCATCGTTTACATTCTTGTATTGCTCTCTCTCTCTCTCTCTCTCTCTCTCTCTCTCTCTCTATGGACATCCATCATTCTCTCTCTCTCTCTGTCTCTCCATCTCTCTCTTATATACTGACAATTTTAAATGTGCAGAATGGAATTTCCTCCTTCGCACCGCCTTTGGATGTATGATAGGTTGTTTCCAAAAAGAGCGGGTTTGAAACAATCTTTTGTAGATGGCATGTGGGAGTTTATTCTTTTTGCAATGACACAAGAGCAATTTAGAGTTGAAGGGGGATTCGATGTCCGTGCGTCAAATGCGAATGTGGAAAGATTAGGAATCCATCGGAGGTCATTGATCACTTGAAGAAAGTTGGGTTTAGGCCTAATTATTGGATTTGGACGAGTAATGGTGAGAAAGGGTTTGATGTCGTCCCATTGGTTGGCGAAAATTGCAGGGGTGCTGCAAGTAATTTCGCCGATATAGGATGTGGTGAACAAATCAACTTGATGCAGAATATGGTTTGTGACGGTCTTGGGGTGAATGTGTCATTCGAGGAGGAGCAATATGATAACATGGAAGAGCTTCCGAATGAGCAAGCACAGAGATTCTATAATATGTTGTTAGATGCAAACAAACCATTGTTTGAAGGGTCATCAAACTCAAAGTTATCGATTTGTGCGAAGCTTTTAGCTCTCAAATCATTGAGTAATACATCTGAGGTGGGAATGGACTTGATATGTGATATGATGTCAGGCGTGACACCTATGAATGAAAATTTGCCAAAGAATTTTTACGAGGCTAAGAGGTTAGTTTCTAAGTTGGGATTGGAAGCTAGAAGGACCGATTGTTGTCCGGAAGGTCACATGTTGTATTATGACAATGAGTTTGGGAAAAAGGATGCTGCGCTACTCGAATGCAAATTTTGTAATGCGCCGAGGTATCATGCTCGCAAAAGGGGGACTAGTAGTAAGAATAAACCAGTTCCGGTGAAGTCAATGTTCTATTTGCCAATAATTCCAAGGTTGTAGAGAATGTTTGCATCCGAGTACATTGCAGGGAATATGACGTGGCATTTTGAGAATAAATGTCCTGGTGTGTTGCGTCATCCGTCTGATGGGGAAGCATGGAAACACTTTGATCGGGTACAACCTGAGTTTGCAGCGGATCCACACAACGTACGACTTGGGTTATGCTCTGATGGTTTTACGCCATATACCCAAGCACCGGCTTCGCCATATTCTTACTGGCCCGTTATTGTTACCCTGTACAACCTTCCCCCTGAGATGTGCATGACTAAACCTTACATGTTTTAGACTTGTCTGATATCTGGCCCAGAAAATCCAAAAGCAGGCGTTGACATCTATTTAGAACCACTAATTGATGATTTGAAGAGGTTGTGGGATGGTGTCTCGACTTACGATTCCGCACGGAAGGAGAATTTTATGATGAGAGCTACTTTGATGTGGACCATTAATGGCTTCCCTGCTTATGACATGTTGTCTGGTTGGCAAACTCATGGTAAATTAACATGTCCACATTGTATGGAGCATACAAAGGCATTTACCTTGAAACACGGGGGTAAGAGTTCTTGGTTTGACTCGCATCGTAGGTTTTTACCACATGATAATGCATTTAGAAGGAACAAGAATGCATTTAAGAAGAAGGAAGTTGAAAATGATGAGCCGCCTCCTCGGTTGACTCTAGACCAGGTTTGGGATAGAGTTAGAGATTTGCCCAAAATCACAGATGATCCCCTTGTTGCTCGATTTCATGGATATGGACAAGCGCATAATTGGACAAAGAGAAGTATCTTTTGGGTTCTCCCATATTGGAAAGATAATTTATTGAGGCACAATCTTGATGTGATGCACATAGAGAAGAATTTTTTTGACAATATATTTAACACAGTGATGAACATAAAGGGCAAAACAAAGGACAATGATAAGGCGAGATTGGACGTTGCTCTTTACTGCAACCGAAAGGACTTAAATTTGAAGCCACAAGCTAATGGAAAGATGCTCAAACCCAAAGCATGTTACTCATTAACTATCGAGCAAACAAATTCAGTTTATCAGTGGATAAAAGAACTGAAATTCCCAGATGGATATTCTTCTAATTTGGAAATATGCGTTGATGTGAATAAGAGAAGAATGATTGGGATGAAAAGCCATGATTGTAATGTATTTATGTAATGTTTACTCCCTATTGCATTTAGTTCTTTACCGGCGCATGTTCTAAATCCGCTAACTGAAGTGAGTCAATTTTTAAGGATTTGTGTTCTACGTCTTTAAGAGATGTTGACCTTGTTAGGATGGAACATAACATTTCATTCATTCTGTGTAAGATGGAGAGAGTATTTCCACCTGGTTTCTTTGATTCTATGGAGCATCTCCCCGTTCATCTAGCATATGAAGCAAGACTTGGTGGGCCAGTTCAGTACAGGTGGATGTATCCATTTGAAAGGTATCATTTTGAGAACATATTCATTTTTTCCCATTTGAGGTCAGTATAATTTTCCATCTAATCAAGTTGTTTTATAGATTCATGGGTGATTCTAAACGATCGGTGAAAAGCAAGGCGAGAGTTGAAGGATCGATTTGTGCATCATACCAACACCGCGAAATAACCCACTTTTGTTCACATTATTTCACCAACTTCACATTGAGAAATAAAAGGAATGAAATGCAAAATGATTGTGTTAGACACTCATTAATGTTATCGGTCTTCAACCAATCTAGTCGCCATTCTGGGAAGGAGCCGATTCATTGGTTAACGGATGCGGAGTATAAGTCAGCTCATGTTCATGTGTTGACCAATTGCATTGAAGTTAAACCATACATTGAGTACGTATATCAATATTTTCATTCAATTAATTGTTCATATCTGTCAGCTCATTTAGTACGTATCATCTAATTTAATCAGGTCATTCTTGTTGTCTGAAGACGTAAGAGATGATCAGGCATCTGCTCATATATATGAAAATTTTCCAAAATGGTTTCAAGAAAAAGTAAGTGTTGAGTTACTTGTTCCTCAACCTTAATCATATGTTCGTCACGAAATAACTTGTTTGTATGTCACGTACGTAGGTTTACTCCGAGGAACCAACTCCAATCAATCAACACTTGAGAAACTTATCTGATGGTCCTTATTCGAGAGTGAAAGAGTATCACACATTTTTCATGAATGGCTACAAGTTTCATACCTACTCATGGAGATGATGCCTACTCCTACCCTTTCACCTGGAGATGATGCGATACCTGATGATGATCAGGTGCATGGTGTTGAGGGGGGTGATGATGAGGATGAGGATGATATTATTTTACGCGATCGGCGAGTTGTCATATGTGTTGAGTATGGAGGGTATGTAACGTTTTTTATAACTTTGTTAGATTGATTGTTTTTTCATATATATATATATATATAATGTGTTTTAATCGTTTCAATTGTTTTAACTTCGCAGGTTTCTTCCTTCAAGGCCAGCCGCAAATGCTATCCGACAGACTATTCGCGAGTTATACCACTATCTATGGACTAGTTGGTTAGATCTTAATGAGGCTGAGCGAACCCATTTTTTTAACGGTTTTAGAGTAAGTGTACATTTTAACACTTCACAATAATTGTCGTTTTTTTTAGAATTTGTTAAGTTATTTGATTTTGTGTAACATTTGTTTTCTAAATGTTTTCACAATGCAGAAGAGAGTTGCATGGCGTAAGTCTCAAGAGGCCGCCGTTGAGGATCTTTTTCATAGGAATGCTGCTCTCCGACTCCCTGATATTCTCAGACGTGTCCGCATGGGGAGGGATAGACCTCTTTGGATGGGGGATCAAGTCTATAATCACCTAAGAGATCACATTTGGAATGATCCAAAATTCAAAGCTAAGTGTGAGCGGAATAAGAAGAACAGAGCATCAGAAAAAGGTGGAAGCTTGCACACTGGAGGTTCTATCTCTATGTTGCAGCATTCAGAGAGATTGGTATATTCTTAAACGTATATTCTCCTAATGTCAATATAATTAATTATAATTTACCATTTACAAACTTAAGTTGTTAATAATAGGCCAAGAAGATGGGAAGGAAACCACATGTAGATGAGCTTCATCGCCACACTCACATTAGGAAGGGCACAGACGAGTTTGTAGAGGACCGCGCTCACATTACTTAGGTATAAAGAAATTTTGTCATATATATAAGTTAGTTGCATGTTCATTTTAGAAGAACTAAAATGTTACTTGCATGTTCATATGTTTCTTCATTGTTATGACTTATGATTTGTTAATGCAGAAAACTGTGAAATTTCGTTCTTTTATGCATAATTTAGAAAACCAAAAGGTTAATAGTAGTTGTTGGTACCTTGTGATTGACTAAACTACCTGATTACTTTTGGCAATTGCATCAATTGGGTTTTAAAGCACATTCAAATGAACTCATGGGAAAGAATTGAGACATTGGCCAAGGCCCAAGGATTCTTCTGATTATTGCTTTTTGCATCAATTGGTATCTTTATTGACTAAATTACATTATTGCTTTTTGCATGTGTGTGTAAGTAAATGCAAATGCTTTGTTTGTGGTATGTGCAAAGGGACTTCTGTCATATGCTGCTCCTTGCCATGTGTAGTTATATTTGTATCATGATTAACCCCCCTTTGTATCATGATTAACTCATTTTAGTTGAGTTTAGTTAGGTAGATTAGATTGTATTTCAGTTCATTTTTTCATTCTTATATTCAATCAATGAAATGAGTTGTTAGGAGGAGTTTCGGTTCATTTCATCCGTGCTTGATCTGAATCAATGATACTTCTGAATTTGAGCTGAATATGTGCTTGAGCTGAATCTGTGATACCGCTGAATCTGTGATACTTCTGGTATTAATTAATTCTTATATTCTTATATCCCAATTTATCTGTGCTTGAGCTGAATCTGTGATACTTCTGAATTTGAGTATGATTATAACTCGTGCATTTGATAGGAGGAGTTTCAGCGGCTATTCTCTCAGTCAGATATACCAGTAGACCCCGTTGAGTTGGCCAAGTTGAAGCGTTTGTTGTGGGAGGAGGCTGCTGGAGGGCCCTATAAGAGTCATGGTGTGTATGAGACTGGAGGCATAGTTGACAATATGGTAGACTCTGGAGCTTCGACGAGTGCGGGCCTGTCTCCTGAGACCCGTAGGATCATCCAACAAATGTCACAACAATTTGAAGAGCGGTTTGCACGACAACAACAACTAATTGAGTACGTATTTAACCATTCTGGAATTCAGGACCAGCCCGCCCGACCAGGACCAGCCCGCCCAGCAGGGTCAGCCCGCCCAGCAGGATGAGAGCGAAGATGCAGATGATGGAGACTGTGGAGATCACGGAGACCGCGTTTATGAGAAGGGTTATTGACGAGATTTTGGTAATCTATGTTTTAATTAATGTGCAAAATATATTAGTTTTATGATTTATTTAGTAATCATTATCGTTTTTGATTTGTTAGGTATATTGTTCAGAGCTGGACTTGAAGATGCTTCGTCAAATTTTTTTGAGTTTACTGGACATTAGTGTAGTTAATGTATGTTTGACATAAACTAGTGGTATGTTTTGATATATTTTCATATTTGGTAGGTTTGACACTTTTAACTAACTTGGTGGATTGGGTTGACACTTTTAACATTAGTGTAGTTTATGTTTAAATAAGTTGATGGTTTGGATTGACACTTTTGATATTAGTGATATGTTTTGATATTTGATATTTTGTATGTTTGACACTTTTAACATTAGTGTAGTTTATGTATGTTTGAATTGATGGATTGGAGTCTGAATTGAATTGGCAGGGAATATTGCAAATAGGAATGACAATGTAAATGTCAAATTTTGCTAGAATTAATTATATTTTTCTTTACGATGGAATTTGGCACGAATTTTTTTTGGTAGTTACTGAATTTGCCACGGAATTATTAACACTTTGCGACGGGAATTTCAACATCTATTTATAAATTTTCAAATAATTTGCCACGGATTTGCCACAAATTTGCGACAAAAAGGTGTCATAGTTTGCGACGACTTTGCCACGGAATTTTGCGACGGACTTGCGACGAATGTGCGATAGAAAGGTGTCAGAGTGTGCGATGGCTTTGCCACGGAAATTTGCGACGACCTTGCGACGAGTTTGCGACGGATGATTTGTGACGGGGAATTTCGTCGTAAACGCTTTGCGACGAGCTGTTTTGCCACGACGCTTTGTCCGTCGCAAATTCCGTCAGAAATTCAAATTTGCCGTCGCAAATGAGCGATTTTCTTGTAGTGCATGAACAATACAAGATACATCAAAACAAAATAAAATTACAATGGGAGATGCCGGAAATACATCAGCAGAAATCAAAGCCATAAGGCAAATGCTTTAACTACTCGAAGGAAGCAACAATGCTATAACCACTCGAAGAAAGCGACAATGCTATAACCATTCAGAGGAAGCGACAATGCTATAACCAATCGGAGGAAGCGACAATGCTATAACCACTCGATGGAGGCAAGAGGAAAAAATGAATCAAGATTCTGAGAGAAAGAGAAAATCGCAAAGAGAAGAGAGAAATCAACCTAATTAAGATTCTGAGAAAAGGAACCCAATCCAGGTCCAGAGGAGAATCGAAGTAACGATTCGAAGGAGAATCAACATTAGGGAAAGATCGCAGATCAAAATCAAGATTGCGAGGTAGAAGGTTGAAACCAGAAATGATTATGGCGTTACTAAAGAGGGAGAGAAAAAATGTGATTTTCAGAGAGATGAAAAATCAGAGTAATGGAAACCGGAAGAGTGATTGCAGCGGTAAAAAGGAAATAAACTGAAAGGTGGTGTCGCCGGCGGCAAATACCGCCGGCAGCGGTGGTGAAGTACAGAGACGAGGTCAGAAGATTAGAACCCGCTCTAATACGGATTTGGTTTCTCTCCATTCACCTTCCCCTCCCGTCAACCTCCAGTCGACATTTCCCACCGTTGGATCATCATCTTACTCAAGCTCAACCGTTGGATCGGTGACAAGAGAGAGAGATAGAGAGAGGTGACTGGAGAGGCTCGGTACCGTTGGATCTAGACAGAAGAAGCTCAGAACCGTTGGATCGTGACAGGAGGTGACCGAAGGGAAGGTCGACGGGAGAGAAACCGAATCCCTCTAATACCATATTAAATATCAAGAACAGAGAAAGGAAAAGTGAAAAATCTTTATTGATTGTGGAAAATGAATTGATTACAAAAATGAAGCTAGAGGCTTATATAGCCATAAAAAGATTACTTTGATCTTAACCTAGATCTAACAAACTCTAAAAGCTAACCCTAAAATCTAGATAAGATAAAATATCTTATTTTCGATTATTCTAATAATATCTAACTAGTAGGATACCCGTGCATATGCACGGGTGCTGTCGTGTTTTTTTTTTTATGAATGAACTTAGACAATATTTAAATAGTCTGAACATTACCCCTGAAAATAAAGACAAATTTAAAGTAAATAAAAGAGGAGTTTCAAATAAAATTAAAATAGATAAATATTAAAATCTACAAATATAAAAGTATCATTTAAAAACAATCTGTGGATTTATCCCGTGTTTTTTTTATATATCAGTGTTGTTATCCCGTGTTTTTTTATATATCAGTGCAGCTAACCTATGGTTTTATATATATATCATTGCGGTTATCCCCGTATTTTTTTATATATCAGTGCAGTTATCCCATGTTTTTTATGTATCCGTGCAGTTATCTCATAGTTTTAATTGATTATTTGAGTTTATTAGTAGATTATAGTAGATAGTAAAAGATAGATAGAAGATTATCAATAAGAAATACTTATCCCTGTAGATTATTAATCCCGGGTTTTTATATATTACTGCAGTTATCCCGTGTTTTTTTATATATCAGTGCAGTTATCTCGTAGTTTCAATTGATTATTTTAGTTGATTAGTAGATTATAGTAGATAGTAAAAGTTATATGGTAGATTATCAATAAGAAATATTTGTTTTAAATATTAACTAGTAGTTTAAATAGTCATTAAGTCTTCTTGTTTTATAGATAGTAGGTTTGTAGTAGTAGTTTTCAAATAAATTTATTATCAATGAAATATTAATCTCGTGTGTTTTTTATATATCAGTGCAGTTATCCCGTGTTTTTTTTATATATCAGTGCAGTTATCTCGTAGATTCAATTGATTATTTTAGTTGATTAGTAGATTATAGTAGATAGTAAAATATGGATAGTAGATTATCAATAAGAAATATTTGTTTTAAATATTAATCAGTAGTTTAAATTGTCATTAAATCTTCTTGTTTTTTAGATAGTAGGTTTATAGTAGTCTTCACAAATTTTAATTATCAATCGACAAATATTAATCCTGTGTTTTTTTATATATCAGTGCAGTTATCTCGTGTTTTTTATATATCATTGCAGTTATCTCGTAGTTTCAATTGATTATTTTAGTTGATTAGCAGATTATAGTAGATAGTAAAAGATAGATAGTAGATTATCAATAAGAAATATTTATTCCATGTTTTTTATATATCAGTGACAATTATTTGTCCTTTTTTAGGTATTAGTGACAATATTTGTCACGTGTGTTTTAAATATTAATCAATTTAAAGAGTCATTAAGTCTTCTTATTTTTTAGGTAGTAGGCAGTGGCGAAGCCAGGATTTTTCTAGAGCCTGGGCAAGAAAATTTCCCGCCAATTTACATATGACATAATATATAAATAATCATAAAGTGTGCTAAATAGGAGAGATGAAATCTAACCTGTCAATAGAGTGCTAAATAAAATTAAGAGGTAAATGCCCTTTCCGAGACTTCTTTCGGGTGAATGTTCGCATAATATCAACATCTTGAAGTGACTTGAATATCTCCCGCTCGGTGTAACATATCATCAAGTCATTGAACCACTCATCGTTGATCTTGTTGCGTAATTTAGACTTGATAATCTTCATTGCTGAAAAAGCTCTTTCAACGGATGCTGTCGACACCGGCAACAGCAAAGCCAACTCAATGAGTTTGTAGACCAATGGAAATACCAAATGTTTCTGAGTTTGAACCATCTTCATAGCCAAACTTTCAATATCTTCACAAGAAGTAAAGGAAGCATGCATTTTCATGTGATGTACATAATTGTCAAGTTGCTCTCTTATTGTTCCACGATCATCATCAGAAAAGTCGGCATGATAAATATCAGCAAGACGAGCAAGTTTATCAATATCAAACCTTGAGAAAGAGTTCTTGGGGTCAAGACATGAGAAGCAATTCAGCACATTGTTACTTCCTTCACTAAACCGGTGATCCATCTCCACACATATTTTGTCAATAGCAACATAAAAAATCTCTGCACGATAATGGTGAAGATTAGTGATAGTTCTCCCTTCTTTTCTTGAACGACCTCGAATTGGTATTTCTTCATCCATATTTGGCACCGGAATACCTTTAGCAACACAAAATTCTTGGACAACAAAAAATAAATTATCCCAACCACTATCTCTCAATGTGGCCAACCGAGATTTGACATCATCAACTAATTCCATAGCAAGCACAATGTTTAGATCTTTTCTTTGCAAGATTTTTGAAAGCTCATTTGTGATACCAAACAACTTTAACATCAATTTCAAAATGAAAGAAAATTTAAAGCTCTCCATTTTTTCTATCAAACCTGCCGCTTGAGATGGTCCACGTCCATCTTCATCAACAATACTAAGCACCTCTAACACGGAGGACCACAACTGATCCAAACGAATCATGGTAGTATAATGTGAACCCCATCTAGTATCCCCGGGTCTAGCGAGACTAGATGATTGGTGCAAGCCCATTCCTTGAGATATCTCACCACTCTCAAGTCTACTCAAAATATCTTTGCGCCGTGCCTCCGTCAAAGCATCCCTTCTCTTGCAAGATGCACTTGTTGTGGTTACAATCAAGGAGATGTACTCAAAGAAATCATGAATAGAATTGCAACTACTAGCAACGAACACAACCACCAATTGCAAACGGTGAGCATAGCAATGGACATAGAAAGCATAAGGGTTTTCATCTAGAATCTTTCTTTGCAAACCATTAAATTCACCTCTCATATTTGAAGCCCGATCGTACCCTTGCCCTCGTATCCTTGAAATAGATAATGTGTGACGATCAAGAATACCATAAAGAGCATCCTTTAGTGCCTCAGATGTAGTATCTTTGACATGATGTAGAGCAATAAATCGTTCCACAACTTTCCCTTTGTTGTTCACGAACCTAGAAAACAAATTCAACAAGGTTATATAGAGGCATAGAGAATTGTCTATCACGTGACTCATCAATACAGCTACTAACCTCAACATCACCGCCATTTGCTCTTTGACGGATATATCACGTGACTCATCAATAAGCACAGAGAATTGTCTATCACCAAGCTCTTCCATAATCACCTTCATAACTTCAATGGCACAACACGTTGCAAGCTCCTTTTGAATGTCAGAGGAAAGCATTGTGCAATTTTTTGGACCACGGACAAAAGCATCTCTCACTTTTTCATTACTAGATTTTACCCAATCTACCATCTCTCTAAAATTGCCCTTGTTTAGAGAAGTAGAGCTTTCATCATGGCCACGGAAAGCAATGCCTTGTGCTATGAGGTATCTAGTACAATCTACAAAACAAGTCAAACGGATCTTATATAGTTCTTCTGATTCCCTACTTGCTCTAGCAAAGATACTTGTCACACTTTGTCTTTGATTATTATAATCGTCATAGTGCTTCATACAAGAGTTGTGCTTACTATCATGCTTACCAATATGATCTTTAAAGCCTTTAGATGCATGCTTCCAATCTTTAAATCCGTCTTTGTTGAAGACTTCATACCCAAAGTGCCCGGCCCTCCCGGGCGACTTAAAGAGAAAGCAATAGAAACAATAAGCTGCATCCTTGGACTCACTGTATTCAATCCATGTATAACTCTTATACCATGAACTACAAAATGCTCTTGAATACTTCCCAAATTGAGTACGAGGGAAATTTGTCAAATTTGGTTGCGTTGGACCCTTCAATATATACGCCCTCCTCACTTGGTCTTGAATCTCCGGAGCATACTCATCAATTTGTTTCCTACATCCTGGATCACGCACAATGTCATTTGGATTAAACTCATTGGCCGCATTAGGGGGCGTTTCTTCTACTTCGGCTTCCGGTTGCACAACATTCGCATTCTCAATAGAACTTCTAGGTACCAAAAACCTCCTCATCTAACAAATTTTATGATCCAAAAAAAGAAACTATGTAAAAAACAAATAATGATCAACATATAAGGAAACTAAAAAAGAATCAACAATTCTACACAAACTAATGTCTCAATAACTTCAAAGAGTCCAACGCAATAATTTACACAAACTAAAAAAGAATCAACAATTCTACACAAACTAATGTCTCAATAATTTATTTGGAATAAAGAGTAGGGATTAGGAATATACCTCAAATAACTTCAAAGAGTAACATTGAATGTGTGGGTACTTTTCCCTCTTTTTAGAGCAAAAACCCTAACTCCAAAATACTACCCAAAGAGAGGAATGAGTTGGTTTTCCTTAAAATAGAGCTCAAATGTAAATGATTTAAGCTTGGATTGGACTACTTGAAGTGAAAAGAAGAAGAAAAATGGAGGAGGGCATGGTGGAAGAGAAGAGAAGAAAGTGAGAAAAGGAGAGGGAGAGTGTCGTGAGAGAAGAGAGGAAATGGGGGGGGGGGGGGGTGGGGTTCTGTTTGTCGTGAGAAAAGAGAGGAATGTGTTGTGTTTGCTTAATTGCTTTGTTTATTTTATTTAGTTTTTTATATATATTGGGCTTTTGGGTTTCATTTAGTTTTTGGGTTTTACTTTTTTTACATTGGGCTGAACCATTCTTTTTTTATTTCACACCCACTGTTTTACTATTTTTGCCCCTGGTTATGACTAAAAATCAGCTATTGGGTTGGGGGCTTTACAAACAAAGTAGAAGTTGATCCCGGGCGCGTGCCCGGGCTAGCTGGGCCCTAAAATCGCCCCTGGTAGTAGGTTTATAGTAGTCTTCAAAAATTATAATTATCAATGGCAAATATTAATCCAGTGTTTTTTATATATCACTGCAGTTATCCCGTGGTTTTTATATATCAATGTAGTTATCATGAACAGAGAAAGAAAAACTGAAAAATCTTTATTGATTGTGAAAAATGAATTGATAACAAAAATGAAGCTAGAGGCTTATATAGCCATAAAAAGATTACTTTGATCTTAGTCTAGATCTAACAAATTAACAAACTAACCCTTAAATCTAGATAAGATAAAATATCTTATTTTCGATTATTCTAATAATATCTAATACTCAACGAACAAATTACAAGAAGTGGTTGCATCTTTAACAACATCTGAAGCATCTACCAATCTGATAAAACTAATTCCTCTAGGACAATATACCAACAATTACCTACTTTTTATCTCTTTCCATCCATCAACCATAATAGTACACCCTATCCCTCTCCAATTACTACGACAAATATCAACCAACAAATGAACACCCTTTTTCATATCTAACAATAACTTAAGCCTCATAACATTTGTCAAAGGATTGCATCAATCAATTTTTAATAAGAAACTGGATTTAAAGCATTTACGTGGATGCATTTGTCAAAGAAACTGCAACAACAAGATCAACCCCATGCACAACTTCGTTACCTGCAAACATGCTCTGAATTGTTGATTGAATACCAAGGGTAGTTCTAGGAGCCAAGAAATCAAATATTCCTCCAATTGCTCTATTTTTTTGCTAACCCTTAATTTAGTAGATTCGGAAAGAGGAGGTATTTCTTGCAAGCAATCCTCATCTAATTCCATGACATTAAGGCCATGAGGATTTTCATCATCTCTCCTTGCTGAAGTGTCCTTTAAATTTAGTTATGGATCCACTTTTTGGAACTGAATACATCGTCAACTTTTCCAGTAAGATGTTGTTTTACTTTTTTGATTCTTCCACCTCTGGAGGCTTTCCCACAAAACTCACATGCATGTAAATACTTCCTTCCCTCCTTATTCTATGGTCAATTTGCAATGGTTCCATTAGGATCTGACTTTTGTCTACATTATTGCAGATGTATCCTCTCCAACAGATTGTGAAGCGTGAAGAGTTGCTGATGATTGACATTGGCCAGTAGATGGAGATGCATATGCCAACATGATTTGCGATAAAACACAAATACTACACAGCCGGTATCGCAGGTTGTTCACAGAGCGATGGACTCTTTCCACGAGTGGAGCTGGGCGCGCATCAAATACGGTACAGCAGACGGGGAAAATGGACAGCAACAAGGTTCAAATATCCGTTGGCAAGAACCCTCTGTAGTGGTACTCTCAAATGTAACGTAGATGCGGCACTTTTTACTTCTGAAAACAAATTTGGCATAGGTGTGTGTATCCGTTCTTCCACGGGTAGTTTTCACAAAGGCAAGATGATGTGGTTCACAGGTATTTCAACACCACATGACGCGGAGGCTATGGGGCTATGGCAAACCTTACTTTGGTTGGAGGAATTGGGGATGACTTCTGTTTCCATAGAACTGGATTGTTATCCAATTGTAAATGACTTGATGACAGACCCTTTACCAAATACCGAGTTTGGTGCACTGTTATCTAAGTGTAGAAGTTTTTTATCTAATTTTACAAGCTTTCAGGTTAGCTTTGTTAGAAGGCGAGCAAATCTTGCAGCTTATACTCTAGCTTGGGCGTCAAGATTATATGCTAGCTCTCATGTCTTTGATTTGACTCTTTCCGTATTGAGACTATTTTGATTAATGAAATGTTATAAGTTTGTTGTTGTAAAAAAAACACAATTATTTTGTAATCTTTTGAGATAGTGAGCAAGTTGTTAAAATATATATATAAACGTGGGCAATATGTGATTCATGCAAATTCTTCTGTGTCCTATTACCCCCTTCGTAATAGTGTATCCAATTTTCTTGCCTACATCAATATAATTTTGAGCCTAAGATGTTGAAACATTTAGTCTCGTTTCACTCATTGACAAAGTGGATGTGTCATATAGGTTTCAAAAATAAAACAAATTCACTAGATGCAACCAACTTTAGTTACTACTCCATTCATTTCAAAATGAGTGTCGTTTAAAATTTTTACTCACAAATTTAAAAAGATAATAAATTAGTTAACAAACATACTAATTTTATTAAACTAACCTCACTATTTTATTTTTATTTTATTTTTTTAATAATAGCACACGCATAGTTAATGTTTTTAGTATTGCAAGAAATGACAACTCACCCATGCACATATGTATGGCTGCACACGTTGAGAAAAGGAAAGCCACAACTCATAAAGTAAAATTGTGTTATATAGATTTGAATGTTAATGCTAGAGAATTTGATGGTGACATCAACCAAATTTCTTTAATTCCATTATTACTTCAAATTCTTTTATCATATCATTTTCCTCTCAAATTTAAACGAGTAATGTTATTTAGCCAAAATATTCTAACTAAAAATAGCAAAAATTAAATTACAACACCAATTAACCAAGTTTTATAGGCCATTAACCAACCTGCTTTTTCACAGTTTTTAGTCAATGGCCTAGAAAACTGTGAAAAAACAGATTGGTTAATGACTTATAAAACTTGGTTACTTGGTGTTGTAACTTGGTGTTTGGCTATTTTTGGCTATAACATTTTGGCTAAATAACATTACTCAATTTAAATATATAGAACCCAATCTGTATAAAATCGAAGAAAGAAAACAGGGAGACCCACTTTGGTTCGTTTTGGACAATAGGTTTGGCGGATGGCGATTCAGCAGGTGGTGGTGGGTGGGATGGCCGCAGAATCATACATTTTCTCTCCCACCGGCGTCTCTCACCGGTTCTCCTCTTCCATGTTCAAAGTCAAAAAAGTTATCATCTTTTTCGAAACTTGTAACAGAAACAATGAGTGTTTCTTTTTAATTTAGCAATCTATCTACTCTACTCTACTATAATAAAAAGATGTGCTAGCAAATTCCCATTTTTAGACATTCTACGAGCTTGCCATATGTCCAAAAGTAAGGGTAAAAATGTCAATTTGTCACTATAAGACAAAAATGTCCTTTTTATCATTTTTTACTTTTTCTCTTACACACTTTCCTATCATCTCTCTTCTCTCTCATATCTTTCTTTATTTCTTTCTTCACTCTCTCTCTCTCTTCTAATAATCTAATATAATATCTTTCTAATAAATGGCAAATAAGTAATTTTCCCGCTAAATAACAAAAATAAAACTGACATGGCAGAAAAAAATGAGATGCAGACAGACTGGCGCAGACTGAGCCACCGACGCGCCGTCATTTTTCTTCCTTTTGGAAAAACATAAAAAATTAAATTTTTTTACTATTTACTATAATCTATTTAAAACTACTAAAACCAAAAAATTTAACTACTAACAATCGTCAACAAAAACTCAATCATTATCAAAAATTTCAAAATAACTTTTTTAATAATCTAATGATTTAACTAATACGGTTAAATTAATATTAAATGATATATAATTTACTATTTACTATAATCTACTGAAATTACTAAAACCAATCAATTTAACTACTAACAATTGTAAAAAAAAAATTGAACGACTAACAAAAATTTCAAAATAACTTTTTTTAAAATATTTTAATGATTTAACTAAACTCATTAAATTAATATTAAAGGAGAAACAACGGGGAGCGGCACCGAGAGGCAGCAGGAGAAGCAACGGGCAGCACCGGGAGAGCGGCAATGGGATCGCCAATGGGAGCATCAACGGGAGCGCCAACGGGAGCACCAACGAGGGTGCATATCTTTTTTTGGTATAAATCAGGTATCTCTATGCACAACTGCAAAGACTAATCTCTCGAGCCGGGTATGACCACATTGGGCGGCACAACTCCCCCTCAAAAGATTTAACACTGTCGTATGCCCAAGGCTGGATTCGAGCCCAGGACCTTGGTTAAGCTGAAAAAAACGCTTACAATCTCATCCAAGTACTCTTGGGGTAACGGGGGGTGGGGGAAGCGCCAACGGGGGTGCATATCTTATATTAAATCTCATTTTCTTTTTTCTTGATTTATACTCCATTATTAAGATTATACCGACTTTTTTTAAAAAAATTTTAACACAAGTAGTTTAATAAATTTGAAATATTGACTTCTATCGAGTTTTCCCTTTTTCTTTTATTATATTTTTCAATTTTCAACATATTTATAATTTCATAGTAAATTATAACAAATATAGTGTCACCTGTGCAAATGCACAGGTAAAATACTAGTGAGTGTTTAAAGCTTCATATTTATTTATTATCATATTTAAGCTAAAAATAAACGAATACAAAAATATGAGGGAAGGGGAGACGAATCCCATGAAAAATATGAAACCAACTAGCCAAACCTGTAATTTGGAAGAAAAAAATCAATTACAGAAGAAGTCTTCTCTAATAAAATTAGTTATAAGATCCATCAAGTGTAACACTTAGACCTAGCGCCAAAGAAGATAAATTGTCTACACAAATGTCACCCTCCCTAAATATTTTAGTCACATCAAAGTCCATAGTAAAAGACAAGCGGAGTCAATTTTTCCTTTCGATCTTGTTAATGTCGAAAATTACATTTTATATAGTTGGCTTGTTGGTTTATGAAGCAAAAATAAGCATAAATGCACGTGGAAGGCCATATAAAGTAAATAATAGGGTACGTGGCATATGTTTGTACTAGCCTGCAAAGATGGAATTGAATGGCTTAAAAATATATGAAGCACACTACTTCGATGCCTTGCTAGTAGAAAAAATGGCCTTCAGGCCATATTTCTTTAAGGATAGAAATAAAGTGGTGGTGGTGCCAATTGATCATAAATGGAAGAATTCAATAGAATATGTCACTGGTTGAATTATATAGAACCACATGTGAAAATTCACATTTGATTTCGAGCAGACTTCGATAGAATGATGGTAGAGATATTAAAAGGCAAATGTGATATGGTATTGGACAAACATGTTACATGAAGCATAAGGTTGATTACCAAAAATTCTAACATGTAGCCAGTTTCAACAATCGAATGCTAGTTTCTAAACAGTTCGAAACTAGATTGGAGTTATTGGTGGTTACTTACTATTTCAAAAAGACAAGTGTCAATTCTAGAGTAGGGAAGTTACTAAATAAGACACTTGTCACGATCTCTGTAATTAGGAAGTTATTTTATTTTGGCTTAATTACAGTTTTGTTCCCTCTGTTTTCACCAATTCACGATTTTGGTCCCCCAAATTTTAATTTGACGATTTTGGCCCCCTTATTTTCCCAATTTGAAAAATCATAGTCCCC